>OY744515.1:248898727-248978727 GCA_963556195.1 Sepiola atlantica
AGTGGGGAGTTGGGCAGCAAGATTCTTGTTCACATTACATTTCAATTTCTGCATGATGGTACGGTCAAGAAAACAGGGAGCAGGAAGGTAATTACAAAGGCAATCTGTCCAAGGAAATAAACAATTAAAGTAGAAAGTCTACCGGCATCTAGCTACCTCTATAGTGAAGGGTTAGAATTTTGCTGTTAGTAAGATAGCTTGGAGTTATTTTATTTAAGAGGATACAAGTGCAGTATGTACATCAGAGCAGATTCTGTGGAAGTACTTGTAAACAAAGCACAGAGATGAAACACCGAGGCGATGCGACAGGGACTAGAGCTTCGCAGACAGTGCGTTACCTATTAGGTTAGAAACCGTTTTATACACTGTTTAACGAGAAGCTAATGGTTGGAGCACCAGCCGACAGGTGGCAACAGTACTCAATGCATGGACGAAGTCTGGCTTTATAGAGGTATGCGATACTGGCAGGTGTGAGAAGTGTACATGCCATATAGATGGAGCCTATTTTCTTTGCAGTAGACTTGGTAGTATCTTCTATGTATTTATTTTAATTCATGTTACCTGTGAATGTTAGGCCGAGGAGTTTAAACGTTAGATTCTGAATAACGGTGGTATAAGCCCTGGTAATAAATAGTCGGTAGAAAGTTTAGTTATTTTATTTGTTCTAAAAATGAAAATAGTGTTTCAGATTTACTTTTGATGTTAATTGATTTAACCTATTTTGAGTTATATCGTAAAGCAAAAACACAACTGGAGGGTTAAAATACGCTATCCTCAATTAATTTTCACATTCTGACAATTCGACCGCCATACGTCAACTGCGAATAGACAAAAATGTATAGAGTCAAGAAATAATTGTAAAGTAGTGGCAGGTGAAGCAAAGAGAAGGTATACAGAGATAACCAGAAAACGCATTCAGTCACAGAAACTAGGTACTCGCGATTTCTGGAAAGTCTACAATAGCGTGGTGAACAATGGACAAGCAACAATTCCACCGCTGTGAAACCACAATGATGTTGTTTGCACGGTAACTGATAAGGCTGAACTACTTGCCCAGCGTTTCCCCTTAGACTCCACTTTGCACTCAGCAAACCACCGCCTCCCTAAATTCCCATTGCGGACCAAAGCCACACTAGAAAACCTGGGCATCAACCCATCCTAGGCCAGGAACATCATAAAAAACCTTGACACCTCCAAAGCTTGTGGGCATGATCTTATACCAGTAATAGTAATAAATAAATGCTCTGCTAAACTGGCCCCTGCTTTCTCCAAAATCCAAAACAATGTCTCGCTGAATCTTTGTTTTCCTGATAGCTGGAAAATTGCCTCTGTGGTACCAATCTTCAAGAATTCTGGAGATAGAACTGGTCCTCAGAATTATTGCCCCCCACCAGTCTACTCCCGATATTCGCTAAAATCTTTGAATCCTTAATCAATATAACGATAGTCCGGCACCTCGTTAATGCTAAACTTCTTTCTGACCGTCAGTATGCATTTAGGCAAGAACGATCTACTGCAGATATCCTAACCGTCTATCTGAACGTATATATCATACACTTGACAAAGCAGGTGAAGCTAAATTTTAGCGCTTCATATTGATATCCTGCAAATGAGGTAAAAATGATGGTGGGTACCCTTAGTGATATATCTCCGATATAGTTAGATATTTCAGAGTTCTTCGATTTTTATGAAATGTTAACAATAAGTATTGGACATCAATTAATAAATATTCCTCAAATTCTAGTTTCTTTCTAATATTTTAACAGATTTTATTAGACTAACATGGGCACAAACTCCTATTTGAAAATTCAAGCATTTCAGATTGGCATTCACTTTGATCCATAGTAATTAGACACCAATTAAGCAAGATTCTCTGAATTTTATTTTTTCCTAAGACTTCTTAAACTTTAACCTTTAATGTTAGACATGTTCTAGAATCAAAATCAGTCAATGGATGTAGATCTAAATTTGAATATGAGGTGTAGACATAAGGTGTAGCAGAATTATATCTTGATTTCAATTTTCTTAAGTGAACATAAAAGTGGTGCAAAACCGTTCCCTTTGGAGAATTAATTTTACCCGTCCTAGAACGTGTATTTTTCTAATTCAAAAATATGTTTAAAATTAATTATAAGTTTTTCCTTGGTTTCGTTTCTCGGTGTTATAGTATATTAATATATTTTCGTTATTCAATATCAAAACATGATATCTATTATAAGTCATTTGAAACGATCAAGTGCAGGCAGTTGGCATGTATTTTGTAGTAGAGTCTTACCATTGATGTTTAATGAGGTTTGAATAAAATAGCCAGCCAGTGATGCACGGTAAACGCACACGCTCTTAGGCTATTCTGGCGAGTCATCTCTATACATTCGCCTAGTTAGAATCACGGTTAAGCTATACTAAATACAGAATAAACTTCACTGTTCAACGCGTCGCGAAATCTGTATGGGTTTATGTAGAGGTAGAAATATAAGGGAGGCGATCTTTCATTCACATTCTAAATGATATATTATTTACTCCTTCCCAGGAGTTAGGCACAAGGCCAGTTTTTATCCTACTCCCACAAGTAATATGTGAGCCAAGGTCGGGTCGAGAAAGTGGGGTTTGAAAAGCCAGCGTCCGAGAAAGTGAGCACTCTGGCCATTTAAAAATTGCCTGGGCAGCCCCGTCGGCATTCCCCGGTAGGGGCGCCTTAGACAGTAAGCAATAAACTTACTCCTCCCCAAAGAGGGGAGGCAAAGCCTGGGAGGGTGGACCTCCAAGAACTGCACAGGACAGACCCATTGACCGGCGTAAGTGAAGCTCCGAAGGCCAAGACAATACCACTATGGGGTGCAGTATCCATCGGAACAGATACTACACTTTGATCTTATCCAAAAGGCAATTTCAAATTTTCAGATTAAGTAATGTAAAGTTTTTTCTTTGCTACGACTCACATTTTCATTTTTGTGGAGATTACAGATTATTTGGGCGGGGGGGGCTATAAAAGATCGCAATCTGCAATTATAGTATCGATGATCAGCGAGATAGTTCATGTATTTCCCATCAGAATAAGTAAATGCAATAGTTTTGATTGCATTCAAATTTTGCTTATTGATTCCATATTATTAGTCGCTGTCTACTGCATCACACGCGCACCAATTTTTATTTTGCATGTTCTCCACGGAATTTTGTGATCTATTCCCTGCTTCTTTTGTCCCAGCACGTTTGGCTCGTGTGTCTAGTGGTCTCCATCAATTCGCTGTTTTGATACCTCATCGTAATACATATTCCTATTCCAGTAGCTTTATTGTAAGAAATGCAGGCTTGTGGAACTCTCTTACTTCTGACTGTTTGCCTCCTATCTATAGCCTATAGGCACCTCCTGTCTTGGCGATAATAACCTTTCATTCTTGTTAGCTCCTTACATGAAGTGGATCCATGCTTTGTCTGCAGCGATTTCCATTTAAAAAGGTTTTTTTTATGTTTTATGTAGGATTTTCTCACCACTCCCCAATAGTTACATTTTCTCAAGTCAAATTCGTAGACGTCCTCATCAACTAACGAGTCTGTGTGTAATAATAATTCCGCTGATAAAAAAAAACGCTGCGATTTTTCTCTTTTACACTAATTTGACGAACGAGACTGCAATCGGTTTTCACACTTCGATACTAATGGGGATAAGAGTCAGGAAACGCAAGTGACAAAATTCTTAACAAATAAATCTGCTTTTAGCAACCAAATCGCATTCGGCCAGAAAGTGTCGGAACTCTATTTCTATGACGCAGAAATATCGGTATCGTAAAAAAAAACGAAAACAATCAAAGTCCGTTCCTACTTAATTTAACAACTTTTATTGCCCCTCGCAGACGATAAAATAGTGATAGAATTAGTCTACAAAAACAGTCTCAACAAAAGTCGGGCTATCTAATTACTGTCCTGCAATTTCGAAACCAGCGTGACACCATCTGAGAAAGACAACATATTTTCAAGCGTTTTAATACTAGCCCTAACCTTCTGACCTTTTAATTTCAACAAGGTATTCGTATTATTTGGATTATTCGGACTAGTGTTCTCATGTAGAATTTTATTCTCACAACGGTTCAGCCGATGTAACCTCCGACCTTCTTAAGATGCGTCCTATCGACACAAAAATAGCTTGCTCCCGTTCTATATGCAATGGCCGAGTAGAAGTCTTAAGTAACTAATTATTCTATTCTTAGTATGGCCCCTACTAAGGATTTAAAAACACTGTTACTAAGAACTGGTTATTACTTAGCTCTTATATCCATTGCGCTACGGTGCAAAGAATATAAGTGCTAAGTAATAATTAGTTCTTAGTGACAGTCTTCTCAGAGTTAAGGTTCAATCATCCGTGCAGGCGATACTTAGAATACAATTATGAATTACGACTTTTATTCGGGCATGCCTGATGCAACGAGAGAAAGTTACCTCCATGAATTCCGTTCAAAATTCCGTACAGATTCCATAGTTCTACAAGACGCATCTAGAGATGGTCGGGGGTTACATCAGCCGAAACGTTGTGATAATAGCATCACAGACAGGAAGAGAAGTCCTAACAATCTTAATCATCAATCCTCATCTAAAAAAATTCCGAAATATAAATCACAAATTATTATCTACTGTTACGTTCAGTTAATGTAAGTATTTTCATTTAAACAATTTTTCCCGTGAGATTATTTTAAGTAAACATTTAAATAATATATTTACGCCTACCATAAAGTCGAAATAAGACGAGGCGCTAAGGACTTGTTGTAATAACTAGCGCAGTTGAAGAGAATTACCAAAAAAGAGCGTTAAATACTTTCTAAATAAGTTTCAGTTATGACTGTTATATCGGCGTTCAATGATAAGCACACATTGACACTACGTGCAAAATTGTCAAAAACTCTGACGTCACACTCCTTGGAACTTACCTGATTTTGCCTGTGATGTCCCTCTGTAGTTCGAGAATGGTCTTTAGATTGACTTGATAGATAGAATCTTTAGAATAAATCCCACAGATAAAAATATTGATGGGTACGCTCCGGTGAGTGTGAAGCCCATTACAGAGTGTTCCCGATTAACGAAGTGAATTGGTTGACAATTTAGATGTGTATTTGTATCAAACATGGTAAGATTGCAGAAAAGGTTGTGAATTTTGGTTGTGAGTTTATATTAATTGTTACACCGGCCGTTCTTACACAGGAGAAACAACACCGGTTGTCA
Source organism: Sepiola atlantica (assembly GCA_963556195.1). Lineage (NCBI taxonomy): Eukaryota > Metazoa > Mollusca > Cephalopoda > Sepiida > Sepiolidae > Sepiola > Sepiola atlantica. Next base: position 248,903,939 of record OY744515.1, read on the forward strand.
CTATAAATAGTGCGAGACACCAGAAGACAAAACACAGTCTTGTAACTGTCTAGCCAAGAGCTAGTCACTTTCTTACTTTGTTAATACACTTGTTAAACCAACCCTCGACTTGACTTCCTTTATTTATTATTTACTGTGGAACAACTTCACAACAGATTGGCGACGAGGAATCGAAACGAGTTCACTGCAAAAAAAAAAATCACCCAAAGTGATTCGCAAGATCTTCACGGAAAAAAACCCATCTTAATCAGATATTTGGATTCGCAAGGATTTGGTCATGCAGACGGGTTATCAAGGTTGATACCTAAGCAGACAGAACCATTGGAGGATATGGTGATAGCAGCCATTCAAGCGGAAGCTGAAGAAAAAAAGAACGTTATTAATCCCCAGAGGGGATATTTTCAACGGGAGGTGTTACACCGGCCGTTCTTACACAGGAGAAACAACACCGGTTGTCACTATAAATAGTGCGAGACACCAGAAGACAAAACACAGTCTTGTAACTGTCTAGCCAAGAGCTAGTCACTTTCTTACTTTGTTAATACACTTGTTAAACCAACCCTCGACTTGACTTCCTTTATTTATTATTTACTGTGGAACAACTTCACAATATTAATTATGTTCAATACATTTTTATACTATTAATATACATTTGGTCGTTCTGGATACTCGGTTAGCTGTTATGATTCCATAATCCTTTTCCATTCATAGTTTCTATTATTGTCGAAAGACATTCGTCATTTCTTAAAGCAATTTTATAATGGCATACTTGTTCATCAGGGAGCGAATCGCATTAGACACTACGACACATAAGTTACCGTAACAACCTTGCAATCAACCGCTTTTTGTTCGCACTCACCTTCAGGAATATATTCTTAGACACCGTCCGTGTCCAATTCTAACAAATCAAAGCAATCTGTACGATTCAGGTTGTGGTTTTATCGTTTTCTACTCTGCAGTTTGCTTCTCTCGTCCGAATCGAGTTCAGATGATGCACTTTACAAATTTCATCTACGTCACAATGTTACATTCATTATTGAGTATTGTTTGCCTAAGGAATCAGGAATTGTGCTATTATTTTAATGATGTTTTTCACTGGAGCTGGTATATTCATGAAAAAGGATATAGCAACGATTTGAACTAAATATATTTTCTTTACTTAAACTAATAAGCGCCCTTTCAGAGTTAGGAGTGTCTTTTGACTAGACTATACCAACAAAGAGTCTAAGCGCCTGTAATTTTCCTCACTTAAGATTATGTGTACTTACGCTATAATTTGAGCTGCGACTAACGGGCAATTAATGATCAAGTTAACCAATAAGCTATAAAACATTATATTAGGGCCTATTTGACTCCAAGATCATGTCTCATCTATTATATTTAATATCACGTTTCACCTGCAAAATAATATATATACTTCATCTCAGAAGTACATTATTGCCATCTAAGATCCAACTGAAATTCAGATTTAGAAGTTTCTACTTCGGGGAACAGTGGATTGTCTTAAACTGTAAGATATTTGTGGGTACGTTTGCTAGTATAAATATTAATACATATATTTCCTCTAATATGCGTTATGTTGTAAATAAGATACGTTTCAGACAAAGATCGTGAGAAAGGAAGTTTAAAATAATTAGTTGTATGTGACGTCATACCTACGATACAGATGATGGCTGGTGCCAATTTCTGGCGGTTTTGATGGAAGCTTGAATGAAACAAGATGCGTTTTTTAAATGGGCTAACATGACGTATAATAATGAAGTCTCTATCTTTTTCTATCACGTTCTCTTTTTGACCGTGCAGCTTACTGGACGAACAAGAATTAAAAAAATACAATTTCTAAGATCGAGTTGTTGATTTAGTTAATTTAATAATGTGGCAAGCATATACGATGTCTTCTTATTAAAACTACTGAAGTTTACATAAGTCGGAAGGATAACTGCAACGTAGGCACGCATGGCGACGTCCCAGAAAACAAGGTATGATTTTGAGTTGGTTTCGGTATTAATTGTTAAATGACGCGTTTTAAGTAAATAACTGCACAGGGATAATAAGTTACAGGGTATGCAACAAATGTAATCAAAATATGATCAGCTCTTAAATGCTTGAATTAAGCTAAATATTGTGAAAATTAAAGTTTTGAAGTTTTATTCAATCACAAATAAAAAAAATAAGAAACAAATATATTACGCTGATCTATTCGATGAAAAAGTAAACTATAAGATTAATAATTCAAAAAATAATTAATAAAGCCCTTATTAGTTACTCGGGCAATCTTTAGTTCAGTATCAAGAAATCTAGATTCCTTATATATAATTGGATCACAGTCAATAGTTTTCTTCAAATGTCCGGTTGACTTGGAAGGCCAAGAGCAGATTCAAGGCGTTTCCATGAATAATGGCGATAGAGAGGCGCTCGTAAAGCCAAGACAATTCGCGATTTTCTCCGGTGTTGGTCTTGGTATCTCGTAAAAGATAACATTTCCACGAATTCGAAAAATACTTATAAGGTACAGAAGATATAACAAATAACTTAATAAAATAAAACTGAATTATAAATAGTTTATATCGTGTTTTTACTTTTACAAATTGTTGCTCTTTACCTCGACTTCTCTCCCTCTCCCTCTCTCTCTCTCTCTCTCTCTCTCTTTCTCTCTCTCTCTCTCTCTCTCTCGCTCACTCTCTATCCCTCTTTTTGGTTTAATACAGCACATTTATAGAGTCGACATGATTCGTCATTCTCGTCAGGGGACTCTTCAGCTTAGCAGCTTTTGTGCTAGAGCCATCACTAGAAAGATGTCTATAAACACTTAGAAAACGTCCCTTTTTATAGACTCATTTTTACCTCAGATCTATGGAAGTGATGTATTTTGATGTAGAATAACGAATAACATATCTTCATAAGCTGCACGCATTCACTCTGCGCTTTTGGCGGGAAATTGACACGTGACAGCTCGACGAAAATGCTATTTTGAAATGAAACGTGACAGACCAAACGACCGACAGATTAAGCCTCTGACGGTAAAGCTTGGTCGGATCTAAAAATAAGATGCGCCTGTTCAATCATCGGGTTAAGCAATGAAAATTCACTTTATACACTTACGCTTGACAGACAAACAGGCCAAAGGACAAATCTTTATTTATATGAATTTAGATATATGTGTATGTTCATATATTTCTATGTATAGGATTCACTAAACTAATTAAGCTATCATTATTTATTTTGAAACACACCTGCTAGACGTAAGGTCGAGTAATGTGGGCTATATTTAGTTACATTTAGTTTATGCAAAGGTGTTGAAGCCCTTCGTGATGATTAAAATAACTCTGATTTTTGTGAAATTTTAACAATAGGTTTTAGACATTAATTTATAAATATTCTCAAAATGTCAGTTTCTTTGGGCTTTTTGACGCATAATATTGACACAACCTCCATGTCAAAATTCAAATATTTCAGATTTGCACAAAACTTTATCCATAATTATTTGACACCAATTAAGTAAGATTCTCTGATTTTCAATTTCTTCTTAAGACCGCTTAAGTTTAAGCTTTAGATTTTAAACAATTTCGAAGATCAAAAACATGACAAAATTTGGAATAAGTATTCTAGAATAAGGTTTACTAGTATCATATTTTGATTTTAATCTTTGTAAGGAGACATACAAAATGGTGCTTAACTGTTCTGTTCGGAGAATTAATTTTATCAATCCTAGGACGGGCATTTATAGTATTCTCATAAGAACAAACATTCACGTATATACCCGCATAAAATACTTATTAGCAGAGACACCTGGCGGTTCTTGGATGAAAGATTTTCAAAAATTGTTTAATTTTTCCTATATTTTATTTTTGATGGTAGTTATAGTTTTGACTGATATCAATACTGTGATAAATATCTCTTAATTAGAGTATTTATTTCATGAATACAGATACACAACATCATTATCTATATAAAGTTAAGTATATTTATTATCATGATATTTATATATTTGTATGTACAGGATTCACTCCTAAAATAATTAACCTATGATTATGAATTTTGGAACACAGCTGATTGGCGTACGGGATCAAAATGTAGGTTACATTAAGTTTAATTTAGTTTTATGCAAAATGGATGAAAATCAGAACGTCTTAAAAATAATTCTCCATATTTCAGTTTCTTTGGAGTATTTTAAAGAGATTTCATGGAGAATAATATGATATACTTAGATTTAAGTATGAAAACGAATGGACAGAGTAAATTTATCAGTTTTTAGAGCGTTTTTCGGAGATTTCAAAAAGTTTTCAGACAGAGTTTGAGCTGAGAGGCAATCAACCAAGTTGTGTAACATTCCCCTTCTTTTCGCATGTTAGTGTCGTTAGCCGGAACAATCGACTGCTAGGTCGATAGCTCCCCGTGCAGAAGGAAGAGGGACGAATTGAACTAATTTAATATTTTCACCTAGTATCCGAAACCACATATATTACATCTCATTCAAGCTTCCTGTAAATACGTCAAATTATTTTTACAAGAAACACAAGACAATAGCCTTGTTGTTTTTCTTTAACGTTGAGTGAACTATGTTGACTGCTTTGTATGTTTGTTTTTTTGTTTTGTTTTTTTGTTTGTTTGTTTTCTGCTTATAAACCACATGTTTCCTGCAAAGCTGCAAGACATACTTTACTAGTAGACAAATCACACCGTGTGGAGTTGAGTGGTATCCCGCTGACCAAGACGCTGAAATACTTGATTACTGTCACCGTTACGGTCAACACAACAGCATCGCCCGCATATTAACCCACAAGCCGAGTGGAGGCCCGAAACGGTATACGACGGTATCTGGGTTAATATGGAGGGAGTAAACTGGTTTATAGTTTCACTCCCAAGTGGCAGTAAGCTGAGTTGAAAGCAAAAACACAAACATTAGCAGGCAAAGTGCACAATATTTTGTTCATCGATTATCTTGGGAAAAGAAGAACCATTAATAGCGATTATTATATAGCATTATTTGTTCCTTTGAATATAAAATCACCAATAAACAGCCACAACTAAAGAATAAGAAAGTGCCTTTTCACCAAGACAATGCACCGTATAACAAGTCGATCGCAACGATGGCAAAACTTTATGAAATGCATTCCGAATTGCATCCACACCCATCCTATGTTCTGAATTTGACCTCGAGCGACTACTGGCTGTTTACAAACCTTAAAAGAATGCTCCAAGGAAATAGATGTGGCTCCAATGAAGAAGTGATATAGGAAACTGAGGTGTATTTTGACGCCAAGGCAAATTGTTCTACAACGAAAGCATCGAATTGTTGAAATCAGTGTATTACTCTAGAAGGAGACTATGTTGATGAATAAAGTCGAACTTTGTCTATAAGGTGTTTTTGACAAGGCCCTGGACTTATTGAGTTATGTGTTATTTGCAGTCGCACGTACTCTATTTTAACAAAGTTTTCTTCATAATGTATTTTTATTTATTGGCTTGTTTTCGTTTCTGAAAACCTTGCACTTTTCAAGGGCCCAGCAGTGTTTATGTTTATTACCTTGTATGTGTTTACAACTGTAATACAATATTAAAGTCTAATAAGTTAAATGGATAACATTAACTAAATAGATTCAGACATCTTAAAGATAATATATTCTAGTAATTGATAAAAGCGGTAGGCATGTATTATTTTTTAAGATTTTTCAAGTTAATAGAAACTAAAATAAAGCAAAACAAAAACGATTAATATTATTCTACAATTTGCATTCAGTCTGCCTGAGCCATTATCTCTTTTTTCGCTTTGAAAACCTTTAATATATAAAGTTATATATTGTTGGATTTTCAAAAGCAAATCCAAATAGCAATCGGTTTGATATATCGATACTTGATTCGGACTAGTCTATTTTTCTTCAACTATAATATTTGCGCAAATATATTTTATTCCGCTTCAGTCTTTTCTGCAAATTGCTATTCCAACTAAGGGAAACTGTTAGAGTTAAGACATGTTCCCTTATTCACTGAATAAGATTAAAGTCAAGTTATTGTGTGCAATTATACTGAGTTTCTTCCCTTGAATCCTCAAAAATAAATATATTTATTGATTAAACTATGCAACTGTATGTGTGTTTGTTTCTCGTATTCATATTAATTACGCTGTATTATTTGTTCTTTATCATTAATCAAGTATTAATCCATTAGCGTCAAGTATTAAAACAAACATTCAGAAAATAATGTTTATATAAAAAGTATCTCTACAAAGCCACCATCCGCCCATGCATAAAGTATTGTTGCCACATCTGAGCTGGTGCATCATCTACTAGTCTCTCCCTCCTTGACAAGATCCAAAAAAGAGGCGCCAACTTAATAGGTCCCTCACTGTAAACCAAGCTCCAGTCCCTGTCCCATCGCCGCAATGTAGCATCCTTATGTTTGTTTTACAAATACTTCAATGGATTATACTCTGATTAATTGGCTACTCTGGTGCCCCCTCGACGTAAATTCACTAGACTAACTCGACAATCAACTAAATCTCATTCATTCACTGTGGAGGCCCCCAGATGCCGGAGAGCCTTCTACTCAAATAGCTTCTTTCCTCGTGCTGCTGGCCTCTGAAACTTCCTCCCTGCCCCCTGTTTCCCCGACAGTACTGACATGCAGAAATTTTAAACTAATGTAAATAGACATCTCGCTGCGCTAATCCCAATTTAGACTGACCCCCCCCCCCCAACCTTCTTTTCTTTTTCTTTTTTCTCAGTAGCCCCTTACGTCTACAGTGGCGGCCTGCCTTGTTTGGGGTGAACCATGTTAAAAAAAAAATTAAAGACACCAAAATTAATGTCCGTTTCATCCTAAACAAGTCAGTCATTTATCCATTTGTAATATTATCAATGAATCACGGGTTGACGCCGACACTTATGTCACCGGCCGGCCCCAGGCAGTTGTCCCAAAGGGTTAACTGCTTGAACTCTGCTCGCCCTGCATCCTGTTTACGTGATAAATTTCGCTGCGAACAAAATTATTTAATGATTACTAGTTGGCGCACCTATCAACATTCGACGCTTTTACGCCCGGATAACGCCGGGAAGGTTCAGTTAGTAATAAAGATAATTGACGTTAACTTAATGTTTATTTTAATTGTGTCGCTTTCTGAACATTTGTGGAACAATACCAGCATTTTAATAATAGTTAGTATTTCATTTATTTTTTATTTCGTGCAGGAAAATCTACCTTTCAGTATCAGTACTTATTGAACATATATTGTATTTTTGTTTAGAATACGTAGTGCTTTACTTCTGTCTGAATACATTGTTTAGAATACGTAGTGCTTTACTTCTGTCTGAATACATTGTTTAGAATACGTAGTGCTTTACTTCTGTCTGAATACATTGTTTAGAATACGTAGTGCTTTACTTCTGTCTGAATACATTGTTTAGAATACGTAGTGCTTTACTTCTGTCTGAATACATTGTTTAGAATACGTAGTGCTTTACTTCTGTCTGAATACATTGTTTAGAATACGTAGTGCTTTACTTCTGTCTGAATACATTGTTTAGAATACGTAGTGCTTTACTTCTGTCTGAATACATTGTTTAGAATACGTAGTGCTTTACTTCTGTCTGAATACATTGTTTAGAATACGTAGTGCTTTACTTCTGTCTGAATACATTGTTTAGAATACGTAGTGCTTTACTTCTGTCTGAATACAATGTGATCACACATCATAGTGTGTTAGTAAGTGTATTTATAGCCTTGATACGTGTCTTGATATCTTTTGCACACATATAATGACTTTGCTGTTCAAAGTATACTTTCTTCTATGTATTTGCTAAATACAGATTATAAACGCAGCTTTTCTATTTTTATTTACAACGCATTACATTCTACCATGAACAAGAATCAGCATAATGTTCTTCATTTAGCTTCTCATATGGGAACCTGTTTTACTAGCGAGCAATGATGCTGAATGCGAAACTGATGTTGATCAACATGATCAAAGAATTTCCAATGATCCAAATCGATCGGCGCCTTCTCTTTGATTCTGACCTTCCTTCTTTCTTCTACCGTCGATCGATTCTTCACAGGGAAAACACGTCCAAGATTCTGATTAGGCTGCAAACGAACGTAAACAAGTGATGTTTGTTACTTGTTTGTTTATAAATACACCATTTTCAGTGCAATTCGCTAAGGGACTTCAATACGGACACTATATTGAATTTAACTGCAAAAGGATGTTACTTGACAGATGTTACCTGAACGAACATGTTTAGCTACTGGTGACCCTGAAAAGTCATTTCCAAAATAGTAACCAGGCATGGTCCCTTTTGCATGTCAATATTTCCATCTGGCACTATGAAATCCTATTTAAGATAGAAGTAGGTATTTTTAATCTGTACTCTTCGGATGCTGGAATGCACACACTGGTAATGTTGTTATCATGCTTTTATTACGAGTTAATTAGATGGATAGCTTGAAATTTGAATGATGATGAATATTATGAGACGATTGAAATTGGTAAATCGTATGAAAACAATTTGATTATCTATAAGAAAGGTTAATGATAAATATATGTTAACATTAGATTTAAAGACGATCATGATTTAGCCTGAAGGGAAGCAGTTCTATGAAAAATAGGAAGTTCTTGGAAAGAAACTCTGTTGATGGGCATTCCATTTGATGTAAAGCACACGTAAAAAGAAAGGAGAGTTATTTTCAGTTGTGGTAAGAAGACGGGTTTTGTTGTGAATGTCTTACAAGGGAAAACGAGGGATTAACGCTCAGCCGAGTCCCTTGGATTGATTGGAGCTCACTCGAGCACGTTCTATAGTAATAACGATGAAGTAGAGAAAGATTAGCAAGGTTTCTTCTATGGGAAAAGAGTTTTAAAGAGTAGATGGGACCAGCCCCACTAAATTGCGAAATTAGTTATGAACTCTGTTATGGCGGGAAAAGGTGCTGTGGCCGGCACTGTCCCAGATGTGGCATCATTACTCGATCTTAAGACGTGTCTGACTCTTCCCTAATAATATAATTGCATTAGGAGTCAAGTACTTTCTGCTGCGGTGAAATGATTCAACAATTTAGTAAACTTGACAAGATTCGATATAAGTCTTCCCTTTAAATCTAGAGTGAAAGTCAGCCCTATGATCTATCGGAGACTCATTCATTTCAAGTGAAACAAAACAAGGATCTTAGCATTTACAATAAAAGGAAGTAAGCCTTGTGTTAGATGTGTTTAGCTAATCGTTGGTATAAGTTCGTGCTCCCATCTGAGAGCGATTCCGAATCATAAGAAAATATTGCATAATAAATTAAAGAATTTACACTTAAAAAAAGAAAAACATTCCAAATGAATTTTAATTGAATACTTAGATAATTGTTTCGAAACAATTTTAAATACAGATTCATAGAGCGTAGCATATTACGTGTCAGAAAGAACCCTAACCCAATTAATCCGAATTTGGCACTGGCCTCTGAATATTTAATTCGCAATAATATTATTCAATTTAAAAGTCTATGCAGCTGATACTTACTTATAAAATAAAATAGTTTTACCACTTATATCTACAGATTTGACAATTTCTTAAATATCATATTGTATGTTCTTACGTGCAATGTTTTCCGTGTAAAAGGGTTAGTATTAAAATATTAACAGTAGTATCAGTTTCATGAACATGAACAATAAAGTGTATTCAATATATACATCAAGTGATTCGACCAGATCAAACCGCCCCGGTCACCACTGTCTATTGTATAATTTTCCTACAATAAAAAACAATCCTAAGATTTTGATTTTTACACACCCCTCTGCAGGGTCTGGTCAGAACCAGGGGTCAGTACGGCTGGACCTCCAACGTCCAACCCCTTCAACCGGCCGCTCCTCGGCCCATGACGTAATCTCCGGGATGTAAGGAAATCTCTCTTACGATCAATATCGGCTCTCGTGGCCATCGTGTAGTATAATGATCATCATAAGTTTTTTTATTAGGTATAGGCCTGTCTTCTTTCTGGTTTAATTTTGGATCCGGATTACTACCCAAAAAACAACGGACCGGATTGTTATACATAGACAATTGTTTTTCAGACGGTCACACTTTTTAAAGCGTTAAAGATCTGCCCCCTCTCTCTCTCTCTCTCTCTCTCTCTCTCTCTCTCTCTCTCTCTCTCTCTCTCTCTCTCTCTCTCTCTACCTCTCTTGATAAGTGTATGTATAGTGTCAGGTCTGCTCAAGGATATCTAATTTATTGGCGGAACTGAAGAGCCATCTGCGAGCCCATGAACTGTCATGAAATGAAGGAATGGAACTTATCTGACAAGACGTCACAGTCATCATATGTTGGTATGAGATTTCACCTCTGCCTATCAGTATATCACTAACCAAACAGATTCATTTCAAAGTGGATTTCGTATTTCAACTGATTGCAGCAGAATGAAGCTGAGTCGAAAATTATCAATCTCCAAAATAAAATATATAAAAAAACAATGCTTCTTCAATGTCCAACCATGATCCGTATAAAGTCATAAACAAGGCGGTAAGTGGCATTGTTGTGTTTTTTGTTCTTTTGTTTTTAATTTCCCAAAAGCTTAAATTTAGACATGGAGCATACATGAAAAATTCATAATAAATCATATATCTCAACGCACCCGGACATACTGAACACCTACGCTAAAAACGGATGTTCGTTTTTCACGTGCACATTCTTTTAAACCAACGTAGGCGTTTAGAACAAACCGTTGAAAGCCTGAACGGCTTTCACATGTCGACTGACTTAAGAAAGATGAAGGCTTATTTAAAAATTCTGAATTACAAAAGGATGTTTTTACAAAGCAATTCTTCTTAAATGTCGAAGAGTCGTCGATCCTAATAAACAATGTAGTAAGTTGCACTATTACATATATAATTGTTTTTATTTCAAAAGCTTACATTTACATACATCTCTCTTTCTCTCACTCTCTCTCTCTCACACTCTCTATATATATATTAGGTTAACGATAAATAAATAAATAAATAAATAAATAAATAAACAAATGAGTAAAAAATGAAAAATATATTTTTTTAAATAAAATAAAATAAATAAATAAACTGAACAAAAATTTAACAATTTAAAAATTAAAACCTAAAATAAAAATACAAGGAACCACGTGTTAAAATAAATGCAACCATTATATTGACACAACAAAGGAAACTGGATATAGGCAAACCTATAGGAAACAGAACAATAGAACAGGATATAGGAAGTAACACTAACAAGACCTTTGTTCGTGGGAAGCCCAACGATCGGCTGAGAGAACAACAAAGGTTCTGATTAGTTGACTAGCTAGCCGTGTATATATAAAAACACATGTCAAAAATAACTCCATGCATTTTAGCCTGAAGATCCTCCCCGGGCATGAAACGCGAGAGCCTCTGTGTAGCTTAATTGCCATAAATATATTTTCATAGCTTACTACCTAGCTTTACTTACGTATCGAGCACTGTTGAAGTAAATACTGAAACTTGATACATAAAACAGTATATCCCCTTATAAAATTTGATACATGAAATACTTTATATATATATATATATATATATATATATATATATATATATATATATATATATATATATATATATATATATACATATATAAATAAAGTAATCCAACAAAAGATATAAGAGTCAACTAATATCTTATAATTAGTGAAACATCCGGATAAAAACTGAAGCTCAATATATTGGATAGAGCATTAATATCATAATATAAAATGAAATAATAAAATAAGGTGCCAATCAAATGTTATTAGAATTCAAAGTTCAAGCAAGGTATCTTAACGTCCTTAACTCATGAGTTTTCAAAGATAATTCTTCTCCTCAGAGGACCATTACCGCAGTGACATCACATGCAGTAATGTCACTGCGGTAATTGGTCCTATATACATATATATATATATATATATATATATATATATATATATATATATATATATATATATATATGTGTGTGTGTGTGTGTGTGTGTGTGTATAGAAAGAGAGAGAAAGAGAGAGATATGTAAATATAAGCTGTATATATATATATATATATATATATATATATAGAGAGAGAGAGAGAGAGAGAGAGAGAGGGGGGGGCTTGCTTGATGTGTCTGAGCTGATACTGTAACTGAGGTTCAAATTCTCCAACCGTCTAAAATGATCACTTCTTACACTGATAATAGCAAAAGCTTCAAAACCCGACGTCTGTCTGTTAACATAATTTAATATTTACTGAATAAATCTTGTTATACGCCCCTTTAAGAAATTAAAGGTCGTTCGGGGGCTAAAAATAGAATGTCACTTAGCTTTACGCAAGGTCTCGAAAACGTTCTACTGTTTTCTGCTTCCTTAGGCACAAATACAACTTAATTTCCTTTATTTACGTGGTAAGAGCGAAGTCTATACTGATTCTGTGACTGGAGTTCGAATCATCCGACCGTCAGATAGTATCATTTCCTACACTGATGATAGCAAAAGCTTGAAACGCCGGCGTCTGTAAAGAAAATTAATGTAGTATTTACTTAATATATATATATATATATATATATATATATATATATATATATATATATATATATATATATATATATATATATATTCCATATGATTCTAGCTTGAATCGCCAGCCTTAATTGGTGCGCTTTTCACATCATTGAAAACCTTTATTGGAAAACATTTATAAATCTGGGAATAAAATTAACTTCATAATATTTTACTACATTTGTACATAGTCACGTGTATTTTTGAGAATGTCAATATATGCATAAAAAAGAAATAGATGAAAATATCAAAATAACAAATTACTTCAAGATTCAAGAGTCAATAGCTTCTTTTGAATATGAATTTTTGAATGTGCAAATAAGCGAAAGCCTTAAGAGTGTTTCGTCAGATTTTCTGTGAGTATATATATATATATATATATATATATATATATACGGTATGTAAAGCTTTAGTGTATAATTGAATTAGATAAGGCTGAAGTGTTGTAATATGACAATAGTTCGTATGAATGATAAACACTATCGCATTTATTCATTTATATATGTATATATATATATATATATATATATATATATATATATATATATATATATATGTATGTATATATATGTATATATATATATAGTCAGCCACATACAGCTGTTTCGTCTTTTTAAGTTTCATCGATGTGGCTTGTTGCAGCGAGTACATCGACTCTGACATTCGAAACATCGACATTCGTTACTTCCAACCGTGACAGTTCAACATTTTACGTTATGAGCTAACAAAACTAGTGCTGTTAGTGGAATAAATATATCACTTATATATGCATTTTTTATTCGTCTACCTTTTTACGATAGTGTTAACTTCAACGATTGAATTCCTTTAATGAAATAGTACATAACACTAAAAGTAAATTATATTTACGATATCAACACCCTAGCTTATTCAATAACACTGCGGGACAATTACAAAAGAATTGTCTCAGTCTGCTGAAAGGGCACCCATCGGTCTGGTGTACCTTCTTAGTAATATTTCTATATAAGAAATACTATTGAATGAAAAATGTTATTTCCTACGAAACAAGCTTTTTATACTTATTTCTCGCGGTGTCCACTTTTCTTCTGTGATCATGTGTGAGACGATGGCTCCATAAATTGCACGTAATTATTTGGACTCTAGTTAGATTTGACCACCGGCATGTTAACTGGCGCCTCTTAATCAATCAAATTATCACTTTATTGAAAATCCTTCCCTTGAGGCTCCGAATTTCTTGGCTAGATTTGGCTAATTCCAATTTATAGCGTCACATTGCCCCGAGTAACGTGTTTTTTAGTCAGCTTTAACATGTTCTTACTACCGTAGGAAATTTTGCAACTTTTCTTTCGACTCAGTTTTATTTTTTAAGCTTCTTAAAAATTATTATCGTCTGAAGATTTCACGCCGTCGGTGACTTGTGGCTTTTACTGTGACTTAACGCAAAACAAGTCTCAGCTTGGTACTTCCACGAAGTTTGTTTCTCACAGAAAAGTGACACTTTCCTCACCAGGCGGAAGTACTTTCGATTTATAAACAAATACGGATGTTCGCTATAATAAATACATATATAGATACTCGTTTTCATTGTTTATTGAACATTATTATTGCGTTTAATCACAGATAAGAGAATCTTCCAGGGAGATCACCCAAAAACATCTCCATAAACATACTAGTTACAATCTTTAAGAGGTAGGCAATTTCTTTCATATTTCAAGTTTATAAACAATCAATGTAGATTGGTACTGGTACAATTTGTGACCTATGCTAAAACCGACTTTTTGTCGGCATCTTCCGGCTGTTTACGTAATTAAACAGACTCGGAGTAATAATTAAAATAAGGTGACGCTACCAAACAGGATAAATCATGAAACAACATTCAAAGCAAGAAAGCACCAGTCACCGTATGTTAAATTTTATTAAAAATATAATGAAACAATTGTTAGAATGTTTCTTTTTTACAAGAATCTTTTTTTCACGAGAAAGTTACGGTTTGTTTACTTTTTTGTTTGTTTGTTTCGATAAATTTCTTTTGTACTCAAAACTTTTTTTTCTATTTTACAAACTTTTGCAGATTTTCTGTAGTTAGCGCAAACGAATGTTAAGATTTACTCAATTCAGAATTCAAAATTGTCGCCTGTTGTCTCGGAATCTGATTGGCTTAGCGCTTCGTCATCTTCCGGTTGTTTACGCAAACAGTTGAAAGATGCCGACTAAAAGTCGATTTTAGCACAAGTCACAAACTGTACCAGTAGAATAAGAACAAATCAATGGTGACATCAAGAAAAACTTTCGATGTCGTCAATATCCCGAAAAAAACTCATGTCCACAGATTTTTAAACTTGAACTCTAAGCCAACAAAGCTAATTATTTATTTAACTTTTTACAATAAAAAGAAGAGGATTTACTAATTAATTTTAACATTTCTGTGGAAGCTTATACGACAACGTCTTTCATGAATGCCCGTCTCTGTTGGAAGCCAAAGGGAAGTTACTCAGCAATTGAAAAGGAAGCAACTCTGACAAGTTATCTCCCTTTAATATGTCTATTTTGACTGTCTCATTATTTTTCTAGGTAGTAATGCTTCTACCTAACATATATGAAAATAAGTTAAAACATAATAATATAGAGGAGTGTTTCAGAGTTATTGATAATTTTGAACGTCAAATCTAGATATACTAATAACGCAGAGGTGCACATTTAGAGCATATTCTCGAACAAAAAAATGCAAAGACTGTTTGACATCAATGACTTAAAGATTGTGGACAAGTTAGGCGTATACTGAAGTTTATCCGAACTAAATATGATTAGATTGCAGAGCGGATTGTGGTGTTAATTAACAATTCCATAGATGGCATTTTGTCACCGATAAAAATCTTTATTCACACTTGACGAATTACTTATTTATACGTGTATATACTATTGAACGAGGTGTTTTCACCAGTAACTTTTATACCTGAAGAATAGACAAATATATACTATTTATGTCATGATTCAGAACGATAAATTCATTTTCTTGATGATGTTGGTTTTCCATAGATTAAAAAGTCAATTGTTTGTAACATCTATATAACTATTCTGTTTGTCGCTCCCTTACATAGTAACATTGCAAATAAGCATGAATTAGATTAATGGAATATGAATCATTAGGTGAAGCCATCGTAATAAAGATTATATATATATATATATATAATGAAGGAGAATGGAAAGGAATTAGAGAAAGCAAAAGCCAAATCAAAATTCAATTCAAAAGTTCAAAGCAAGGTATATTCCGCAAAAAGGCAATTTATTCAAGTTAAATTTTCCTTAAGCCAGGCTTTTCAAAATTGGCATGAAAGAGACAATATTTATTAATCATGATGAATTAAAAATTAAAAAGATGAAAGGGCAGCTGACCGGTTTCATACCACGCTCAACGGAGCAAAATATCGAGGTATTGTAGTAAAAAATATAATAAAGATGCTATGAGAATTATAGCTAGGGAAAGGGGTAAAAAATAAAATAAAAACAAAAAAAAAGTTTAATCAAATAGAAACAACATTAAGCCCGAGGAGATGTTTTCTTTGCTTGCATAAGTGATTCTACCTACTTTTCTCATTTATTGCTTGAAACTAAATCAAATTAAATATAATACACATTACCACCATTTACGCCGAGCAGCTCTGTTCCAAAATCCATAATTATCGATAAATTACTTTACGAATAAATCATGTGCATACAAATATATAAACACATAAACATATTTATTTTAATATAGAGAGCGATTATATATATATATTTATATGAAGAGTTCGAACGCAAAACGCGATAAATCCAATTCGTTTAAATTAAAACGTTAAACAAAAAAAACACGAATACATTAAATCTAGACTTCAAATTAAAGTAGATTTTAATTGAAATCAAAAATAAATTATTTCGGTATCATATTATGTAACGCATAGTTTTGGGGTGTCGTCGAGTGTTGAAATGCAACACTTTTTGTATGGACAATTTCGTGATTTTTTAAATGGCGTTTATCGCGTTTTGCATTCGAACTCTTCATATATATATATATATATATATATATATATATATATATATATATATATATATATATATATATATATATATATGAATGAATGGCTTTCAGAAATACAATATTTTGATCATTATCTAAACAGAAAATATTAAATTAAATAAATAAGTCAAAACAATAGCTAACTAAATGTGTTTCTCTATCTGCATAGTCAGATCGATAAAAAAAATAATCAATCAAAGTAAAGTGTATGATAACCTGGACAAAATAACAAAACTGATATAAGAAAATGACATGTAAACCTAGAAAAGCTTCTGTTTACACAGAGAAAGTCACCAAGTATCTATGTACAATGCCTCCAAAATGCAGAAATTATATTAAGAATATTTTCGATTAATATATATATATATATATATATATATATATATATATATATATATATATATATATAATAAAATGGCGGGGGGCAGCGGAGAACTGCAAAAGATTGGTACACTATTATATATTTGGGGCCTACGCAGTGTTCGGCGAGACATAGAACCAGAGTCAAAAGATAACACGGCAAGTAAAAATATTGTTTACAATTTTCCGAAATAATGTTGTTTCCATTTCAAACACAGCGAGCGATATTTGAAGGTGAGAGGTTAAACGCTGTCGATGGCTGTCATATTTCTACGGATGACGACTCAGACTGCTAAGGTGAGCTTAGTGCAAAAAAAAATGTAGGCGATGAGAAAACGATGAAAAACTGTAAATTTTTGTCTGAGGCCGAAACTAGATAAGTTACGGCCGATTGGGCAGAAAGAGAGAGTGATTGACAGGAAAATAAATTGACCTTGAGTTGTATTCTGATGAGTAAAAGGGCCAATTAAAATGGTTTCTGAGTAAGATAAGGTGAACTTAGCCGGGCAAAGCCAAGTAACCTTTCCAATTAATATATTACGCGACAATCGCGATTTTGTTCAGTTCTGAAAATAGAATTCAGTTCTCATTACTCAAGTTCGGAGAGAAAACTGCCGCTTTTACCCGCATGAGAGAATTGCCTTACTTCGTCCGGAGAAGTAGACGCTACTCGTCTCGTCCGTCCGAAAACTTAACCATTTAGCTAGTCGAAGTTAGAACCGAAAGCCAGTCCAAAAGTGCAGAGGTATTAACATCAAATCCATTTCCCTGCCATTTCTATTTTTCTCTTTTCTATGACTTTTTTTCTGTTCTCCCTATTTTAGCCTATATCTATCTCATGCTTCGCAAAAAATATCAAATATCAACGTAACTAATTTCTGAAGAAGTCGTTATATAATAAATACGAAATATTAAAAATATCATTATAGGATTTGAATTGAAGAAGTCGTTATATAATAAATACGAAATATTAAAAATATCATTATAGGATTTGAATTGAAGAAGTCGTTATATAATAAATACGAAATATTAAAAATATCATTATAGGATTTGAATTGAAGAAGTCGTTATATAATAAATACGAAATATTAAAAATATCATTATAGGATTTGAATTGAAGAAGTCGTTATATAATAAATACGAAATATTAAAAATATCATTATAGGATTTGAATTGGTGTGTACTAGTTTTGTGTACCTGCTTTTTTATTCATCTCTACATTTAATTGAGTTTTGACAAATTTGAGCTGTAAAAACGATTTTGACATTCTAAACTTTCGCAGTGAAGATTTGAGATGTGTACGCTTTCGATCTTATATACATAACAAGTGGCCGTTAAGTGATGGAAATCAAGTACAACGAATCGTCAGCTGTCACAGTTTTTGTATTTGTTTTTACACTGTATACAAGTTTGTCCAGAGGTGGAGGGCATAAACATTTTCCGTGAATAAAATCGTGACGATAGATGACAGCCACTGATATCTATTTTTGTTGAATCAAAGAAGCTATGTTAATGAGTTACTAAATAGAAGAGATGACGGAAAATGACTTTATTATCGCAATCGACACAAGGAGGTCATCTTTGTGTCTCTAAATTACAAGTCTTACAATTAGCAAAGCTTTTCGCCGGAGGTTCTATTGATTTTTCCTAATTAGCATTTTGCTTATTTTGCTTTTGTATTTCGAATTTGTCGTTTCAAATTTACGTTATTTGTTTATTTGCAGATGCAGATTCAGCTTTACTATTTTGCTGCTGATAATCATCGCTTTCTTTGTGACTATACGTGATGTGGAAAAATGGCGACTTATCTCAGTGAAGGTGACGGTGAGAGATTAGTGTTATGGATACCGCCGTGGTGTAGTAAGTAAACCTGGATGAGGATACTGCTTGTATTCTAACTCTCACGGTATATTGAACCGGATCTACAGAAAACCAGCCTTTAACCGACTTGAACTTCGACGGTCGAATGGACAAGGACAGCAAGCCTTCAAAGAACATGATCTTCAACGAATACCGCCTTCAACAAACACCAGTTTGGACAAAGCGGAGAGCTTACAACAGAAACACACTGGAACTGAGCAGTGGGCTAGTCTCCGAACTAACTCACTGAATAAGTGAAATGCGCCTGCTTATATCGCTTTCTTCATGACGATTATCCTATAGCTTTACAAAGCCACCATTCGCCCATGCATGGAGTATTGTTGCTACATCTGGGCTGGGGCATCATCCACTAGTATCTCCCTCTTAGACAAGGTCCAAAAAAGAGTCGCCAACTTGATAGGTCTCTTACTATCTACCAAGCTCCAGCCCCTGTCCCATCGCCGCAATGTTGCTTCCTTGTGTCTGTTTTACAAGTACTTTAATGGATTGTGCTCTGATGAACTTTCTGCTCTAGTACCCTCACGACGTAAATTTACTAGACCAACCCGACAATTTGCTTCCATTCATTGTGGAAGTCCCCAGATGCCGAAGGACTTTCTACTCCAAAAGCTTATTTCCGTGTGCTGCTGGACTCTGGAACTCCCTCCCTGCTCCCTGTTTTCCTGAAGGTACTGACATGCAGAAATTTAAAACTAATGTAAACAGACATCTCGCAGCACAGCTCTCAATTTAGGTTTCTTCTGTTTCTTGTTGTATTTGTTGTTGTTGTTGTAAGTTATTTTTGAAAGTACCCGTTTGGGGACGACCAATCTTTTTATCGGATCTTTTGGATGTAAATTCTTTTATTTGTTGAATTATGGACAAGTTCAAAAAATTTTTTATGGAAAACGAAGATGAGGAATCTGCATCCCCAACAACAGAAACACACTGGAACTGAGCAGTAGGCTAGTCTCCGAACTAACTTAGTGAATAGGTGAAATACGCCTGCTTATATCGCTTTCTTCATGACGATAAGTGATGAAGAAAAATGGCGACATCTCGATAATGGTGAAGGATTACTATTGTTGTGGTGTAGTGAATAAAACCGGATCAGGGTACTACTTGTATCTGTACTTTCATGGGACATTAAACAGGACCTACAAAAAGCCGAATGATGACCAGCTTTTAAGTGTAACTTCCACAGACGAAAGGGCTAAAGGTAACAAGTCGTCAACGACCACTGCCTCCAACGAAAAAGATATTTAACTAATACCGCCTTAAAAAGAGGCCGGTTATCATAAAGGGGAGTGAACTTGACGAAACCCGACTATAAATGAGCGGCAGGATAGACGATTCCAAAATTGCATTGATTTGTAAGCAAAACAAATCATTTGCATAACCGGGCGCGGCTCACTTCGTTGTCTCGGATCTCTGTGTACAACTGTTTGTTCGTGTAGTGACGGTGTCGAGAGACCAAGAGATAAGCGGAAACGACTATTATGTGCCCACTTCAAGGAAACAGTGGCTGCACGCGGGAACGAACCCGGAACCGTTTGATATCGAGGCGAGGATCGCGATTAGGTAGAATTAGGTGTGGCTGTCCAAAATAGCTGAATAAAGGGAGTGAGATTTTTGCTCGAGGATGAGATCATTTGTGGACGCCATGTTATTTGTGTGCGTCTTAGACGGTAGTCGGTTTATCTCTTGCTTTACACTTTTGTTGATGAAGAGAAGAAAGAGAAAGTGCTGCTGCTGATACTAAGAACGAACATCTACTCTGTAGTTATTGAAAAAGAAGAAAATAATCCGGCACGAGTGTGTGTTTTTTCAACTCTAAACAATTTACGTGACTTAAATAGAAATTACTTAACCAAATATATATTTCAGTTTGGGATCGCCAGTGTCACCTTTCACAACAGAGAAGTCGGCGGCTATTTGACTAGATTACTCGGCCGTTATCACCATTGCCAGTAAGCAATTCATTTTTCGTATCAGTCCCACTACATGTTTGATATTAAATCGGCTATACAGTTCAAATCCTGTCATATCTATTACACACTATTAGCCTTGGAAAATATATAAACTTGTAACAAGATTAGTTGCTTATATGTTTTATATTTCTTAATTTCTGATCGTAGCGAGTTGGAACCTTTAAGTGAAATCAAATTTTCCCAGAGAAATGTAATGGTAATGTACCTATGTGGCACAATACATGAGCTTTTAGGGAGTTAAGGGCTCCCCGTTATATTCGTAACCATTGCGCCAGATTTGAGTTGCAAATGAAATGAATTCGCTGCACTAAAAATGTCAGCTCACTGATCGGGGTATTCGGTGTAATCCGATGTCAGCTAAAATATCAACAATGTTGGAGACACCAGCCAGGCTCAAGAGGTCAGAAAACCTGTCACCGAGATTTGTTGAAACACTGATGACGGCTGTATTCCCTCCCTCTCTCTTTCTCTCTCTCTCTCTCTCTCTCTCTCCCTTTCTCTCTCCCTCTGTCTCTCTCCTTCTCTCTCTCACTCTCTCCCCTCTCCCTCTAGTAAAGAGATTGAAAGTTCAGAGACTGGTTTGTATTTTGAAAGAGACGCACGCAAGATATAAAAATGTGCTTCGGAAGAAAATAAAAATATATTTTTTATATTAAAAAGTAAAATGGTTACATAATGTTTGATTTGCAGCACGATGGTCCCGACCAAACAGCCAGCCAACCAGCCAGTCCCAGAAGCAAACGACAGTGACTATCGTCAAACGATGATTGCTCACTGGCGATAACAAGACGACACATTGCACATACATGCACATGTTGTCACACATCGTGCCGTCGTCGCATATCGTTCCAAAGATCGCCCCCCGGCAAACGAATTTTCTACATTGATGCAGCGTGACCTAGGATAACGACTCAGGGATACCACGGACACAGCCAAAATACCACGGACACAACCAAAAATACCACGGCACAACAAACAAATCGACGATCACAACGACACTTGAAAACAACAATCCAAAGAAACCTACGGACACAATCCCAAAACCAGCCACTTCTAACCGGAACGATCATAGCATCAAAAGAAGAAAAAAGACAACACACTGTAAAACCACACAAGCTAAGGTAGGTGACTATTTTCTTTTGCTCTCATTTACTCTGTGAATTTGTTGGTAAATAATTTATAAAAATTATTCGTGTATAGAGCTTTTTGTTTAACGTCTACTACTTGAAAATAAAAAAAGAATAGACAAAATGGCGAACACTAACCCAACCCCCTTAAATAGAGTGCTCACAGGTGGATCGAAGATCCCAATATTTACTGAGAAATAGTCTGACCTAAGGCCATGGCCAGCTTCTCTGAAAAAGAAAGAGCGGGTCTACAATCTAACAGGCCTAGTGCTAGTAAACCTGGCGTATGACTTCTCAGACAGTCTACCTTCGGAATGGATCGGAGAATATCTCGACGACCATCCGAATACAACCAGTAAAGACCTGCTCGATGAGTTAGCGGCACAGTATGGTGAGGTTATAAATACCGCCGATGCTGATAGGGCCCTAATTAAAATAAGGCAAAATCCAGGTGAAGCTCTCGCAGAATTAGCTACCCGGATGAACCAACTTACTAAGCTAGCATACAGGGACGCAGATATGAAGGAAGGTTCGGCTGTACAAGTGCATCTAGCTGAATTTTTCATAGATCATTTAATTAACCCCTTCATTAAAGAGGATGTCGCCAGATCTAATTCGACAACATTATCGGAGGCTTTGTCGGCTGCAAGACAAAGTGTAAAGCTTTACAAGCGAATCCGAAGTGGCCACAAAAAGGAACAAGCTATTCTAAATGATAGCTTATTCAAAGGCGTCACATATCGTTCCAAAGATCGCCACCGGCAAACGACTTTGCCACACCTATTGTTCACGGGACTCTTTTCCTATGGCTTAGAGGTTTGCATAGAACGTTCGCCTATGACTTAAACGTTTGAATGTAAACGGATACTTAAAAGCATTATTTTTAATATATACTTATTTGTGCCATATTTAAAATGTAGTAATTTCAAAGGCAAGAAGAAACTACTCTTGCTGATCCTTTCCCTTATCATTGATTAAGTGCAAATAAAAGCGTTGGTTCAGAGATCCACGTATCTACAGCGATTTGGCAGAAGGAATGTGACAGCCGAGTTATTCCAGACACAGCGATTTGATGATCCAACTCCTGTCCTGGTTCGGCTCGCCCTCTGGACAGGTCTTCTTTTCTAGGGAATATCAAATTCAAAAGCGGTCCTCTGTGGCATATGTGTTCCGCACAGGCGAAATGAATTTAACGACGTCCGTTTTTTTTTAAGAGAGATGTCACCACATGCATCGCTTAATATTCCAAAATGGTCACCCATCTGGTACTAACCAGGCTCAACGTCACTTAACGTCGATGATCGAACGAGAACCGGTGTGACGAGGTGATCATGCCGTATACATTGACTGATAGACTAACTCATGTAATTCCCGCCCGCTTCAGATTTGGTTTATGTTTGATTCTTTGATGAAAATATTAAAATAAAAGCTATTTTTTAACTTTCTTGCAAAGGCAATATAATCCCACACGAGCAACGCTGGGTGAATACCACTAGTAGTGAACCGTTTGTAAATATGTTATTTTTTTTCCTTACTAATAGCGGTATTCAGCCAGCGTTGCCCGTGTGAGGATATTTGCCTTAAGAGAAAAGTAAAAAAAAAAAAAAGCATTTGCAATATGAGGTCAAGCATTAAAAAAACTGTCAGCGTGGTAATGTTCTTAAAAAGTACTTTTTGACGCGGCGTTTATTAACTCTTCTGTAAAACTGTATTATGTGGTGTTCTTCGATCCCATATATAACAAGCATTTTGGCTCGTTGTTCTGCCCCATGTCCTGTTCTACGGACACGGCACAACTTGCTCTGTGGATATTTCGTCTTTCACCTTTTTTTTCTTTTTTCCTTCTGGTAGCTGTAATAATGTGAGGAAATTTAAAACAACTGATAAGTAATTATTTACTGGTGGGTTTAATTTAATTTACCCAGCAATGTACAGTAATGTACATTTAGACGTGTTGTAGTTGGATGATGGATCTCGAGAAAGAAGTCTGCTTACATTGACGTCGTGAATACAAAGAACAGAAAGCAGAATTGATCTCGCTTTTCTGACACGTACTTCCTCTCATGACGTAATACTCTGTGACGTAATCATAACTCTAGTCCGTTAAATTCTAATGAAATTTTCCACTACTCTAACCTCATGCTTACTCTAGCCTGGCCTGGAAAACTACTGTCCTAAACATTATTTTTATACACCCGTCACTAATCATGTTACAAAATGGCGAATGGCTTCAATGAATCGAAACGAATTCTGTTTTTCCTTTATTATTTTAACTCTACAAATTACCAATAAATATAATTATTTAAACGTTAAAAACTTTTTAAATAGATTATTAACTGAGATTTTCTTTTGTTTATTTTTATTTATAAAACGAAAAAATTTTTTTGTTTAAATGAAGTTCGTTTCTTAACGCCTAATATATTTCGTTTTTTTAGTGACCTAACTGATACGTTTCTCTTAGTAACCCCATATGGAATCGAAAGAAAATGCTAATGAGGTCTTTACATTCTTTGATAAATGTAACCCTTATTGAAACTTATTTGAATGTTCTACCTTTCCATGTATCGATTTAATGATACACAAATAAATACTGAACTTTTTAATCCCGTAGAATAATTATGTTACACGAGAAGAATTTAGACAGAATCTTAGATCGATAACAGAACATTTGAACCGACATGAATAAGAAAAAAATGTATCAGCATTTCAGGAAACTGAGCGAAAAGAGAGTTTGAATATTTAAATATTATATTAATCACAATAGAACCAGTTAATGTGCAATTGTGAATGGTATTAATATTTGAGCATACATTAAATATTGGATAAATTAGAACAATTTTCGGTACAAGCAATAATAATAATAATACTGTATTGTAAATTGACCCAATCATATCAAAGTTCATGAATACGGTTGTAACATTATAAAGCAAGACGCGGGTTTTGAACCCAGGTCGCCGGTAGACGGGTTTAGGGCCAAAATAAAAAGAACAAATGAACAGAAGAAAAAACGACTGTTTTGGAAAGGGATAAACAGATTAAAAATATTCCTTGTCTATGGAGACAGTAGGTCAAGAGAAAAGGGCCAACAAAGGATAGTATTGTTCTAGAAAGCGGTAATACGAGGAATAGTCAGTTGTTAACATCAGAGAGGAGATCGGATCGCATAAGTAAAAGTTATTTAACATGTGCCCAGTTGATGCTGAGAGACAGAAAGAACATAGCACTTGACCGACTGGAAGAAGAGAATAAGGGTCAGTGGTGGCCCCCGCTCAGGTCTGAGACTTGTATATCTATTTGTAAATCAATTTAACTGTGTAATACAAACATCTGTTATAAATCAAAGAAAAAGACAGATTTAGCTTCAGATGTAAGCAAATATGTGAGCATTCTCCTGTTGAATCCATATCTGTTGACACTGATCAAAACATTAGAATACAACATTGATGTTTACTGAGAAAACTATTCAAGGCAACTAACCACGGACATTCTCAAACAAAAACTGTACATTCGCACCGGAGCAAAACCATAGTGTGTTATCATACTAAAAGAAGACTGTCATGGTTTGGCAGTGTAATGAGACTACCATCAGAAACACCTGCACATCAAGCACTTCAAGCCTTCGTAAAACCTACCAAAAGACAATCAGGACGACTAAAAGCTGACATCGCTTGACCAAGTGATAAAAGACTTCAAATCACTATCAGACTGCCATCTTGAAAACGACATGAACAAAAATGTCAGTATCTTCGACGTCAGGTGTTCAGAGAGAAACGATTGGAGATCTGTTGTTAACAGCATGATGTTAACGAATATGCAGGGATGATGATGAAATCCTATCTGATTTACTATGTTTAAGTTATTAAACATAGTAAATCAGATAGGATGCTTTAGCATTCATTCCGATATCTGGATCTGAATTTGTGACGGCATTCATACGCGGTTTGGTGAGACGGCTCCGAGTGAATTTTCAGTGCCGGAAGTCAAGGAAAACCATACAACTGTCCATAGCTAACTTATCACCAGCATACCACAGCCAGTCACAGTTGTATCGTCGAACACCAAAGACGTATGGAACAGCTACTTTGACCGTCACAAGCCACGTCCGCATTTGTTTTTCCCTTATCTTGGGCCATCTTGGTAAGTAGGCCGGCGCTATTACGTTTTGAATCAGATCGATTGGAGAATGACAAAGTCATTGCTTCATAATGTTACAACCGTATCCATGTTGAATGCAGCTAAACTTTGATATGGTTGGGTCCATTTACAATACATAAGTATTATTATTATTGCTTGTACCGAATATTGTTTTAGTTTATCCAATGTTTTATTAGAAGTGTCTCCCTCAACGCGATGGGCAAACTATAAGCCTATATACGATTTGTCGCGTGCAAAGAATTGTTCAGAATAGACATTGTGCTTAGGAATTGAATAACCGAAAAGGGTTGATATGCTGTAAAACAGACATTAAAAGACCGACAACACTGGCGAGGATGAGTTAAATCATTATGATTATTGAATTCCTCCTACAAATATATCATTAACAAACAGTCAATATAGAAACCCACCTGTGGTTATAAAAGAAAACAAAATCCTGAATAATAAACGCTAATTACAACGACTAACATGTAAGCAAGTCGTTAGGTTTTAATTGCATACTGATCTCTGACGGAACATCTCCCTGCGGGCGGTGTTGGTTGACGCAGTTGAACATTAAATTTACAGGTTGGGTTACAATCTAATCATTTAACTAAATCAAAGTTGTTTTGCTTCGTAAAAAGATGACAGTTTGCCTTGCGGGGAAGTAAAAGTGCGTCGAATTAAGTCGTCCATTGTATTCTTTGAGTAGGAAAAGCAATACGCACTAATTGTATTGAATTCGGTATTGGTAAAGTGGATGTAAACCGGGAGTGTCTCTCTTTCGGGATGTCAATAAAAAAACATATTTAAATAGTAATTAAGCTCTTCTTCATCCTTTAAAACTTCCAACGGTAAAGTTCTAATTATTAACATCGAACAAAATCCAGCAGCTGATGACTAATATTCTTATTAGCCTTAAAGTTAAGATTCCAACGATAAAGTTAATCATAACATTTTGTACCGAAATAAAAAATGATTGATATGCCGGAATTAGAAATAAGAATTTATGTGCATTCCATTGACAAAATATCTTTTATAAATACATTTATAACAGATTACAATTCGGATGTGTCTGTATATAACTGGAACTCTGTCATAACCTATATTATTCTCATTAGTTTTTATTTTATTTGTTTTAGACTAGCATCGTCACCCGATGTTGCCTGGGATCAGACACAACAAAACAGAAGAGTTAAAAAGTGTGTAAAACATCTTTTCTTAACTTCTCTCTCTTTCTCTCTCTCTCTTTTTCTGTGTAGACCTTTCTCTCTCTCTTTCCCTATCCGTCAACCTCTCCTCCCACCTCTCCCTTCTTTCTCTCCTCTCATTCCCCTCTCTTATCCACCTCTCACGCCACCTCTCACGCCACCTCTCTCCACTCCCCTCTCTATCGCTATCACCCCCTTCATCACTTTCTCTGGCTACTTGAAAAATTATTTACTACTATATTATACCATTAATAAATCGCTTTAAATGTCGACCCCCTGATTAATTATGTCTCTGTTGACCTCCAAAATAATGAATATGCAAGAAAATGTGCTTCGAAAAAATGTCGGTCGAGTTCGAAATCTTCACGAAATTATTTCGACTTCCGATTTTTCCAACTTTGATGTATGAACCTGATGCTCTTTAATAACAATAAGAACATGCAACATTTCAGCCTGACGATATACATATTTCTTTAGCTATCAACGTTTCTTATGATATACTTTAGGGAATACTTCATAAAATATGGGGAAATAACGCCCAGATAAGACTTAGTCCCATCCTTACGTTGTCAGGCATGAGTATGCGGTCTATAAAATGGCATGCAAAATTAATCGAGCTTCACAAATTTCCAGTCGTCTTGTTCGTCGATAGAAACATCTTTTCGTCCTGTTGATATGATGTAAGTAGATGTTCAGTGGATAGTTGCGTTTCTCGGCAATGATGGCGATAGTTGTGATCGGCGTTGTGTTTGAACAACACAAACAGAGTCGTTTGATTTCTTTCTTTTCTGCTTGTAATGATAGCAGCAGCAGCAGTCTTCCTTTCTTCCATGGTTGTTGTAATAACAGAGAACAATAAAAATAAAAAAAACGTCAACAACATTCTTGCTTTTTCATGTTTTAGTCTTTACAGCACCGTAAGTTTACATATATCCATCGCCTGCTCTTTGGAGAGGCGATCGATAGAAAGTGTCCCAGAAAAAAGTGTCCGAAACCTATTAGTTCACCGTTATAAAAGAAAGAACTGATCAGGTTATCCGCTAGCGATGTCCTCTCTGTGACGTCATATCCTGACACGTTACCATAATTCTAATATTTTGACTTCTAATGGAATTTTCAACTACTCTAATCTTATACTTATTTTAACCTTATTTGGAAAAGTATTGTTTTAATATTATTTTACACACCCACATCCTATCTTGTTATAGCATTAGCTATATATATATATATATATATATATATATATATATATATATATATATATATATATATATATATATATATATATATATATATATATATATATATATATAGCTCTTCTTGTAAAACTACGAACGACTTTTACTCAATACCGTTATTTTAAGAACCGTGTTCTTGATATTCAATCTCCTTTTAAGAATAAGTGTCTCACTCTATCGGTCAAAGCATATGTAAAACAGGCGATTTTTTTTGTCTAACAATAGGAGAAGTTTTAAAAATGAGATAAAATACTTTCCAGGACCATCATCATCATCATCATCATCATCATCATAATCATCACTATCATATTCGGTTTAACATCCGTATTACATGCTGATATCTGCTGGAAGCTTTTAGAATTTTACTTCTAAACTAACCTATTTCTTTATGTATCTCTCTTTCTCTCAAGTTCATCCTCATCACTACATCCCATGTTTTCGTTGACCTTCCCTCATGAACTGCGCCTGCTAACTTAACTGTTCTACATGTACGAACCCAATAACTCTCATTCATTCTCTCAACGTGACCCTATCATCGAAGCCTTCTGTTCTGCACACATCTTATACTGTCCAGATTTACTTTTCCTCTGAGCTAATCAGATCTAAGCCTACCTTTACGACTTTCATTAAACATCTATCGTATCATTCTCACATAAGTGTCTTCCATGCAACGCATGTCCTCAACCCTCACTGCCCATGTTTCACTTCTATACATGATCACACTGCATACACATGCGTGATAGGCGCTTCCGTTGGTCGACAGTGGTAACACTCTGCTAGTTACGACAGAAGTTCCCTGCACTTACTCCATCCACTCCAAACTTTCTCCTACCTGTGATCCAATGGTATAACCAAAGTAACAAAACTTCTAAACAAATTTCAATACCTTCGCCATCAAAATATACTTTGTCTACATCCGAATTCTCGTTATCCTCTCTCAACTTACCATTAATTAACGATGTGTTGATATATTATAAAAGACAAAGGAAGACATTGATTAACATACCTCATAAGGGGAGATAATATATTTTCGGAGACAAGGGAAGTAACATATCAATATTTTTATACCTTCCGCTTAATTCTACTGTTAGTAATTTTTATAAAATATTGCTCAATCCACGTTATAATAAACTTTGTTATTTTTATATTAATACGAATTGTTAAATTATGATAACGTTTTGACTCACTCTCTTTGTTTTTTTCTTTTTGGTTCTACTGGATTGATTTTTGCCTGTCAGGACGGGCAATAATCTTCAGCGAAAACAGCCATGTAGCCAACATTTGGTGAGTTTTCGTTTATTTAAATACGTTTTGTTCACTGAAATTTGAGCGACATAATACAGCTAACAAGGAGAAACTTTTCATGAAATTTCATGTATTTTTTCTGACGGTGTTATTTTCTGTATCCGCTGTCCAACGAAAATTAAATTCCTGTTACATTTATCGGATATGACTCTTCATATTTTTCTATGATGTATATTCGTCTAAAAATAACTATCTGTCAGATTTCATTTGGTCAATGTGATCACCAGTGATCAACAGTGTATGAAACCAAGAATTTTACCTGCGTATTTGCGCTCCTTTCTTAACGCAAATGTATTCGAGCCGTGTACACTCATACAACATAACATTTTCAAATGAGTTTATCTATATTTATAATGAATAAAATCTATTTTGGTTTCTACAACTGAAACCTGATCCTGAACATCATCTGCAACTTATAAGTTCGCATCTTAAGGATAGGAGAATTTCGGTGATAGTGCCATGTTATTCTCTCATGCAATGTCACAATTTTCCCGAAAATTCTGCATCATATTAAGTAGAATGCTTGAAAGCACTGTGAATAATCGATATTTCGCCTCTAGCTTGTTGTAAGCTTATTCATGATTGGACAGGTTATAACAGAAACGAAATATATTCATACAAAAAATACATGTACAGGGAGAGTTTTTTAGAGACGGTCTTGGGGAAGCCACAACTGTAGTATGAAGAAATAAAGTAATGCGCCTTCCCTAAGAACTTCACAGCCATCATTTTTATACTCTCTGTCCAAATGTATTTGTATAAATCTATCCCGTTGCTGTGCCATGATGAATAAGCTTTCAATAAACTAATCTATTGTCGGTTCTTTCCCACATTAGTGTGTTTGTGATTTTTGTCTCATATTTGCCTTCATTTATCAGTTCTATTTTATTTGTCTTGTACGTTCTGTCCACTTGACATCCTTACACTATATATATATGTATCATTTTAAGCCTTTGCATATATATATATATATATATATATATATATATATATATATATATATATATATATATATATATTCCTGAAACAGTTTTTCACGGTAAACAACTGATGATCCCTTAAATAATGTTAGAAGCAACCTAATATAATAACTGAAAAAGTTAAATTGACTTACATGAGTGATTTCCACTGAACGACTTGGGACTTAAGGTTTTTTGGGTTTTTTTTGGTTTTAATATAGTTTTAATGGTTGAGAAACCTTCAAAGACTATATATATATATATATATATATATATATATATATATATATATATATATATATATATATATATATATATATATATGTGTGTGTGTGTATGGGTGTGTGTGTTCGTGTGTGTGTGTTTTGGGTACTCTTCTGCTATAGTAATATATATAGAGAGAGAAACTTATGATAGAGTATGTATCTGCATCTGACTCATATAAAAAGTAACATATATATAAGCTCCTGTAACGATTTAATAGTCTTAAAAGTAGAGCACCGTTCAAT
Source organism: Sepiola atlantica (assembly GCA_963556195.1). Classification (NCBI taxonomy): domain Eukaryota; kingdom Metazoa; phylum Mollusca; class Cephalopoda; order Sepiida; family Sepiolidae; genus Sepiola; species Sepiola atlantica. The sequence continues at coordinate 248,935,188 of OY744515.1, forward strand.
TCAAGAAGCTTTTTGTCATCTACGATAAGTAAGTTCTGCACGAGCGTTGAACACTGTAAGCAGAAATGACATTCCCCCTGCCTCCCCGGGCAAGTGTATCTCAATTTCAATTACTGCCTGTGCTGATTGCCGACGGCTGCGTGGTCCTGCGCGTTTGTCTCGTGATTCTAGCTTGAATCTACGAACTGCTTTCGATCCCATACGACCGCCTACAACCGCCACTCCTGCACTGATTAGGGTAAAAAACTGAAACGATATCGTCTGTAGGTGAAAAAGAACACTTTAATATTTTTTAATCTATTTATAGTATGTATATATATATATATATATATATATATATATATATATATATACAGGGTGGGCCAAAATAAGGGTCCTATCTTTAAATTTGAATAACTTGAATTTGAATAACTTCCACAAAATAAAAGTTAAACTCACCAAACTTTATGTGTGTATAGACTGAACCTTCCGAGATTTTTTGAAATAAACAAAACAAATTTTAGCCGAAAAACACTTCTTAAAACTTACTAAAACTAAAGTATTGTTTTTTACACTGTTTTGAGTTTTTTAAGCAAAAATAATGTTTTCTAAATGAGGGTACGTTCCTTAGGGCTAATACGGCTCATGCTTGCTTCGGAAGGGGTCCTTTACTTATTCTAAAAAGAAAATTTTTAAAAATCAATAAATAAAAAAGTTATGAATTTTTAAAAATAGGACCCTTATTTTTGCCCACCCTGTATATATATATATAAATTTCTGTAACTTATACAAAGTAGTAATAAATGTATCTTTGTAACACTCATAAAAAAGTATATATATGTATATCTGTAACTTTTATAAGATGGTCCAAATGTGTATTTCTGTATTATGTTCTGTGAATATAAAACATTGGAATGTTTGTATAATATTCAATATTATTATGTCTCATTTGGCATAATAGTAATAGTGTTCCCCAATGGGCCGGGAGACCAGGGTTCAATCCTCGGTCGAGTCATACCAAAGCCTTAGAAATCATATTTCATGCCTATTTGCTAAACATTCATCATTATGCTGTTAGAATCAAGGATAAGTGGATTAATCCTAGGAAAGGGGTGGCGCACCCCCCTACGCCCTAGTAGAGTATCTAATGAAAGGGAGCCTTCGGGTCGCCTTAGAGTAATGTCGACCACTTTACTTCTTTTATTATTCTCAGTTATATTCATCAGTCAACTATATCATGGAATGTCATCGTTTAAACATGAGACTATGTTGATTACGGGTCGAGATCAATATCAATGACAATTCGTGATAGTAATTTTATAGTATCGCTGACGATCCAAGGCTATCAAATATTTATTGGTCTGTAATGTCGAAGAAAAGCAAATGATCTCAAATAAAAATGCCCTATGATTTTTCTTCCTCGAGGACAGTACAGATGCTACATGTTACATGATTCATTCGCAAATAAAAAATATTAGTTCCGCTTACAAATAAGGCACAAGGCCATCGAATATGTGAAGGATGTCTATACGGCTCTTACCTCTGCACATCTGGACTCATTCGACCAAGTATTCTATTATTCTGTCACCATTTGTCCATAACTTTATCACATCTACTTTATGGTCTACCATACTTGAAATATCCCCAATTGTTTAGATTCAATTTTGGTTATATATATATATATATATATATATATATATATATATATATATATATATATATATATATATATATATATATATTAGCATTTTAGCCTGATCTGCTTTTTTGGAAGAACTAATACCTCGCCTTTACTCATTTAGCTGCATTATTTCCTCTACCTTAAGGAGTTAGTGTCGTATTTGTATGATTTGTATTTGTATTATATGCAATCATTTGATCCTTTCAAGGTAGTAACAGGTGAGAATCAGCCTCGCCTTCACGTTGTACCCATTTACATTATCATTGAAACAGATTTCGCATCCTCCAAGTTTAAGGTGTCCATTTTCAAGTTAGAATCGAAGTGTTCAGATGAAAAGAAATCATGTAGAAATCGGCCAGCAAATACAAAAGTGTGTCCGTCTTGAACGAATGGTAAATCGTCCTTTGAAGTGTCAGCGGATCGAAAGGTAGGGTTGAAAATCGAACAATGTTTATTGTAAGCTGTCATTTCTCTACGTTAGTCAAAAGCTGCTCGGCCATCTGTGAATGCTACTTAGTAAACAGTTTCTAGAGATAAGGAAAACAAGGACACTCTAGATACTTTATAACAGTGGTTCCAACAAGAGTTTGTACGCCCCACCGGTGAGGGGGATTTGATATTAAATGGGGGCATGTGAACGCAACTGAGGAAGTCTGGGTCGAAATCTGTATTTATTTGATTTCTTGGGGTGGGGTAAAAAGGTCTTTATTGTGTAAAAAAAGTAAAAGTGTCGAATATAGTCGAAAGCGACCCGAAGGCTCCCTTTCATTAACTACTATATCGAGGTGTAGTGGAGGACGCCACTCTTTCTCAGGATTACTCCACTTACTTTTGTTACCTACCTTGTAATTATGAGTGTTTTAGCTAGAGGGCATCAAGCACTATTTTTTAAGTTTTTGGTATGATTCGAGCGAGGATTGAATTCTTCCTCCCGGCTCATTAGCGGACATATTTACTATTATACCAAATGCGTAGTTACTACATAATGATCTCACCAAAATGTTTTAGCAAGTAACCTTTATAATATCTATGTTCTCTGTTTTCTATTATCTGTTTTTAAAATTTATTTGGTGATTACATATGAGATAATACACAAATAGTTCAATATTCTTATATTATTACCAGTGAATATTCTTATATTATTACATTTATTATTATTATTATTATTATTATTATTATTATTATTATTATTATTATTATTATTATTATTTTAATATCACTTATTGTTGTTTCTTTTTTACAATAGTTTAGTAATTGTTTTCTCAGAACTTTAACTGTTATTTGTTTGTTTTCTTTTTCTTTTTATTCGAAGCTTGTTTTAACAAAGCTGTGAGCTTGTTCAGCTGAAATAGGAATTATATATTAACATATGTGGAAGCATAAGGTTTTTATTTGTCATCAGGTGGGTCATGGACGAATAAAGGTTGGGAACCACTGCTCTAGAACATCATTACTGAAGTAGTGTGGGTATCATGCGCCTGATGCTTGAAACCAATATAAGAGGTGTTATAAATATGAGTATAGCAACGTGTGAGTTTGAGAAGTGGGTTGAAACTATGGACAATCGATAACAGAATGTAAGTATAGAATAGAATAATAAGGGGTCTTCCGATACTTATTTGGTGAAACACATCAGAGTGCCCCTTTTTGGAGAGCAGGTATTTCTGCGTTTAACCGATCCCGTGTCATATTTTCAAATTAATGGGATGTCAGATTAGATCAATCTAAAGTAGGATAGTGGAGGTGGGTAGGCTTAGTACAAACAGATAAAGTCTAAGAAAACCTCTCGTACTTGCATAAGTTTGTTAATTCTGATTACTTAGTGAACAATTGAAGTAGACTATCATTTGTTGCATGTAGGTTAATTAAAAGAAAACAAGTTAGCATATTTATGATAGCGACACATTTCTATGAATTATAATAAGATTAACAGCTCACGAGAGTCAGATAAACAGAGTATTGATTTACTGCTCTCCAGGAGTTAGGCACAAGGCCAGTTTTTATCTTACTCCCACAAGTAAGATGTGACCCAAGATCGGGGCGGGAAAGTGGGATTTAAAAATTGTTTGGGCAGCCCCGTCGGCATTCCCCGGTAGGGGCGCCTCAGGCAGTAAGCAATAAACTTACTCCTCCCCAAAGAAGGGAGGCGAGGTCTGGGAGGGTGGACCTCCTAGAACTGCACAGGACAGACCCATAGACCGGCATAAATCAAGCCCCGAAGGCCAAGACAATACCAGTCTATGGGGTGCAGTATCCATCGGAACAGATACTACACTTTGATCTTAGCCAAAATGCCAAAGATAAACAGAGTAGACATTACCACTTAGACCTTAAACAAAAGATCGACCTTTTGGCTAATATCAAGCAGTAATATCATTTCGGTCTAAAGAGGCCATCCTCTAAGCCATGGACGGCGGCACCGGGGGGTATGGGGGGCTCAAGCCCCCCACCTCACTTTACGCTCATCAATAATGAAGTTATATATGCATGTGTTTAACCGAACCCCCTCCACTTTTTAGGAGAGCACCCCCACTTTTATAACTGTCCCGCCGGTCCTGCAAGCTACTACCTCTTTCTTTTGAGTGGATGGATTTATTGTCTCTCGCTTGTGACTAATTCATGAGGGAATACCTACGAGACTGTGCAGGTATTTTGTATGGATTGTATACATAAAACAGATACTATGTCTAACATCGTCTTTGTGTGGGGCATATAAAATAGGTAGAATCATAAAAAACCGGTTGATGGGGAAAATGGGTTAAATTATCATATGTTTTTCTCTTGTTTACTTTTCGTCTTTCATATGTATCAACAAGAAATATATTTATTGCAATGTGTTTCAGTTTTTACTTTCTTATATGAGCATGAGATGTGTAGTATTTTGTGGTGAACCACGTCTCTCTGATGTAAGAGATTTGATACCCCTGATGTATCTTCAGTGTACTCTTCAATCTGTAACAGCAACATATAATCACCTTCCTTCCAATGGCGCGCCCCCACCTGAGGCCCTCATTACTACCACTGTCAATGAACAGTCAGTCACTGATGATTCAGACAGGAACGAGCGGCCAAAGGAAAACGTATCAATTTGTCGTTTCTTCAGAAATGGGAACTGTAAACATGGTATTAAAGGAAGAGAATGTAAATTTAAACACCCCAAGGTCTGCCCGAAATATGCAAAGTATGCGACACGCCAACCAAGAGGCTGTAACCTTGGGAAAGCATGTAAAGATTTTCACCCGAAAATGTGCAAGGATTCTCTGAGAAGAGGAGAGTGTCTGAACGAATCATGCACTTACAACCATGTTAAGGGTACTAGACGCCAACCAATCTCGACTAGGAATGAACAAGCAAGGGAAATTTCACAGCGCAACTCCGTCCCAACCACGAGTCAGGAGTCAGTTGAGAATTCGACCCCAGTTATATCCACACCTCGAGAGAATGGAAGAGATACGTGCAATTTTTTAGAAGTGATCCGCCTATTGAAGGCGGAAATCCTCCACACTTTGGACCAGAGGATGTTGTTGGTGTCGAATCAAATCAACGCACTACACAACCAACAACAAGATGTGCCAACTCCTCGAATGCCAATGCAATTCACGTGGCAACAGCCAGCCGAAGTTCCCAATCAAATCCATCAACCAATGTTTATGATTCCGAACCAACAACTCACTCGGCCCAGAATAAATCTGGTGGACTATCAAGAATTCCCTCGACCCAGAATGAATTTGGTGAATCCAGTTCACCACTCTTAAATAACTTTGCTTTTGTAAATATTCAAGGTCTTTGTCCTCAGACCGTTCCAAGCAAAGTACCGTTTATCAAAAATGAACTTAACAGTGACAATTCTCTTTTTATTGGCTTATCGGAAACTTAGTTAAATTCGCACAGAGATGCTGAACTTGAAATAGAAGGTTTTACACTCTTCCGATGCGACACATCAAGAAAAGCCAAAACACGTGGAAGGCACACCGGCGGTGTTGCTCTTTATGTCCGTGATGATATTGGATGTTCCTGTAATGTAATTTTTTCTCATGCGTCTGAATGTGTGCAGATGTTATGCCTTTACTCCTCCTATGAAGATTTAGCCATTCTTGTTACTTATAGACAACCTGATGACAGCTACCATGGACACCCATCCACACCAAATGATTTTAGTTCTCCTCTTAATAAAGTCAAACATATATTATCAACAATAAACCCTGCTCCAGATATCATTGTCGGTGGAGATTTTAATCTCCCTCACGTATCTTGGCCTGATGGACAGGCTATTCCAGGAGCATCAAATGCTGAGCGATTGATGATAAATTCACTGAACGAATTCTGCAATGAGCTTTTTTGTCACAGCATGTGCTGTCTCCCACGCACAAAGATGGGAATATCCTTGATCTTGTTTTCACCAATAATTCTGATTTGATTCATGAGAGCATCAATGTACCCTTACTGCAAAGCACATCTCACCACAGTCTCATCCAGCTTCAAACAACATATAAAGTTAAATATAAAAGTGAGGTATTGAATAATCGTGCACCAAGAACAATGTTCAATGCACTAAACTTTTTCAGCGAGGAAGTCGATTGGACTGCTCTTTCAGAGGAACTAAGCCATGCTGATTGGGAAGACTCATTAAGAGACATGGGTGCATCTGCAATGCTGGACACTTTTTATTTAATTGTCTACACTGCCTGCTGCAAGCATGTGCCATTGCGTAAATCAGAATGCGAGAAAAGAACGCCCAAGGTGGTAAGATACCGTCACTCACTTTCTAAAAGAAGACGGAAGATAAAAAAGCGTCTTTTGAAAGTGTCATCGCCTGCTGTTATTTCCAAACTGTCCAAGGAATGTTTGGATATTGAAAGGAAACTGCAGAAGTCTTTTGCTGACTCTAACGCTTTTATGGAGGGAAAGGCTGTCAACTCCATTAAAAGTAATTCAAAATATTTCTTTTCATATGTCAAGAAAAAGTCCAAAGTCAAGACAAAAGTTGGTCCATTGGTGGACCAGAATGGTGTTCTTACTGGTAACAGTACTGAGATGGCAGAAATTTTGTCAAAACAATACACAGACGTTTTTAGCAAACCAATGCAAAGCAGTCAAGCTTCACATAATCGCACTTTTGATATAAGTTCTATACTGTCAACTGTTACTCTAACTGCAGCCGATTTTGAGCTTGCAATTGATGAACTCTCTCCGTCAGCTGCTGCGGGTCCTGACGGCTTTCCTGCATTACTACTGAAAAACTGCAGGGCCCATTTGGTCCATGCTCTCGTATTTCTATGGACGAAAAGTCTTGAAGAAGAGGTCGTTCCAAGCAAACTAAAGAATTCTCTTATTACACCCATTCACAAAGGTGGAAGCAAGTCGGTGGCTGCCAATTATAGACCAATAGCTTTGACCTCCCACCTCATTAAACTTTTTGAGAAAGTCATACGGAAACACATAGTTAGACACATGAATGAAAATAACCTGTTCAATGACAGTCAGCATGGGATGAGATCTGGAAGATCTTATTTAAGTCAACTCCTTGAGCAGTTTGACACCATTCTATCAATTCTTGATGATGGCGCTAATGCAGATGTTGTCTACTTAGATTTTGCCAAAGCTTTTGACAAAGTTGACCACAAAATAGTTCTGCAGAAAATATTTGATCTTGGCATTCGTGGAAGCATCTTCAAATGGATCGAATCCTTCCTGAGTAACCGCCTCCAAACAGTTATGGTTGATGGTGCAACCTCGAAGCCACAACCTGTCATTTCTGGAGTTCCCCAGGGAAGTGTATTGGGACCCATAATCTTCCTAATCCTTATTGGGGACATTGATGAAGATATCGCCATGTCAATAGTCAGGTCATTCGCCGATGATACAAGGGCCACAAAATCCGTTCGGTCTCCCGAGGATGCTGTGTTGTTTCAAAAGGATCTCGATCAGATCTACAAATGGACGGAGGACAATAACATGGAGCTAAATGACGTGAAATTTGAGCTTCTCCGCTATGGTAATAACGACCAGCTAAAAAGCGAGATATCATACCACACTCCGTCAGGAAAAATGATAAACATAAAGCAAGAAGTAAAGGACCTCGGTGTATCTATGTCTAGTGATTGTCTTTTTAGCAATCAAATAAACAAAGTTGTGGAAAAAGCCAAGAACCTCATTGCCTGGATCCTGAGGACATTTAAAACCAGAGAATATCGTGCAATGGTCACGCTGTATAAATCCTTGGTCATTCCAGTTCTGGAATACTGTTCTGTCTTGTGGAACCCAAGTAGCCCTAGGCTCATCCAAAAGCTTGAAGCCATTCAGTGGTCCTTTCTACGGAAAATTCAAGCTGATCGGAACTACTGGTCATGTCTGAAGAAGACAAAAATGTTCTCGCTGCAAAGACGACGTGAAAGGTACCGGATAATTTACATCTGGAAGATATTGGAAGGAAAGGTACCGAACATTAATGGCCACATTCAAGCCCGAGACAATGAACGCCGCGGGAGGCACTGTATTGTTCCCTCGCTAAAAACTGGTGGGAAAATACGAACCATTTTTGAAACGAGCTTACCTGTACAGGGGTCACAACTCTTCAATGCCATGCCTAGGTGTATTCGGGATATAAAAAATGCTGCTGTGGAACAATTTAAGCGCTCTCTTGATGCCTACCTCGCTAATATCCCGGACCAACCCCAAATTGTCGGATACACGGCGTGCAGGCAAGCCGACACCAATTCTATCGTGCACATGCAAGCACATGCTGGTGCGGTTCCTTTGTCTCACAGGATCCTCACATCAGCCAGGGCGAGTTGAACAACCAGCAAGCCTGAACACGCCTGTTCGAAGCACCAGACAAAAAAAAAAAAAAAAAATATATACTATTCAAGGGATCCATCGTAAACAAATAAAAGTACAACAAATCCTTCTTTGGGACCCAGCGATAAAACTAGCCACGTTTCAATAATTAAGATTACACAATTGACGTAAAGCAAAATCTTTGAACTTATTCATATAAATTATTAAACTACATTATTTATTAATTTCTACAATAATAATTTATTTTTCATTTTTCTTATCTTTCTATTTTGTTGGAGATGGAGCATCCTACCGGATGCCAAACATTCACCGGCTATTTCAGACACTGCAGCTTAGAGATCTTTTTAAGATTCAAACCGTCCCATTAAGTGTAATTGTTTGTATTTCTCTTGCACTCGGTTCACCGGGTATACTCGCCAGATAGCTTTTGAAATTCTTTTTCATTAGTCCTGTTGTTTCTATAATTACTGGTATGATAGAGATTTTCCTAAGATTCCAGTTACTTTTCATGTCGTACATAAGACCTTGGTATTTCGTAATCTTTTCCCTTTCTGCTCTGTTCAATCCTGCATCATTAGGGGCACTGACTTCAACTAGGGTTGCTACTTTCTCCCTTTTGTCCATATTACGATGTCAGGTTTAACAGCTTCGTTTGCTAAATATGTAGTTGAAGGGATTGCGTAGTCATAGTAGATGGTGTCTAAATAATACATGTCTATCTGTTCGTCTGATCATTAACGGAATTTAGTGTATTAGACCCACGAGCATGAAATTAGAATGACCGATGTAGATCCCTGGTCTTTATTACAAAACGGTCATTGGGCGAACATAAGATATGTCCACTAAAGTAATTTTACCTCAGGTTTTAATACTTGAACCATAGCAAATTTATACACAACAAATAATCAAATTCTTAACTCCACGGAATTAGTACTTTTCAAAGACTTTAACGAATTTTAACATAGCTTTTCTTGGTGTTTTTATTGGTTTGAAATACTTAGAATTTTTCAATTTTAAAAAGGTGTTATAAATCCCCATTAAAAATGGGTTGTGTTCTTATTTTAATGACATTAAAACCACAAATATAACATAAACAATCAAATAGATCTAAAGTCAATCATTGTAACATCCCACAATGTGATATTATGTAAGAATTAAAACATTTTGTAATATATCTTACAAAAAAATGTTATTCTTGCATAATATCACATTGTGGGATGTTACAATGATTGACTTCGAAATGCAGCGTCACAGAGAACATTAATAGAAAATGACTCAACCATAACCGGAGTGAGTATCTCCTAAAGCAAAGTACCGATCATGCTTAACTACACTAAAGCGAAAGAAATTAAAATGAATAATTATTATAAAAAATAACAAATTATTATTCAAACTAGAACTTAATGGTCCGAAAACAATAAACTACCATCTAAAGTTTACATTAACTTTTTTGTTATGACCGTATCACACACGCGCACTTTTATATGTTATTTTAATATAAGGCAATCCTTATCTTAATGTAGAGGCCTTATATTACCGTTAATGTGAGGTGTTAACACTAGTTCATAGAAAATATAGTTGCTAGTTAATGGAGGCTATAAAAATTATTTCTAACAATATTAAATTCTTATCTGTAGCAAATACTCGCAGAATGATAACTAAAACGTACAAAAAACAATAGCATAACACTTCACTCAATAAATCCCATAGCTGACATATAGACGGTTCCACAAATACAGAATCTATGAGTTTTATAAAGTCTAACCTTTAAATGGTACGTGTCAAAATTTTAGCCCAATCGAATTATTAGTCTACAAATTACAGTTATTTAAGTGAAGCTACTGTTGCTAATTTTCAAAACAATGGAAAAATCTGAATTACGTGTACTAATAAAGTATGGCTTTCTGATGCTAAAAAATGCTGTTCAAGCAAACCAGTCGATGTATAAGTTTATTTGGACCTTCCTCCCTCAACAACAATTGTTAAGATTTGGTATGCTGATTTTCAACGCGGTCGTACATACACAAATTGTTCTGAACGCTCAAGGCGCCTAAATTCGACAGTTGTTCCAGAAAACATAAAAAAAAATCTAACAACTCGTTTGGGCCAATCGTAAATTTAAGTTACGCGAGATGGCAGAGGAGTTGAAGGTATCAGAAGGCAGTGTATTAACCATTTTGCATTAACATTTGTCAATGAGAAAGCTGTATTCAAGGTGGGTGCAGCGTTTGCTCACAGTCGATAAAAACAACAACGCTTCGGTGATTCAGTAGGAATTGTTTCAACGCAAAAAAAAGTATTTCCATCAATATGTGACATGAATGAAACAATTATCCACCACTTCACTTTGAAGTAAAATTCACAGTCATTAGAATGAACAACTGCAGTTGAAAGCCGTCCAAAGCTACTAAGGGCGCAAACATCAGCTGGCAAGGTTTCGGCTTTCGTATTGTGGGATGTACAGGGTATGTTTTTCATCGATTACCTTGAGGAATAAAGAATCATCAATAGAAAATATTAGAAAACATTATTGGTGCGTCTGAGAGAAGAAAAATATTGCCTTTTTCGCCAAGACAATGCACAGTGTCACAAGTCGCTTGGCAAAACTACATGACTTTGAATTGCTTCTCCATATCCTTGGTGACAACTGATTGGTTGCAGACTTCAAAAGAATGCTCAAGGGAAAGATATTTAGCTCCAATGAAAAAAGTGATATCGGAAATTAAGGCGTATTTTGAGACCAAAGATAACTCGTTCTACAAAAAATAGTCATCGAAGTGTTAGAGAAACGTTGGAATCGGTGCATCATCCTCGAAGGAGACTACGTTGATCAATAAAGTCGAATTTTGCCGAAGGGTTGCTATTTTACTAGTTAGGCTCGGACTTATTGAGCAATAGAATTTTAAACGTGTGGATGAAAGAAATAGCCGGAGTACAATAGGTAAGACCTACATAAAACAATAAAGTAAATGTTTTATGTGTAGAAGAGTTACTAGCGTCTACAAAATAGCAATACAAAAATATTTGTTTATTTTAGGTTGGATGAGAATTTAAATTGAAATGAAAGTAAATGAAAACAGAACTAATTTCGTACTAAAAGCATTTATCACATCAGATAAAATGTATTACAAATTAATAAGTAGTTTTCACAATTAGGGAAACTCCACACATGTTGAGAATAAGAAGAATCAAAACATTCTTCACACTTTGCAAGGGGCAAATCACACACACCACCGTATTTGACAACAATAAAACAAAAGGACAGTAAACTGTACTAATTATGCTTTCAAAATATAAAATATCTAGTTCCGTTTATTTAAGACATTCAATAAAACGAGTCGTGATAGGCGTTTATACGAGGAATAGGTTTGAAGTTCAATTTCGACCATACATAAAAGAAACGAACTTAAAAAGGCTTACATATATGTAGAAATGTAAATTTTGTAACTTTCATATATTAAAGTGTAAAATATATCTAAAATGGTGTTCCGTAACAAGAGAAAGATATGACGCATGAAATGTTTTTCTTCCCCCTAGACCATGGTACGGTTACCTTTTTATTTCTTTGTTTGCCCCACTTTAAAGTAAGGAGCATCAAAATCTGGTTTTCAAACAAACGCAGGAAAATCCATCGTATGAAAGAAAGAAATAGTTCGTGATGGGGGTAACAAAATTCAAAACCTTGATGAGCTGGAAGCTAGAGTAGACATTGCTTAACTATAAAAACCATTAAATGTCTATGCATTCAGTTTGATGAATTCTTTAAAGAAATGAAACATAAATGTTTCTGCACAGCTTACTTGTCATAAGTATATTTATAGTACTACTAAGCTCTACCCATATACTGAGCAGTGTTGTAAGTAAATACGGAAAAATATATACGCAATGTACTATTTTATAATATAAGTGTATATACACGAAATAGTAATATCCTGTAATGTGTACATACATTGACTACGATGGGGTTGGAAAAGATGATTTTTTAGATGCTACATGGTATGTTTGCATGTGACAGGGAGCCCAGCATACACCAATGTAATCATAACGATATAATATGAGATTATCCATCTGCATTAGAGCATATTAATTCTAATTGTTTTAAATCATTTGACGTAATCTCTTATATTTTCAGTTTATTAACTTTTATTAGCCGAGCAACTAACATATGATGTTTTATAAGGTATTAATATGCACACCTGTGTGGAAACGAACAGTTTTTTGTAGATGGGTAATTTATGTTATGTACATGAAATGCGCCGCGGGGGTTTCAAGTAAAGATGACATATATGTCCAGAACCAAGCGACTTCTAATCGACAACTTTCGTCGACATATATGATGCGATCTTTCTCTCTCTCTCTTTCTCTCTCTCTTTCTCTCTCTCTCTTTCTCTCTCTCTCTCTCTCTCTGTCTCTTTCTCTCTCTCTCTTTCTCTTTCTTACTTTCTTTCTTTCCTTCTCTCTTCATGACGGACTTATATGTACATAAAATGTCAATAAAAAGTATGCTTATCTCCTGTATTTATATATTCTCCTTTATTCTAATGGTCAGTAAATAAAAGGTGAGTCTAGAAATCTGCTTCGTATTCTCTTTGGTCCAATTATTGATGCTTGTTTTCAAAACTGATAGGTTTCTATCGTTTGAAATTAGTGATTTTTATATTTTATCCCGTAAGCCGTTTTATATTTGCTAAGTAATTTCGGAAACAGATTAATTGATAAGTCCTAATTCTTCAACTCAGAACACCGTAACGAAATACGGTATAAATCTAATTAGAGTTATTTTTCGGTATTACAGCGTGCGTTAGATAACTTCGTTTGAATGACTACACATATCTCTCACAATTTTGTCGCTCCTACATGCTGGTAAATTTAACAACTTAATTAACCAATTAATTAATTTATGAGTGATTAACCTAACAAGTGTCAGATTCTTTTCTGCGTGAAAATTTATCTAGGGAAGAATCAATGACATCTTGTATCATTGATGTAATGGGGTTGATGGAAGGCGGGATGTGAGTCAGGCTAGTACGAGGATGTATGACATAATAGTGTGACTAATCGAAGAATAAAATTTACTGAAATTGTGTGCAATTTTTTTAAATATTTAAATGTGGTTAAAATGAGAAATTATCATTTGACTTGAAGACATCTTTGTGAATTTTATTTATATGTTCTCATATTAAAATATAAGTAAAAGTTTTCAGAATTATTATTAGATATATATTGTTACTCACCCGATGTAGACGGCTGTCTCACCTTGTAAAATTATAAAGCCTTTAATATAGTATGTTTCGTATACTTGTTCTTTTCTCAGGTTGTTATTGTCGTGAAGCTCGATGAAAGAAACGTATTTGTTTTTCTTAAGTCGAACTTCTAAAGAAACGATAATCAAATTCAAACCTAAGACCAAATTGCAAACTTGATTATCGAGCATAATATTATTAGAACGCTCTGCAAAGTAGCGTCAGTATAAAAACAACAACATGGGTTTCACTGAAGCATTCAATAAATTGAACGACGGAGAATATCTTATTAATGATTTAGCTTCGCACATATCGATTTAGTTCGATACACCCGCATTGTTTAGACACATGTTTTCGCTTAAAGAATAAGCTCAGTACCAACGCAGAATGGTGCATGCTTCAACCGATTTATGATATTTTTAACGAGATCTTCTCTAGAATGTGTGTGGAAATTACATTCCCAAGACATTTACCTAATTTAAATGTCTTTGTTTTATTAAATGTTTGCTTTTATACGAAACCTAGTACCCTAAAACTAGTAATCTAAAACTAATCTGACACATCTGAAGAGGTTCCGCTCAGAGAACTCTTTCTTATCTTAAAAGAATGAAAAATCATCTTCGCACTCTAGTGATTAGAGGCACACATAGAAAGACACACACTGTGCGAGTATGTACACGCAGACTCACATATTATAGATGGATCCACACAGCCTCATATTGGATAGGGTTGTTTGAGGATGTGTTTATTATACAGGCATACAGATATACACGCAGATACGTACATAACTATATATATGTGGCCACTTTTACACATATACATAAATACATATAACGCATACATAGTATAAACGTATGTCTATATCTGTTTCTGTAGTACGAGTGATCAATTATACATGCATACAACCTTATATTTAATCATATACATATATACACATACGTACCCCTATGAATACATACACATACACCCACACCCACACACACACATATATATATATATATATATATATATATATATATATATATATATATATATATATATATATATATTGGGTAAGGTACACGATAGTTCATGAAAAATGAAGTGTCGTGATGGACAAAATGTGTGAAAAGATGACAGACGGAAAACAAGTCAAAATGCAGGAGAAAAACAAAAACAAGGGATTTTTTGGACCAGTTTCGTTCGTGGGGAACGTCTTCAGAAAATGAAGAATACAGAAAATAATTTATATATATATATACAGGTACAATTTTTGTAAATATTTTTTTTAAATCGACATCTTTTCACGAGGTTCAAACATCGAAGAGATTATCGCAATTAATCTGATATTTTCGCAATTCAGAAATCAGCAAAGATTAATCATTGGATTACCTTATATATGTTGCAGTGGATAAAAAGAAAGAAATTGAATGAATAGCTGTACATAATTTTTCATTCGGAGGAGCACTCTACTAATGTAAATATAGTAATTCTTTTAATGCTTAATCACTTATCAAGGCCAAAGATAACTCAAGGATAATGGTTAACAAGATGCATATATTGACATTTGAATGATGATTGCAATGCTTCCACCTTTGTCAGAAACTTTGCTCAGCATATGTAAGAATGTACATCGACGATTACACTCTTCCCAAAAATAAACACTTGAGGAATTACTCCACATATGAGTTAATAAGAATTAACTTACAATTCTTTTAAAATAAACATCTAAAAACAAAAATTGTACCTATATATATATATATATATATATATATATATATATATATATATATATATATAAATTATTTTCTGTATTCTTCATTTTCTGAAGACGTTCCCCACGAACGAAACCGGTCAAAAAAATCTCTTGTTTTTGTTTTTCTCCTGCATTTTGACTTATTTTCCGTCTGTCATCTTTTCACACACACACACACACACACACACACACACACACACACACACACACACACACATATATATATATATATATATATATATATATATATATATATATATATATATATATATATACATATATACACACAACCTGATTGTCCATTTTTACAGATTATTGCCGTCTCTTTGTCCTGAGCTATTGTCGGTACTATTACAGTCTTTCCCCGCATGACTTGCTTTGTGGGATTTAGTTTTTTGTATAATGTCATGTGCCTTTTAAGACCTGGTACTGAGTTACAGATTATCCTGCACATTACACACCACGATATATACACGCACATGCATACATACATATATACACACACTGAAAAATCAGACAATTAGGGCTAGACGAACATACACATATTCCGTTTTAATAGAAAAGACTATCAACCAAGATATGTTCTAACAAAAGCTCAAGTGAAGAAATATCGATCTACAAGCTAAGATTGTGAATTTATTTCTTAAGGGAAGATAAATTATCCTCCATTGAAAGATTAGTGCGAAAATCACAATCTCCTTGCTTCGAAAATCTCTCAATACGCTGAAAATGACAGGTGAGCCTGGTGATTTGACATACGCTCTACCGCTTGAAACCTATCTCCCTTTTAAAGAATCTTTTTCAAATCAATCCTTACAAAAAGGACATTGCACTCTTAATACAATATCAATATATATATATATATATATATATATATATATATATATATATATATATATATATATATATGTATATATATATATATATATATATATATAGAGAGAGAGAGAGAGAGAGAGAGAGAGACAGACAGACAGACAGACAGACAGACAGACAGGCAGAGAGAGGAAGAGAGAGGAAGTTGAGACAAATACACTTTTAACATAATTTATTTCAGTTCCAAGAATGCAAGAGCAACAATGATAAGGCGTTTGATTATTTCTAAGAGGATTAGGATATTTTTAATGTGTTACTTTTTAATTCCAATATGTGTTCACAGTGCCTTTTACAAAGGATCACAAATAAAAGTCAAGCAAAAAACATCTTCTTTTTATTTGAAAATATATACTAATCTTATATATATATATATATATATATATATATATATATATATATATATATATATATATATATATATAATTATTTATAAATAATACATTCAAATTAACCCATATACACGTTGTTTCGTGCCAAACCTGCAATCATCAGTTCAAACTCCAATACGAAAGTCATATTTGACTCAGTCGTCGGAGCGCGTACCGATGTGTCCACCATGCATTGTCGTAGAAATGGGAGAATAAGTTAACGTCTAAATGGCAAATTCAGCAGCTATATCAGCAAGCCGTCAAGAGAACTCAATAGGCGGGGCCTGAGTATTGCATTACGCTATAAATGACGGTTTGTTGTTAACTTAATTAACGTGCACAATCTAGCGAGAGCTTTGAATAATTATTTATAAATAATAATTTCAAATTAACCCATGTACACATGTGTTTCATGTCAAACATGCACTCATCAGTATGAGAGGAGACAATCACTGCCGGTCACACGGTTCTAACACCAATATGAAAGGCATATTTGTCTCAGTAGTCTGAGTGCGTACTGATGTGTCCAGCACGCATTGCCGTAGAAATGAGAGAGTAAATTGACGTCTAAATGCCAAATTCAGCGGCCATATCAGCAAGCCATCGATCAATATCAAATCTTAGTAAATATTTCATCGGATAGTTTCAAAAATGTCCCATTTAATTTTATTTTTCTCATTATATCAGAACTCATTTTATTCCCATTTGATTTTGTTTTGCTATCGAGGTCACCGCTTACCAAGTCTAAGAGCCACTTGAGGATAAGGGTTAATGAAACGCTAATGAAGGCAATCTGAAAGACAAGTGACACTATGGAAGTACTAACATTAATCAGTGGTACAAACTGTGTCCGTATTACTTTTGGGCGATCAATGTAAAAGAATATGTTGACATTAGATTTGGAGACGACCAAGTTTTAATTAGCAAAGAAGCAAAAAAGCAGTCCTGTAACGATGTTTTCTTCAGGTGGGAAGCACTTAGAAATAAGTTCTGTCAATGGAAATTGCGCATGAGTCTAACGCCACGGCTGTTTAAAATATAATCCAGCAACTTGATCAATATGTAATAAGACGTAACTTGGGGGATTATAAAAACCTTTATGAGAATGTTAAATAATGATGATCGTGGTGATGATGATGTTAGCAGGAGCAGCGGAAGTCTCGATGTCACTTCCGTTGTGACGATATTCGTTCTCTTGTTTTCCAGAATTTGGTGCGTGTAGACGCATGTTAGCGATCTCCGGCTGGGACACCAGTGGGGGCGTTAGGCGTGAATTAAAGAAGAAGTTAATGTACGTATTGCGGTGATTGTCTCTCACTCCCTCCGTGCCAGCCAACTCAAGACTTGTGTTGTGTTAAATAAATATTTGGAAACTCAAAAACGGCCTTTGGTTGTGTTGTGCTTTGTGATGACTGCAGCGTGCGACCATTACGATGGACGGCGTGCGGCCAGCCAGGACGAAACTGATACACCAGGTAAGCGAGAACTGCCACGACCCATGACGGGACGGCTATGCAACAAATAGCTATTACTCTATTAGCAAGTAAATCTATTGGTTAATAGATCTACCTTAACAAGAACATCCAGATCGTGGGGGAAAAGAGGTTCATCATACTAAGAAATGTCATTAATTTTTATTTTACTAACCTCCATGTAAATCCAATTTTTTACTTTCTTCCTCTCACAGCTATCTTTTATCATCGTTATTCTTATTAGTTTGGAAACTTCTTTGTATGTTTTTCAATCTCAATATTACATCTCAATATTACATCCCAATATTACATCTCAATATTACATCCCAATATTACATCTCAATATTACATCCCAATATTACATCCCAATATTACATCTCAATATTACATCCCAATGTTACATCCCAATATTACATCCCAATTCCAATAATTAGATATTGAAGTCTAGACCTGAGCACAATACTCTATATGACGTTTTATTAAACCTTTATACATTTGAAAATACATTTGGGACTCTTGAAAAGATATTTAAAACAATACAGACAATCATTTTCTCTCGATATATTAGGGGAAACATAAAATATAGGTATGTTTAACGACATATCAACTTGTTTATGGTTATTTTATTTTAAAATAGTATTTTTTTAATTCCAGGCGCATAGATTACAAACATTATTATTGTGTAAATGACCATGATAGATCTGATATAATTTTGACTTGTCATATATGATTCAATAGTGCGATACAAAATCTATTTGACACATAATACGCTCTCTTTAAAATGCGTATCTTCTAACGGTGATATTGACTAGTTTATTCCAAACTTTTCAAAGAACCGTGCGATTCCTAATGCAAAAATATTCACTAGTACTGCAATCGGTTTTGTAAAGCGAGGAATTATGATTATCGTATTAAAAGTTAAGTAATTTAAAATAACCTCTTTTCCTTCAATACCTGCATCAACATGTTCTCCCAAATAAAAGAAAATTAAAGCAGAAAGAGAAATCATGTTTATAATAATGCATACATCCCAAGAACATTTCAAATCTATTTTACAGGCACCACCACGATTTAGTCTTTGTTAAATTAATGTTGTCTAGTGAATTGTATTCTATGAAACGGTATTCTTGTAACTATTTTTCCTAAATTCTCCTGAGAATCTTACTACATATTGTATATATTTTGGAGTCTTTTCTTTTTTTCTTAATTTGAAATAATGTTAATAATTTGCTCTACGCTTGATCATGGTAATATATATATATATATATATATATATATATATATATATATATATATATATATATATATATATATATATATATATTCTTTCATGAGTTTTACGACTGGTTTGAAAAAAAAACCCGCTCATATTTTCCTATATTTTCTCAACGTATTTCAATCAGACCTTTTCTTGAATTACTTTTCAGGCTGTAGGTTTCCAACTATATCATCGGTCTAAATTTTCTTTCAGTAGAGGAGTAATACGATCAATACTATTTCATTATATTTTGTATTACTTAATCTACACGTCACAAATAACATTCTATTTCCATTCATTAAAAGTTACAAAATAGGTTTTGAATTTATTTAAATTGTGTTGTATATTACTTAAATGTGTCCTATGTAGATTCTTTTAGCTATAATTATTTTCTGGATAGATAATTTTAAAATTCACACCCGTTCGAAAAGGGGCTGTTAGAACCCCTATTTATGAGGAACTCTTAAACATAAATGTCAGCGCCATCTTTTTTTTACTTCAAATCGCTGCGAAGTCACACGGTGAAATGAATTAACAGACTATCTGCATTTACTATGTTCTCCACTAAATTGTGGTCATTTTCCATCAATTATACCGTATAACCAATCATGTGACTGTAATTACACTTAACTCCGAAAGTGTATCGATGTCAAGTAATATTTAAAAAATTGCTCGAATTACAGTTACATTCGTTTTTATAAAATTGTCTAAAATGTCAAACATCGAATAAAACAAAAGTAAATTTATTTGGCGAAGACAGCAAAATGCAAGTCATCGTCATGACTTCTTATGGCAGGTCCTTCCACGGAGCAGAACCACGAACAGAAAATGCTGCCTTTCTTCTGATTAGTTGAGGGTCACGAAGGTATACTTTTTGCGGATGTCGGGAGAGACTGCGACTTGGCTCTGAGGTGAAAAGCTCCCACGAAAGATAAATTTCAATCTCCCTACATGATATTGTACGCTAGAATCAAGTTTTCTCGCATCTTTCACTGCTCAAGTGAGAACGGATTTAGTCTTTAGAGCCGCTATTTGTATGTAAACGTGGAGAGTCCTATTACCACTCAACATAAATATAAATTTCTGGATTTTTTTATTAATATTTCTTTTTGAATTCATATCTTATAATTTTCTCTATTTCTCTGGCCTGCTATAAAGATAATATTACTACATATATAGTTGAGTTGGATATTTGTGATTTACCATACATGGAAAATTACAAGATTGATAAGTGCGGAATATAATACTTGTAATCCTGTAATGAAACTAAAGGAACCCCTCTTCTGCAACACCTCATCGAACACCAACAAACCTCAACTCCAATATTCTCTCTCAGCTGTCAAAAATTCAACTGCTTCTCTTCCCCAATTCGTCCTTCTTAAGGTTGTTCTCTTCATGTGCAAATAAATGTCACATATAAAAATCTAACTACGAACATTAATCTTTTTTTTTTCACTGAAAGAAAACGAGTGTCCAACATGCGAAACGGCCCATGCGCTTCAAAGCTGGTAACACTTCATGTTCTTCTCAATTCTTACAGTAGGCAACATTTAATCCTGCTTTATATTTTAAACCTACAATACTATAGATGGTTATAATGTTTACCATTTTCGAGATTTAGATTTTCACGTGTAAATCGTGAATACAGAAAAAATAATAGTATCCAATTTTGGCGGCTTTGATAATAATATTTCTTGTCGGGATAGAATTTGATTTTTTTATTTCATAATGTTTAGCAACATATGGGTAGAGAAATTAAATTCACCTTTGCCATGTATTATCGGTGGAAATAGAGACAAATGTCGAATAGTATAAAACGAGTAAAACACCATGTGAGACAAACACTTCATTTATTAATATTTGGGCTGAGACAAACTATAAAGCCAGTAAATGAGATATGTTTGACATAAGATAAAATATAAAGAATGGTTCGATATGACAGGAGAATGCACTATATATGTTTTTAAAAGGTAATAAGGGACGTACGAAACACATAGCAACGACATATTTTAGTGGACTAATAAGAACGAAATCCAGTTTTAATTCTCGACATGAGGTGGCGCGAGAGTTCCCAACAAATTGTCGTAGTCGCCACCCGTTTTATGCAATGCGCATATGTCTGGCCTCGAAATCAGTGTTATCCCATGGCGATAAGTCTGGTCCCGACAATACGAATGTATTACCATTCTAGTTAGAACGGTAGCAAAAAGAAAAGAAAACAAATAGCCACATTACATTATTTTCATGAATATCTATTAATAATGAGGATTATGTATCTGTCTGTATGTCTGTGTGTCTGTATGTCTGAAGCCAAAACTATACTATTTAATTTTATCTTTCTCATTATATTTAAATTCATTTTATTCTATCTTGAGTAAATAAAATTTACAAAAAACATAAAAACATATTAAAACAAATAAAAACAAAAAAACATCAGAACACATAATAATTAGCGCCATATATATATATATATATATATATATATATATATATATATATATATATAATCAAATATGAAACTAAAAGTAAACTTTTAGTAGATAGAACCTATAGTGAAATGGTTTAAGCTCAATATACGAGATAGAGCAATTATAAAGATAGATGAAAAAAGAGTGATAAACATGTACGAATGCCCAGATTTATTTTAAACTTCCATTGTTCAATACAAGGTATATTCTGTAATAAAATTATGTTAATTATTCTTTCCTTAAGCCAAGGCTTTTCAAAGATCGAAATCTTATCATCAGAGGAATTATGCATATAGATAAGTTGGCAGTTGAAAACTCAAAATTCAACATTTGAAAAATATTTGAAAAGTATTCCGTGAAGGCAGTATGGAAAAGCGTTCAAAAAGAAAATGCTGCCTTAACGGAATACTTTTCTTCTCCATCTAAATCTCCTTTCATTGGGCATCTTATCAACGGACAATTACAACTATCAAACCCCATATCTTTTTTATCGAACTTCTTTTTTATTTAACTCTCCATTCCTAATATTTTTCAAATATTTTTCCATTACCCGATATAGTGCTTTACGAGACAACACTCAGGTGTCAGAGAGGCTTTCTTAGAAGGAACTTCAAGAGCTGTCGACACTCGCGATAAAAAGAGGCACTCGCGTCGAGGTAATCGAAATTCCTCACCCCCATGCAAGTGCACAATTTTCAAAGCCGGAAAGGCTTTCTTGGTTTCTTCCTTCCAGAATTCACCGTTTCCGTCACAAGGTGTACACATTCGGTCTAGGTGGTGTAAGCGAAGCGTATATTGACGAATCTGAACGCTTGGCATACCCAGACCGCTTTCAGACGGATGCAAGTAGCAGATATCCCGGCGAACCATGGGCTGCTTTCCGCGCCACAAAAACTCGAAAAGAGCCTGCACTAAACCAATTAGTGTAGTTGCCGGCAGAGGGAGCACTGAAAGACGGTAGAAGATGAGAGGATAAATGTGAGAATTACACATCTCCGCTCTTCCTTTTAAAGTAAGATTTCTCAATGACCACAGACGGGCTGCAGCCATCACCGCTTTCAACACTTCCGAGCAATTTTTTTCCAACTGGAGATCAGGACCAAACCAGACGCCGAGTATCTTGCAAGGCCCATCCGTCCAGCCAAAGGGCCCCTGAAGAGGGACACCCCTCCAGGCACCAATGCGTAAGCCAACAGACTTGTCGCAGTTGATTTTTGCCCCTGCCACTTGTTCATGCCGTCTTATTTCCATGTCGACGACCCTAATCTCAGCACTGCTCGTTACAAGCACAGTGACGTCGTCGGCATAGCCGGAGTACTTAATCATGGAGCAAGCACAAGACAAAGTAATCCCACAAAGGACCGGATTCACTCTAAGCCTGGGAAGGAAAGTCTCCAAAGCAAGCACATAAAGCATCGGTGAAAGCGGACATCCCTGACGAATAGATCTGGACAAATCGAAAGGCTTCGACCTCATACCATTCATTTCAACCAACGCACCGGGGTTTGCATAAAACAGGCGAATCCAGGAGCGAAAATGGGGATTAAATCCAGCCGAAGACAAGACAGCCTCCAAGTAACGATGATCGACCCTATCGAATGCTTTGGACTGATCTAAATTGATCAGCGCGGCTTCAGTGTCGACTTTCTCTATGATCAAGCGAATCATGTGCAAGTTATCTTGTATTGTCCGGCACAAGTCTGTTCGGGACTTATTAGACGATACAAGACAACTTGCAAATGGTTAGCTAAGATCTTGCCCAAAATATTTAACTTTGTATTAAACATTGTTAAGGGCCGGAAATTACCTATACCATCCCCACCACTTTTGTCCTTGCGAAGCAATTTGATGATACCCCTGGTTAAGTACTGGTGGATAGACCCGTTCTTAAACCAAGAATTAAACAACACAGCCAGCAGGGGGACAAAAATGGGCGACAACCTCAAATACAGTTCGTAAGGCAGACCATCGATACCCGGAGACTTATCAAGCCCGACCTGTTTTAGAGCCTCCAGGACTTTATCCTCTTTTATACACCCTTCGCACCTAGCTGCTTCGGTCGCCTCGAGACGAGAAAAGTCAGCTAAATAGGCGTTGAACTGAGCCATTTTCAGACCGGGCTCCCTGGTAACAATTTCCTTAAAATGAGAGCGAAAACCCTCCAAAATCCCGTCGTTTGTAGTCACGAGACGCCCATCCAATAATGTGACACTGGCGATATGTCGATCAGTAGACCGTCGACGCTCCTTCGCACGCAGTGACGCGGCCATGTTTGTCGCCTCGTGCGGCACTCTTTTTAACCTAGACCTAACAAACACTCCCTGATCTGCCTTGTTGTCCAAGGAGTAAAGTTCCGTTTTAGCTACAGTAAAGGTTACGCTATATCCCGCCTCCACCTCCCGATCTAATCTAGCCTCTAGTGCCACTTTCGTTGCCCTAGATCTAAGGTTGCGTCGACGACTATTATCAGCAACGAAGGATCTAATAACATGCTTAAGATGGCTCCACTACTTATTCCCAATGATAGCACCCGTCAATTCCCTCGGTATTGTTTGTAAGAGCTGTTCCTGGAAGTCCTTCAAATCGAACAACGATGTGTTGAACTTCCAGTACTCAGCCATTCTAGGCTTAGGACTATCTAAGTTTACCCGAACCCGGACAAGCATATGATCCGAGTAAACTATGTTATGAAAACTTGGACAATCTAAAAGCCCTAAATCGACTCTCCTAATTAAGAACCGATCAAGGTAACTCGAAAGTTGCCTTAAATCGGAGCCGCGACTAGAAGTCCAAGTCCATACTACTTCACGGGGTTTTTCATTTCGAAATTTATCGACAAGATCGAACTAATCGATAAAGTCACGAAATGCTTTAACATCCCCGTTTGTGTTAGTTCCCCTAGGATTTGCCAAGCGATCTAAATCGGGATCCAGGACCGCGTTCCAGTCTCCCGCTAGAATTGTCCCATGAGACGTATCCATAAAGGACTCGATCCGCCGAAAAAAAGGAACCCGCTCAGAATTGGCGTTGGGCGCATAAACCCCAATAAGCCGAAAAGCCACATCCTTTACGGTAACATCAAGAACGCACAGCCATCGAAGGCGTTGAGTGTTGTTGTTGTTGTTGTTGTTGTTGTTGTAAAGATCCGTATTTATGGTTTAATTTTGGTATATCTAATTATTTGCATATGTATATATACATAAATATATATATATATATATATATATATACATATATATCTTCATTCTTTTATTTACTTATTTATTTATTAATTAATTTGTTTTTTTTTATTTTTAATCTATTATTATTATTATGTTTATTATTATTATAATGATTATTATTATTATTATTATTATTATTATTATTATTATTATTTTATAATTATTATTATTATTGTGAATTAATTGTTGAAGACTGATAAGACGTTAGTACCGGTGGTGAATGCTATTTTATTAATTGTGGGTTGTAATTTTTTTATATATATATGAGGGAAAAAAGAAACAATGTTTCAGACAAAATGTAAAATAAGAATTGAATACAGGATAAGCAAATCAACAACGAGCAAAAATATAAACTCTAAAACACGTATTGAATAGTTCTACTAAAATATTTCAATGGTTAGGACAATCATCATCAGTTGGCAACAGAACTTTAATCAAAAACAGAAAAGTTTCAAATATGTACAAAGAACGGAATTTGGAAAACATTCGTTCTTTCTTTTTCTTTTTTCACATTTTTTCTTTCTTTCTCCCTTTCTACAGTTTATTACACGTGACTATATTTTTCCCCAAATCGTGTTCTGTGTACAAATTATAAACTTTTCTGTTTTAAATTAAAGTTCTGCCGCCAACTGAGTATGATTGTCCTAACAATTGAAATATTTTGGTAGAACTATTCAATATGATTTTTTGAGTTTATACTTTTTGCTAGTTGTTGATTTCCTTATTCTTTATTTCATTTTTATTTTACACACACACACACACACATATTCAAAGATCGAGATCTTATCATCAGAGGAATTATACAGATAGATAAGTTGGCAATAGAAAAGCCAAAGTTCTACATTTGAAAAAATATTAAGAAAATGATGGGTGAAAAAAGTTCGTGTAAAAAGATATTGGGTTTGTCTAGGTGGTTATTGTCCGCCGATAAGGTGTCCAATGGAAGGAAGTTTCGATGGAGAAGAAAAAGTTTCGTGGAGGCATCACAGAAAGGCGTTCAAAATGAAGTAAATTCAATGGTGAAAATTGAGTTCAAGTCGTAGATGGAGCGCACTTAAACGGAATTAAAATGAAGAAATCTGGCCATTTGAAAACAATGCTTCCTCGGCCAAGAAATGAGTCGTAAGCGAATGACATTAGGAATGGAAAATTGAAGTACTTCTGAGAAAATAGCCCTAAGTTAAAATCAAGGTCAAATTAGGAGAAGGGAAGGAAAGAGGAAGGTGGGGCAAATGGTAGAAGAGTAAGATGAAAAAGCCATTACTGCTGATGGAAAAGGGAGATGGGGGAGTGAAGGGGGTTCTAGTGATAAAGATATTTTTGGCATATGCTAAGTCCGATGCCAGTAGAGATTGGCCGTGGTTGAGAATTTAGGTCGATTTAGGTCAATTGAGTGTATTTATTATTTGAAGAAGAAAAAAGGGGGAGCCGTGATTAAAGACGGGTTTAGGGCGAGAGACAATAATAATTTCGAAATAAAAGGAAAAAGGAGTGTCCGATGTGAAAAAAATGGGGTTTCAAAGAATGGGAATAAGTAGTTTAAATTTTGAAAAAGTACTAAGCCGGGTAGATATATAGTGTTATATATTTAAAAGATTTAAAAGTACTGCAGATTTTAAAAGGGATTTCCAGTTGGTTAAGAGTATGATTAAATAAGATCAGCCCAAAAGTAAAGTTGAAAAATTAAATAAAAAATGAGATAAAAAATAATAAGTAAGACAAGCTCAATGTATAGTTAGACATTTAGCCTGTCCCACTTAATCAAATTAAAATTTAGGGTTGGGGATCAATTTGGGGAAAAGGGTTAGACCGCATGTAACAATTGATATCAGTTATGAGTATTCTAGGGTAGGGTTAGGTTGAATCATGTAAAATGTAAGTGTATCACTAGTGCGTTAAGGTTATGAATAGCTTAATAGGGGAAGCAAATGGATCAATTGAAGGGGTAACTTAGGAGCGAAGTTAAAGGAGAGATAAATGAAAAATTACGATGAAGATATAGTCGGTGGATAGGAGCATATACAGGGTCGATGTAGTGGATACAAAGGAGATAAAATAAAAAGCATGAAAGGAATGGAAGGAATGGAAGAGTGTATGCGAGGGTTAGCAAATAGAAAAGGAGAAAATGAAAGGAAAGGGGAATTATAGTGTAGAGTAGGAATAATGGTATTTAAGTTAGGGCGGTTAAGTGTCGGTGGGGCGTAGGGAGAGTAATGTTAGTTTTCAAAATACAATAAGTGCTATGGGTTAATATAGTTATTAGGAGTACTAGGGAAGATATGTTATGTTTTTGGGATGGTTATTTGTAAGGTTGGAGGAGTTAAGAAATAAAGATAAACAAATTAACAAATTTTAGAGTTTAAAAATTAGTCTAATGATGGAAAGGGGGTTGTTGGTTGGGAGGAGGGGTGTCAGAGAGGGTAATGAAATTAATGTATGTAAATGTTCGTTTGTGCCTGCAATTTGAGATGAGCTCATTTTTAGAGTTAATAATGTTTAAGCTTTTAGGTGCTGTGACTATCATAAATGTTTCTAATGTACATAGTTGGCAGAAAATGGATCCTGGAGTGTAAGAATTAGATCTTTTTAATATAGTCCAACGTAGGGAGTAGGGTATGTTATTAATGTTAAAGTATTTTATTAGAGTGGATAGAGAGGTGCTAGTGGTATTGTGATTATTGTGTTGAAAGAGTAGCTATGGTTTGCGATTCGGGTCTTAATGGGAAAGGCGCTTGCCCCAATATAAGTGTGTATTTTGTATGGGGTTGTTGTTGTAGTATTTGTGTTATTTATAGTATCGGGGATGTTCTGGGTTTGTATGCTCAAATTCTGGGCAAAATTAAGTCGGGATTGTTAGTTAGAGAAGATGAGATATTTTGAGGGGTAAGGTCAGAACTATTATTAGTTAGTGGGGGTTGTTGGTTAGTGTGATAGGTGTTGTTTAGGGTTTCGTTTGCTACAGGGAGTTATAGAAGGGGAGGGTTGTATGGTGAGTTGGGAATTTGTGTGTTGGAATTGGTTTGCACCATGGTGGTATGGGGGAATTGTTTGACAGTACAGGCATAGATAACGTTACTTTGTATGCAATTAGCATTTAATGGGCATTCTCTAGATTTCTGGCAGTTACAGTTATTAGTGGGGTGTATAGTAGGTGCTGGTTGTTGGGCAGATTTAATTTTGTTGTTATTAGATGCAATGATTGTTTGTGCTATATTAGGCATTGTTGAGTAAGACATTTTAATAGAATTTTTATTTAAAATAGTGCTGTACTTATGCGGGTGTTTGAATGAGTTATCTAAAATTTTGAACAATTCCTTAGATATATTTGTTTTCACATTGCAGTTATAAGGTGGGTAAAACCAGATATTATTCTTTCTTCTAATTTTTTATTCTTACTGCTTTCTTGAGAGTTAGTTGGGTTGTCAGTATTGAAAGTTCTAGTGGGTCTATTTATATATGTCTTGGGTTTTTTGGGTAGTGTGGTGTTAGCTCGCTGTTTATCCTGTGTTGCCATTTTGTGTGTGATTACATTTGAAGGTTTGTTCTTCTGGATAGAGGGATTATTTTCATATTTAATTTCATCAGTGTATCCCGAATTAAGAAGTGCGTTATTATAGAAGTTGGAATTTTGTTCGAAGATGGATCTATTGGCAGATAATTTTGAGATTCTATAGGAAACTGACGGGACTATAGAATTAATGATGGATTGTGGGTGGTTAGATAGCTTATGTACGTAGAAGAGGGTTAGATTTGGTTTGTGGAAGGGGCTAACGGGTTCGGAGTTGAGGTCTAGTGTTAGATCAAGGAAGTTAGATATTCTTTTCTCGGTTTCTATAGTTATAGTTAATCTGAAGTTTCTAAAAGAATTGTGTATGTTTATAATGGTGTTATTGTATTGTCTAGATCTCTCCCTAGAAACAAAGAGTGCATCGTACCTGTATAGCCCACCGTTTAAATGTCCGAAGTTGAACTTCAATTCTTTCAATAAATATAAACCTACAAGGTCAGTAACCTGAGCAGAGTCCGAAGACCCCATAGTTATATCGAAATTATTAGGGGTATCCGTCCTGGTCCAGAGTTTGTTATCAAATTCTAATAGGGATCTTCTGGCCAAGATTATAAGTTTGATCTCTAAGTATGTGATATCCGAGTTATTCTTAGCGAATATAAGGGCTTTGTTTAGTAGGATAGGAGTAATGGACTGATAATAATTGTCAATGTCGAAGGTGATAAAATTCAAGTTAGAGTTAGATTTATCCCTGAGGTTAAGAAACCAATTGGTGACTTCGCCTAAACTTTTTCTTCTCCATCGAAACTTCCTTCCATTGGACACTTTATCGGCGGACAATTACCATCTGGACAAACCCAATATCTTTTTACACGAACTTTTTTCACCCATCCTTTTCTTAATATTTTTTCAAATGTAGAACTTTGGCTGTTCTATTGCCAACTTATATATCTGTATAATTCCTCTGATAGTAAAATCTCGATCTTTGAAGAGCCTTGGCTTAAGGAAAGAATAATAAACATAATTTTATTACAGAATATACCTTGCATTGAACAATCGAAGTTTGAAATAAATTTGGAAATTCGTGCATGTTTATCACTCTTCGTCCATCTATCCTTATAATTGCTCTATCTCGTATATTGAGCTTTTACCATTTCACTATAGGTTCTTTCTACTAAAAGTTTACTTTTAGTTTCATATTTATAATATATATATATATATATATATATATATATATATATATATATATATATATATATATATATATATATATATATATATATATATATATAGTTAATCAGGTCTGGGGTTAGGTAAAGATTATCTTCACCAGTTTCGCAGCGGTGAGAAGGATAACGTGATTACTATTATTATTATTATTATTATTAACTCACTAAGAGTTCTCACACAAGTTATCATCAGTGGTTGCTTACTGATAATAACCAGCGGTGTTCCCTGTAATCTGAGTAACAACAAGTCTCCCCAGATATCTAGATTCTCCACCTTTTTCAATAATCATTGCAAATGACATTGCGTCATTGCAACAGTCGCTTACCATTGATTTCTCGCTGGCAACGACTATTTGTTTTCCCTGGCATTTTGGTGGCAATAAGCCTCCATAAGGCCCCAGTACTCTCCGCTCTCTTAGAGTGGAGGTCTGTTTTGTACTCTCCCATCTCAGTCTTTCTATCCTCCTTGACCCGTCACGACTATTTTGTGTCGCATATGTCGAGCTAGTGCCATCACTTTTTAGGTGAGGGGCAGTTTATTAAATGTATTGCAGTTTCAGTTTCCTTGGTTTCATGTAGTGTTTATTCTATATTTTTTTTATTACTATTGCAAATTCCATGTGACTGATAAGTGTTCGCAATTTATGTCAGTTGGTTTTGGCATTCGAGGTTTTTCTTAAGATTACTGCTTTCAGTCTTTTTATTCCAATTTCTCCCAGTCTTTGTTCTATTATTTTACGAGAGTGTTATTACGATTATTATTATTATATTGACGTTATTCATGTTTCATATCCCTTTCAGTTCTCTGGCGAGATCCGGGTATTTTCTTCGTTTTCCTGGGGGTTTTTTTGTCTCCTTAGTCTTCGTCTTGTGGTCTGCTGGGATGGCAAAATCTACGATTTTGCAGGATTTTCCCTTATTATTGACTATTATTACATCCGGTCTCCTTGCTTGTATGAGTTTATCTCTTTATACGTCTATTCCCAGACCATTTTATTGTTTTCGTTTTCCAGTACTGCTTCCGGGTTTTGCCTGAATGCAGCTGTTTGCACAGTTCCCAGTGTACTGCTTTCGTCACACTGTTGTGTCTGTTCTTGCATTCTTATCGGAGAAAGGTGGTTGTTTCCTGGGTTTTGTCTATCTTAGCTTTGATATAGTTAGTTCTGATCGCATGTTTTGTAGTGGTTCCGTTTCTCTGTTTTGGTGTCCTTTTCGTAGTCATGTCCAGGTGTTTTCGTGAGTCATTTCTCTTGTCATTCTCATGAATTGTCCATGTAGCTGTTTCTCTTCACACGTTTTCTTGTTTCTATGTTCCCTGCATTGTCTATTTTGACGGTGTCTCTAGCTGTAGTGATTTCTGTGTAATAGAGTATGTATTTTTTAGATTCTTTTTTGTGGCATTCATACAGATTTTATACTTACTAATCCTCTTCCTCCGTCTTTCCTTTTCACGTAGAGTCGATCAGTATCATCCTTCAAGTGTAATGCATTGTCCATTGCCATTAGTTATCTCATCTTCTGATCAAGATGCTTCAGTTTTTATTTGGTCCAGTCAATGAATGGTCCAGAATATCTAACTAGTGATACTGCCCATGTGTTTATATTTTTTACTAGATGCCTACCATATAATTTAGTTTCTATGAGTTTTCTTGTGCTTCTCGGGTATTCTTTTCTAATCTTTTTCATTTTTGTTGATTTGATGGTGTCTGCTTCCAGAACTCACAAATATGTATTTGTAGTGTCCTCACCCCCCTTGCTTGCCTACAGTTTTCTCATCATCATCTCTAGCAGTGCACACTTCTCTATTCGGAATTCTATTTGAATATCTTAACTTAAGATCCTGGTTGTATTTATCAGCATTTTCAGTTCCGTTTTGCAGTTCGTCCATATAAATGAGGTGGTTTATTCTTTCTTCTGTATTAGCAAACTTGTATCCGGCATCACATTTCCTGAGTATGTTATTAAGTGGCATCACGGTTATGGTGAACAGTAGCGGTGATAGAGAATCTTCTTGAAAGATGCATCTGTATTCTTATCTCAGTTAGGTATTGTCCTCTTGCTGTCAGTTTCAGTCTCCATGTTCCCATTGCTTTTTTAATCAAATTGATTATATTGTCTGATATTTTGTACATCATCAAGCCCTCAATTATCCATACTTGAAGGATCCCGTCGTAAACTTTCTTGTAGTCAATCCATGCTATGGCTATGTGCTTTTTCTGTTTTTTACCTTTTTTCAGGATCTTTTGATCTATGTATAACGGGTCATGCGTCCTTCTTTTCTCGTTCTGGCATCCTTTGTGTTCCTCATGAAGTAGTCTACGATTATTAAGAAAGTGGTAGATCTGATTTTCCGCATGGTTGAGAAACAAGTTATTTTTCTGTAGTTCCTTTTCAGTATTTTTTCCTTAATGTGGTTATTTTTTATTATTATTATAAGTAGTAGTAGTAGTAGTAGTAGTAGTAGTAGTAGTAGTATCATTTACTTACTAGGAGTCTTCACCGAAGTCAGTATTTGTGATTGCTCACTGACAATAATAGGTTTCCTGGTAGCTTAGTGACAACAAATATTTCCAGACTTCCGGTACTGTCCGCCTGTTTCGATAACTTTTACAACTGATTTTACGTTATTGCTCTGACCGTTTACCATTGAATACTCGCTGATGACCACTTTAGGCTTTATCTTGAATTTGAGGAGCAATGTGTCTCTCCAAGATTCCGGTATTCTCTGCGGTCTTCTTGATTCTTCACGAACATTTTGTGTGGTACCAACTGAAGCTGGTACCACCCTTTTTATTTTGGGGAGGGGGGGGGCGTGTGGAGTACATGTCGTATTATTGGATTTTTGATAATTTCAGTTCCCTTGGATATGTGTAATGTTCTTTTTATATGTTTCATTCTATTTCTATTCTGGCTTACGTGTGATTGGTCAGTGTTACCTTGTTATGTAGGTTGGTTTCAAAACTTGAGGATGTATCTCAGTGCCGTGAGTTGCATCGTATCAATGTACTCTTTTTCCACAATTTCTCTTAGTCTTTTCCCCCGGATTTTACGGGAATGTTCGTAGCGCTCCTACAGTTATTGCTTCTATTTATCTTCCTCCCATAAGGTAAGATGTGACACAAGGTCGGGAAAGTGGGAAAGAACCAGCGCTCGAGAGTTTGAGCACTCTGGCTGTTTAAAAATTGCCAGGGCAGCCCCGTCGGCATTCCCCGGTAGGGGCGCCTCAGGCGATTAGCAATAAACTAACCCCCTCTCAAAGGGTGAGAAGACAAAGCCTGGGAGGATGCACCTCCTAGAACTGCACAGGACGGAGAACCGATAGACCGGCGTAAATCCAGACCCGAAGGCCCGGACGATACCGGTTTATTAGGCGAGGTAAAAAACCCTGGTTGAATGCAGTGATTTTCTTCATGTACCATATTCCTTTTAGCTCTCTCGATATGTCTATGTATTTTATTCTTTTTCTTCTACTTTTGATCATTATTATTATTATTGTTTGCAATAATAGTGGTAATAGTTGTAGTAGTTGTAGGCGTAGTGTTTTTTAGTACAGTTGATGCATATTTTCTATTTGTTGTGGGTTGTCCTCAATTGCGCACTTTTCTAAAACAAAAGAAACGCATTTCATTTTTTTGTAAACTCTTTTGTACATATTTAAAGCATTAGGAAATTCCAAGTTTTTTTTAGCCATTTCAATAATTTTCAACATTCAATAAAATGTGTTTCTCTTGTCCGCAGTCATTTCAAGTTTTTTTGTAATTTTTAAGTAAACTTTGTGAAAACAAACATTTGTTTAATTCTAAATTATTCTTTATTTTGATTTGTCTTCTTTTATTTTTACTGAATCAATTAGTAACTATTCAAAGTTAAGGGTATGTTTGTAGGATATGTGCATAATTATTCAATCATATTGAACACTACAGAAATAGATTGATGCACGCAGAGCAGATGCAACTAATAGAAAATTGTGTTTTAGTTGTACTTATATACAAACATGTGCTGATATTAGAAATTGGATAGTTTTGTAATGATAGACAAAAGTGTAACAGATGATAACAAACAACTTTGCTTTAGTAATTGAGCATGTATCATTCTATCTAGGTAAACAAAATAATAATGAAATAAACTACGGCAGGACATTTCTCAAATGTTTACTAGGACTATTTTAATAAATGCTTACCTAAAATGAACGTAACATTTGCTGGATATATACTATTATTTATTGTCTGATGAAATACTTCCGGTTTGTAGTCATGATTAAACATAAAGCACTATTTTCTTATTAATTAATACAAGGTATAAAGATGTTGTTGACTGAAATTCCAAAGTAAAAAATGTGTTTCCGGGATTTTCCATCCGCTATTTCCACATACGGTATAGGAACTCTATCTAGCACAAACTAAAAAAATATCATCATCATCATCATCATCATCATCATCATCATCATCATCATCATCATCATCATCATCATCATCATCGTGGTGGTGGTGGTGGTGGTGGTGGTGGTGGTGGTGGTGGTGGTGGTGGTGGTGGTGGTGGTGGTGTGTGTGTGTGTGTGAAGGCAAGATATGGAGTTGGGAAAAGGAATCCTGCAGTCAACCACTTATTATTCATGGATGACCTTAATGTTTTTGGAAAGAATGAAACCAAACTTGATACCCTAATGAATACGGTTAAATTATTTAGTAACGACATACGAATGAAATTTGGCATCGCTAAATGTGCCATTCTTGTTGTAAAAAAAGGTAAATTTGTCCATTGAGATGGCTTTGAACTCCCCAAAATAGATATGATAAAGGGTGTAGACAGTGAGAGGGGCTTCAAATACTTAGTAATTCTGGGCGCGAATAAGATTAAAACAAGGAAATGAAAGACCAGGTCACAGCTGAGTACAACAGAAGAGTAAGGAGTATTCTTAAATCACACCTCCACAGTCAAAATGCAATCTATGCTAGCAATTCCAGAGCAGTAGCTATCATTCGATATACTGCAGGTATATTTGATTGGAATGTAGATGAACTAAAATGTTTGGATACCAAAACACGGAAAATGCTTACAATTTATGGGACTTTTTCAAAAAAAAAGGAGATTTAGATCGATTGTATCGATCTAGAAAGGAAGGTGATTGATGTCTACTTAGTGTTGAAGATGTTGTGAATATAGAAGGAGGTCGTCTATATAAATATGGTTCTGAAAGTAATGAGATTCTTCTTCGTGAAGTGAAAAGAGAGGAAATATTAAGAACTGCGGTGAAAAAGAATCAAAGGTTACAAGAGAGAGTGTTAAAATAATTTGAGAATAAACTACACAGTGTATTCTTTAAGAATATTGCATTTAGGGATAATGACAGCTGGAATTGGTTGGTCAGGGATGATCTCAAAAGATCTACTGAGAGCACCTTAATGGTAGACTAGGAATAAGCCATTCGCACTTGGTCCATCAAGCATTACATTGACAAAACTGCAGAATCGCCGATATGCCAATTATGTAATGAAAGGGAAGCACAACATCAGTATAAAAAATGGAAGCACGACAAAGTCGCTCAGGTACTACAATGTAATATATGCAAACTTTATGAATTGGACCAGAATAAGAAGTGGTATGAGCATAAGCCAGAAGTGGTATAAGAGAACTACAATGTCAGACATGCGCATACATACTGATAAGTTTCTTGAACAATCAAACCCCGACTTAATCTTTCTAAACAAAAACAAGAGAACTTGCTTAATCATTGACATAGCCTGCCCCCTTCGATACAAGAGTGCAACAGAAAGAACACGGAAAATAAATATCAAAGTTAGACTATGGAAATGTAAAGAAGTAAAGGTGATTCTCGTTGTAATTGGAACGTTTGGAACCATAACAAAAGCCACCATAAATGGCTTAAACAGATTGACGAGACAATTTCTTTTCAAATTCTGCTAAAAGCTTGCCTGTTAGGAACGGTGAAAGAGTTCAGGTTCAGCTTCAATGTCTAAAGTCAAGGGAATTTACTTGATGTTCAAAAAAGAAAACTCCAACTAAAAACATTTAAAAGTTGAGACTAATATAAGAAATAATAATAATAATCATAATAATAATAATAATAATAATAATAATAATAATAATAATAATAGCCCCCGCCCTCCCCCAAAAAATAAATAAATAAAAAATATTTTACAAATTTTTTAATTTAAAAAAAAAAAAAATGGTACCAGCCTAGGTTGACACCACACAAAATATTTGCATAGGGTCAAGGAGGATGAGAAGACCGAGGAGGGACAGCACAGACCAGACCTCCACTGTAAGTGAAGAGACTGCTGGGACCTTGCTAGCGAGAAATCAATGGTAAGCGGCTGTTGTGATACTGCAAGTTTATTTGCGGTGGCTATCGAAAAGAGGTGAAGAATACTGAAAATCTGGGGAGACTTGTTGTCACTCAGACTCCAGGGAATACCACCGGTTGTCGGTGAGCAACCACTGATGACCTGTGTGAGAACTCCTAGTGAGTAAATAATAATAATAATAATAATAATAATAATAATAATAATAATAATAATAATAATAATAATAATAACAACAACAACAACAAAATTAAACATTTGCGGAATAGTGATTTTAACAAGTCGAAATAAATGTAGTATTATTTAAAAGAAATTACAAACTTTAAAAATTAATTCGGAAAAGAGAAAAGCCGATTTTATTAAATGTTGAAAATGGTAGAATTTGGAAAGTCTGTCAGAACTGACTGCCTCTAGGTTCCGCTCTTTATAAAGCGTATTTGTTGAATTAGTCTTTGCGTGTTCACTCATTCTATAATTCGCCGGTTCGACCGGATTGATTCCCTGCATCCTGCAATATGGTTGTCTTCAAATTTAATGTAAACAAATGCTTCTCATATACCGTCCTTATAAGTAATTAATTGTTGTTCATTCCATTCATTTTCAATCCTCTCATAATACTCTTCATCATTAAACTGATACTCCAATCATCTCATTAACCTTTATACACTCGTGTTTTTTTAGTCTTGATAAGTGATGACTCATTAGTAAAAGCAAAATAGCATGCGAGAAAATAAGGTTGTGTGTGTGAAGTACATTTGCTGATGTACATGGGTGTTCCTGTTCTCATTCGTCAAGCATCGGTAATTATATTAATTTAAAAGTCGGATGACATGAAAAGTTTTCGTACGTGTTACGATGGTGATTGTTTTTTTGGTCATTATGAAAATTGCAAAAGATTTATCGTTGGTGTTTTGTACAAAATATTAAGCGCTTTTTGTGTCTTTGGGAATTCTTTACGATGTGTGATGTTTGGTCCTTCATGTCTTCATACAATTTTTCTTTCATTGGGAATAGTCAGTGTGGGTGGCTGGATATAGTGCGGGTCACATATGTTGGTATTAATTTGACGAATCCCCTAAGGAAAATAAATTTCCAGTTCATGTAGTACATAAGTCCTTGTCAAATGTTGTGAAAACAGACGCAAAACGCTTTGATTTTTTCAGAAGTGCAGGTGTTTTTTGAAGATTATGTGTAATGCATTTTATGTCATTTAACATAATCCTGTTAACGTGGCAATTTCCGCTTATGTTAGGTAAAATCTACTATAGTCCAACACTCTATGGGTGCTGTCCGACAAGGAACGTGGGCTCCCTCTACCGTGCTAGAAAACTTCTCACACCTGCCATTACCTTATATCTCTACAAAGCCACCCATGCATGGAGTATTATTAACTAGGAGTTGTCACATTTGTTCTTACCAGTTACTGGTAAAAGCAGGTTTTTGTTACTTAAGTCTGAGTAGCAACACGTCTTTTTGCACCTTGTTTCATCATTGGGACTCACTTGTTGTACACGCACTACCTGTCTACCAGTTATCTCTCACTGATAACGGCCGGTGGTTGTATCTCAAATTTTAGTGACAATAAGCCTTGTTTTCAGGCTTTTTGTGAAACCCACCTTAAAATATATGAATATATGTATGTCTGTGTTTTTAAGGTGTCAGTAATTGTAGGTTATTATAACATAACATTTTTTGTTACTAATTCGTAACGGTTTATCAAGGCACAAAGGGCACTCGATGATAAGCGTTAATGAGTTTGTCAGGTGGGCGGTGAGCCAAAACGTGAGGATTATTTACGATGCTTGAAACTGGGCAAAATTTTATTATTTCAAATGATAGTGCAACAACAATATTTTGACCTTGCACTTGAAATCGACCATGTTGTATTCAGCTGGGACGCATATCCATGGTATTATGTTCCACAGATCGGTAGTTCTTCGAAATAAACATTGCTTATAGAAGTTCCATTTAGTTTTACGTAGACAGCTGAGGAAAAAAACTATTTGCAGTAGTTGTAGCTATACGAGATTTTGTTGTAAATATTTTACAGAGGGAACCACATATTGGAGCATAGTCGAGCACCTACCATGAAACCAACGATAGACTAGAGAAAGGCTAGCAACTTTTTCTTCTGTGAGTAAGAGGCTGTAGGGAAAAGAAGTGGAATTCCTCACTAGATTTGGAAGTCGGTGTTGTACTCTGTCAGGGCAGGAAAAGGGTCTATGAGCGGCAACCCGAGGTGTAGCAACAGTACTCCATCTTAGAAGATTGCGTCAGGATTGAGATACATTCTGGAGTGGTAGAATTATCAAACCATTTCGGGGCTGACGGTGCTTAAGTGGATAACGACACGGACTGACGACATGGGTGTTCCAAATTCGAATCCAGTCGGTTCTACAGTACCACTTTCATTTAAGAATGTTAGTAACTTTCAAGTAGTCCTGTCCGTAAGTACCCGATGTCTCTCCAGAAAGAATTCTAACTAGAAAGATATCGGAGAAACTAATGTCAACACTAGAATCATCCGATTCACACGAAATGAATGAATCAATTAAACCAGTTTTGCAACGATTTTTGCAACAGATTTGATGTAATTTGATTCAGTACAAATAATTTTCTGCAGAAAGTCGTGGGGTGGTCATAGTTGTCTTTCATTTTATAACAGAAACCATAGTAGTGCATTGAGTCACTTGTAATACTTTGTAAATCTCGGATATTAATGATATTTATAACATAGGTAAATGAGACAATACCATGTACATTGTCAATCTAAGCAGTTTATTTTAACTCATTCTAATGCCGAGACCGTCATCAGTCTCTAACATCCAGCTTTTTGCAAAACCACAACTTAAGTAGTGTAACTTCTATTTTAAGACAGTTTTCAACATATCAGTATTTGCTACTGAAACGTAAAGAGCTACTGTTATAGAGGCCAGAGTTATAGGTGTGACCTGTGTGGATAATTGAGCAGCAATGTGTTTGCTCACATTACATTTAAATTTCTACAGGTTGGTACGGTCAAGAAACCAGGGAACAGGAAGGGAATTCCAAAGGCAAGCGGTTCGAAGAAAGAAGTTATTAAAGTATGACATCTTCCGGTATCTAGGGGACTCTACGATGGAGGGTGGAATTTGCTGCTGGTCGGGTGATGTTATGCTCTGTTCGTTAGCATGTATAAAATGCCGACAACTGTGTCAATATTAGAAACCTGTCATGGGACGCTTATTCTATGTTCATGAAAATATGACAACCTAGACAAACAGCAAATTAGAATTCGGGGGAGGGCACCACATAAGAAGTTAATAAGTTAATAAAATAAAGTACGGTAGACGAAAAGTATGTATAAATATAATTAGTAAGCTATATAAATATACTAAGATAGTTACTTATCAAGAAAGTGGTATAGCTAGCTATCAATATATCTATCATTATTACATTATTTTTCTATCCATATATCTATATATTTGATAATCCACAGAGAGCTGTTTCGCCGTATCACGGCACTTCTGTGTGACTAGAAACAGATGATCATTTCAAACCGGGATTCGAAACCCAATCGCATTATTAGCAATTGAAAACTGTCAGTCTGTACCATCAGCCTATAACACGTGTTAGAAAAAATAAATACTTATATATTCCTGAATATCGGTTACCTGGAATGTTTTATTTATGCTTTCATGAAATCTCTGTATTTACACTAAGTAGAAAGCTATATATATATATATATATATATATATATATATATATATATATATATATATATGTGTGTGTGTGTGTAAGTAAATTTCGTGTACAACAGAATCGTAGGATACATTTTAGAGGAAGCATTATTATAATCAATGAAACAGACGAGTGGGAAAAAAAAGGAAAATTGTTAAAATTACCTTAAGGCCTTATCGTCTGACCCTCTGAGAGGAAACGTCAGAATGGTAAATTAAAAACTAAAAGTCGAATGAGATATGAGGGGAAAAAAACTTATTTCAGTTGGAGGAAACGATTGAAAGGGAAAAAAAGGGTAAATCTCTCAACGTTATGGTGGCTTTGAATAATTAAAGATCTCCAACTGATGCTTCAAAATCTTTTGTCTACACAGGCTAGGTCGAGAGTTGTTAATGACTAACGCCTCAATAATATTGAGATGGTAGTTCGACGTGGCACTGTGTAAAACAGAAAACCTCCCACCGGAATAGTTGTCAGAAAACCACACATCGGAATGTTTTTTTTTTCTTCTCAATCGTTTCCTCCAACTGAAATAAGTTTTTTCCCCTCATATCTCATTCGACTTTTAGTTTTTAATTTACCATTCTGACGTTTCCTCTCAGAGGGTCAGACGATAAGGCCTTAAGGTAATTTTAACAATTTTCCTTTTTTTCCACTCGTCTGTTTCATTGATTATAATAATGCTTCCTCTAATATATATATATATATATATATATATATATATATAAACTTAAAGAAAGAGGCAAAATGCCTTCAAAAAACCATGTGTTAGATGCAGATATTTTTTATTAAAATCAAAATTAAAAAATCATAACAATATTTTTTTCTTCTTCATCTTGACTTTTTTATCTAATAATTTCGCTTGATATAACAAGCCTCGTCAGAGCTTTAGACAAATAAAAGGTATTAACCATATTTTTTTCGTAACAATCCTTCCTGGTCTTGCTTTAAAAGAATTAACTTTCTCAAATGTATACTTATCAGCGACCATGCGCGATTTAAGTTCAATTTAAAAGAGACATTTACACCATGGATTATTTTCTCCCACTAACATTTAATATATATATATATACTAACAGCTCAGAATCGGCGTTACATCGGAGTATCTGTACTTGCACTTATTGAAGTCAGTGTAAAACTGATACAGGTGTGATTTAATAAATAATTATCTGTAAGAATTCAGATTTGCGATTCTTTTGTAAAAACAAAGAGAAGAATATCTTCTCGTGTTTAAAAAGAGTGGAAAGAAAATGTTTAATTTCCGTAAACTACGGTGAAAAAAAAAAGTAAAAATCTAAAAATCGCTTAATAAATTAAGTTTGAACTAAGTTTAAGTGTACACGAAATCAGAAGAAAAATACCGGTCGTGGTTCGAACTCAAAAACTTGACTTCTAATTGCGTCATGCTTAACTGTAAGACCACTGTGACAAGTATAGCAGTGTTAACTCGATTTACAGTAGAAATAAAACATGCCGCGTTCACCTTATTTATGTCATATTTTTCGTCTAGTTGTAAATACGATATGGTCGATGATGGAAAATAGTTTGGTTTTTTAAATATGCTGACGTAACGTATTTATGAAAAAGTATTATACTTTTACATCTGAAAATCGGAATTAAATCTAAATTTAAACAAGTATTAATATAGAATAGGATTGCATGTTTTTAAAAAGAAACAACGCGCAGTCATTAGGAAGTAATGCCGCTTGTCCTATTATAGAAAAGCATCAGTTTAATTAGTTGTTATAATCGAAATAAATTTTACATTTAATTTGTTACCTTTTGTAATTTTAAGAATGGAATCGGCTATTTTGTAGTTGTGAAAAGTGAAAATGTTTATCTTCTAACTAAAATAGATCACCGATGAATTATTATGTTTAAGAAGTACGTATCCAGATATTTGATTTTCCGGTCATAATTAAAATATTTTTCCATACTACAAGTTGTCCGGGCTGTGCTTCATATATTGTTTTAATAAATTATACCTAAGTACATTATTATAGTGCCAATAACATAGTACAACAATAACAAATTAAAATAATCTAGGTATAATCAAAGTTTCATATGTCAGCTTAAATGCTATTTATGACTAACTTTTTAAATCGGGCAAGTTTACTTCATATGTTAGATATATTATGGATATATTACTTTTCTACCTATCTATCGATCTACATATCTATATCGATCGGGATATAAATAGAAAAATAGATGCATTGTGATGCATGGAAAACACATTAGTTAATACTTTTTTATTAGTCACGATTCTTACAAAGTCGATTTTTTCGATGACCAGTCGTGACGGGACAAACAAATCTTATTGTCGAGTTTAACTATTGTATTAAAGTCGATTATTGTGATCGTACATTTATCAAATGTAAGTTTGCGTTAAAGCATTTTGCCTATAATTATGATCATCGACAGAAAAAACGTTCTATTAATATCATAGTCATAGTTCGTTGTATGCAGCGCACGTCGGGGACTTCTACATTTTCAGTTGCTCTTGTTGATTTTCTGTGGTCATTAGTGATTATACTTGCAACCTGCTAGACAAACGCAGTCTTATTGATAAAGCCAGACTACTGAGAATATATGATATTTTGGATAGGGTAGACATTTCATCAAACAGCTGACTCTAATTTTTCGATGCTCATAAATGGTGGAAGGTCTGTGGTTGAAAGGTTTTCAGTTGAATCTTTGAGGTTGGTGAATTCAGTCACAAATTAGGTATAGTTGGTTATGTTATAGGTGAGTTTGATAGAGCAAAAGAAAACGTTAAGCACCATGTTCTATATATATATATATATATATATATATATATATATATATATATATATATATATATATATATATATATATATATATATAATGGTAATAATCCAGGTAAAAAATATCCACAGGGTGGTAATCCAGAGAATTTTAACCGGGTTTATAAAAAGTGCTCAATATCAAATTAGAGCTTTATATATGATAATTTTTATTTACACAGACATGTACAAAATCTGCGACACTAGCATGTCGATGTTATCAATCAACAGTTACTATAAACTGAGATCTCATCAGAAAGAGTTAGAATCCGATCTCAACCTCAGATCATATTTGGTTCTCCCCAGTTTATAGTAACTGTTGATCGATAACATCGACATGCCAGTGTCGCAGATTTTGTACATGTCTGTGTAAATAAAAATTATCATATATATATATATATATATATATATATATATATATATATATATATATATATATATATATATATATATATAGTTGTTTGAATTAATACTGATGAGTTTTCAAAAGACGAAACCAGCTTGTCTATTCATAGATAAATGATATATAATTATTTAATTATTATTGTAAGCACCTTTAATAAATGGAGGAAACTTTTATTGGAACAAAATAATTATTTTGCCCTAACAGTAACGCTATAGTTCTCTCTTTTTGGTTGAACACTTTAGATGTAATTTCCGGTAGGCGTTGGTATTAAAACTGTATTTACACGTCTCAATCGCGCCGCTGACATGCTGGACAAGGGATTAAAGACGCTGAGTTACAAGACCCAGGGTTGTAAGTTTGAACCCATTGGTAGGTAGGTCAGTTGTTTGAATATATACTTAGTAATCTTCAAAAGACGAAACAAGCTTGACTATAGATAAGAAATATTTAA
>OY744515.1:248983727-249061227 GCA_963556195.1 Sepiola atlantica
GTCAATCCTATGTATGTGCATTCATTTACAGAATACCATGCGAAACGAAAAATTACTTTCGTTTCAAACTCCGTAAAGATCGCATTTGAAAGGGAACGACTAAAGGTTATTGCGGTGTATCGAAAATGTTTCTGTTTTAACGTATTTAAGGCCAACATAGATAAATATCAACGTGTCTGTAACCCG
Organism: Sepiola atlantica; assembly: GCA_963556195.1. Classification (NCBI taxonomy): domain Eukaryota; kingdom Metazoa; phylum Mollusca; class Cephalopoda; order Sepiida; family Sepiolidae; genus Sepiola; species Sepiola atlantica. The sequence continues at coordinate 248,983,914 of OY744515.1, forward strand.
TCAGTTAGACAAAAATAGACAAAATACTTTTAGTCGGTATTCCTTTGGCTAGGAAAGGGTTAAATTATAGTATATGTTCTGTCTTCAGCTAGTGGGGGAGAAACCGTTTTAGACTGGAGTAGATTGTTTACCCATCCAAAGTGACCCTTTTTCGGGGATCTGGATGTCCCCTTCATGAAACTAGCCTTGTTTCTTATCTAGTTCTGCGAAGGAAATTTTTATTTTTTCCCACTCTATAGTACGACTTTTTAGTGGCTAGATATTCACGACATTAAAACCGCATCTTCCTCCATTTAAAAGCAAAGAAAATGATAACATACGCATCATTATTATTGACTTAATGACAACATGCTTGTGAAATCCGATTCCGTTTAGCAAAATGGTATTTTTAGGTCGATAGGCATCAAAAGAAAATTAACAATAAACATTTAATACAATATTCATAATCCGCAATACTTAATTATATTTATATGGCTTATTGTTGTATTCGATTGTTAATTAAATTACGGTGACACTACTCTCATATGTATCAACACCCAGAAGATCTTCCTCGGTGACAATGTTGACAAGGAAACGCTGTTTTAACAATATGTACCTATCAAGCATGACAAAGCAAGTACGTTTTCTTGAGCTGAAATAACAGTTAATAAATGTCTCTCTGCAAGTGAACCAATATCACTACATCCGTAAATCTTATAAATATTCAACTGATGTAGCCTTCAAGTTATTCATCCCAACATGGGAGATGATCTCAACAATTCAGAGATAGGAACTATTTAAAAAAAACTTAAATTCGTATGAATCGGCATACTACAATTTTTAACTGGGTCGATTTTGTTGTTGGCATTTGTTTCCCCAATTATTTCAAGAATCGGATACTTACAGAAGGGACCCCATAAATGTTGCCAACATTCATAGGGAAAGTGGTGTTATGGAACCGAAAGAACTCGAAGAGTGAGGTGGCATGAGAGAGTAAAGAAAATTTGTAACACTTGCATGACTGGTCGACGACGACGACGACGACGACGACGATGATGATGATGATGATGATGATGATGATGATGATGATGATGATGATGATGATGATGATGATGATGACGACGATGACGACGACGACGACGACGACGACGACGACGACGACGACGACGACGAAAACGACGATGACGATGATGATGATGAGAAGGAGGGGGTCCAACGGTTTTGCTGACAGAAGAATATGAAAGGACCCTGTCAATGGAACTTCGTTCGGCAAATAAAGTTTCAAGAATTATTCTAATAGGTGCTTTCCTAAAAGAGAAATTTGACAAGGTGTAAATAAGTTTTCGAAGAATTGTGATCTTTCTGGTCGTTTCCTCATTTTCTTTTTACTTTTGTTCACCGCATATTGCCACTGAAGTGGCTACTGTGATAGGGGCCAGATTTATAGGGGTAACCTGGGTGAGGAGTTAAGCAAGAATATATGTGTACACATTACATTTGATTGGTACGGTCGGGAAAACAGAGAGCAGGGAAAGAATTACAAAGGCAGGCGACCCGAGGAAAGAAGCTATTAGTATAGAAAACGACCCGGCATATAAGGATTTATACGGAGAAGTGTAATTTTTCTGCTAGTCGGTTTGGTCGGGCGTATTTTCGTTTTAAGGGGGGGGGGTAAGTGCAGTAAGTTCATCAGAGCAGATTCCGTGGAAGTACTTGTAAAACCAACACATAGATGCAACACTATGTCGATACGACATGGGCTGGAGCTTTGCAATCAGTGCGAAACATTAGGTTAGAAATTCTTTTTTTTGCACCTTATTTATAAAGAGAGAGGGGCTAGCGGTTGGTGCACCATCCCTGATTTCGCAATAATTATTGTTGCGACCCTGTAAAAGGGCCGGAAGGAAAACACGAACTAGGAGTTTAGAGAAAACAAGTATATTGAAAAAAGTATAATACAACAGAGAACAAGAGTGGTTGTTCGTCAGTCTTTACTGCCAGTATAAACTGGTATGGTTCCCACAAATGAGAAGCAGGTTCTCCCAGTAATTGTGGTGAGTGGAAGAGTCAAAGTGATCCGTTATAGTTAAGGTATTATAACAATAATTCTATGCACGGGTGAATGTGGGTTTATAGAGATATAGGATACTAGCTGGTGAGAAAATTTTTCTAGCCCGGTAGAGGGAGCCTACTTTCTTTGCGGCAGACTTGGCAACATTTTCCGCTTCATGTTTCCCATGATGTCAGGTTAAGGGGTTTAAATGTTGAACTGCCGGAAAGGGTACTATCGGCCAGTTAATGTTTTGAAGTGTGGCTTGCATGATTCAACAGATCAGCTGATAGATATGAGAGTATTGATTTACTCCTCTCCAGGAGTTAGGCACAAGGCCAGTTTTTATCTTACTCCCACAAGTAAGATGTGATCCAAGGTCGGGTCAGGAAAGTGGGGTTTAAAAATTGCCTGGGCAGCCCCGTCGGCATTCCCCGGTAGGGGCGCCTCAGGCAGTAAGCAATAAACTTACTCCTCCCCAAAGGGGGACCTTCTAGAACTGCACAGGACATACCCATAGACCGGCGTAAATCAACCCCGAAGGCCAAGACAATGCCAGTCTATGGGGTGCAGTATCCATCGGAAGAGATACTACACTTTGATCTTAGCCAAAAGGCCAAGGTGTCACCGTAATTTAATTAACGATTGAATACAACAATAAGTTATATAAATATGATTAAGTATTGCGGATTGTGAATATTGTATTAAATGTTTATTGTTAATTTTCCTTTGATGCATATCGACCTAAAAAGACCATTTTGCTAAAACGGAATCGGCTTCACAATAGAGCGAATGATTACGTAATCATTGAAATCAAAAATATTCTTGTTTATTGTATTGTTCTAAGAGCTGCTTTTAGGAAATGCCAACCCCCATATTATATTCCCTATTGTTAAGAGAACATCTTTCTCGAACATCCTGTCTACAAGTAAAATTTTATTTTTTCAAGTAAAGTTTCGTCACTGATGGAAAACTTAGTTTTATAGAAAACTTTTCTAGGTTATACCAATTATTGACTTAATGACAATCTGGTTGTGAAAGGGTCAGGGCTAGAGTTTAGTAAGTATTAGAGTCCACGAACCAATTTCGTCGATCAAGACTCTGATGTACAACTCAAATAATCAAATCTTTCAGGAATCTGTATAAAATGCGGAATAAACGCCAGTGTGGAGCGCATGGTGGACATCTATCTGTGTAAGTTTCTGTAAATGCATAAATATACGGGAAACGATATTTTATGCAAATACACAATTAAATAAATAGATTTTATCTTCTTTAGTAAGTAATGAAACAATTTTATTTGTTACTTCAACCACCATTTTGTCTGTTTAGTAGGCACGGTATATTTTAGCGGGGCTCGTCTAAATCTGTTGAATAATTTGTCAGTTCGCCTTGTACCATTCTAGTTTTAACTCACTGTTTTTTTTTCTGTTGATAATGCTCGTAGGATATTCAGATAATTTACATTAGATCACTGAGATGAATTCGAACAAGAGCAAATGTATTTCGCTGGTAGCAACGATGTCTAATGTATTTCTAATTTCCTTTCTTTAACGTTTTCTTTGCAACATTGTTTGCTTGAACTCTTTTCAAAGCAAGATAATATAAAAGGCAAGTATTTTAACATAAACCGCTGTAGCTGCTTGCGTATTAGATCCTTTGTATAAAAGAAAGAAATAAGCCAAATAATACACGGATTTACTATAAACATCCAACATAGGCATTACGATGTCTACAAACGAAAGGTTTTTTTCTATCAAAGCTGTTCTTTCAGTATAAGATTTCAGTAAATTCCTCATTTCTGAGATCATTAAATAAAAAGTGAGTCTGCAAGATTATACGCGTTATATAGGTAGGATGCTCAGGGATAATCAGAATTTCGATTTCGGAAAATCTATCTTGAAGCCATGGTGCGACTAAATACATCATTAACTGCAGTTCTCTCATTCTAAAAATAGTGCTGTATTTAAATTACGACAAAAATATACTACTTATACATGAGTAATCTTATATATAAAGAACAGTATAAGTTTCCTCTTATACTGGTGATCTGATAGCTTTCTAACCAATAGTTAAATAAAAAAATATGTTCAGTAAGTCAAACATGGCAAATATTGGTTCCTGTACTAAAAAGAATTATTTTCAATTGATTTTTAACTTTTTAAAGTTTAAATCCGATGATGATTTTGTTTTGATAAGTGATTTCATAGAAGGCGTCGTGGCATATAACCCTCCTTTACTCACAAGTGTTCTATCTGCTATATTTAGTAAGATAAATATTTTCGATGCACCGTTTACTCAGCAGTAAAATAATAACATAAAAATAGATTATTATTCGATACAAATGATAATATATTATGTCATTTTATTTTAATCATCCTATATATTAATATATAATAATTAGATTTTTATTTAACTGTATTTTATCAAACCTATTCTGCAGACCAAATTATTGTCACGCGCAAACATGCGTTTATTGCTGTTTGTTCAAAAGCAATAAATAACAACAGACTACACATATACTATATATTTGTATTAAAATTTCTATGTTAATATATTATTACAAAATCTAAGTTTGTAGTAGCTTTCTGATTTCTAATTTTCAACATGCTTTTATATAACCATTTGATGGCGAACTGATAGCTAAAATATAACACGTGGCCAAATGAGATTACTCTGAATTCATTAACAATTTTATTTTCATAACTATGTTGCTATATTAGAAAGAATGTTTACGAAAACACGCTCGCTCAGTCTTCAAAAGCAACTATCCTGTCGTCTTAAAGAACTTCAAACTGTAGTTGACCCAAGAAAAAACTGTTTATGTGTTATTGTGGGTAAGCGCACACGCGCGTATGTGTGAATATCAGTTGGAGAGGGAGTGTAGTCGAGGGTGACAAATACAGACGTGGACTTTTATGAGTTCAATGTCTGATTTAATTAAGAAAGCGAAAACATTAATAAAGACGAAGGTGAATAATTGATATCAGTGTCTAGATAGAAAAAAGGGAGGATAAAACAGTGAGAGATAGAAAGAGATGATCTGATTAAAAACTGACTTATGAATGTTCTTGTTGCAGCAGTAGTAGTAGTAGTAGTAGTAGTAGTAGTAGTAGTTCCAGCATATCAACCCTTTTCGAGTTATTTATTACCGGAAAAGAATAAATTATTAATTACTTGATATCGACTCTCAGTTTTAAATCTCATCAACCGATTGGGATATTTAATATCAAATAATAATAATATCTATTTATTTTGGTACGATTTTCTCCGAATAATCAGCGCCTTTCCAATTAATTTAAAATATTTCAACTATTTCATGAAGATATATTGATATTTACACACACCCGGGCAACTCCGGGTGATTAGAGCTAGTACGTTTTAAAACTGTATACAAGATTAAGAATACATTTTTGACACTCGAGCTTGAAGTACAATCAAAACGTTGTTGAATTTCATATAACGTCTTGCAGAATACTCGTATAAGCAATACTTTGAGCAACACATTTTAATACTTAAAGATATAGAAAAGGTGTATGTGTACTCTATAAATTTAAGAAAAAAAATTTATAGGCCGGGTGCCTTTTTTGACGGTACCCCAGTCATGTGATGCGGACGAGTATTTTTCTCCAGATGCAATATTTAGATGATTGCCCACCAAGGCTAACGAGCGCTTCATCTGTGCTTATAGACTAAACTGAACAAATAAATGAAGAATCTACATGAAAACGAAAATAAGTCAATAAATAAATAGTATATAAATAAATAAAATACACAAAAAAACGAAAAAAAACACTGTAGTTGTCAAAATACGCAACCAAAATAAACTACGCGAACATAAATAACCAATTTAGTGATTCTCATCTAATGACAACTCCCCTTTAACTATATAAATAGGAGTAAATCACATGGTCTTAAGAACGCAATACAACAAACTACTTGTTTCCAAGAGCTGTTGACCAAAAGCTTAGATCTTCATAAGTTTTATCATCTATATTTAGCAGTCCCTTCCTAAATAACTGAAATAATATATATATATATATATATATATATATATATATATATATATATATATATATATACAGGGTGGTGCAAAAGTCGCGCATTGGTTTGTTTAGGTGATAGTAACTACAACATTTAAAGTAATTTACTAGGCTTTTCTGATAAATAATACATTTACTTGGTAATTTTGTTGCAGTAGTTTTTAAAAATAATATCCTTTAAATGGTCACCATTTTCGGCCGCACAAAGACCGGCTCTAGTTAGGGCATTTTCCATTACAGTCCTTAGAATAACTGGCTCTAGTTCTTGGATTTCATGTCTGATATTGTTTTTAAGCTCTTGAATCGTTGTAGGCTTGTTCATATATACCCTTTCCTTAAGATAACCCCAAAGGAAAAAGTCAGGCGCTGTTAAATCCGGTGAACGTGAAGGCCAGTTAAAATCAGAAAATCTGCTAATTAAGCGCTCGCCAAACAATCCCCTTAAGAGCGCCATACTTTGTCGGGCAGTGTGGGCTGTAGCTCCATCTTGTTGGAACCACATTTCTGGGTTGTCCTGAACAGCTGGCCTTAAAAAAATTTCAATCATTTGTTGATATCGCTGTAACTCCGAAATATTTATGTAAACAATACATATATAATAAAATATGAAAATCACAAATTCCGATTACGGATATAAGAAGCCCTACATATAAATCTAAAATGCCATCAGTAAATAAAATTAATTTCGATAACAGTGAAAACGTTCTTTAGAAAAATGATTTTAATACTAATACACCATTAATACTAAAACTAAACTTAAAGTTTTCCGCTAAAACCATCAATAAAACATTTAAGAGTGTACGTTCTTTACTTGATACCTAACCCATATATATATATATATATATATATATATATATATATATATATATATATATATATATATATGTGTGTGTGTGTGACAAAAAGTCGGGGCCGACGGGGATCGGGTACCCTAGTGGCGTAATAGTATGCATCTTGGTGACGATGCTAGGCCCTACGTAAACACGGCGATATAAGACTAGTATATATATTGGACGCGAAACGGTTATCCAAACAATGTTGTATCCGGCGTCAAAATGTCTACGAAAAGTCGTGTTGGGTGTCAATTCCGATTAAAGCCACACAAAGCAAGAAGCTTGCTAGGTGGTATTTTACAGATAACGAAAATCCCATTTTATTTCAAAGTCAACTTAAAAATCGCGAACTGGACAAGTTAATCGTCTAAACTTGTCGGTATTAATTAGGGCAAACGGCCTTTGCTCCACAACGAAAGAAAACAAGTAATTGTTTTTATAATAACAATAAAAATCTAAAAGGGGAATCCAATTTATCTGTATCGTTGAAAGAGGCGCGCTCCCCTCCAAACCCCTGAGAGGGGAGAAGGGGCACAGAGAAAGGGATGGGAGAAGAAGACAGTGCTGCGATGGACATTCTCAGTAAGAAAAAGGATTGTTAGTCAGAGCCAGGACACAGACGAGCTGGGCCCCGACACGGGCCAGTCGTGCCTGAAACACGCACGCCGATTCAAAGGCGTGCGTGGCAAAGTAAAACCCATCGTTTTCCTTAACATAGATTAATGACTTAATTAACAACTTGCAATCGTAAATGAATCTACACACGCACAGAGAGACAACGAAATAGCTTAGCGCCAAAGACATTTACCAAATAATAGACTTTAATTTAACGTTAAATCAATTCTTTTCTTTTACCGTGTTTAATAATTATTTCATACAAAAAGACCCGATCAAGTTGTTGACGAGCATTCCTTTCGCTTTGTTCTGCTTCACAGAATCAACGAAGCCATCATCATCATTGCCGTCATCCCGGCCTTGGAGGAAATTCGACCGACATATTTTTTTATTGCCACTACGACGATCGGCCAGAGAGTGTTCACGGTCTGGCAAGATCTCTATAGAGAACCAGAGGCGTGAGCAGCGAGACAGATACACGAGTGGGGAACTATGTTATAAGTGGTTCCGTGACACAGAAGAGAGTGGGGTATCTGTTTACAAGTGGCACCACGACCAGGATATCAAACACCTGCGCGTGAGTGGCCAACGATACCCACTGGGTCAGAGAGAGTGTGGGGTCTGCGTTATATATATATATGTGTGTGTGTGTGTGTGTGTGTGTGTGTGTGTGTGTGTGTGTGTGTGTGTGTGTGTGTGTGTGTGTGTGTGTGTGTGTGTGTGTGTGTGAAAAAGGAAGGATGAGAGTAATCCGACGTAATGGGAAATGAAAAAGGAAAAACCCAAGAGATATATTTTTATATATATTCATTAACGCCCTGTCCCTACCGTAGGACCCCTCAGGACGACAATTTGAAGAAAAATGTCATGCAAGTACATCGAAATTCTGGGCCGACATAATAGAGTGATAAACGAAAAGTGGCAGCCGTGGCTATTGTGAGCGCTGACATTTTCCTTCAAATTGTCGTCCTGAGAGGGTCTTACGATAGGGACGGGGCCTTGATGAATATATAAAAAAATACATCTCGTGTTTTTTTCCTTTTTTATGTCCCATATATATATATATATATATATATATATATATATATATATATATATATATATATATAGGGTGAGTCATAAGTCACTTAGCTATTTATTTTTGAAATTCTAAAGTTAAAAATACGGTAATACAAAACAGAAAGTTTATTCAACAAATTCATTTATGGGAGTTTAAAATTACAGCACATTTTCAAAATTCCCCCCTTTGTTCTGCATGCATAGCTCCATTCTTTTTTGCAAGGAATTTACGACTCTTTGTAGCATATTTGATTGATTATGAAATAAATATATATAGAAACAAATATATAAACGAACAAATTTGAAATAACAAATAGCAGTAATTAGAGAGTAAGATAACAATTATCAAAAGTTCATAGTATGTGTGTGCTTCATATGGTAATCATTTTAAATAGCTAAGTGAAGTGACTTATGAATCACCCTGTATATATATATATATATATATATATATATATATATATATATATATATATATATATATATATTACAGTAAACATTGCACTCTTAAGAGAATTTTCTATTTCAAGAATACTTCCTAAATATCATAAGTCGATGTGTACACGATTTTAAATTGTCTTAGTTTGGGTTCGTTCTTCGAGATCAAAACTATAGATTTACCTCTCAACCTACTTCAAAAGTCTGGCATTGGTTTCCAATAGGTTTAAACATTTTGGCAATCTTCCAAACAGATTTTAGATAAAAGATATTAGATTAATAGACACGGAACTTAGCACTTTATTTCATGTACATGAAGTGAGTTAGCTCTCTTTGTATATGCTCCGAAAATTAAGAACAATTTGCTGAAATAAACATGATAAATTCGACGATAATCTCGATTGAATAAACAAATGAAAATACGAGACGAAATATGTGTTATTTATTCATTACTATGAAGATGAAATTATTTAATGTAATGTCATCTTATTATAATGGATAGTTGACGTGTGTATATAACTGAAACTACGTCACATTTCCTTGGGTTATTATGACATATTCTCAAAGATATATATTGCTTCTAATATTTTAAGGTGATGTTTAGACCTTGCTGTGTGCACTACAGAAAACGCCTCGTCACTGTAAGGTTTGGCGCAGGACTCGTTCACCAATGAATGTTCCACTTTCGCAGAGACATTGATGTGTGAGTGCCTGGATGTATGCAATTAAACATTATAGATATTGCTAGGAAAATGTTGAGGAATTCTCACCTAGTCGTTGAGTAGTACGCCCCACACAGTCGGCTCACGCACATGTACATATATATATATATGTAAAAATAAAAATGGAATAAAGGATAAGTAATTCAACAACAAACAAAAATAAACTCAAAAACTTTGTATAAATTTGAAAACTTTTCCGTTTTGAAATAAAGTTTACCAACCGAATGAAAATGGTCGTATCTTAACGACCGAAATATATTGGCAGAACTTTACAACATGAGTTTTTGAGTTTATTTTTGTTAGTTGTCGAATTGCTTATCCTTTATTCCATTTTTTTTTTACATATTGTCTGAAACATTGTTTCTTTTTCTCATATAGATAGATAGATAGATAGATAGATAGATAGATAGATAGATAGATAGATAGATAGATAGATAGATAGATAGATAGATAGATATCCACGCAAGAAAGAAAAAGAAACAAAAAAACGTTTGAGACCAATTTTAAAACAAATGCAACGTCATTCTAACACATGTTTATAAAATAACGGCATGTCTCCACTGATTGTCATGATTTTATATTTGATTGAAAGAGGCAAGAGGAGTTGTCGAAAATTTCTAATCCCGCAATATATATATATATATATATATATATATATATATATATATATATATATATATATATATATATATATATATATATGGTTAGGCACAGTAAGTGAGAAACTCGCCAAGCAAATTAGCTCAGCAGTTGAAAATTGCTATTTTTATCCGAATGTGCGTGTTCTGTTTTGACAAAACCTTTATTGGCGTCCTCTCGCAAAAGACGTGTTACCCCTCCCCCCTACACACACACACACCATAGAAACAATGTAATTTATCATTTTGAATGTAGTTGCAGTGCTGACTACGTAAGTAGGACAACGTTAAGATTGGATAGTAGAGTCCAACAGCACATTCCGAGTTAGATTAGAAATGGAACCTTCCGGTCAACGGACGTTCAAAATAACACATACGGGTCTTCCATTACAGACCATTTACGTAAAAACCCGCCGTGCGCTAGGAATTTTAGCATGGACTCCTTCACCATTCTCAGTCATGCTCACTCATTATACAATTTTTTTTAAATCTTGGAGACAATCCACGTTCGTCTTAAACGTCCCTCTCTTTGTACACAAAGGGAGTGTCTATTAGGACTAAATGTGATCGGTCTCTAAGATTTATCCTCCATTGTACATATACCATAACGCTATTTTATATTCTGTACTCTCTCTTTTCACTCCCTTTTTTAAGTCCCTCGATACAGCCTCTGTTAAGAGAGGTCATAACCGGTCGGCTAGCTTTTTTTTTTACTTGATTAACTTTTAATGATGACGATAAAATTCGTCTTCCCTGTGATGCTTGCGATAATAAAATGTTGTACTCCCAAAGAAATCATGATATATATATATATATATATATATATATATATATATATATATATATATATATTGGGTTCGCCTTAAAAGTAGTTCGTTTATTGAATTTCATCTTTCCGGCCTACTAAAGATCGGTTTATATTCTTATTCTTCAAATCCTGTATTTGTTAAAGCGAGTATGCTGATGTCAGTGTGTAATAAGTCTCTGAGCCGAGGAGGTTTAAATTGTTGCTCGTATTTCAGGCCTTGAAATGAAAGATCAATCAGAGCACTACCGACATCTGATGTTTTTCACTAGAGAAAAGAAAAATAAAGCTACAGAAACCTGCATAAAGATATGCGATGTGTATACATATATATATATATATATATATATATATATATATATATATATATATATATATATATATATATACTATACTATACTATACTTCTAAAAAGTTCGATTCACTAGTATGATATCTTAACCCCATAAAATGTCAAATGATACGGCTAATAGATAAAAAAAACTCTTAGACCTAAACATTTAATCATGTATAAGATGGCATACAAAAATGCCACCCATTGAATTGTCAATAAATTCACAATCTTTTTCGTAATCCAACCATATTAATACATATAAACTTCAGTCGATGCCTGACTTGTCTACCAAGTTTCAGTCATAAATGCCCAACAGTCTTTGTTCTATCGCCGTTCAATGATAAGCACACGTGGATACGACGTCTAAAATTGTCAACAACTCTGACACACACCTCTCTTGTCACTGATTAGTTTCGATTACCTTCTTCAGTTTCACAATAGTTTGGGGATTTTTTTGATAAGCATTACATATGAGATAATTCCACAGATAAATATATTGGAGGTTAATGTTCAGTGAGTATAAAGCCCATTCAAGATCACACTTCCTCATAATATTATATCATTCAACGGCGATATAAAAAAAATGCTGAGTATTCATTAATGTAACTTGGTGGACAAGTTAGGCATAGACTGAAATTCACCTGTTGCGAATATTGTTATATTGCAGAAAGTACTGTGAATTTTATTAACGGTTTTATGAGTTGGGAGGATCACTCTGTACAATATTTTCGATAGAATATAGCTAAATGGTAAACATAAGTAAAATCTCTTTCGCTTCAACGAGCTATCTACTTATCCGTTCCATTTATTCGGAAAAACGTGTGCCTGAGGTGTGCATCTTGAGATGTCGCCATATATCTATCATTACATCACGAAAATCGAATCCAGATCACGCTGACAATGTTCGGTCGTCTCGTTGAGATGTTCCAGATTATTCCGAGAGAGATACTTCGATGTCAATATGCCCGTAGGATGACTTCACTTCGTTACGATGACGATTAGAAATGTATAGAATTTCCTATTGGCAGAATTTCGATTTTGTACGAGCTTTATTTTTACATTTATATCAACAGTTCTTATATTATATTCTTCAATTTTAAATAAGGAGAACATATTTTTTTAAAAAAAGCAAAGTATACTATCTACAAGTATTAATGGCTTTATTGAATATTAAAAATACGTTGGAATTTATTGAAAGTTTTATTTCGCGTCAAGCCGGTTAGAATTCAAACAATTCGTACGTTTACCACTTGGGTCAGCCATTATAGAATAGCCAGTAATGTCTAACATGTCAATTACTTGATTAAAAGCATAAAAGAAACACTTTTAAGTTTTTTGGATTGTCAGCCTTTACAAAATGATGCATTTATTTACTTTTGCTTTCTTGAAATTGATTCTGATTTCAATATAAGAAATATGTTTTGTTTACATTTATAACTTTTGGTGGGCACGAGTTTGTAATATTGCGTGGAGATCCTTTTGACAAAATAGATGGCCGGACGTCGTCTCGTTGACTGGCGTCTTGTAAACAGCTAATTTGTTAGTTGACACGTCGAAGGTAGTACGCTTAATCTGTTGTGACGGCTCTCTGTTTCTCTCTATTCTTTTCCACTGTTGTTAACAACTTCTCAGTTGGGTTGATTACTCTCCCGTTATAATAAACATGTAATAAACATTGTAAAATCCTAATGCAGTTGTTTGTGAGATTACAACAAATTCGATTTGGAATTTTATGTATTGCTTTATTTTATATTCTTCTTACTTCCTTCGTAAAAGATTGCACATAATTAATAACATGTAGTGGGAGGTAGAAGTAATGCTTCCTAAATATTCTTGCTCGAATCGCAGACCAAAAGCTGAAAGGTTTGATAGCCTCTATTTTTTTACCACGTGATTAAGCCAGCGTTGTTCTCTGGAATAAGAAAGATATAATTCTTTTAAACTTACAATAGAATATATTGAGGATAATAATGATAAGCAATTGACATTGGTATATTTAGTAAAAAAAAAAATGGATGAATTCCTTTAAATAAAATTAAAACCAAAAACCATATGATGTTCACTATATATGTAGCAAAAACTTCAAGAACATTTTATTGAAAGAGTTGTTTTTACTGATATAGGTGGAAAGACTAATATTATTACAATTAAAACAAATGCTTGAGTCATATTGTATAATTATTATAATAAACAAACATATAGCAATGTTAAAGAAGAGATCAAACACATCGTGGAAACTGCAGCAATACTTATGAGAAATGAAATGTGGTTTCAATAACTTAGATTCACTAAATATAGCACGTATCTATTCAATATTGATATTTCTGGTTAAACATGTTAATTATGACAACGCAGCTCCGGTTATCACATTTGATCAGCTACTGTCGAGTAGAAAGCTCTAACTATAATAGCTAATGGTCCATCGAGGAGCCGTCGTCAATCTGTAGTGCTGAGAACTACACGCGGAGAAGAAATTTCGTGGGTGTATGGGTCATCTAATGGAAAAAGCAGGATTATCAAAAGTTCTTGAAGAGAGGTATGGTCATTACACATGTCATATGTTCAGTGAAAATTTTCTTACTAGAGCAGAATGAAGTTATTTCTTAACAAATGCTGCACCTAATATATTACTTCTGACAGATACATTGAAACTCCTTGTGTCACATACTTCTGTATCTAACAATGAACTCAAAATGATAAATAAGACGAACAAGAGACACGTGATACAATTCGTTATAATAAACATTCGTTATAATAAACATTCGTTATAATAAACATACAATAAAATTGTAGAATCCTAATGCAGTTAATTCGTTATAATAAACATTCGTTATAATAAACATTCTTTATAATAAACATTCGTTATAATAAGCATACAATAAACATTGTAGAATCCTAATGCAATTAATTCGTTATAATAAACATTTGTTATAATAAACATTCGTTATTATAAACATTCGTTATAATAAACATCCGTTATAATAAACATGCAATAAACATTGTAGAATCCTAATGCAGTTGTTTGTGAGATTACAACAAATTCGATTGCACAACTCATTGCTAATCCAGATATGATGGTAGATGAGGAATCTCTGATGGTTGTTATGGAAATCCATGAAAAGTTGAAACAGGACAAAGGGAAAATAATTACTAACTGTTCTTGTTGCTTATAGTTGCAATATATGAAAATGCTAGACATTTTGAAGGGTTTTCTCTGAACAGGAAATTTTTGTCTCTGTCTTGCTTCATTGCATGGCATTCTTTGCTGCTACAGGTTACAATTTGTATGGTGATGGAATATTTTAATATTTTATCAATAAATAGCTACCTTGTCAATATACTACCCCAATCTGCATTCTGTTTAAAGAATGTTTTACATGTTGTTCGCCGTAGCGATAGATACGGGGCAGAACCTTCCACTTATCATTGAACAGATGTTGATGCGTAGAATTAAATCCTCTGGAAGACTCACAAGGGGCAGCGGAATGACAGAAAAGCAGCGAACCATGTGGATCACATCTTTAATAGTCTGCTCTGAACTAAATCAAGTTATGCGAACTTGTTGTAAACCATGTAATTTAGGTTATAATAATTAATAACTCGTAAAACAAAATGGATGACTTTTCAACAGAAAGGTTTAACAGATTTATTAAAAGTGAAATTAGTATGAAATGAGTTATTTAGCTGCTGTAACGCGAGATGAAATATGAGACAGTCTGATCCGTGGTCAATGTTTACTTTTCACTCCGGCAAGACACTATCGACAAAGGGCGATAACTCTTAACCTTACCGAATGATGCAAGGGAGATAAGTCGTTTCGTTAGTTATTCCTAACAGAACTAAATCAAGTTATGCGATAATTTACTGTTGACAATAATAACATTAATGGATAGCACAAACAAACAACTAACACATAATAAAAAAGAGTGTTTTGAAAGCATTATCTCAGGTGTTGTTGCACAAGATCAAGTAAATGTAAGCCAAACAGTAACAGTTTGCTATCAGATTCGTCAATTCATGGTAGACAAAAAAGAGGCATTTTTACCGTTTATTGAAGAATAGAGCATGCTATGATAAGAAATAACTGTGATTATAAGCAAAGAAACGGTCCATATTCATCCGTAAGCACAGTTACAACATTAGTTGTGACAAAAGAAAATGTTAAAATACAGAACCTCTTCAAATATAAATTGTGTAGTTATCCAACATTAATATTTTATACCACTTAGTCTCTCAGATCTGTAAGCAAAGCAATTCTTGGAAGTGTCCTATGGAGCCAGCTTCAATACCAAGAATACAAACTTTCCACTGGTAAACACTTTGTGTTGGATGGAGGGACATTACTACATCGGATCATGTGGTATCATGGTTTTATATTTAATGAAATATGTCATGTATAGATTAAATATGTATTGTGCAAATATGGCAAATCCATTACTGTACTTGATGGTTACAGTGATCAATACATGACTCATTTGAGAACAGAGATACATGATGTGCCTACATACTCTGGTTTCTACAATGAAAAGGGATATTTTCTTGGCAAATATATCCAATAAACATGGATTTATACTGAGTTTTTCTGAATGCTTGGGACAAGCAGGCTGTCATTGTATGCATACCAATTGTGATGCTAACTGTTTTATTGTTGAAACTGTTGTCAATGCTGCCAATCATAAAGGCATTTGTTGTTTCTAATGATACAGTCATAATGTTTCTCTATTTTTCCCCATGTTAGTTCAAGTACTAATACTATCTTAATGAACGAAACAAAAAGGAACTTTACGAAAAGCTTTCGGAATATACACAGTTTGAAATCTGTTCTTGGCCCCAGCATGTGTTTAGGTTTACCATTTCTTCATACTTCCAGTAAATGTGACACAAGTTCATGTGTATTCAATGTAGACAAAGCAGTTGCTATAAATAATATAGAAAGAGTTACAGCATTGTGCATAGGTCTTCTGCTAGAGTGAAGCATAAATAGTAAGCATTATTTAATCTGGTGAAGAGGTTCTAGTTGTTGTATACGGAGAAACGCCAGACGAGAACTTGAACAAATCGCGCTATCGCCGGTTTTCCCAGAAAATAGCAAAAGAATAATGACAGTGAATTTAAATATATTGCCTCCTAGATCATCTGCTGTACCAGGTAAAGCTATAATTATGAAAGAGTTTTCTAAATCCCATCAAGTGGGGATGGCACCTGATCAGTGATGTAGTGCTACCAAAAATGACTGATATGCTACCAGCACGAGAAAGTGTTCTGAACCTGATCCAGTCCAACTGCAAAAACGATTGCAATACAGTACGGTGTATCTGTAAGAAGGTCGGTCATAATTATTCCACAGTATGTGGGGAGTGTTTTGGTACAGCTTGAGCCAATTCGTCAGTGCTTGAAGATAGCTTTCAATTAGATGATTACAAAATAATTAAAAAACAAAAGAACACGGAGAACACAAATCTGCGCCGAGGTTTATTGAGAAAATGAATTATTCAAACATTGGGAAATAGTCAAGAAAATTGTGTTTTTTTTCTTTAATATATTTTAAAAAATACTTATTTTGTAAATATTCTGGATCAATACCCGTTCAAAAACGGGTAAAATATATTCCCCAACGAAAGCAGTTTTGCATAACTTTAATATCCGCCTACGAATATTATGATAAAGAAACAATAATACTAAATTTTATGTCTTGAATTCTTACTCCAATCTTGATTAAAATCCGTATATTAAAATTTCAAATTTAAGGCTTAAGCTTAAATGGTCATAAAAATAAACTAGACTTCATAGAATCTGGCTTATTTTGTTTCTAATGACTATGGATCCAATTTAATGCAAATTTTAAATATTTCTATTTTCACATGAGAGATGGTGCCCATATAATACCTCTGTAAACCCTTTAAGATATTTTAAAGAAACTTAAATTTGGGAAACATCTATTAATTAATGTCTGATAAGATACTTTAAAGAAACTTAAATTTGGGGAATATCTATTAACAAGCCGTGCGTGCCCCTCTGTATGTGAGTCGATGTGACGAGTGTAAAATGCAACAATAAATTTGGGCAATTTGGGGCATTTTTGACCCCCCTTTCACCCCCTGAGGGCGCGAACCAGAATTTTTCTGAGGTACAGGATGCTCATTTTATATCCAGAACAATTGCCTCTACATTTTGGCCAAGTTTCAGAAAAATTGAATGGATGGATCAAACGTTATTTTGAGGGCGTTTGACCCCCTGGGGCGCGAACAAGATTTTTTCCAAGGTCAGCGATACTTATTTTCTATTAGGAACTATTGCCTCATGATTTTGGCCAAGTTTCAGAGAAATTGAATAAATAGATGAAAAGTTATGGGGCAAAAATGTCATTTTGTGCCATTTCGGGGCCTTTTGACCCCCTGGAGGGCTAACCCGATTTTTTTTTTAAATCGAGGAATGTCATTTTCTAACCTAACCAAAGTTACGACGTCATGCAAAATTTCAGAGAAATTCAATGGATGGTTGTGGAGAAACATCGGGACGGATGGACGGACATGCCTCAAAACATAAGTCCTCCGATTTTATAAATCGTGGGACCAATTAATGTCTGATAAAATATTTTAAATAAACTTAAATGTGGGGAACATTTATTAATTAATGTCTGGTGAGATACTTTAAAGAAACTTAAATTTTGGGAACATCTATTAATTAATCTCTGATAAAATACTTTAATTAAACTTAAATTTGAGGAACATCTATTAAGTAATGTTTGATAAAATATTTTAAATAAACTTAAATGTAGGGAACATCTATTAATTAATGTTTGATAAGATACTTTAAAGAAACTTAAATTTGGGGAACATCTATTAATTGATGTTTGATAAGATACTTTACGGAAACTTTAATTTGGTGAACATCTATTAATGAATGTCTGATGAAATACTTTAAAGAAACATTAATTTGGGCAACATCTATTAATTAATGTTTGATAAGATACTTTAAAGAAACTTAAATTTGGGGAACATCTATTAATTGATGTTTGATAAGATACTTTACGGAAACTTTAATTTGGTGAACATCTATTAATGAATGTCTGATGAAATACTTTAAAGAAACATTAATTTGGGCAACATCTATTAATTAATGTTTGATAAGATACTTTAAAGAAACTTAAATTTGGGGAACATCTATTAATTGATGTTTGATAAGATACTTTACGGAAACTTTAATTTGGTGAACATCCATTAATGAATGTCTGATGAAATACTTTAAAGAAACATTAATTTGGGGAACATCTATTAATTAATGTTTGATAAGATACTTTAAAGAAACTTAAATTTGGGGAACATCTATTAATTGATGTTTGATAAGATACTTTACGGAAACTTTAATTTGGTGAACATCTATTAATGAATGTCTGATGAAATACTTTAAAGAAACATTAATTTGGGCAACATCTATTAATTAATGTTTGATAAGATACTTTAAAGAAACTTAAATTTGGGGAACATCTATTAATTGATGTTTGATAAGATACTTTACGGAAACTTTAATTTGGTGAACATCCATTAATGAATGTCTGATGAAATACTTTAAAGAAACATTAATTTGGGGAACATCTATTAATTAATGTTTGATAAGATACTTTAAAGAAACTTAAATTTGGGGAACATCTATTAATTGATGTTTGATAAGATACTTTACGGAAACTTTAATTTGGTGAACATCTATTAATGAATGTCTGATGAAATACTTTAAAGAAACATTAATTTGGGCAACATCTATTAATTAATGTTTGATAAGATACTTTAAAGAAACTTAAATTTGGGGAACATCTATTAATTGATGTTTGATAAGATACTTTACGGAAACTTTAATTTGGTGAACATCCATTAATGAATGTCTGATGAAATACTTTAAAGAAACATTAATTTGGGGAACATCTATTAATTAATGTTTGATAAGATACTTTAAAGAAACTTAAATTTGGGGAACATCTATTAATTGATGTTTGATAAGATACTTTACGGAAACTTTAATTTGGTGAACATCCATTAATGAATGTCTGATGAAATACTTTAAAGAAACATTAATTTGGGCAACATCTATTAATTAATGTTTGATAAGATACTTTAAAGAAACTTAAATTTGGGGAACATCTATTAATTGATGTTTGATAAGATACTTTACGGAAACTTTAATTTGGTGAACATCCATTAATGAATGTCTGATGAAATACTTTAAAGAAACATTAATTTGGGCAACATCTATTAATTAATGTTTGATAAGATACTTTAAAGAAACTTAAATTTGGGGAACATCTATTAATTGATGTTTGATAAGATACTTTACGGAAACTTTAATTTGGTGAACATCCATTAATGAATGTCTGATGAAATACTTTAAAGAAACATTAATTTGGGGAACATCTATTAATTAATGTTTGATAAGATACTTTAAAGAAACTTAAATTTGGGGAACATCTATTAATTGATGTTTGATAAGATACTTTAAAGAAACTTAAATTTGGAGAACATCTATTAATTTATGTTTGATAAGATACTTTACGGAAACTTTAATTTGGTGAACATCTATTAATGAATGTCTGATGAAATACTTTAAAGAAACATTAATTTGGGCAACATCTATTAATTAATGTTTGATAAGATACTTTAAAGAAACTTAAATTTGGGGAACATCTATTAATTGATGTTTGATAAGATACTTTACGGAAACTTTAATTTGGTGAACATCTATTAATGAATGTCTGATGAAATACTTTAAAGAAACATTAATTTGGGCAACATCTATTAATTAATGTTTGATAAGATACTTTAAAGAAACTTAAATTTGGGGAACATCTATTAATTGATGTTTGATAAGATACTTTACGGAAACTTTAATTTGGTGAACATCCATTAATGAATGTCTGATGAAATACTTTAAAGAAACATTAATTTGGGGAACATCTATTAATTAATGTTTGATAAGATACTTTAAAGAAACTTAAATTTGGGGAACATCTATTAATTGATGTTTGATAAGATACTTTACGGAAACTTTAATTTGGTGAACATCCATTAATGAATGTCTGATGAAATACTTTAAAGAAACATTAATTTGGGCAACATCTATTAATTAATGTTTGATAAGATACTTTAAAGAAACTTAAATTTGGGGAACATCTATTAATTGATGTTTGATAAGATACTTTACGGAAACTTTAATTTGGTGAACATCTATTAATGAATGTCTGATGAAATACTTTAAAGAAACATTAATTTGGGCAACATCTATTAATTAATGTTTGATAAGATACTTTAAAGAAACTTAAATTTGGGGAACATCTATTAATTGATGTTTGATAAGATACTTTACGGAAACTTTAATTTGGTGAACATCCATTAATGAATGTCTGATGAAATACTTTAAAGAAACATTAATTTGGGGAACATCTATTAATTAATGTTTGATAAGATACTTTAAAGAAACTTAAATTTGGGGAACATCTATTAATTGATGTTTGATAAGATACTTTACGGAAACTTTAATTTGGTGAACATCCATTAATGAATGTCTGATGAAATACTTTAAAGAAACATAAATGTGGGGAACATCTATTAATTAATGTCAGATAAGATACTTTAAAGAAATTTACATTTGAGGAACATCTATTAATGAATGTCTAAAAAGATACTTTAAAGAAACTTTAATTTGGGGAACATCTATTAATGAATGTTTGATAAGATACTTTAAAGAAACTTCAATTTGAGGAACATCTATTAATGTATGTCTGATGAGATACGTTAAAGAAACTTAAATTTGGGAAACATCTATTAATTAAGGTTTGATAAGATACTTTAAAAGAAACTTCAATTTGAGGAACATCTATTAATGAATGTTTGATAAAATACTTTAAGAAACTTAAATTTAGGGAACATCTATTAATTAAGGTTTGGTAAGATACTTTACAGAAACTTACATTTGGGGAACATCTATTTATTAATGTTTGATAAGATACTTTAAAGAAACTTAAATGTGGGGAACATCTATTAATTTATGTCTGATAAGATACTTTAAAAAAACTTAAATTTGAGGAACATTTATTCATTAATGTCTCAAAAGATACTTTAAAGAAACTTAAATTTGGGAAACATCTATTAATTCATGGGTGATAAGATACTTTGAAGCAACTTAAATGTTAAGAACATCTATTAATGAATGTTTGATGAGATACTTTACAGAAACTTCAATTTGGAGAACATCTATTAATTAATGTGTGATAAGATACTTTGAAGAGATTTTAATGTAGGGAACATCTATTAATTAATGTCGTATACGATACTTTTAAAAAACCTAAATTTGGGGAACATCTATTAATTAATGTCTGATGAGATACTTTAAAGAAACATTAATTTGGGGAACATCTATTGATTAATGTTTGATTAGATACTTTAAAGAAACTTAAATTTGGGCAACATCTATTAATTAATCTCTGATAAAATACTTTAATTAAACTTTAATTTGGAGAACATCTATTGATTAATGTTTGATTAGATACTTTAAAGAAACTTCAATTTACCTATTTGAAAATTCCACAAAAGGTGGAGGTATTGGAATTTTGACGAAGGAAGTCCACCCTTGTTTAGACATAAAAATAATTTAAACTAAATATAACCAATATTTGCTACTCTCACACGACGCAAATGTGATGCAAAATTCATAATGATTGATTAAATAGCTTATGGGTTAATGCTATAAATAGAAGTATATAAACATATACACATACCTAACTTCATATAGAGAACAAATTAATATTGGATTTGTTTAAGACATTATATAATGTATCACGTTGTTTTCGTTGACAATCGTGTTTGTGCAGGAAATATAATTAAACCGTGGAATGTTTACGACAAAAGGGGCCATCTAAAAACTGAATAACTCATCCTCCAAAATATTCACCTTTCTCAAACCGTACAGCCTATTAATGAAGAGGTCAAAGACAGAATTCTATGTTTCGAGAGTTCGAATCGTGTATGAGTCTCATTCTGTAATATTCTTTGTTTATTCCCAGCCACGTGGACTAAATTAACTGTTTATTTAATCGTATTACCGACGCAAAGACGAGTGTCATCAATGAAGCAACCAGATACAGTATCCCGTTTTTGTTTCATTTTACCTCAGTCGAAGTTCTCATAAATCAAGGAACCCCTTCCTTAGGCTAACACTTTATCTCTATATGAGATACATAGATATTCGAATATTCCATTAAAGTTTTCATTTCCCTGTCAAACGTTGAATTAGTAAAGAAATCAAGAACATTCATTTTCCTCTTCCCAATTTACCAGTTAACTATGTTATAGTATATCTTTCTTGTTGTCTCTAGGTCTTACCGGATTCCATGCCAAGAATTCATCTAGTCTGGTGGAGTATCTAGCTAAGTGTTGTTACTTGGTGTTACATTACTTGGAGAAGATGCACCATTCCTCTTTTGAGCTAGTGTATAGTCGTGTCGAGAGGATCTTATTTGAGCTTCGAATACTATTTTATTTTGAATATTTTGTCAGGATTTACTTGTAGTAGGAAGTATCCTCATGTCAGTTTGACCTGACAAACCCTTGTACAGAGAGACAGAATACACTCGAGAATGATGTCTCGTAGGTAATTCAAACGCTCTTTCTCTCTCTCTCTCTCTCTCTCTCTCTCTCTCTCTCTCTCTATATATATATATATATATATATATATATATATATATATATATATATATGCGTGTGTGTATGTTATGTATGTGTATGACTATATAAGACTCCCTCCTCGGATTAAGAAGTGTCATTAGAGATCTCGCTAAAATGCAAAGCTATTTGTGCATAAACAAATGAAATTCGCTCTTAGTAGCTGACAATGTCGATAAAAGCAGTGGGATATCACTTACCAACAGATAAGAGTCAACTAAACCATTGTAGCTTGGGTGGGTTCAAGTCTAGTCGAATTGGAAAGCTGTGAAACAGTGTGTGTGTGGATGACTATATATGTATGTATATGTAGATATATATAGAGAGAGACTACTGATCGCATATGTATGTGATCGGCGTGATTAGGCGTACACGACGAAACAGCTGTCTGTAGAGTACTACTTTTATGTATGTATATATATATATATATATATATATATATATATATATAATAAAAGTTTTATTTATGCAAACATATCATAGCTACACACCCAAAACATGTTTTAATCGTAACTTTGATAAGTTAGATTTCCTCAGGCCAACAATAAGGGTCCGTTGTCTATGTTTTCATTTTGAAGAATGAAGCAAAATTACTATCTGTAAGGGTCACATGACTAAATTCAAAATAGCATTTTTGAACATGCTTATCGTTAAATGTTCTTATATTAAAATTTCAGACGTCATCCGATCAAAGTTTAATCAGTTCACATGAGTCTTCTTACGTTACTAGACTTAAGTGGATAAGATATTAACCAGTCATTCATTCATTTTGTATGTATCAGATGATTCTATCGTTTCCATTGGTTTCCTCGATATTTTTGTTGTCAAAATCCTTTCTAGAAAGACATCGGCTACTTACGGGAGGAACCACATGAAGGTTGCCAACATCCTAAGTGAAAGCGTTTATGTGGAACGAACTTGTTGCAAACTTGGCACACTCAAGTGGTCAGTCCGCGTCGTGAACCACTTAGCCACCGTCACCTCTCATTTACAAGTTACATGATGCTATGTTGTGGGGGGGGAACAATATATATCAGTCTAATAAAATCGCACATGAAGCATAGATATCTTTTTTAACACGGGGATACACAACTCATAAGTCGGGAAGAACGATATTACATAAGGAAGGTGAAATAAGAATTATGATTATTGAATAAAAGTTCTCATGGGCATGCCGATTACATAATTACAAATTAAATAATAAGAATAAGAATAAAAATGATGAGTGACATGCATTTATCTGGACAACTATATGACCACTATATTTTCTGATTACTTACATAAG
This sequence comes from Sepiola atlantica, assembly GCA_963556195.1. Taxonomy (NCBI): domain Eukaryota; kingdom Metazoa; phylum Mollusca; class Cephalopoda; order Sepiida; family Sepiolidae; genus Sepiola; species Sepiola atlantica. The sequence goes on from OY744515.1 coordinate 249,008,420, forward strand.
CGTTGATTTAGTCAATATTTTCAACTCTTTCCCCCGGTCTCATCGGTGATATTAGCAAGAAACTCAGAATAAACGAGCGGGATCAACGGGACACTCATTAGTCTGGTATTTACAAGCCCTGTTCACATGACACTGTGTGCGTCTGACTAATTTGTTCTCATCTGTCTAATAATTCGGATTATTCAATTGGATTGTCCCGCCAATCCTACTTTCATATATGACAGTTAGCATCGCGGTATGTAGTCAGCGCCATCAAATGGGAGGATTGTCCTCAGAAAACAGCGTGCCACAACAGCTAAGAGCATCGGTTCCATATCCACCGCCAACATAGTTTCATTTGGTTATTCGCTCAACTCATTTAGTTGCATAATAATAAAAATCAGGCATTACTTTGATAGGCGTTTATGATATTATTTAGCCACATGTATTTCCAATATTGTTTTTAAAAACAATCATATAAACTTGCAGTAATTCATGCACTTACAAATTAAAATTTACAGCACCGTTCCAAATGTACACCTTAATTGTATGTGTTACATAGCCACCACTCCTGCCTTGACCGCGGCAGTTCTCATAAACCACTTAAACAATTGGTTACGGTCCCAAAAAGGTATTTGTTACATAACGCTTGTGAATTAATCTTCTCGTAACCGAAAACAATACGAAAGCTTACAAGAAGATTATGAAGCGGTTTCAATCTTTTTTATAACTCATTTCGTAAGGCACTTCTATGCGACATTCTTAATAGGCACTTTTAATACACGTTTCCTTAGGGCGAATTTTAAGCATTCAAACTGTCAACCTATTACACATTACTTTTTCTTTTTAAACATAGTTCTTTTTAAACATTTCAAATTAAATACTAACCACTTTAAACATTGTTCGTTAAGCATATCGAACAAAGTATGGTGCACTTTTCCTTCCTGTTTTTTAGTTCTTTCAGTTTTACAGATTAGGACCCAAAATGTTATGCACAAAAAAATTACCTTACGTTTTCTGTTGTCGCCTGGTCGTGATCGCCGTTGGTACCGTTGGTTTCGTTGTGTCCCTTTGGCTGTGATCGGTATCTGTGGATACAAACTTTATGACAGGCATAAGACAAACGCGGAGACGATTTTCCTCGGAGAGATTCAAGTCTTTTATTCGATGTGGGGGTTTGCTTCTATTCATTCCGTGATCCTCATTACTTCATTCTTCCTGCTGGGGAAATGCGACGATGCATGGGAAATTGCTGCTGGATATCCAAGGGATCCAGTCACCACGACGAGCGATTGCATTTTCGACTCCCCGCTCCCACTTCCTGAGCACTTCAGATAGGTCGACCGTTCAGCTTGCTCCCAAACTAGTAACTGATTTTCAAACCTTAGTTTCTTCTAAAGGAGGAGTGATGTCACAGATGTACACATGGGACAGTCATGCAAACATTTTTGTTCACTCATGTTTTCTGACCTTTTCTGACCCGATGTTGTTTGTGCCGGCGTCGACTTTTGGAACCATGTTATGGTCTTTTTAAAACATGATTTGACTCACAGCGGTTCCCTTCGGTGCGTGTCAGCGTGATTTGCACCGAGCTCGACAAAGTTCACCCCTTCTCATAATAAAAACAAGTGGACCTACACTTTTTAGGCATACGGGTCCCCTCATAATATATCATACTTACTTCCTGTAAATATAAATAAAAAAGATTTGTTTGCTTCTGTGAGTTAAATAAAACATATACATTTCAAAACATTAATGCACACAATATGCATAATTGTTCCTAATATTACTATATAATAATAATAATAATAATAATAATAATAATAATAATAATAATAATAATAATAATAATAATAATAATAATAATAATAATATTTACGAAGAACCAGAAAACTCTTAGAAACGAAATTATATAGCTGAAATCTAGTAAAAGGAATAAACACCTGGGCAGTATAACTAATAAGATACTCTGGACCATTCATAGGCTGCACTAAAGAAGAACTCAGGCACCTTGACAAGAGAACTAGAGAATTAATGACCATTCACAACGCACTAAACCCAAAAGACGATACGGACAGACTCTACGGCAAAAGAGGGGAAGAGGACTGGTAAGTATAGAAGACTCTGTTGAAGACTGCAAAAAGAGCTGGAGAAATACATAATCCAGAACACAGAAAGGCTAATCACCGCAGCCAGAGACACCGTCCCAACGAGTAACTCGGCAAGCACCGAAACCAGAAACATAAAGACAGGAAAAGAAAAGTGAGAAGAAAAACAACTACATGGACGCTTCATAAGACTTACAAGAGAAGAAAATAACGAAATAGCTGGGTATGGCTCAGAAAAGGATAATTAAACAGAGAAACGGAATCTTTACTGATGGCTGCACAGAACCATGCGATTAAGATAAACTACATTAAAGGTAAAATAGACAAAACCCAGGAAAACAACAAATGTACACTGTGTGGACAAAGAGATGAAACAGTCAATCATATAATAAGTAAATGCAGCAAACTAGCCCAAAGAGAATACAGGAACAGACATGACTATGTGGGGAAAGCAGTACACTGGGAACTGTACATAGATTGAAGTTCGAATACGCAGACAAATGGTACAAACATAATGCAGAAACAGTACTGAAAAACGAAAAAAAAATTCTCTGGAATATGTATATACAAACAGACAAACTCATACAAGCAAGGAGATCGGATGTTATAATAATTAACAAGAAGGTAAAATCGTTCAAAATTGTAGATTTCGCGGTTCTAGCAGACTACAGACTGAAGATCAAAGAGACGAAAAAACGGAGCTAATACACGGAACTAGCCAAAAAAACTGAAAAGAATGTGGAGCATGAAGAAAGTAAGTATAATACCAATAATCGTAGGAGCACTAGGAACAATTAAAAAATAACTGAAGAAAAGACTGGGAGAAATTGGAATCAAATGAGGCATTGAGACCCTACAAAGGACGTCTTAAGAAAAATCCTCGAATGCGTAAACCAACCCACATAAGCTACGAAGGGTAACCAGTCATATGAAATTTACAATAGGAAGAAAACAAAACCACACGAAGAACACCACATCACGAACCAAGGAACAGAAACTGCAAGAAACATCACATAACAGCCTCAGCTGACACCGCACAAAAACTAAGCAATGAACAGAAATCGCAAGAAACACCATCAGCTCCAATCACCACCCACCACACTCACCCCCAGCCTCACCCAAAAATGACGCCAGCCTAGGCTGGCACCACACAAAATATTTGTAGAGGGTCAAGGGGGATGAGAAGACTGAAGAGGACAGCACCAACCCGACCTCTACTGGAAAATTGCGGAGAATGCTAGGACCTTGGGGAAGCTTATTGCCACCCAAATTCCAGAGAAGACCAATGGTTCTTACCAGCAATAACCAATGGTAAGAGACTGTTGCGATACCGCAAGTTAATTTGCGGTGGTTACCGAAAAGAGGTGGGGAGTACTGGAAATCTGGAGAGGCTTGTTGTTACTCAGAATCCAAGGAACACCACGAATTGTTTTCGGTGAGCAATCAATGAAGATGACCTGTGTGATAACTCCCAGTGAATAATAATAATAATAATAATAATAATAATAATAATAATAATAATAATAATAATAATAATAATAATAATAATAATAATAATAATAATAATAATATATGGGATATGGATATACAAACAGATAAACTCATACAAGCAAGGAGACCTGATGTTATTATAATAGACAAAAAGGAAAAAGCTTGTAAAATCGTAGACTTCGCCGTTCCAGCAGACAACAGAGTGAAGATCAAAGACACGGAAAAACGAAGTAAATACACAGAACTAGCCAGAGAACTGAAAGGAATATGGAGCATGAAGAAAGTTAGTATAATACCAATAATCGTAGGAGCACTAGGAACAATTCCCAAAAACCTGGAGAAAAGATTGGGAGAAATTGGAATCAAAGGGACTATCGAAACCATACAAAGGACGGCAATGATCAAAACAGCTGGAATCTTAAGGAAAATCCTCGAATGCGGAAACTAACACACATAAGCTACAAAGGCTAACCAGTCACAAGGAATTTACAACGAAGAAAACAAGACCACACGAAGAACACCACAAGAGCCAAGGAACAGAAACTGCAAGAAACAGCACTTCATAATCACCCCCCCCCTCCCAATAAATTACACCAGCCTCAGCTATCACTACACAAAAATGAACCAAGAAACAGAAATTACAAGAAACACTATAAGGTCCTCCCTCTCCCCCACCCACCCACCCCCCAAAAATTGAAAAGAATTTAAAAAATTCTTTTTATTTTACCATAAGGGAAGAGAAAAGGAAAGGAAAAAAAATGAATTGAAGGGACAAAATTTAAAAATAAAAAAAAATTATCATTTTATTTTTTTTTTTTTTTTTTTTTTTTAAGAAATATTATTTTAACTGGTGCCGGCCTAGGCTGATACCAGACAACATATTTGTAGAGGGTCGAGGAGGATGAGAAGACCGAGGAGGGACAGCACAAACCAGACCTCTACTGGAAAAGTGCACAGAATGCTTGGACCTTGGGGAGGCTATTCGCCACCCAAATCCCAGAGAAGACCAATGGTCCTTACCAGCGAGAAATCAATGGTAAGAGACTGTTGCGATACCGCATCGTTATCGAAAAGAGGTGAATAACACTGGAAGTCTGGGGAGACTTGTTGTCACTCAGACTCCAGGAAATACCACTGGTTGTTGTCGGTGAGCAATCACTGACGATAGTCTGTGTGAGAATTTCTAGTGAGTACAAATAATAATAACAACAACAACAACATAGGAGAATATTACACGAATCAAAGAGAATTGAAACTGCTCCTAATCCAATAATCTACCATCCCCTATAAAGAAATAGTGGCACTAACTTCGACTGGTACCACAGAAAATGGTCGTGAAGGGTCAAGGTGGATGGATAGCGCGCAAAGGGAAAGTACCTTCCACAAATCTACTGGAAGGCCGCGGAAAATATTGAAATCTTGGTAAGGTCACACAAATTCCAGAAAATGCCAACAGTCGTGCTAATGGTGAACGACTGTTGCGATGACGACAAATAGTTTGCAACTGTTATCGAAAGAATCAGAGAGTGCTAGAAATCTGGGAAGGCTTGTTATTCAGAATCCAGGGAACACCATTTGTTATTGCATCTGAGCAATCATTGATAAGTACTAATGTGAAATGTCCTGGTGAGTAAACGAAAATAAATTTACTTCAAATAAGAACATACCTGATTCTCACCGAAGAAACTAACGTGGGAATATCCTCGCAGACTTTCATGTAATTTTAGGAAACACATTCATGGAATTGATAGCGAAACTTTGCGAAAAATATTCAAGTGTTTTTTCTCTCACGTTTGTGTACATTACGTCGTATTCGACAATGCAGCGTCTTCTTTCTTGTAGGTTATATTGAAAGAAGTGGCTAGAGTCTGAATAGAGTAAATTATAATTTGCAAAATGTTTTGTCTTTTATTGATTATAGATTACCGTTACACAATTCTTAGCTGTAGTTTGGTTCTTTATCTTGTTGAAAGATAGAACTATTATTAAATTATATCCTGATTTTCGCATACTTCTTTTCATTTGCACAAGATTTCCAAGTTTTTGTCTTGAAAACATATCGACACGATCAGTGTTTCAACCACGTTATTTACAGTCGATAAAATGCATTATTTGCAAGTTAGTTCGTGAAAAATTCACTTCTCCAGCTTTTTGAAAAAATTAAAATTTCCCGTCTATAAGATTCTTTTTCAGTCTTCTAATATTGTGGTATATTGCTGCTGTCTGCTGTATATTCGCTTACCTTTGTGCATGGCTTTTTGCTGGATGCCACTGTGACGACGCACGTAAGTGCACGTCTGCTGTCATCATCACCATCGCCGTCATGAACAAATGTACGCAAAGACCGTGGATGTTTTTCAACCGTTTATTCCGACATAACACACTTGACGAAATTTATGTGTGAAGTAAAGAAGGGAGAGAGACTCCAGTGTGAATTTGAGAAAGATACTACATCAGTTTGCAACCTGTGTTTATTGTTCCGCTAACACCGCTTTTTACGTCCGACTTTGCTGATAACAAGAACAAGAAGATCGACAAAGCCTTCCAGCAATATGACGTCACTTCCGACTTCCGTTATGGCTCTTAGCCCCTTTGCGAGAGCCCTCCTATTCTCTGCGCCCACCACTATTAAACATGTGCTTAAAAGAATGACGACGATACCTTACGCATCAAAATATAATTGTATATTTCTGCTGTTCGATTTCGCGAATGAGTATTTTCAGCGAGGATCGGGTATAAAGGGTACACCAAGTTAATGGAAATTGATCTTTCGAATCGCTAGCAAAACGTTTTTCTTCCTATATTAATTTGGGCCAGTTAATATAACATTTGGACACCCACACACCACAACTGCAACGCCCATTCCGGGATTTCGCGTATGCACTCAATGTAGCTACCCCTACAGTATGTGACTTCGAACCATCTATTGTTTATTTAGCTGACGGGTGTATTCTTCTCCACTGTATCTGTATATGTTTTTGCAGCTGTCTCTGCGTCAAATAATCACAGGTATATACTTCCGGCCAGGTGGGTGTCTGCGTCAATCAGCCGATGATATTTCGTCTGGGTATGTTTTATGTGCTGTCCCCGACCTGATATTCAACAATATTCCATTGTAGCTTCCTCCGTGTATTTGTTACTTTATAATGTTTTCTTAAGTGCTACACAAGCACAAATTATTCTTAATCTAACAGTAGTGAGCGAAAGTAAGGATTCCAGTTCAGCAGTTATTAAGATTCTCTTTTTCATTTTGATTTATTTTATTAGAAATAACTGAATGTTTATCTTCTGTTATAGATGTCAGTTCTCGCTTCCAGTGTCTTCATCTGTAAACAGTGGAGCCAATTCATCTAACTTTTAGCTATACATCATGATAAGATATTTCCAATTTCTTATCAGTTTGGCGTTCAGAATATCCTTGGTTAAAATGATTATTAGCTTGTCAATATTGATTATATATATATATATTGTCAATATTGATTATATATATATATATATATATATATATATATATATATATATATATATATATATATATATATATATATATATTGGGTTCGCCTTAAAAGTAGTTCGTTTATTGAATTTCATCTTTCCGGCCTACTAAAGATCGGTTTATATTCTTATTCTTCAAATCCTGTATTTGTTAAAGCGAGTATGCTGATGTCAGTGTGTAATAAGTCTCCGAGCCGAGGAGGTTTAAATTGTTGCTCGTATTTCAGGCCTTGAAATGAAAGATCAAGCAGAGCACTATCGACATCTGATGTTGTTCACCACAAAAAAGGAAAATAAAGCTACAGAAACCTGCATAAAGATATGCGATGTGTATGGGGAGAATGTTGGTATAGAATGGGTGTGCCAGAAATGGTTTGCTCAATTCCGAAAAGGACATTTTTCAGTGAAAGATGCCCATCGATCTGACCAGCCAAAGATGATCGACAGTGACCAAGTGTAAGCCGTAATTGAACAAGATTGCCGTTTGACAATCAGACAAATCGTAAAAATTCTCAAGATTTTCCAATTGAGCGTGGAAAATGAATTGAATAAACTCGGTTATGTTTCAAAACTTGATGATTGGGGTCCGCCTTTCTAAAAAAACGAACGAACTTTTTGGCCAACCTAATATATATCCTACTTCTGAAATATTGTTCTTTGCGATCAAAAGAAAGGAGAAAACTGATAAATAGAACATGATCATTTTCAAGTCCAATGTCAGCAAATACATTTTGAGCCGTCCTCTTAAATATTCAAATCCTGCCTTTTTCTCGCATTATTTCCCATTTTTAATAGTACTGTACGACACTCAACTGACAATCTCATAAACCCCTATCCACCAACGGAGTTCGATACCTCGTAGCAATGTGATCTCCTCCTTTCTACAAGCTATTTCCCACAGAAGAGACATTCCTAGTCTTTCTCTACTATATCGTTATTTTCATGGTAGGTGTTCTACTGAGGTACAATCTAAAGTTCCTCTGAAATATTCATAGCAAGTGCCTATTTAGCTCCCAAAGAACTGCCCTTTCATGAACAGGGGTTATTTCTCAAAACTTCGCATCTGTAGAACACAATACAACGGGTGTTCTTCTCTTTTGACTACAACATAAACCTCAAGTCCGCTGTCAACAAATAATTTTAACCGTCCTCTTAAGCAATCAAATTCTGCTTTATTCACCCATTGTTTCCAATCCTATCATAGTATTGTTCTACATCCAATTGAAAATCGCTTTAACCCTGATCCTCGAGTTGCCTTTTAGCCTTGATAAGTAGCAACTTATTGGAGTAATAAATGTAATCAAAATATTAGTCACTTGAATCAATAGCATTTTTCCAACAATCAAATAATGAGAAGACCACGTATCTATATAAATCGATAGACTTAGTGGTCACAAACTGAATAAATAAATATCATTTTGTTAGGGAATTGGAGATAACAACTGGCCGGTAGAAATAACATCCGGTTGATCGACGGAGAGACACCTACTTGTCCAGAAGCATAATATCCGACGTTTTCACGCAGCGACACCTGTAAAGGACACCTACAGACACAGCGGACGAAATACATCCGTTCACTAACGAAACAATACATGGCTGAAAGATGTCACCAAAGCGTGACCTGGCAATATTGAGTAAGTAAGCGGAATTCCGGTATAGGTGTTGAATTTGTGGATGTCTAAAATAGAATTAAGGCCGAAAGACAGCAGCTGGCTAGCGAATTCGAGATATCAACTTCCATTAACTCCCATGCACTCTCCGCCTTTCACGACCTCACTGGCTCTACTTATTCGCCGGCACTGAACAATAAATATATATCACTATAGTTTTATAGATAAGTTTAGGTTGTCATCGACAATTTGGTAAAGCTTTAGACATTACAAGATATGGTCGATCTTGAAATGCATAAATCGTGAGCGAGTCCTCGAACTCTTCTTCGTTGATTAGTAGCCATTGTTTCAAAAACATCATCATTGTCATGAAGAACAGTTTGAGCCTTTATATCCATAGTTTCGGATTTACACAACGTCCATAGTATAGTAGTGTGGATTTTTGCTAATTCCTTGTTCGCATTATTGGCAGCTATTAGTTCCATCATGTTTAAACTTAATTCATATCCAGTTCTGACAGACAACCATTACTATTTCGTTGTTAACGTTTCTAAAGTACGCGTAATTATAAATAAATTATCGCCACATCTGCAAATAAATACAAAACGATTAGTGACACAAAAGTGTATGCTTAGAGTTAGGTTTGCTAAAGTGATAATTTAACTTCAAATTATTCACAAACAAATTATGTACTTTATATTAACGATTGTCTCCAAACTTTAATAAAGAAATATTATAAGTACTAAATTACACCTCTCTATTAAAAGATAACATTCGATATGTACTTAGAAATACTTTCCTATAAAAATAGTGCGCTCTCGGCAGCAGATAATGCTTTTTTATCATAGTACACCACTGTAGACGTAAGGGGCTACTGAGAAAAAAGGGTGAAGATTTGGGGGGGGGGAGTCAACCTAAATTAGGAGCTGCGCAGCGAGATATCTGTTTACATTAGTTTTAAAATTTCTGCATGTCAGTAACGTCAGGAAATCAGGGAGCAGTGAGGGAGTTCCAGAGTCCAGCAGCACGAGGACAGAAGCTTTTGGGATAGAAAGCCCTTCGGTATCTGGGGACCTCCACAGTGTATGGATGGGATTTGGCAAAATGTCGGGTTGGTCTAGTGAATTTACGTCGTGGGGGTACCAGAGTAGCAAGCTCATCAGAGCACAATCCATTGAAGTACTTGTAAAACAGGCACAAGGAAGCAACATTGCGGCGGTGGGATAGGAGCTTGAGCTTGGTGGATAGTGAAGTACCTATCAAGTTGGCGACTCTATTTGGGACCTTGTAAAAGTGCCCTTACTTCTCGTAGGTTGTGCTAATGGCATAGTAGGTTGAGAGTCAGAATTTTGATGAAACCGTCGAGTTTTGACCACAGTTTTAAACACTCGTTCATCTAGCCACACTGAAGAGATGTGATACAGCGAAAAACGTGTGTGGATGACTACTAAATACTTTAATGTTGAGTAAAATGGAATCAAATGAATAAGGAAATACATTTGTGCGTGTGTATGTGTATATGCTGGAATATATAAAGTTAAACGTAAATCGTAATTAGGATATGAAAGAGTTATTGCCCCTTAAATATAGAGTTATGCCTCTTCACATACAAAGTGATCAGGAAGAAGAATACAGGATCGTAACATTACAAAATAAAGTAAACTAAATTCAAAAATTCAAAAAAATGAATTCAAAAATAAGATTTTGTTTGGGAACTGAGAAAAACAAATAAATAATATAAATGATATAATAGTTCCGCACAAAAATAATACTGTGGAATTAAAAACCGGAAATGAGGATCTAAAAATCATAATAAAGCGTGAATTTGACTCCAGATTCTCGTGCATACGTCATCTGATGATCGCAGTAGTGCGTGAAATCATCGTTATGGCATATTAAAAACACATATATTTTATTGAAAAACATATGTAGACGTCTCTATATATAGAGTACGACAGGTAAGTTCGCCATAGCATTCAGGTGAATGTTTCACCGTAAATAAGTGAACCTTGTCTCTATCGCCAAAATAATAACAAATAAATTATATATATATATATATATATATATATATATATATATATATATATTCATTTATTATATATATTTATAAATTTATTAATTTATCTATATTAATTATTATTATCATCACTGACAAAATAATTTAACAATATTTAACCTAAACAAACGGTAATTTCCGGCCCAGGCTATTGGCGAAAACACACACCGACAAGTGGATATATTTTATTTCTGAATATCAGGGATTCCCTCGAAAATTAAAAAAAAGGAAGACACATCACCCTTCCATTATGGTTCGAACTTAACAGAGTGGTAAATATAATATATTATGATGTTGACTAGACCTCTTTTGGGAAAAGGTCGGGTAACATATAATAGAATATACCGAGAGTCGTACACAGTTCCAACGTTAGGAGGGCAAATTGAGATTTGTGAACACACCCATTGTCTTCCCTCAAAACATTTATACATCGGATTTAAATTCCATATAATTAAGGAAGTTATGCCCTCATAGACGCTTAAGGGTGCACTTGCATTGTCTTTCACGGTAAATTGTACACGAGAATACACTTTTAGATTCTCTAAACTTTCTTTCTATAGGAAACACACAAACATCAAACATATACACATACAGACATTAATATATATATAGAGAGAGAGAGATGAAAGATGAGAATAAAAAATTGTAAAGATACAATATTTATTAGAACATCAAAAGTACAGAGCAAGGTACCTCATATCCTTAATCCATGGATTTACAAAGATAAACTCTTTTCATCAGAGGATAGGGAAAACCGAAAATGTAATTGTAAATATTATCGGCAACATATATATATATATATATATATATATATATATATATATATATATATATATATATATATATATATATATATATATATAATATTTGTTAAAAATACAGATTGGGCTTTATTATAGAGTGGAAGATATATATATATATATATATATATATATATATATATATATATATATATATAGAGAGAGAGAGAGAGAGAGAGAGAGAGAGAGAGAGAGAGAGAGAGATTTATAGGTACAAAGTTTTAATAAACAGTGAAATAATGTTGGACGCACTGCCATTACCAACCCCAAATTGTCGGATACACGGCGTGCAGGCAAGCCGACACCAATTCTATCGTGCACATGCAAGCACATGCTGGTGCGGTTCCTTTGTCTCACAGGATCCTCACATCAGCCAGGGCGAGTTGAACAACCAGCAAGCCTGAACACGCCTGTTCGAAGCACCAGACAAAAAAAAAAAAAAAAAAAAAATTATTATCTATGAGGATTTTTTTTTATGATTTATATTACAAAAGAGGAAAAAAGAAACAGGAGAAGGGAAACAAAGATGAATCACTTCGTAAACTTTTCTTCTTTCTCTATGAGGATTTTTTCCTCTTTTTCCAAACGACTATTGAGAAAAAAAAAGAAAAAAAGGTAAAGAAAATTAAATAAAACTACCGAGACGTCTTTGAGTCGACACTCTTCAAGGTAATCGTCGACTATGAAGGGGAATCACGATTAAAAACGGAGTCAAAAGACCATAAATAATTATCGAGGGTATTAAAAAGAAAATTATAAAAAAGAAAAATGGAAAGAGACATTCTTAACGTACACCCATTAGTTCTAAGTTATGGGTGTACTCTTTTTGTTTGCACAGCGACGGTTGCTGTAAATTGATATATTCATATATTAACCTGTCGCATTGTTGTTTCCGTTTTTATTTGAAAGCTATTATATTTGCAGTTGTGTAGATATTTGTCGCATTTAGTATCATAATATTTATCTCGTTATTCGTCATTTGTTTCATCTTGAATCTGAATAAAGTAATCTCAGTAATTATAAATATGACTGAGTTACGAAACGGTGAACGGCAATGTTTGACATTTCTATTCCCATTCATTATTCAAGTGTAGTTAAGGTCACCGGCAATATCAAATAAAAACTAATCAAATTTAAATGATGGTTGCACCATTTTTGGAAAGAGGTTAACTCAATAATTGATAGAATTTTTTTTTTTTTAAGAGTAGGGGAATATTCCTATCAAAATCGCATGCAAATTGGCGTAAATTAATCAGTAAGGTTGTTGAAATTTAAAAAGAAGGCTAGGCAAGTGCCTTTGAAGAATGCGTTGTAATTATTTTCAGAAGGCGTGTCGATCATTTCTATTTTAATATTTTTTTAAGTAGTTAAGGCGCAAAATAAGAACTTTTGATATTCGAAGAGTTCGTTTTTAGGCCCAAAAATGGTTGTCCATGAGAGAAAGGTTGAACAATTTGCGGTGAGGTAAAAGAATACAAATCGATAAAACTATACTAAAACAGTAGATGGCGACCCACTCATTTTAGATATATCTAGCGTTTTTTTTTTGTTTTTTTTTTTCATTTCTTATAGATATGTGGGTGTCATTCCTGAGGGACGCCCTCGGTGTAATTGCATGGATTTACATTCTACAATTGTTTTTATAGTTAAGCCATGTTTCCTTCTGCTTCCAACGAATCCTTGATTTTATTACCCCTTTTCTGCCTCTTCGTTTCGTCTAACTTATCAATTTTCCTTCCTTTTGTTTAAAAAGATAAAAGATGTTGGTGCTCTTCCCTTCTAAGTGGATCGAACAAACAAAGGGTTACCTTACCATGGCCCCAAAAATGAGTCAATAGCCCTAGCACATAATACCTTTATAGGCATTTTAAATGTTTGTGTTCACTTTAAACACTAAAATATGATATTACTCATTTTAATTTTATACGCCTTGGATTTGTTTTGTTTAATTTTCGGTCTACTTTCTATTAATATTATGGATAAACTCTTCATTTATTTATGCATAATATAGTGTTAATATCCTGGTGTCATAAATATGAGTTGGGACTATCGAGTTACCCTTGGAGCTGTACGCATGTATGCTGCTATCGATATATTGTATGTAATTACAAAGTGGACTATACATTTGGCTGCTTGTTTATTTATAAGTATTGCATAGATAGATAGATGTTTCACAGTAATTGTAATGAAAGAGAACATTAAAATTATATTTCATTCATTATATATATATATATATATATATATATATATATATATATATATATATATGTAAAAATAATTTAATATTATTTATTATAATTGATATTGTTATATATATATATATATATATATATATATATATATATATATATATATACCAGTTTAAAGTCCGCGAGAGATGCTTTATTTTAATTTTTAAACTTTGACTATGTTCAAAAGGTAGATTTGGCTCATTTTATAATATAGAAATTATTTTATAAACTTGGTTTGGGAAAATATCCTTTCACTGACAATTCTGCTAGCTATGCTAATGGATTATGTCCCAGAATGCTGTTCCATGATCCACACCCTCCATTAGACTTAATAAAAAAAACAGTAAGAAGAAGAAAAAGAAATCATGACTTTTAATGAAAACTACGCCACAATTCTCAAGGATTTTTCTTCAGATTTTTGAAAATTTATTTTTAATGACAAAGATTGAGGATGTTGTATTATGCGATTGATTCCCTCATTACTTTCAAACGTCACATTTCAACCAGACTATATAACATTCCTATCCATAGTATTAAGTTGCACTCATCATTATATACATGTGGCTTTATTTTTATAAGTTAAATAGGATTTTGGATTTGCATAATTATTATTCATTAAATCAGGCTTATATAAATCATCCTAATTCATATTTTCTGCTCAAATAGTTGACGAAGCCATTGGTGAAAAGGTAAATACATCATAATATGTCATAATCAGTTTACCCTTAATTATCTGATACAAGCGGAGTGTCCGACTCTAACGATTATTCAAACCCATAACTTGATTATGTTTGTTCTTCAATCCAAACGAGGCATATTGACATTGTAACGTAAGGCACCATATTTATAGGATAGCAAACTGGGTGGGGAGTTACGCAGCAAGATGTTTCTTGATATAACATCTAAATGTTTACATGTTCGTACGATCGGGGAAACAGCGAGCAAGAGAAGAATTTAAAAGGCAAGCGGTCCGAGGAAAGAAGCTATTAGAGTAGAGAAATATCTGCCATCTAGGAAGCTTTACAGTGAAGGGGTGGGATTTTGGTGCTAGTCGGTGGGTCGGGGTTATTTGGTTGAGTGGGGTACAAGTGCAGTAAGTTCAACGGAACACATTCCATGGAAATATTTGTAAACAGGCACAGGGATGCAACACTTCGGTGATGTGAGAGAGATTGGTGATTAGTAGACAGTGCGGGACGTATTAGATTAGAGACCCTTGTTTGTTACAATTTTTTGCAGCCTGTTCAAGAGAGAAAGGCAAGTAGTAGGTGCACCAACAATACTTCATTTTATAGCAATATAGGATACTGGCAGGTGTTATAGGTTTTCTAGCCCGTTTGACTGAGGACACATCTGATGCGTGCGACTATCCAGAGTTGTCGTAGAAACATAGTGCTGAAAGCAAAGGTCGTCAGACATTCTTTTCTTATAACAAGTAGGCAAATATTTCGAAAGACCAATAGATTTATTGAGTCGCAGCTCGCTTAATTACATCATAGTGTTTTTTTATATAATTGAGCGTAAAGTATTTTAAGTTCATTAATTCATTTTTAACACGTCTGCTATCTTGATTGCTTTTTTTAAGACTAAGGGAGACCTTCTCCCAGAAAGCTTATATATGGTGTCATGTCCACTTATTTGTATCATAAAACTTCTCGTAGACAATGCTAAAATCTTAGAACATAATACTAATACACAAAAACTCCACATACTAGAAGCTTTACTCATTAAAACAAAAAAACCTGCTATTAACAAGATTAATTTTAACACTAGTACTAATATACTTAAATGCTTATAATACCTTATAAATATAGTTTCATATTTAAATTTTCCCGCCATAATTAATTATAAATCTCACTCCAGGTCTTTACCTGTTTGTTATTATTCCACTGACGATGGACCCAGACGGGTCAGAAAGTACTCTGGACCAACATGTACATTACGGCAGTTTCATCAGCCAATTTTCTTCCGAGATTAAGATTTTAATCCGGAAAATTGAAGGGATCAATACTAAAATAACCAGACAAAAATTGTCGGTTATTTTTAATTATATATATATATATATATATATATATATATATATATATATATATATATATATATATATATATATATATATATATAAGATAAATGAAGGAAGGGAGATAAAGATGTGCGAATGACAAATCTATTTCATCTTCGATTGTTCAATGCAAGGTGTACTCAATAAAAACATGTTTATTTTTATTTCCTTAAGCCAGGCTTTTCAAAGATTAAAATCTTATCATCAGAGGAATTACATAGATGAATAAGTTGGCAGAGGAATTGCCCAAATTCAAAATTTGAAAAAATTGACGAAACAATATAAAGTAATGGAAATAAAGGTGTGTGCATAAAAAGGTTATCAAAATATAGAGTCTAGTGCCTGTCGATTGAACAATCGAACATGAAATAAAGTTGTCATTCGCACATCTTTGTCTCTTTTCTCTTCATTTATCTATACAATTGCTCTATCTCGAATATTGAGCTTAATTTATTTCACTATAGGTTCAATTCTCTAAAAGTATACTTTTAGTCTCATATTTTATATATATTCATATATATATATATATATATATATATATATAAAGTGAGAGTCGTTTTCCCCTTTACCTTTAGCAATTATAGACTTCACACCAAAAATTTAATATGCTACACATTTTAGCTAACCATCTACAGCAATTCCTAATGCGTGTTTGGCGAAAGGAATACATTTCATCTCTTTAAAAAGATCCTTACATTTATTCCAATCCATCTGGCTTTGGAAAATACATATCCCACAAATAAGGTAGCCTACTCACTTATATATATCTCCTCCCACGTAACTCAAATACACCGAGTCTTTTCTTAATAAAAGGGAAATAATTTTAAAACACCTAAATTATTTCGTTTCAACCTCCTTACTATCTATTATATAACATACAAGCTTCCAAATACAAATAATAATCGCTCCCTGTTGAATAATATAGGAATGTCCGAATTTTAACCTTCGACCGTTGATAATTCAACCATTTCGATTAAATTAACGAACACAAAATCGTTTGCAAATGCAACAATCAACGTAATTCTTTCACACGTTAGTAATTTTATTGCGTTCTAACAATCACTCATTTTTTATAAATAAATACTTTTATTACGAAACAGTCGAATCAAAATAAAATCATCATTTTTCAACGAAACAATTTAAACCGTATCTTAAATTAACTATAACTACTGAATTTATTTCGTAAAGAACAATTCAATAAACATCTTTCATAAAATATTTGTTTATTTTGCGTTGTCTGTTTGTACACGGTTTCGTTGATTTGAATTTATTTAGAATTGAACGAATTATTTATCGCACGTAAACATTTTTTTATCATTAAAATTTCAAATTTGAACGACATTTATTCAATTTTTAAAAAATCAACAACACAATGCCCGCCAGCGATTAAAACACTGAATTAACATTCGATTTTCCGGCATTATAAAGTAAATTAGAATTTTATTGCATGACAATACAAACAATATAAGTCTGATCATCAAAATGTGAACTGTCACTATTGTAAAATTGAACGAATTATTCATTGCATGGAAACTTGAACATTTGTTTTCCTTAATGATATTTTCGAATTATAGCGAATGTATTTTGTTTAGGTTAAGTATACACATCACCCAATGCTGTTGGGGTGCAGGGACTCCTGTTTAGCTGACTTGTCATATTTTTATAATAGCCTCTATGCAACGATTGTCACATCCTCCTCTCTCTTTCTATCTGTTTTACTCTCTTCCTTTCTGTCTTTCCTACAGTTTAAACTTACGGCTGAACGTATAAGTGTGGAGAAAAAAAGGTCGTTGGTCATCCTTGGTCTAAAGTAACACAAATCTATACCCTACTATTAACTAGAATCATCTCAGTCACTATAATACAATATTTACTCTAGGAGCCTTCTTATTTAATATATCATAAATTTGTTGGAAATGTTATTTTCCAAAATTCTATTTATGTATAAAAATCCATTGGAATAGCATGCGGAGTGGGGGGAAACAAAAATAAAACAATTTGGTTAGTAAGACGCTCAACATCCTTTCTAAAGAATAGACCGTTTGTACAGAACCGAAAACAAGAAGGTCAATCACTAAATGGAAAAAGGATCGAAGTGAGAGTAAAAAGAAAACAGGGAATAGAGTTTGGAGAATTGGTGGTGTATTTCCAAGATAAATGCAATTTTGAAGGACACGAAGACAAAATAATGAAATTAGCGAGTGGGCATCCTGGAGTATTTATATTACCAAGGCGGTTACTCATTCACTTGACTATGTAAGAGGCTAAACTTACGCAAAGGGCTGGAGTCCGACAAAATCAAGAACCGCGTATGCCATGCTCAGGCAGGTAACACGTACAGTTTGATCTTAGCCAAAAGGCCAACTAAGCTCTAAAAAGCATAAAAATGACTCAGATGGGTTGATTCATACTCTAATATTTAATTTTCTAAACGTTAAATAATTCTTTTACATTTTCCCCGGGCAACGCTGTGACACGGGTCTTGCTAGTATATATATATATATATATATATATATATATATATATATATATATATATATATATATATATATATAATAGAGAATGGTAGTTTGCTGGAAGCATTGCTGAGAATAGTAGTAGTATGTTTTAAAAAGGCTGAGGGCAATGCAAAGTGCCGGATGGGTTGTAAGCTGGAAGGAACAAAAATAATAAATCGAATTCGAAATGGGACTTACGGTTTATTTTTCTTAAAATCTTACATCACAGCAAGTGTGGTGTTAGCTGTTTGTGTGTTATCCGGATGATTATTAAAAATATATATATATATATTAGGCTCTCAGATTTAAATGCGTAATGTTAAGTTCCTGCGTAACGTGTCATTGAACGCTGTTGATGACAGCCTACTAGATGTGTCCGCTTGCATACACACACATAGATCTTTATTCTCTTCACTTTCTTTATTTAAGAGTACTCAATTATAAATAGAGCTGCATATTAGGTATAAAACTTTATATATACAAGATCAATTTTGAATCCATTCTAAACAGTTCTCGAGGGGGTCTAGTCAGTCTCCAGTTATGAGCGAATCATGTCCACAAATGTGTAGCCAAAAATGCATATAAATAGAATGGTTTTATGCCCAATATGTATATGTTTATGCAGACACTAATGCTCACGAAATCTGCTACACAATTAAAATCCGTATAGATATATGTACACACACGTATATATGTATATACATCAACGCACATTCACACTCATATATATATATATATATATATATATATATATATGAGTACATATAAATACATATATACATACACGCAGATATATATGCATACATGCATAATATATGCACATATATGTATACATATATACATATATATGCAAACACATATATATGCATATAATATATACGCACACACACACACATATATATATGTGTGTGTGTGCAGACATGTATGTATGTAAACGCACACACACATCTATATATATATATATATTATATATATATATACATATATATATATAGACATATATACATGTGTATATGTATTCACACACACTTCACTATTGACATTGACATTGTATGATTCAAGAGGCAACACCGATTTTCTCTTGAGATTTCCCGTTAACAATTAAATGGCTTAAAGCCGAATCAAGAATTTGAGAGAGTTTAAGTATTGAGTTTGATCATCTATGAAAGTATTGCAAAAATAGAGAACGATGTTTTCTCTCCAGCTGTTTCTATGGTTTTAATGATTTTTTAAGTTTAAAATAGAAAATCGTGAGTTTTACGTTTCTTTTTGGTTTTCATTATCCCAGGCGAAGATAACAAAGGCATTTTCGTTTTTTGTCTGTTTTGCCAACACTTTTGGGTGCCTTTCCAGCGTTAGGAAACAAATCATTTTCTGATATCCATTGTTACATTTCACTAAGCAGTAATATGCTTTTCCAGCTGAGAGTAGATATTTGTGTTGGGACGATTAATCGGAATCGGGAATCGGAAAACTCGGAACTTTTTCGGGTATCGGAATCGGAAAACGTTGAGCCTTATTTCCGATTCAAAAAACGATTTTTTTTTAAACTGTATTTCCCATTGCTGCTACTAATTATGAAATTATAAATATTTATTGATTTTAAACTACGAGTAAAACTAAAATCTATAGATCATAATAACATCAAAATACGATACATTTGTACAAAATAACATTTTTATAATTTCGTAAGCTAACTTTTAAAAGAATGCAGTTAATTTACAATGGTTCTGAAAAAGATTGTAAAATTAAATGAAACATTTTTGTTGAGAAAAAATACAGCCAAATATAATTGATAATTACATTATAAATCAAATGCATTTATTTTATGCTGGTGAGCTATTGTCTTTTTTTCATTATATGACAGAGTTTTGTCCGTCCCAGCATTGACAAACCTTACAGAATGTGGGCAAAAAGTGTGGAAAAAAAACTTGAACATTTTGAACATGGCGTTGAGTTAAATTAGATATTAATGAATTAGTGAATTTAAAGATTTTCACAGATCTGTGTGAACACACTTGGGATCAGTTCTTCTTTGATTTTGAGTTTCCATGTCTGTGAACTGCTAGTTAAAAAATATCAAAGCATATAAAAAGTGGATGACGATGGAGATAGAATGCAATAAAATCAAAGACTGATAATAAAAATGATTCTTGAAACCGTTTTACAGTTCACTGAAAAAAGACAAGTACACTGACTACCGTGAAAAACAGTGAAAATTTGCTATATAAGTATCTACGAAGATATTCCTTGTTAACTATTTTAAAGAAATTTAAAATGTGCTTCATGAATTAAAAATAAATTCCTAAAATGTTTTCATTGATTTCATTAATAATAATAATAATAATAATAATAATAATAATAATAATAATAATAATAATAATAATAATAATAATAATAATAATAGTGTTGCTGTATTATGCTAGATTAATACCCTCAGCTAAATCACCCTTCACCCCATAAAAAATGATATTCTACTTTTTGTGAACATCCTAAAAAAACAATTAATTTAGAATTCATAGTGGGGGATCAGTTTCAAATAGAGATTTAACGTGAAATAAAATCCTATTTTTGAAACATTCTAGTGTTTTAGAGCAGTTAACCGAAGCTTTTTAGTGTGCTCTGGGAGATAAATTATGTGCGGTTATTTGTGGAGGTTCTACTTTTTAAACGATTACGCATGATTTTACGACCTTACTAGTCGGAGTATGCGTTAGTAGTAAAAATATTTAGTGAACATCGCTAAAATGTAAAAATGGCCCGAAAATGATGATCATTTTATGTTAAATTTTCAGTAGTAGAATCTCAGCTGAAAGTGTTAATCTACAAATTTGCCATTATTATTAGTAGTAGTAGTATTACTAGTATTATTATTATTATCAGTAGTAGTAGTAGTAGTAGTAGTAGTATTATCTGTATCTTGTTTGTCATTTACAGTAAAATCTGTTATATTGACAGTAGCAATAACCGACCAAATATTTATAATTAGGATTAACATATGAACATTCTTTAATCGACAGAAAGAACAGAATAGTCCTCCTCATATTAAAAAATAGTTTTCTAAATAGTAAAATTATTATTTAGAAACTAATTCTTAAAAAGGCTTTGTAAACTATTCTGTTCCTACACCGACTTTTTATTATGCATACCAATCGTCGACTATTTTCAATTGTTTATGAAAACATTCAAATAGATGTTTGCCAATTTATAACGAACTACTGCAAATAGGTTTTGTTGTAAAAGAGAAATAAATCTTTAGTTGTCTCACTATTTTCAATCAATTACTATATATTTAGAACGGTCTAATGGTGTAATATACGCGCCTCTCCTAAGAGTATTTTTGTTTACAAAAATATATGCAAACATTATACATTTATAGTAATTCAAAGATTTTAAAATAGTAATAAATATCTAATCAAATATTTAGAACTTTTAAATGAATCGAAATCGATAATTGTATCGGAATCGGGAATTTAGAACAGAATCGGTAATTGTATCGGAATTGGGAAAACTTTTGAAATCGTCCCATCACTAGTATATATCATTTTCCAAATGCATAAGCTTACTTAGATATGATTGAGTGAGGGTTGAATAGGGGCGTTTAAGATCTTCTGTGAATATTATTCATCATGAAGCAATTATTAGTAACGTAAAAATTGATATTCATAGAGTTAAGATAAATAGCGTATGGATGAATTCGGCATCGTCTTCGTCGTCCTTATTCAAGAGGATCTTTTAGCTGGCTGTCCCGATGAAGGAATCAACAGGGATTATCTTTAACTTCGCTTACGAGACAGGGAAGAGAACAACGTATCGCCAGTGTCGATGGCTACCTGACACCATACAATTATCTTATTTTCGAAATTTACGATTGTGGCGTCACGCAATACTTCCACTCACAATAAGGCTTCGCCGATCAAACGTGTAAAGAAAATCCACTAATGACGAACACACACACACACACACATACACACACACACACACACATATATATATATATATATATATATATATATATATATATAATTATTCTATATATTAATACAATAGCGTGTGTGTTCGTGTGACACGCTTACATCAAAAGCGCTGCGCATGCGTGCCGCACCTAGATTTGGTAAAGCATTCAAGTCACCTCATTTTTGTAATATTTTCAAGTATTTCCGTTTGGCGCAACGGTTAGCGATGTAGGATTTTGACGTCGGTTTTTGACGTCGACCCGATTGGTTTATAGTTCGATCCCAATTAACCTCTACAATTTAGTTTTTCTACATCGAAGGGGGGGGTAGGGGGAGACGGCCGGGTAGACCCATATTAATATGATAGCGTGTGTGTTATTGTGTGTGTCACGCTTACATCAAAAGCAACGACCTTCCGAATCTTTGTATGTAACTCAGGAATTGGAGCCAAATTTAATTTAATCTAAATCATTTACCAAGTAAGGTTTAGTCGTCGAAATATTGCCTTCAGTATAAATATTGTATACAAAGAAGTTTTGTAAATTGTTTCATGTATTGTTCATTTTTTTAAATAAATATACAAGTCAAATCTTATCATATTTTATTCAAACATGTATAGGTTAGCAACAAAATAATTAGTATTGAAAATATCATGTAAAATATCGTGTAATTTACACGAGTACTGCCAGTATATATAAATAAATTAATGAATAAATAAAAATTATAAAAAGGCTGATACTAACGATAAAACACAACCTCCTGAAGACGATCGAGCGACCGGAAGTGCTTGAGAGGTGGCCCGTGACACAGCGCTCGTTGCCACATTATACCAATTCACACCCGAGAACCGCAAAATTGCAAAACGAGAGAGCTACGTGGACTTTAACGAAGCTTGTATAAATAACGACTGCTGCCTAACAATATATCAAGGGAGGCGCGAGAATGCTCTATCCCTTAATAGACTCACGAATGGCCTATGCTGGAAATCTCATTTCTTTGATAATCATAACTCAAAAACCAATAAACCAAATTAGTTAAAACTTTGCACAAAATTTTCATTTGATAGGTTCTATAAGTGTGTAAAATTTCAGCATCGTTAGTCAAGGGAGCCCAGAGATCCAGAAAGTTCTAATCATGAAATCATGTTATCTATACGTACGTACGTATGTGCCACCCTGTATCTCATCAACTATTTGGTGGATTCAGCTGATTTTTGGCAGAGATAGAGGTTCTAGGGTCTAGTTGATGGCATTTTAATTTCAGTTTACCATATACCTTAGTTTTCCAGAAAATTCCCTAAAAACTTATGAGAAGGCATTGTATTGAGGCATAGCCTTTACAAAAGTAGTGACATTCCATGAAAAATGCCAGTATACTGAAATCATATGCCCTTAATAGGGTTAAGATGAAGATTTATGCACATTAAATGTACAAAAGCAAGGAAATTCTCAAATTTTTACACTTTTATTGTCATTAAGGGTATGACTACATATCAACCAAACCATTTCATTATCACATCACTACAGTATAAATCTCTATGCATGAGTTGATGAAGTGTGCGAGCTGCGCTAAAGAAAAATTCCTACCAATAAAATACATACCCTTAATGACAATAAAAGTGTAAAAATTTGGGAATTTCCTTGCTTTTGTACATTGTGTATATGAATTTTCATCTTAACCCTATTAAGGGCATATGATTTCAGTATACTGGCATTTTCATGGAATATATATATATATATATATATATATATATATATATATATATATATATATATATATATATATATATTGTGTGTGTGTATATTTAGGCAGCATATTTTCATTTATGCAATCATTATTAAATAATTCAGAGTGTTTTTACTTGAGATGTTTTCTTATTTATTCAGAAAATTGAAAAATAAAGTTTTTTCTGAGTCTTTGCTTACCAAACGATGCTGAAGAGTGGATCTCTTTCTACCAATCAGTTTCTATTTCAACCACGACATAACCAGATCGCTGAAACCCGGGTACAGCCAACATACACTGTAATGTATAGTTTTTAAATAAAATATTGTATATTAGCTCTTGTAGAACCAACGATCAAGCACTTTATTTTTTATCAACTAACTTGTTATATATATATATATATATATATATATATATATATATATATATATATATATATATATATATTTGTGTTATAATTGAATAATTCCAGGAAGAAATCCGGGTAAGACAGCTCAATGTTGTAAACAGAGCAAGAATAACGTAAAATATAATAACACGAAATTACATGATTGTCGATGCAATAATTTATTTCAACCTTGCGGTTTTATTCAAGCATCAAATTAGACAATTACATTTTTGAGACTGACAGAAAACTGAATTCACCCTCGACAATTCAAATACAACCAGAGAGAGTGGTGGTCGCAACCAATCCGAACACCTATTACAGAGCGAGTAGGAATTAACATCTTATATTTAACTAAGGCAATCGAAAGGAATCTTATTGTTTTTTTTGTTTGTTTTTATTAAAATAATAACGTCTGTGTTAAACGCACATATTCTTTCTACATTTACGACTTGGTGACATTGAACGTTCATACGCCTCCATACACACGCACACATATACCTATTTTTACGATCACACACACACGCCACACAATCTTTGGCTAGCTAAATTCGGTCGAACTTATGTTCTCGATAGGAGGAAGAAATAGAAGAAACTAACACAAGCATACGTTAGCGTGTCATTGACCGATTGACACTTGTCATGTAAATGTAGAAAGAATATGTGCGTTTAACACAGACGTTATTATTTTAATAATAACAAACAAAAAAACAATAAGATCCCTTTCGATTGCCTTAGTTAAATATAAGATGTTAATTCCTACTCGCTCTGTAATAGGTGTTCGGATTGGTTGCGACCACCACTCTCTCTGGTTGTATTTGAATTGTCGAGGGTGAATTCAGTTTTCTGTCAGTCTCAAAAATGTAATTGTCTAATTTGATGCTTGATTAAAACCGCAAGGTTGAAATAAATTATTGCATCGACAATCATGCAATTTCGTGTTATTATATTTTACGTTATATATATATATATATATATGTGTGTGTGTGTGTGTGTGTGTGTGTGTGGTGTGTGTGTGTGTGTGTGTGTGTGTGTGTGTGAGTGTGTGTGTGTGTGTGTGTGTGTGTGTGTGTGTGTGTGTGTGTGTGTGAAAAAAAACGGAAAAACAAATTTTAAATACAGGAAAAAATCATCAAAGAAACGAGAGCTGTTACCGGTTTCGTTCGGCTCAACTTTCAGAAAAAATAAGAAAACCTTTTTTTCTGGAGACGTTTCTTTGATGATTTTTTACTGTATTTAAAATTTGTTTTTCCGTTTATCTTTTTTCACACATCTTGTCTTTCACGACATTTCATTTCATGATATATCGTGCATTTTACCCTAATATATATCTATGTACATGTAAGAATAAGACGTGCACTTCTCGAAATGCATTTTGTCAAAACTTTCTAACACCACTTAATGACAACTAATTTGTTCACTTGAAATAATGAATTTTATATTTTTTATCAATTTTCAGACAGTGTCGGAAAACAGTTTATTTTTTTAAATAGTCCCTCTACTAATTGAAGTTCAAATAGTGTATTGTTTAATGTATCATTGCTGAATCGTCGCACGATCAGTCTAATTTGTTTCTAAATAGATGGCTTTCACCTAAAATTAATATGCTAGGAGTGACACTCCACAAGCTAGTGTTAACTATATCCGAAGCCGTCGAGCCGTACCGAGACATCCGCAAACCGTTCAGTACGTACCGTGACGGTGAACTCTTTGTAGTAATATATATTTAACGATTCGAAGTATGGTTTATCTTGTAGAAATAAATACTTGCACTCAGTATTAGGAAAATGAACTGATATGTTTTTTTATTGCAACCTTAAGTCTATCGTCGTTGGTCTGTGTCCTAGAGAAGCCTGGATATGGAGAAGGAGTATTTCAATGACTGATTTAGTTGCAGTCGAAAGAAAAATAGAGGGTATATTATAAACAAGATTTATATATAACACGTCTTGTTTTTTTATACGAAATTAAAAACATCAAAATAAAAATTAATGGAAAACTGTTTATCAGAAATTCTCTGGAAAATAAGGGTGAGTCGAAATTTTTAAAAATTTATTTTCAACTAAAAATATTCTTGGTCGGATACAAAGAAAATCAATCTCTAACCACCCAAGAAATATGACTGGATCTCCATCGGTTTACGTGTGAGCGTTCATTTCTGACGCGGCAGGCTAGCAAAAATATGCGACCGAAGGGAGCATATATTTGCTAGTCTTTATAATTATGGTTAAATAGATTTACAGTTTAAATACCATTGACACCGAGGTTAACTCAACGTTCCGTGGTATTTTTTGTTCCCGCAGATAGCCCTTTATATAGGAGATGATAAATACATATAACATAAAAACTTATGTTGTTAGATTTTCAAAGTTGGACTTAAATAGCATTTAAGCTGATAAATTAACCTTTGCGAGTGATTAGTGAATGGTTATTTTTTATTGTTGTGTCATGTTATTGGCAATATAATAAGGGAATTCGCTACAATTTTTTTTTAATATTACTTAGTCCGATCCGGACGGCTGGTAATATTAAACATAAGATTAACTAAAATACTGTAAATTTAAATAACTAATATTTTAAATTTAAGAATATAATAGGAGTTTTCTACCTTATGACTAAAATTGTGTTCCTTAATATGTATAAATTAAAAAATGTGCAAAAATAACTACGTCCCAGACAACGCCGGATGAGCACAGCTAGTATATAATATTAGAACAATATTTTATCAGAGAACAATTTCTACACAATTTCATGTTCTTAGGACTATTATCCTGAAAGTAATTAGCAAATACGCACACAGGTACACACTGTGGAGAAGAAAAGGTTTTACCTCGAAAAAGTACTTCACGTTTGGTGTGCTGTCTTAAAAAAGAAAACAAATGTCATATCGAGAATGGTGAAACGTATATAGACTTTAAATATTCTAATTACAACCCATCCCATTCCGGTGCAACTAATCATATAATGCCCTCAGCTAAATAAAAAAAAACAATTCTTACCTTTTCATGAAAGGGCGAGTTGGGTTGTGGATTTTTTGTGTTTAAGTATTTTGTTGTGATTCATGACTTTGTCCTTTCTTGGCGGATTTTGACACTTTGACTTGTCCCTGTATATTTGACTTCTGATTTACGACCTTGATTTTTGTCAGCTTACAATTCCAGAATTTCGACTAAGGATCTGCGTCCCTTTTTATTATTTGTTTTACTTATTGACTTTTCATTTCACACACATATACACACATACAAACTAACTGTTAGATAAAGAGATAGTCACATAATATCATCCTCCGGTCTATAATAAAAAGGATTTTATTTATTCGTGTATATATATATATATATATATATATATATATATATATATATATATATATATATATATATATATATATATATATAATGCAAATGTCTGCATCTTTATCACTTAGGAAGTGAAATAGTAAAAAACAAAAGTAAGAAACGCTGCAATCATCAATAAAAACAATTACACAAAAAAGAATATCCGGAAGTCCTAGACTCGAGTTTCGCCTTTCTCGAGTCTAGGACTTCCGGTGTGTTTCTTTCGTAGGTTGTTGGCTGCGGCGTTGTCTGATTGTGAAAATAATTTTATATATCATCTCACATTCAAAAATCTAATATATATATATATATGTGTGTGTGTGTGTGTGTGTGTGTGTGTGTGTGTGTGTGTGTGTGTGTGTGTGTGTGTATTACAGAAGATCAGAACATTATCGGAACCGTCGGTTTTAAATCCTCACAAAGGGGACCTATGATAGGTACCATTTACCGAGAGGCTGAAGAGAACTAAAAAATTCGGCAAAAAGGCCTATTATAGATCCCCTTTGTTATGATTTGAAACCGACGGTACCGCTGTTGTTCTGATCTTCTGTAATACATATATAAATTAATACCACGCTCTTATTTTTAACTTTTCTTAATAATCGAGCACTCTGCAAAGGTTTTCTCCCACTAATCTTACATAGATATAGACATATACATATATAAAAATTTACTTCTCTCGTGTCACGCGAGTAAAAAAACGTGCCGAACGAAACTATTTCAATTCTGTAGAGGAAGGGAGAAAGCAAATTTCAAGTCTGACAACCCTGCCGTCTGAAATGAATTCGGAAAGAAATTATTCGCTCTATTTCTAGAACGGTGGGTTTTTTTTCATTCTTCTTTCTCTACCAGTTGATAATTTGAGACGTTTACTTTCTTTCTTTTTTTTTCGTTCTTTATAACTTCGCCGATTGAAACGTTATTTTATGAATATTAGTGCGAACACTGGTGAAGTAT
This sequence comes from Sepiola atlantica, assembly GCA_963556195.1. Classification (NCBI taxonomy): domain Eukaryota; kingdom Metazoa; phylum Mollusca; class Cephalopoda; order Sepiida; family Sepiolidae; genus Sepiola; species Sepiola atlantica. The sequence goes on from OY744515.1 coordinate 249,037,108, forward strand.
AATTTTTACGTCATTTCTGACGAAATGTGTATACTCGTTGTAATGAATAATTACGAGTAACTTTCCTTACTCTGACTTATCTCCCCTTTGGAGAACTCTCCTGCTTCTACTAACCACTATAAATAGTAGCACTAATACTGTACCGACATTGTGTGCTGAATAAAGCTTTCCCAAGTTACGTCTGTTCTCGTTAGTCATTACACTCGTATTCGTATATATTTGTTTTGCTTTCTTTATGGGCCAGATAATCTCTTAAGGTGAAACACTGTTATTCAGGCGCAGCAAAAGAAAGAGATGTGTCTGAGTAACGTTTACAATACCGAGGGGAAAAAATCTGTTATGTCTCGTAAAGTAATTACAACCTCGACGATTCATCCCAACTTCCCATGACTGACACCTGAGCAAGATCCAGCACTGTTTTCGATTGCCATAAAAGTACTTGAAACTTGAGGAAGTGGAACGAAATAAAAATGATTAACTGTCCATAATACATAAGAACAAGACACGGCTAATAGTCTTTAAAAACGACATTTCGTGTCCACAAACAATCTCCTGCCCCGCTTCTCTTCATAGGATAGATATAGAGAGAGCCAGAGGTGGGGGAAACAGTTTATTCTGTAAAATTCAAATTAATTTAACAATTCAGGACGAAGAACAGGACATAAACATTTGGTGTGCATCCAAAATCGATTAAGCGTATCTGTCCACATGCAGAATCGACAATAATTCATAAGAGTTACACTTGACAGCGCCACAATGTATTGAACGAACTCCACCCACATAGATACCAAGGACAGAACTCATAAAAATCCAATAAAGCATTTGTTTAATCTCCCTTCCCCCGCTATTCCCAACTATCAATAAATGTTCACATATTTACACGTCTTGTCTACAATTCAACCGATATGAATTCCATGAAATAATCGAGCAAACATTCGTGCACGTGTTTTTTTAACAATCTGTATACTGATCTGGTTATGACGCAAATGTGTAACAAACCGGTGAGCGGAACGGATTGAAGCTCTCATTATAACCACTCGTCTGTCAAATTAATAGACTGTTTGTGCTAAAATAGAAGACATTAATCAAAGGGAGTAGTAAAATATTAGTTTAACAGACATTAAATAAAGTATTGCCTTTCAACACGAACCTTTTTGAAAAAGAGAACATGGCGATGGGCAAGGCTTTATGCACATTGAATAGAACCTAGGTATGTCGGGGGGGGGGGAGGTTATTCAATTAAACTTACAAATGAATTTGTTATTATTATTAATTCAAAGAGTTAAGTGTGGGTTTCATTTGAAAAGTAATAAAGTAATGCTAACCATAAAAGAATACTTATGCAGGAATTTAATTATTATAATAGCTGTCGACTATTTTCTGCTAGTATTCGAGCCTGGTTTTAATTTGCATAGCATTCTTCTGCGTTAGTTTTATTTGCAAAATGTTGGGAATTTGTCAAAAGATAAGAAGAAATTCAAGCGTAATGAAGAAAAACCACCAAAAAATATTAATGAGATGTATATAAATTTATATTACAATGAAATGACTTGCAAACAAGAGTTTATCTGCGGCTGTAATTAAAAAGACCGACTTATCTTATACTCTTCTTTGATAGCATCACTTTTTTACCGTCTCCCCTTGAAGCAAGAACGGCTTTCTATCTACGTCTTCTCAATCAGACAGTTTTTGAGAAGATGAAAGACGGAGTTTGCTAGTTTCCCGCCAAATTGAGAGTCAAGTGATTGGTCAATATATTAAATGTCTATGCCAATCATCTGAGGCTATTTTATTAGAAACGAGTGGTAAATCACCAACATAATAGAAAAGATCGGTAATCTATTTAAAAGAGAAGGTTATAGTCCATCCACTAACATAATGTAGTCATTTTTCTTGAAGCCTGATAAAGTTAATATATGTATCAACCCGCCCCCCCCCCTCCAGCATTTTTTTTTTTGTTGTTAATTGTAGACTCTTGTTATATCCTAATTATAGCTTTTGAGCTATTTTACTAGCGACGGTTGTCTTTTACTTGTATTTAGTGTTATTAACGAGACCTAATGTCTCTATTAGTAGTCTTGTTTCAAGAGAGATATTCTACTCATACACGTTGTGTTGATAAACTTTTTTATCTGGATGAGGATATTGCTCTTGTCCCTTTAGGACTGCATGTGCAACCTTTCAATCAGACGACAACCTTCAATCGGACCCGGACTAGAACCGAGTGGCAACCGAACTTTATCCTGTAATGAACGAATACGTCTTCATATATTAAGCCTATAATGTGAGTGTTTGTTGATTTGGACTTAGGCTGTATCCCCGGCTGCCCACAATGAGGATCAAACCCCTGGTCGAAAAACATAGTGGAAATTTCAAAACCTAAAACCTGATGAAAGAATTGAGTAGAATTTGACAACCGAAACGGTGACAAGCGAACTGATTAGAATTTCATCGCCAACCCCGACACAAGTCTTATAGATTCTTTTGAATACAGATAGTGAAGCGAGAAAATGTGTTTCATACGAACTTACAGGCGTTTCGTATAAAAATTGTTCAACTTTTACGTTGCGATTTTTTCTTTTTAGATTCGTTGTTCGAGTCCGGCAACCATCTGTGATCAGACAAGACCACGTGTGGTGGGGAATGCGTATCCTGTGAATCAACCACATGCAACGATGAAATACGTATGAGAATTGACGCGTACATTTCATAGGAGTTATAATTGGTGCCGAGACAAGGATTGACCCATTCGTATTTCATGCGAACCGAGGCAGCTATTCAACCCAAGCGGCCAACAACTCGAGTAACAGCTCAGGAATCTAACCGACAAAATAACACTACCAGCAACAAGAAGATAGCAGGTGAGACATCATTGAGAAGAATAAAAGTAAAAATGAATAAATAAGTAAAATACTATTATTTTCATAGTATTGAAAACAGTCGTTTGGTCGAAGCATTCATCAATTTAACTGAGACTAATGATAATAATAATTGAATGCCATAATGTTTAATTAGAGCGTGCATAACAGTTGCGATGTTAAACTTCAACGAATGGAAAATATGCCTATTCTACGTGTTGGATCGAATGCTTGCAAAGTTCTCCGACATGTTCCAATGAAAAAGGTCGTACTTTCTTTTATGGAAGAGTGGGGCTAACGAGAAAGAGAAAGAAAGAGAAAATGAGCAAGAGAGAGAAAGAAACCAACTATTAACAAAACTGGTGCTATCACGGGCTGCTAAGAGTCTCTCTTTCTTTCTCTCTCCCTCGTATTCCCTGGCTGAGAGTCATTTGGAAAAAGAAATGTGCTAACGGAGTGTTGGGGAGTTTAAGGTACATAATAGTCGCCGGTCTATTAAGATGTGGATATTTGGAAGGGGGTTACCGGCATGCTAGTGACCAACGCATTTCTGATCCAGATTTTATCAAATATGTACTACCAACCCGACTAGTTACAAACTCACTTCTCTTCACTGTAGTGGTCAATAGATGCTGAACGTTTTATACTTTAATGGCTTTTTTTTCCTCTAACCCCTTGCCTTTCGAATTCCCTCCCTGCTTACTGTTTCTCCGACTGTACTAACATGTAGAAATTTAAATAAGATGTAAACAAAGATATTGGTACCCTACTCCCCACCCAGGTTGGACCCTATAAATCTTACGCCTCAGTAAATAGAACAAAAGAAAAAAGAGATAGTTCGTAATGATGCGGAAGTAATGACACATTAGTTTTTCACATAAGGATACATATGTTGACCCATAATTATCTGTGGTATCTTTCTTAAATTTATTTTTCTACAAAGTTAGAGAAAGACTTCTCTTTGGCCTTTTGGCTAAGATCAAAGTGTAGTATCTGTTCTGATGGATACTGCACCCCATATACTGGTATTGTCTTGGCCTTCGGGGCTTGATTTACGCCGGTCTATGGGTCTGTCCTGTGCAGTTCTAGGAGGTCCACCCTCCCAGGCTTCGCCTCCCCTCTTTGAGGAGGAGTAAGTTTATTGCTTACTGTCTGAGGCGCCCCTACCGGGGAATGCCGATGGGGCTGCCCAGGCAATTTTTAAACCTCACTTTCCCGACCCGACCTTGGGTCACATCTTACTTGTGGGAGTAAGATTAAAATTGGCCTTGTGCCTAACTCCTGGAGAGGAGTAAATCAATTCTCTTTGGCCTTTTGGCTAAGATCAAAGTGTAGTATCTGTTCTGATGGATACTGCACCCCATATACTGGTATTGTCTTGGCCTTCGGGGCTTGATTTACGCCGGTCTATGGGTCTGTCCTGTGCAGTTCTAGGAGGTCCACCCTCCCAGGCTTCGCCTCCCCTCTTTGGGGAGAGGTAACTTTATTGCTTACTGCCTGAGGCGCCCCTACCGGGGAATGCCGACGGGGCTGCCCAGGCAATTTTAAAACCCCACTTTCCCGACCCGACCTTGGGTCACATCTTACTTGTGGGAGTAAGATTAAAACTGGCCTTGTGCCTAACTCCTGGAGAGGAGTAAATCAATTCTCTTTGGCCTTTTGGCTAAGATCAAAGTGTAGTATCTGTTCTGATGGATACTGCACCCCATATACTGGTATTGTCTTGGCCTACGGGGCTTGATTTACGCCGGTCTATGGGTCTGTCCTGTGCAGTTCTAGGAGGTCCACCCTCCCAGGCTTCGCCTCCCCTCTTTGGGGAGGAGTAACTTTATTGCTTACTGCCTGAGGCGCCCCTACCGGGGAATGCCGACGAGGCTGCCCATGCAATTTTTAAACCCCACTTTCCCGACTCGACCTTGGGTCACATCTTACTTGTGGGAGTAAGATAAAAACTGGCCATATGCCTAACTTCTGGAGAGGAGTAAATCAATATCCAACTCGAGAGTCTGTGATCTCGTTCAACTCACGTGCAGAATTTAGGATGAGATCTGTTCGTCCAGCTCTTCTTAGAAACATGTCTTCCAAAACCATAGCAGGCTGTGCATCGAGGTAACGCCTTGTTATAACCGTCTCATAGATGTTCAAAAACACACTACTAAGTAAGTAGCATTTACTCATTGGCTCATGCAATGAGTAAATAAATTATTTCTAGGATTTCAGATACAGTGTTGTTATAAAATAAGACTTCAAACAAAACAAAACTCTGTCATGATTGAAGCTGTTAGTTCGATTATCGAAAAATCCGCCTGAGAATTTCTGCTGAGAAGCGATTGAGACATGACCACATTGATCACAGAAATAGACCTGAATAATTATATTTGGATATTATGGAACTATTAGGTGTGGAAGGAAATACATATTGTTTGTATAATATCTATGGGCTTAAGACCAAAATGAAATAGAATATTCCATCTATTACTTATTAGAAATTGTAATAAAGTCTAGTCTACAACAACCAGTAGAGATGCTAGGGATTTTAGTAGATGAGAAACAGAGAAACTAAATGATAAGACGATTGTGACGCATGATGCTAGATGCTAGATGGAAGGGATAGCAATCAAGGATGATAGAGACCTTGACAGCTGTCAAAGAAAGAATAAAAACCAGTAAGTCTAATTTATAAAAAAAAGGATTGTCATAAAGAGAAGAGTTTAAAAGAAATAAACGTTATATTTGAAAGAAAAATAACTACGGAAATGATAAGCGCAATTAAAGTTTATAAATGAACATAAATCTACCTATGAGATGAAAATGAAAAGATATAGTTTAAAATGAAATCAATAAAAAATAAAAGGGGCAGATGCTGGAAAATCGTTATAGGAAGTTAATTAATTTGTAAAAAGTTTTCTAAACTTCGTGAGACTTAATTTGGTTTTGCATGTACGTGAAGTGTAAACGTGAAGAATGGTAATCATTTGGTGGAACTATGAACAGGGATATCTCTCACCTGATGGCAGAAGAATAAACCTTTTTCATGCCATTGCATGTTTAGAATGGCATTTTGGTACGTGCCAGACTGTTGTATTTCTTTCACCAAGATAAGAGGTGCACTTTGGTTATAAATTAATGAATAAATGACAAAATAAGAAAGTGATGATATTACACTGTCTAATACATATCCTGTTCTAACTTAATAGGACAACTTAATAATTAAAATATGAACAAAAATAGTTATTTATAAAAATAATAAAAGTAGTGTGATAGTTTTAGCGAGAATCCGACTACAAACGCAACCAACACAAATGGTATTCAAATAAAATAAGAAAATTTGTATTATTTGGATTATTCGGACTACTGTTCTCATCTTGGATGTTATTTTCCCGAGTTCGACAAAACACATCTGAAGAAGGGCGGAGGTTACATCGACCGAAATGTTGTGAAAATTATATCTAAAATGAGAACAGTAGTCCGAATAATCCAAATAATACAAATTATCACTCCTCATCTAAAAAATTCCGAAACAAAAGAGGAAAAAGAGAACGTGATGTTTGTTTATTGAGCCCACTTTCGTCCTTCACTGTCAGTTTAGGGTGAGTGGTTCGTGTTATTGTCCGTGTTGACGGCGCGATCGTCCTCAATGGTAATGCTGACTCTGGCACCGAGATAGCCAAGATTCGCTGACGGTTGTATCTTGAGAAAAACATGTATTTGTTAGCAAATCTTGGAAATGGAGATCTCGAACATCAGAAAAAGTATTAATGTCCATGCGAAGAGTAACAACCGGGTCAAAAATAACAAAGTGAATTGAAAAATTGACTCCAGCTAAGAATTGAGGCAACAGTGTCTTTCTTAATAATTCTAAGGGCGATTTGCAAACAATTGCTTAGAATATAAAACGATGGTCACCTGGTTCTTAATAATTCTAAGGGGCGATTTGCAAACAATTGCTTAGAATATAAAACGATGGTCACCTGGTTCTTAATAATTCTAAGGGCGATTTGCAAACAATTGCTTAGAATATAAAACGATGGTCACCTGGTTCTTAATAATTCTAAGGGCGATTTGCAAACAATTGCTTAAAATATAAAACGATGGTCACCTGGTTCTTAATAAGCGTAGAAAGGCATACGGGGTGGTCGAATTGGTTGTTGACTGATATGGAAAAAATTATAACAGAATTTTCAAGATTCTGACCACATACTCGATGACAATTATCGAGATGGCAGTATTTGAGGGGAGCCTAGAGAGAAACTGGAGGAGTAGTTAGCCAATAAGAATTAAATCGAATGAGCCCTGTCCATCTTCGGGGGAGTCTATGTAAAATCCAAATTCTGATAAACGTGTTGACTAATGAAAATTACTCTTAGTCTTTTGTAATTTTTAGCAGTTTTCGTTCGCTCTTGATAAAGTCCACGTAACAGTTGGGCGAAACGTTCAGCTCACAGATCTTCCGTTTTTTCCATTTTAATCTCATACCGTCGGATGTTTTATCCTTTCATCTATTCACATATACATATATAACATTTCTAGCGATAATATATATATATATATATATATATATATATATATATATATATATATATATATATATATATATATATATATATATATATATATATATATATAGTAAGCAATGAAAATATATATGACAATCAAGTCATATATATTTTCATTGCTTACTACCTAGCTCTACTTACGTATCGAGCACTGTTGAAGTAAATACTGAAAACTGATACATAAAAAATTATACCTCCTTATAATATTTTATGTGGATACATGAAGTACTAATATATATATATATATATATATATATATATATATGATAATTTTATTTACACAGACATGTACAAAATCTGCGACACTGGCATGTCGATGTTATCGATCAACAGTTACTATAAACTGAGATCTCATAAGGCAGAGTTAGAATCCGATCTTAACCTCAGATCCAAATATGATCTGAGGTTAAGATCGGATTCTAACTCTGCCTGATGAGATCTCAGTTTATAGTAACTGTTGATCGATAACATCGACATGCCAGTGTCGCAGATTTTGTACATGTCTGTGTAAATAAAATTATCATATATAAAGCTCTATTTTGATATTGAGCACTTTTTATAAACCCGGTTAAAATTCTCTGGATTACCACCCTGTGGATATTTTTCACCTGGATTATTACCATTATTATATATATATATATATATATATATATATATATATATATATATATATATATATATATATGGCAAACGAATGAGGAAAAAATATCGGAACCTCTCTATAAAATCGATAAAATCGAAGCACAAGGAGGTTAAGGCCGTGTACATAATACGTGTATGAAATCGATCTAAAAATTCAATATTCAAATCTAGAAGATTTCTAAATTCCAGAAAGCGTTAAAATAGCATGTGAAGATATTAAAAACATACGTGGAATATGCGAGATTTTGATGTTACTTAGTTCACAGTAATAACTTGCTAAGATGTACACTGAACGTGCAAAGGTATAGAATAGCTATAATTAGAATGTTACTTGGAAGAGTGCATACTTCCACCAACGTTTATCAACCCGTTTTAATTCTGTCAACTCTTGCTCGAAAATTAGTCATGTAATAAGTTAAACTTAATGTATTTGTAACATTTTAGTTTGTTTGGGCAAACAATAGCAACTGTGTACGATCTATTGTCAGAATCTTTTAAACAGAGGCTTATTGTTTCACCTTAGCTGGATCGAAAAGGTGGGTTCAAACTTTTCCAATTCTATTGGTACGCAAAGGACAACAATCAATCCGCAAGAGTTAAAATTGTCGATTCTATAATCTCCGATCGTATTTAGTTGGACAATCACGCACCCCTTGATTACATGCAACAAAACAATGCAAATGAAAATATATTCTTTTTAACCATCCCGTTATCCGTGTGAATTATCTGATGATCTTTGTCACATGATCTTGATTAGTTTTTGTGTGTCACAAATATGGTTTAACAGGTAATATTTGGGTATTTGCTGAAACTATCTCCGGGGCTGGATAAGTATACGGCTCGCCAAACCTGCAGACCTTACACTTTACGATTTTCCGTTCGTTACAGCAGTGGACTTTCCGGTTGTCAAGAATGGTATTCTGTGTAGCTACGATGTTCTCTCTGTCGAAGCATCTGTTTATCGATCGTCGTTACAGGAACTAAAACTATCTATATAAAATAGAGGGATTTTTGTTCAAGGCTTATTCCTCTAGATCCGCTGTGTTGTGACTCATCAACACGAAAAGGTGGCCATTCACTATGGAAAGGCTGTATTTTGTGTATCAAATGCTTCTAGAATGCATAAAAACCAGTCCAGAATGACGCAAGTAGGTCATTTTAAAAAAAGTACTATTCCTCTACAAACCTCTTAGCTTTCTCTTTTAGTTGATGAGAATTTCATTCTATATAATCTCTTAGATCTGGGAAATTACATGGACCAGAAACATTCTATGAATACATGCAGCAACCAGGATCCTAAATATGCTTCACTTTTAATGAAGTTTCGGGCATTATTTCGTTATATATGAGTATGTATAATAATGTACCGCATATTATTGAAAAAATAGTAAAAAATGTCCATCGATATAGATCTTGATTTTGAATATGATATGCACGTAATATACTTTCGAGGTTAAATGTAGATATGATTATAAGGTGCATCGGTTTATATAGTATGATTGATGGGGAGATATCATAGTCAGTTAAAGCCTGATATGAGGAATTTATTTCTGATTGTTAAGTTAAACAATGTGATGTGTATCACGTGATACGGCAGAAATTTAAGTTATATTTATGACTAAATACAGCAAGCTGTAAACATCAGACTATCTAAAAGGTTAAACGAACGTAATCAAAACCTTGCTCTTGAGTAACAGTCTGTTTTAATATGTATTTATATATATATATAATTATATGCATATATATATAATTATATGCATATAATTGCTGTATTTAATTTATATATATATATATATATATATATAATTATATGCATATATATATACTTATATGCATAGATAGATATGTATATATATATAATTATATGCATATAATTCTTTTATTTAATTTATATATATATATATATATATATATATATATATATATATATATATATATATATATATTCGTGGCCCATATATCTCATCAAGGTCTGCATTGCTTTGCCTGAAACTTGCCGCACCCTTTTCTCGCATATTCCCGATTTATTTCCTTGTGTTGATACAGTCAGAACGCCTGCTATGATCCACCCTGATAGACACCGCTTATACATGTATACTAAACTTTAAAAACACAGTACTGCTCAATAACCCGAAAGAAGTAAACGCATGGCCTCCTTAGCGGGAGTGATAAAAGTAATTCTATAAGCGAAGTAGTATAGATAATATCATCGACAATGGTAATAGTATCCGTAAAGACGGTCATATCAGTCTATGATAATAACAACGATCAGAAAGGTGTCAGATTCTAGGCATAATTGACTTAATGGGGCGTGAGTGATTGAATGCTCCGTACAATCACCTACGCCTATTCTAATCTTCCATATTGTTTACTGTAAGAATATCGTCACAACCACTACTGAATAGATAGAAGGCTATAAAAATAGTGTTCCGACAATTTCTAGGAAAATAATGACACGGGCGGTTGAATTAGGTACGTCTAAAGTGTAGAAAGTGCAGATAATATGAAATAGTAGAAATTGACACGATCTGTTACAGAAATACACCAAGACTCGGGGAATAACCGAATTCTATCATCCATCATGTAAATAAAGTTGTATGTCTCTCTATATGCATGTCTGCGTCCGTCCAAAAGTTAAAACTACACAAGACACACCTAAAAAGTTGGTGTGTTCTGTTTATTGTTGCCTTGGATAAATAATATGGAACTTAAAAACGAAATAATCGTTTGGATGTCAACTGGAGCAAAATTAGGCGGGGGGTTCGACATTTAGAGCGATTTTCTAATGTTATCATGCAGTAATTTGGAAATAAATTGCTAGGTCATAAGTTTTCCTCAAGAATTTAGTAAACGTTAAATAACATCTGATGAATTGGCGTTTCTTTTTAGACTATTGTCCTCATCAACATCATTTCTCTTCGGTTTATTGTGAGATAGCTGGGAGATTTTTTTTTAAACCCGGCATTGCGCGGGAGCAATAACTTCAATGTGTTTCGTTATAGTGTTGTATACTAGACAAGAAACTCGGCGTTGCCCGGAATAAAAAATAAAAAAAAAAAAAATATTATTATTATTATTATTATTATTATTATTATAATAATAATAATAATAATAATAATAATAATAATAATAATAATAATAATAATAATAATAATAATAATAATAATAATAATACTACATTATCACATTTGGTAAGTAGTATACGTTAATCCAAAAGTGCTCAATATCTTAGATAGAGCTGGTGCGTTTAAACATCGCGTTGCCCGGAAGCAATAACTTCAATGTGGTTCGTTATGGTAATGTATACTAAACAAGAAACTCGATGTCGCCCGAGAACAATAATAGTAATACACTTGGCAAGTAGTATATGCTTAACCCAAAAGTGCTCAATACCCTAGATAGAGCAGGTATGTTAGACAATACGCATTAGACTTGATAACTTATACATGCTTAATCCCAAAATACTTAATACGCTAGATAGAGCTAGTGTGTTATAATACAATATTATACTTGGTAAGTGGTATATGCTGAATCCAATAGTGCCCACTACCCTTAATAGAACAGATACGTGTAATAATATAGTAGTACACTTGGTAAGTGTTATATGCTTGATCCAAATGTGCTCAAAACTATAGATATAGGTGTGCGTAATAATACAGTATTTCATTTGGTAAGTATTATATGCTGCATCGGAAAGTGTTCAATGCTCTAGATAGAGCAGGTGTGTGTACGATAAAGTGTAATACAACGATATAGAACATATTTGTGGGAGCTAAAGATTCCCACATTTGGAAGCCTTGCGTCAAACTTTCCGTGACTTTTCAAGGATACGAGCAGAATCGTGACGGCTCTGTACTTGAGGAATGTGTCAGCTCGCATGGCGCAGCCATGTTGTTTATATTAAAGCGGTCGGGTCGCCGGCGCATGTTGAATGACGACTTAACTATAAACAATCAAACACTGCCGGTTGCCGGGTTCAAGGGGTCAGATCGACTGTCATCCGAAATGCGTTGAGGGTTGGCACAGCGACGTGTGTATTTTCTTTGTCTTCTCTCCTTCCTTCTCTCTTCTTCTCTCTCCCTCTTTTGTTCTCCCCTCCCTCTCGCTTAGTCTGCAGCGAAGGGTTTGAATTCAGTTTTTTTTAACATAGTTCACCCCAAACAAGGCAAGGGTCTACTAAGAGGCTGAAAGTTTTGGGAGGCATCCTAAATTAGGAGCTCTGCAGCGAGAGGGCTGTTCACATTAGTTTTAAATTTTTGCATGTCGGTACTGTCGGGAAAACAGAGAGCAGTGAAGGAGTTCCAAAGGGCGGCAGCACGAGGAAAGAAGCTATTGGAGTAGAAGGCTCTCCGGCATCTGAGGACCTCCACAGTGAATGGGTGAGATTTAGCTGATTATCGGGTTGGTCGAGTGTATTTACGTTGATGGGGCACCAGAAGAGACAAGTTCACTGGAGCACATTCCATTGAAGTACTTGTAAAACAAGAACGAGGATGCAACATTGCGGCGATAGGGACAGGGGCTGGAGCTTGGTAGATAATGAGGGTCTATTAGATTAGCGACTCTTTTTTGGACGTTGTCTAAAAGAGAGAGAAGTGGATGGTGCCCTCAGCCCAGATGTGGCAACAATTCTCCATGCATGGGAGAATGGTGGCTTTGAAGAGATATAGGATGTGTGAGAGGTTATCTAGCACGGTAGTTTTCTAGCACAGTAGAACAGGCCCACTTTCTTTGCGGCAGCTTTGGCAATGTCTTCTATGTATTTGTTCCAATTTATGTTACCTGTGAATGTTAGGCCGAGATGTTTGAACGTTGGACTCTCAGATAGCGTGTTATTTGCCATGGCAATAGGTAGTTGAAGAGGTTTCTCGTAGTTATTGAAGGAAATAAGCTTTGTTTTAGCAGCAGTAAATGTTCCCACCCATTTATGACTCCATTTCACTACAGACTGGAGATCAGTTTCTAAGGATACAGCCATTGCCTCGGATATGATCGCGTCGGTTTTTCCAACATGGCGAGAGTAAAGCGTGGTGTCGTCAGCAAATAAACCAATCTCAGACACTATGTCATCAGGGAGATCGTTTATATAGATCAGGAACACCAGAGGTCCTAGGATAGATCCCTGGGGTACACCAGCATTTATCTGATGTTGTTTGGGTGAGCGGCCATCGAAGACAACCTGGATCTTTCTTTTGGTTAAGAAGGATCTAATTATATAAAATATTCGTCCAGTAATACCATATGAATTAATTTTTATGAGAAGACTTTTATGGCAGACTTTGTTAAAGGCTTTGGGTATATCAAGCGCTACCGCCCAAGCTTCACCTGCCTTGTGTAGTGTATGCGTTCGGAGATGACCGTTATGATATCGGCAGTAGACTAAATCCATACTGATGGTCAGAAAGAAGTTTAGCATTAACGATGTTACAGACTATCGCTAGATAGATTAAGGATTCACAGATTGGTATCGCACAGGCAATTTTCCAGCTATCACGGACCAGATTCGGCAATGCATTTGTTGTAGAGTTTGGAAAGGATAGGTGACAGTTATGCAAATATTTTTTTTTATCATTATTACTGGTATAAGATCAGGCCCACATGCTTTGGAGGTGTCAAGGTTTTTTATGATGTCCTGGAAATAAGATGAGGTGATGACCAGGTCATCAAGTGTGATTTCAGTCCGTAGTGGGAAATTTGGAAGAAAGTGGTGTGCGGAGTCTAAATCGGTGTTTAAGGCGAAACGTTGTGCAAGTAGCTCAGCCTTGTCAGTTGCCGTGCAAACGATATCATTGTGGTTGGATAGCGGTGGAATTGATTGCCCATTATTCACCACATTATTGAAGGTTTTCCAGAAATCACGAGTACCTAGTTTCTGCGACTAAATGCGTTTTCTGGTAATCTCTGTATACCTTCTCTTTGCTTCACCTATCACAGTCTTACAATTTTTTCTTGATATATATATATATTTCTGTCTATTCGTAGTTCACTTATGGCGACCGAATTGTCGGAATACTTGCTCCCTCTGAGCAATAGCAGCTGCACATTTTGAGCTGAAACATTCTGTGGAGTTGGGCTTGACTGTAGAATTTTCGCATGGGGACATGTGCTTCACTACCTGCTTTGACCCATTCGGTTACCTCATTTGTGCACTAATCAACAGGAAAGGAGAAAGTTTTACTCCCTGGCGCGTCTCTTATGGAATCTGTTGTGGCCCTGTAAAGAGGCTGAATGAAAACACGAACTCGGCTTCTCTTTTTTGTCTAAGAGGTTTGTCATTTTGTTCTAGCAGTTTTTCTTGTGTCTTTTGTCGTCAGTCGTCGGCATCTTAATTTTGTTCGAGAACTATTTCTTCTGTGTTTGTAGCCTATTATTGGCTTCTTTTTTGTTCTAGATGCTTTTAATTTTGTCTTTTTAGTACGCTTTTCACGTAACCGGAGAATTTGCGGTCGACACTTTAGTCGACAGAGAAAAAGAAAAATACGGTTTTAACTTTTGGGGGGCAGTAGAGTTTTTCTATTTTGACGAAAAAAGGAAAATCAATTATTCCCTTCTTGCTATTAATTAACAGTGTCGGAATAGCCATAAAAATATAGGCGACCTTTCTGCAATGAGAGAAAAATAAGTTGGTCTTTTACGTTTTTTTTTTTGTTTTTTTTATCCTCCACCAGTTTTTAGAACTAGGACGTTGTTTGGTGAATTTGCCGCTGATTTCTCCACGTTTGTCCTTTTTTAAGGTTCTTCTTCATATACTTGTCGCCAATTGTGGTGTCCATTTTAAGATTTTCAAAAATCATTTACTGTAAGCACGTCGTCAGTGGTTGTGGTGCTGTATGTTCGAAATCCCATGTCACCAGTTGCTGTGGGGTCCTTTTTAAAGCTCTCAAGAGAAATCTTTAATGTTGTTGCTGTGTCCCGTGTAAGTTCGGATACTTTGCCCCCAGTAGTTGTGAGGTCCTTTTCAAGGTTTTTCGCGAGTTGTTGTGTGGTCCCGTGCAAGTTCGAATACCTCGTCGCCAGTAGTTGTGAGGTGCTTTTTAAGGTTTTTCACAAGTTGTTGTGGGTTCTCGGGTGAGTTCGAATACCTGGTCACCACTTGTTGTGGCCCTGAAAAGGGGCCTGAATAAAAACACGAACTCGGGGTTTAGAGAATAAAATATGGTAAAGAAAATATAATACAACCGAGTAACAAGGGTGGTGGTATGTTCGTATAGTCTGAGCAGCAAGTACTCTCAGTATTTATGGTGAATGGAAGAGTCCAAAGTCCGTTATAGGTAAGGTACCAAAGAATCAAAATCAGCCTACTTGTAGTATCCCCTCGTTTTGAGCAACGACTCATCAGCTTTAAACCAAGATTTTAGGGTGGTATCAATCATTACGATATATTGATCAGCGTTCCTGGTCATTCGTCACAAAAACCTCTGGCAGTGAGGTCAAGAACAGGCCGAGAAGTTTGGCTTGCTGGTCCACACGATCTAGGAGGCGGGTCAGCAAAGTGACGTTCTGTTAGATGGAGTGCACTATGGAGAAACTATACGTAAAGTTACCAGCTGCGTCTGTATAGCTGGAGAATCCAAGCCAGTCACGGTGATGTGCATTGAAATTCCCAAATACATGTATTTGAGCACGAGTCAAGTGAGACTGCTGTATCTATGCTTTCAGAGACAAAATTAAGCAGGGCACAGTCCTTAGTCGAAGGAGAACGGTATAAGAAATGTAACTAACGCTGTGCTGTAAAGTTAATCTAAAGCACATATAGGCTCGATTATCTGATGCTAGCCTATGTTTTCTAGTCATAGGGAGGGTGTTCCGAACATAAACTCCTAGCCCGTGCATATGTTTGGCAAAATATTTAAGGTAGAGTGGGAGGTATTCAGTCATGTCAAAATAATGAGAGGAGATTGAAGATTATAGGTTGTTTTCACTTAGTACAAAGATTTTGGGAGAGTTTACTAAGAGAAAGGTTTCTACGTCATTGATGTTTGTTCTAAGCCCCCGAATATTTGTAAATGCTAGCTTCAAAGGCGGAGGCGAAGATGTTTTTGGTGGGTGTCTTGTTTAGGTTTATTTCCTTTTCTTTGTATTGCCATTTTTGTTTTAGATAGAGTGGGGAGTACCAAGTGGGTGCGTGTTTGGTGCCAATATGCTCATACATCCAGACCATTAATCGAAACTTGATCCATGGTGATTGTGGCTTCGGGAAAGCCCATTGGGGATAAGTGTAGGGTCTCTTTCAATGCGCGGCATGGCACTACAACTACCCATGATATTATACAACTGTTGATCGGGCAGCCGTTCTTAGCGCTACCTAAGAGTTTGCGCTCCTGCACTACCAGTCGGAAACAGCAGCTAGACAAGCTGTATAATCCGTACCTTCACCTTGTCGGAACAAGAGCGACCCAGACTAGTCATGTAAGACTTAGTTTTCCATCTCCTAAATGGATGACCTTACAAGGTTAACGGGTCCATCACACCGGAATTCTGCGCCCGTGTATTGTCAGGTATTTCAGAGCCCGCGAAGGTATTAAAAACAATATATATATATATATATATATATATATATATATATATATATATATATATATATAAGTTTACGCGTCACCTCCCAGATATAACAGAAAATTGAAGATGAGTTCCGCTCTTATGAGTAATATATTTACTGTGGAGACATTTCACTTGTCAGTAAGGTGGGTGAGAGGGCTAATATATATTTGTATAAGTCAGATAAAATAAAACTTCGATATGATGCTACAGAATAGAAAAAATAGAAAATACGTAAAAGAAAGAAATATATGAATTAAAAAATAATTTAAATACAAGTAAAAATCACACGAGTTAGGATGAATAATTTAAAAACAAGAAACAGAAAAAAGAGAAAATACTTAACTTAGCTAAGTTACAAATGCCGGGTTTGCATCTTTCGTCCTGTTGAAAAACCACTACCACCCGAGAGGGAGGAAATATCTGATCAATTCAATGGCGTCTTTTTATAGATATTGAGGGGCAGGCATGTTTTATAGCTGGGAGAGGTGGTTGTGGGTTCTCTTTTTTAACTTCACTAGCTAGAGAATTGTTTATTTTAACTCTTTGTTCACGTTTGAATCACTTAAGTGTTACTGAAATCACACATGGAACTGACTAGAGATACGAGGAAATCCACCAATGAATGAAAAAATAATTTAAATAAAATTAATAATTATACAGCTACGACATGAAAGCAGGTATTTGGTAAGGCGTATATGCTAAATTGGTAGGTGCTCAATATCATAGATAGAGGTTTGTACATTTGTTAAGTGGGAGAAGGGAAGATAAGAAACTCGGCGTTGTTCGACGATACATTAAAACAAATATAAGTTTCATTAGATTATTAAGGCGGGGTCGATAGAAAAAAAACTCCGCGTTTCCTGAGACCACATAAAACCAAATATAAGGTTCATTATATTATGAAAAAAGAACTTGGCGTTGCTCAGCAATGCATTAAAACAAATATAGGTTTCATTACTTTAAAACTGAACGCTCAGGTGAATTTCTTACATGATTATTAGTATTATTTTTGATTTATTAACACAAAAAATGGGAATGGGCAGGAAAGAAGGGGTGGGGTAAAGAGAGAGGAGAAAGATGGGAAAGGATCGCAAGAAAAAGATAGAGAGATAGAGATATAGAGAGGTAGAGAGACAGACGTTTTTAACATCTATTTATTCTGGGTAGCTCTACCAGTTAATTAATTAATCAGCTTTATAATGAGTTTTATACAATCCACGTCGCTATCCACTTTACCACTGTTACCGTTCAAATAGACTTGTAAAAATGCCAAAAAATCGAAAAATAGTGAATTATTCTTTAAAACAAACGAACAAAAATCGAGAATTATTATTTGTACGGTGTTGATGCATCTATTTTTAAAGATATACTATTTACATTTAATTTGCTATAAACTGCTTATAGACTCAGAATTTCACGGAATTTTCTCACCACCATTTTTGTCTTTTATCTGGCTACATAACCATTTATTTATTCGTATATTTTTTGGCATTTCTTGAATAAATTTACACATGCGGTCAACTATTTATAGTGTGAGGACCTTTTAATTCAAAGATTAAAAACGAAGAAACACAATTATATAAAATAACATGCTAACAATGGAATATTAACTTTAAGTAAAAAGGAAAAAGGAAAAGTTTAAAACTAAAAATTTCCACAGAATTTGTTACCGCCATTTTTTCTTCAATTTTTACTGTCAGTGCAAATCTTTTGCATTCGTACATTCCTTGATATTTCTTGAATAAATTCATGCCTGCAGTTATCTATTTATAGTGTGGTTTGGTTTGGTAGTTTTGTTTTACGGCATATCAACCCTTTTTGGGTTATTTAATGCCGAATCTGGTCATTATAGTAAAAGTTTTTATGCTTCAAGTTCTTTATATCTTTAAATGTTTAATCATCGTTTTTGGTTTGGTAGTTTTGTTTTACGTCATAGCAACCCTTTTTGGGTTATTTAATGCCGAATCTGGTCATTATAGTAAAAGATTTATGCTTCAAGTTCTAAAAATAAAATAAAAAAGGGGAGGGAGAAAGGGAGAGGGGCTGTTGTTTTTGTTTTTGGTTTTGTAGAACATAATTAAGTTTTACAAAAAAAAAAAAAAAAAAAAAAAACGTCAATGTAGGTGAATTTCGTCTCAGGGAGTTATAGTGTGGAAAATGGATTTTACTTCTCTTCTTCATAGACAACTCAAAAATGACAGACGAGGAAACAAAATAAAAACAGCCCGAAACTTACATTGGTGAGAATGTAAGAGTAAATTTCAGGAATAGACCAAAAAAAAACATGCTCACAAGTAGAGGTTTGGATGGTTGTCGTCCTCCTCGGTCTTTGCATCGTTCTTAACCATTCACGACCATTTTCTGTGACACCAACAGTTCATGCTGCCACTAGCGTTGTTTATTTGGAGAGAGACAAGGGGATCCAATTATAAGATTTTTCTTATATACTTAAGAATTTTCCGTTTCCTAGAATTCGTGTTCTTTCTATATTTCTCCATATGTTTATTATTCAGCATTATTCTATTTAAATTTGTTTGTTGTTTGCCGATGTCATCTGCTTATGTGGATTGGCTTCCGTGCTCGATGAGTTTTATTGATATTTCAGTTTATTATTATTATTATTATTATTATTATTATTATTATTATTATTTGTACTCATTGGGAGTTCTCACACAGATCATCGTTGGTGATTACTCAGCGACAATAACCAGTGGTATTTCCTGGAGTCTGAGTGATAACAAGTCTCCCCAGATTTCCAGTATCTTTCACCTCTTTTCGATAACCACCGCAAATAACCTTGCAGTATCGCAACAGCCGCTTACCATTGATTTCTCGCTGGTAAGGACCATTGTTCTTCTCTGGGATTTGGGTGGCAATATGTCTCCTCAAGATCCCAGCATTCTCCGCACTTTTCCAGTGGAGGTTTCTCATCCTCCTCGACCATCTACAAATATTTTGTTTGGTGTCAGCCTAGGCCGGGAACATTTTGAGAGCTTATAGTGTTTCTTGTCATTTCTGTTCCTTGGTTAATTTTTGTGTGGTGTTAGCTAAACCAGTATAATTTATTTAGGGGGGGGAGAGATTATGAAGTGATGTTTCTTGCACTTTCTGTCTCTTGGTTCGTGTTGTGGTGTTCTTCGTGTGGTTTTGTTTTCTCCCAGTTGTAGATTCCTTTTGACTGGTTATCCTTTTTAGCTTATGTGGGTTGGTTTCCGCATTCAATGTTTTTTTCCTTAAGATTGCAGCTGTTTTGATCATTGCCGTCCTTTGTATGATTTCGATGGTCTCTTTGATTCCAATTTCTCTCAGTCTTTTTCCCAGGTTTTGTTCCTAGTGCTCCTATGATTATTGGTATTATACTAACTTTCTTCATGCTCCATATTCCTTTCTGTTCTCTGGCTCGTTCTGTGTATTTGCTTCGTTTTTCCGTGTCTTTGATCTTCACTCTGTGGGCGGCTGGAACGGCGAAGTCTACGATTTTACAAGATGTTTCCTTCTTGTTGATTATAATAATTATTATAATAAAATCAGATATCCTTGCTTGTATGAGTTTATATGTTTGTATATCCATATCCCAGAGAATTTTGTGTTTTTCGTTTTCCAGTACTGTTTCTGATTTATATTTGTACCATTTGTCTGCGTATTCGAAATTCAATTGTTTGCACAGTTCCCAGTGTATTGTTTCCCCCATCACATGTATGTTCTTGTATTCTTGTTGGGCAAGTTTGCTACATTCACTTATTATAAGATTTACTGTTTCGTTTCTTTGTCCACACAGTCTGCATTTACTGTTTTCCTGCGTTTTATCTATTTTAGCTTTAATGTAGCCTGTCCTAATCGCATTGTTCTGTGCAGCCATCAGTAAGGATTCCGTTTCTGTTCAAGTTTCTTTTTCTTAGCCATGTCCAGCTATTTTCGTTGGTTTCTTCTCTTGTGAGTCTTATAAAGCGTCCAATATAGTTGTTTTTCTTCCCACATTTCTTTTCTTGTCTGTTTGTGTCCAGTTTCGATGCTTCCTGATTTGTTCCTTGGCATGGTGTCTCTTGCTGTGGTATTTCCTGGAGTCTGAGTGACAACAAGCCTCCCCACCATTCTAGTATTCTTCACCTCTTTTCGATAACGATACGGTATCGCAACAGCCTCTTACCATTGATTTCTCGCTGGTAAGGACAATTGGTCTTCTCTGGGATTTGGGTGGCAATAAGCCTCCCCAAGGTCCCAGCATTCTCTGCACTCTTCCAGTGGAGGTCTGGTTTGTGTTGTCCCTCCTCGGTCTTCTCATCCTCCTCGACCCTCTACAAATATATATTATTATTAATTATTATTATTATTTAGTAACTAAGAGTTCTCACACAGGGCATCATCAGTGATTGCTCATTGATAATCACTGGTGGTGTTCCCTAGAGTCTGAGTGACAAGTCTCCCCATATTTCCAGTACTCGCTACCTCTTTTGATAACTACTTCAAACGAATTTGCGTGATCACAACAGACGATTACTATTGGTTACTCGCTGGCAACGATATTTGGTATTCTCTGGGATTTTTATGGCAATAAGCTTCTTTAAGTGAAGGTCTGGTCAGTGCTCTCTCTCGTCAGTCTTTCCATCCTTCTTGACCCTTCACGACTATTTTGTGTGGTATCAGCCGAGGCTGTTTCCATCACTTTCTTGTTGGGGGTGTGAAATTTCTCGCATTTTCTGTACCTTGGTTTCATGTTGTGGTGTTTATTCTATGTTTTTTTTTTTAATTTCTATTGCAATTTCCATGTGACTGATTAGAATTCGTAACTTGTGTGGGTTGGTTTCAGCATTCAAGGAGTTTCCTTAAGATTGCAGCTGTTTTCATAATTGCCGTCCGTTGTATGGTATCAGTCTTTCCTTTGATTCCAATTTCTCTCAGTCTTTTTTTTTCAGTTTTTTTTTTCGGATTGTGCCTAGTGCTACTATTGTTGATATTATATTGACTTTCTTAATACTCTATATCCCTTTACATTCTCTGGTGAGTTCCGTGTATTTGCTTCGTTTTTTCTGTTTACTTGATCTTTACCCGGTGGTCTGCTGATATAGCAAAATCTACGATTTGGCAGGATTTTTCCTTCTTTGCGATTATAATAACATCAGGTCTCCTTGCTTGTATGAGTTTATCTGTTTTCACCTCCATATCACAGAGTATTTTGTGATTTTCATTTTTCAGTACTGTTTATGATTTATGTTTGTACCATTTGTCCGCGTGTTCCAAATGCAGTCGTTTGCATAGTTCCCAGTGTACTATTTTTCCTACACAGTCGTATCATGTGTATGGTTTCAATCTTCTCTTTGATTCCAAATTCTATTAGTCTTTTTTCAAATTTTCTTTTACGGGGGAATTGCTTTTAGTGATCTTGAAATAATTCGTATTATGTTGACTTTAATTGTGTTCCATGTCACTTTTAGTTCTCTAGCAAGTTTAATGTATTTGTTTCGTTTGTCTGTCGACTTCATTTTCACCCTGTGAACTGATGGGACGGCGAAAACTATAATCATCATCATCATTATTATTAGCTGAATATAAGCAGTTTCCGTTAGGCATTTCTATGCGCGCTGTTCATATCGAGGAGAGCAGCTAGCCGCTTCATTTCTCCTTGAAATGTCACCAGTTAAGAGAAAGTAATAAAAAAAAACAACTTCATTCAGAAATCACGTGATTTCCTGACTTCTGCCTGTTGTCATTCTCTGACCCTTAAATTTTCCGACTCAAACACGGACCTTATTATGTAACAAAATGGCATTGCTTCCATGTAACCCATTACTACAATTCACACGTTGGCGTGATCAGCTATTTAAACTGTTTTTTGTCAAGTGTACACTACTTACTCCACGGATGATTCGTTTGTCAGGGTAATCGGCCTTCTCGGACAGATGCTCGTCTTCTTCGAATTCACCAACTAGCAATCGGCCATTTAAAGTTGTTCATAAACTACTACTTTTAACCTCTTATTGTAACCCCCTTGTATATGTTCCTCTGATTGGCTCGTGTAGAAGCGAATTAAACATTGTCGACCGAATGTCGCGTTCTTGACCGACTGAGCTCATCCAGCTATTTTACGTGGTCATGCATGGTTGCTGCTCTTCGATGACATCTCCCATCTGGACGATACTCAATAAATGATGATTGAGTTTTAAAACTTTTATTTTTACTGGGCTTCAATCTATGGTACCCCCTGTAAGACATTCACAACAAAAACTCGTCTAGTTACAACCACTCTCTCTCCCCCGCTCTCTCTCTCTCTCTCCCTCTCTCTCTCTCTCTCCCTCTCTCCCTCTCTCTCTCCCTCTCTCTCTCCCTCTCTCTCTATCTACCTCTCTCTCTCCCTCTCTCTCTCCCTCTCTCTCTCTGCCTAAAATTAAACGAGACTTCCATGAGAAAAGTTCCTTTCCTAGAACTACCCATATGTGGAACTCAATACCGTAGGGGCTGCTTCCTAACTGACTACCACATAGTTGTTTTCAAGTCCAATGTAAACAAATTCTTGTTGAGCCGTCCTCTTAAGTAATCAAATTCTGCCCAATTCCCACCATTATTACTAATCATCACGGTGTTTTCTCACCTAACACTTATTAAATCTTATCCTAGTGTAGCCTTTGGCCATTGATATGTGGTGACTCTTTAGTAAAAAATAAAACACCGGGTGTGGTCTGAGATGATCGGTCTGAACATTTTAAAGAGACACTCGCGTTTAAATCAGGTGGGGCAGCTTAGAGATGGCGTTACATATAGAAAGACAACTTTATTACCTCCGCCAAGACGGATGTTATGTTTTCGGTCGAGTTTCTTTGTTTGTGTGCATCTGTGATATTTAGGTCAAAGGTAAAGGTTACGAAAAAGGTGAAAGTAAGACTTTGGGCGATACTTTCGGTTCTCGTTATCATAGAGACTCGCTATTAGGCCCATATTGTAAACAATAAAGTCTCGCATCTTATATGACTTTGAGTTTCGGCCTTGACTTTGAATAATTAGGTTTCCGTCGAAATTTTGACTTAATTTCAGCTTCTGATTTGTCCAAATTAAGTGTATGGATCTGATGTTGCTTGATAACTATAAGCATACTGAAAAAATCAGCCTGATCAATTAAATAGTTTTTGAGTTATCAACGTTTCCATCGCATAACTCCGGGGATACTCCATACAATATGGAGAAGTAAGGCCCAGATAAGACTGTGACGCATCCTTACATTGTCAGATGGAGATATGAAGTCTCCCGACTGAGTTATGTTATTGTTAATATTAGTATTGTTTGACATCACAGTCATACGTATTCTTGTGTTAAAGTATTGTTAATATTAGTATTGTTTGACATCACAGTCATACGTATTCTTGTGTTAAAGTATTGTTAATATTAGTATTGTTTGACATCACAGTCATACGTATTCTTGTGTTAAAGTATTGTTAATATTAGTATTGTTTGACATCACAGTCATACGTATTCTTGTGTTAAAGTATTGTTAATATTAGTATTGTTTGACATCACAGTCATACGTATTCTTG
>OY744515.1:249066227-249083727 GCA_963556195.1 Sepiola atlantica
CACGTCAAAAAACCAAAAGTAATTCTGTTTTGCTCTGTTTAAATTACATTGAGCTCTGTTATTCAGATTCTCAACACAAAATTGAAATCTACACACTATATATATATATATTATTTTTTGTTGTTTCAGAAAATAATCAATTTCTAACCAAGAACAAATTCCAAACCATAGATTGTTTTAGAAATTATAAATCAACAAAATTTGAAAACAATCTGAGAAGGGCAAAAACATAAAGCCGATTTTCAAGAAGGGGCCATATTATCTTTAGAACCGGTTATAGCCAAGTAATTAGGATCATCCATATATTTCGTTTTTATGTTATATCCCTATAAATGCATGGATTGAATGGGAAAAGGGTTAAGAAAAAAACAGTTTTAAAACGATTATATTGAAATTGCCAGTTCATATTCTTTAAGGAGAATTGTAATTTTAAAATATCCTAAAAATGGAAGAGAGGGAGAACTATGTAATATCTATATATTTTAAAGACAATGAATGAATTTCGCCTATCTAGATCCAGTTATGAACAAATATGATGAATTCTATGTGATTTAAAGAATATGTTTTTATAGAAATTGAAATTTAATATTAAAGCAGGTAAATCATTATTTTATAGAGACTCTTTCTTCGGGGAGGGTAGATTCTTGGATCTTATCAGCTAGAATCTCATTGGATGTTCTGCTTCACTTTTCAAACTTTGAGTAGTGGTAGCAAAACAATAGCACCTTCTTTTGTGCAACAGTCCATGGTTGAGCTTTTAAGCCTCTTATGTTTCTTTTTTGTTGTTGCATTTGATGGAGATAGGGAGGAGGACCTTTTGTCTCAAGGCCTGATGGCTGACTCTGGTTGGCCTCTGTATTGGCTGGAGCACCATTTTCAGGGGCAGGAAGGTTTACACCATTGCTTTCATCTTCCCACCTGGTGTGTGAACGGGTTGATGGGCCCTTTTTATCCTGTGTGTCGGCCTGCCAGTATTTATTTTTGCTTTTATTCATATTTTTTATTATTCATTTCCTCATTGTCAACGGCTTCTAATTGTTTATTCGAAGCTGCTCTCTATGAGTAGAGGGGGTGCCCCCGTCCGCAATTCGGGAGACGTGCTGGGTGGCTTGAGGAGACAGCACACCATTTTTCTTTGGATATTTGGTCAGGGTTTACTTCAAGTAAAAAGTATCCTCATCTCAGAGTCTCTGACAAACCCCTGTACAGAGAGACCGAAGACACCTGAGGGTGGTGTATAGATGGCATGTGTGTGTGTAAAGAATTAACATTCCTTACACTGACGATTGTATAAGCATGAAACATCGATGTATGTAGGTAATAATAATGAGTATTTATTCAAAATTTTGTTATGGCCCCCTTATTACAAATACTGGTGCTTCTTAGAGATATTAATAAAAGCAGTCATATTATGGCTTACATGCGATGTTCCAACCCGTTGTTGTTGTCGAACACTGTTCGACTGATTACTATGTGCATTCGCTGATTTAGCGTTTCTAGGGTTACATTTCAATTAATTTCTGTGCTAATTGGTCGTGACCGAGGGGTAGAATACCGAACTACGGGTCAGTGATGACTTTGTACAGAGAGACCGAAGACACCCGAGGGTGGTGTCTAGTAGGCATTCAAGTAGAAATAAATCAGTTGGTTACTCAAGTCTCAGTAGAATCCCATTACTAATGTTTTGTATGCTAGGAAATCCTCTCTTGATTTGCAGGTAATTCATTATTAGCAGAAGAAACGAAATTGTGATCTTAAATCTATGAAATATATTTCAGCCGTTGACTTTGTAATACATAAGAATATCGCAATGGCACCAGCTTCGAAACAACTCTGATAGAATAGCCCGAATTATCATAGAAATCAATGCCACATATCATCCCAACATTATACAGGCACACAGATGAGGAAATTGAAGCCACTTATTAGAGAATCGACGACCTTATGACAAACAATTATTAACAAGCTTATTACAACATAGTCATGGGTGAATTTAACGCTCAGGTTGGTAAAGGGAAACCAGGCAATAAAGTCCTGATTAGTTAGTTCTTGGAAAACGAAATACCAGAGATGATCTAATTAATTTATGTGAGAGACATCAGCTGAAGATTATCAACACATTCTTTAATAACAAACTCAGCAGACACTTGACTTAAAGTTCCCTAAATAGCACCAGAAGGAACGAAATCGATTACATACTAACTAATAAACCACACATATTTACAAATGTCTAAGTCCTCAACAGATTCAAGACTGGGAGTGACCACCGTCTGATACGCGTCTCGATCTGCATCAACACGAAATTAGAGCGAGCAAAACTCATTAAAACATCCAAAAAACGATCTGCTATCTGCTAAAGCACGAGAATTACAAGTGGAACTAATTGTCAGGTTCAAAGCCACGAAGAGATGTTGACACAATATGCGATTTTATCACCTCCACTATCTTAGAAACGGCACTGGACACCGCTGGAAGAGACAAGTCACCAAAACCGGACAAGCTTTCAGGGGAGACCAAACTACTAAGAGAGAAAAAAGACCTGAAAAGAAGAGGTACGAATATTCAGAACATTAATATTCTGAAGAACGCAAGACCTTACGTTGCCAAATAAATGAAAAAAATAAAGGCTTACAATGGGGAAGAATAGCTAGAAGGTTTTAGAGAGAACAAACGTCTAAATGCTACTAAAATGAAACAATGTCTTGGAATTACGGCAGGTATTCTCTAAGATTGAGTTGATCCGATCGCAGCGATTCTAACTGGACATTCTCACTAAATGCCTTAATTCATAGGCGAAATTCATAACTGAAAGATTATGCCAGTTACCATCTTCCAAAAGAAAGTGGACTTAAAAGATATTAAAAACTATAAGCCTACTTTCTGTTGTTTACAAGGTATTTTCCAAAATTCTCTTTAAAAGGATGCAAAACACACTTGACAGAAACCTACCCAGAGAACAAGCTGGTTTCCAGCCAAGATTTAGAACCATGAACCACATTCAAGTTGTAAGCCAACTCCAAGAGAAGATTAATGAGCACGGTATACTATGTTTCGCGTTTGACGATTATGAAAAAGCACTTGACTCCTTCGAAATCACCCCTATGTTCACAGCTGTGAAAAGTCAAGGAGTTGAAAGCGCTTACATCAACTTATATCAGGATCTTTTACGACGGAGCGACAGCAATTTTAACACTCCAACAGGATAATGAAAATATCAATATAGAAAGAAATGCCAAACAAGGCGACAACAGTTGACCAATTCTCTTTGCATCCTGCTTGCAAGGTTCGGGTATCAATAACATTGACTAAGAAGGCAGAGGTATCAACGTAAACGGATAATACTTGGCTCATCTGGAATTTGCCTACGATATCATTGTCACAAGTCACACACATCAAGAATTAGAAATGATTCTTAACGACATTCACAATGCTAGCTATGTAGTTAGTGTTAAGATGCACACTGGAAAATAACAACGTCAAGTTTAAGCAATATGCTACAAAATCCAACGTCATAGTGAAAGGAGAAAATGTCGAGAAAGTTGACAACTACATCTACCTAGAGAGGATGGTGATAAGCGACGCTGATAGCATGCCTGAAATCAAACGTCCAATTGCACTTGGGTGGACAGCCTTTTTCAAAGCAAACAATATCATGAAGAGTAGAAAATCCACTATGCACATTAAGCAGAAAGTGTTCAATGAATGCAGCATGCCTGTTATAATGTATGGTGGCGAAACATGGGCACTTAATAATGTTGTGATAAAAAAGCTAAGAAGAGTAGCACAATACAAAATGGAACGCATAATGCTCGGGATCAGTTTACATGATAGAAAAAGAAACACCTGGATCAGACAGCAAACTGGAGTAAATGACATCATCACCACCATACGAACGGCAAAACATAGATTGACAGGTCACCTTTTGATATATACCTTCCTTTACATTGGAATATAAGTTCCATTTTTATCATATATATATATATATATATATATATATATATATATATATATATATATATATATATATATATATATATATATAAAGAGAGGGGAAAAAGGGGAGAATAATTGGTTTTGTTTGTTAGAAAGAAATCCAATAAATTATTTAATAATAAGGGCATGATATTTATTTATTTATTTAATAATAATAATAATAATAATAATAATAATAATAATAATAATAATAATAATAATAATAATAATACCACCTGATGTACATGGATGACCTTAAACTGTTTGCAAAAAACAAAAAAGAACTGGAAAAGCTGATAAACACAACCAGGATATTCAGCCAGGATATCCAAATGGAGTTTGGAATAGAAAAATGTGCACTGCTAGAGATCAAAAAAGGAAAACTGGAGACGACAGAAGGTATAGAACTGCCCAACCAAGAGGAGATGAGGGCGCTAGGAGAACATGATAGCTACAAATACCTGGGAGTTCTGGAAGCAGACACAATCAAATATACAGAAATGAAAGAGAAGATTGGAAAAGAATATCTACGAAGAACAAGGAAACTCTTAGAAACTAAACTATATAGCAGAAACCTAGTAAAAGGGATAAACACATTGGCTGTATCACTAATAAGATACTCTGGACCATTCATAGGCTGGACCAAAGAAGAACTCAGGCACCTTGACCAAAGAACAAGAAAACTAATGACTATGCACAATGCCTTGCACCCAAAAGACGACACGGACAGACTCTACGTGAAAAGAAATGAAGGAGGTAGAGGACTGGTAAGTATAGAAGACTGTGTGGAAGACACCAAAAAAGAGCTGGAGAAATATGTAACCCAGAACACGGAAAGACTGATCACCACAGCAAGAGACACCAGCCCAACAAACAACCCCGGAAGTACTGAACCCAGAAACAAAAAGACAAGAAAGGAAAAGTGGGAAGAAAAACAACTACATGGACGCTTTACAAGACTCACAAGCGATGAAGCCAATGAAAACAGCTGGGCATGGCTAAGAAAAGGACACCTGAACAGAGAAACGGAATCTCTGCTGACGGCCGCACAGAACAATGCGATTAGGACAAACTTTATTAAAGCAAGGATAGATAAAACCCAGGAAAACAGCAAATGCCGACTGTGTGGACAAAGAGACGAAACGATAAATCATATAATAAGTGAATGCAGCAAGCTAGCACAAAGGGAATACAAGAACAGACATGACAGCATGGGGAAAGAAGTACACCGGGAAATGTGCAAACAACTGAATTTCGAATATGCAAAAAAACGGTACACACACAAACCAGAAACTGTACTAGAAAACGAAAAACACAAAATCATATGGGATATGAATGTACAAACAGACAAACCCATAACAGCAAGGAGACCGGATATGATAATAATCAACAAGAAAGAAAAATCCTGCAAAATCGTGGACTTTGCCGTTCCAGCAGACCACAGAGTGAAGATCAAAGAGACGGAAAAGAGAAGTAAATATACTGAACTTGCCAGAGAATTGAAAGGAATATGGAACATGAAGAAAGTCAGTATAACACCAATAATCATAGGAGCACTAGGAACAGTCCCCAAAAACATGGAGAAAAGACTGGGAGAAATAGGAATCAAAGGGATAACTGAGACCATACAAAGGACAGTAATGATCAAAACAGCTACAATCCTGAGAAATGTCCTCGAATGCGGAAACCAACCCACATAAGCAACGAATGGAGAACAAACACATGGAAGCACAAGACAGCAGAACCGGGGAAAATACAACCGCACGAGAGAGGCGCAAGCATAGGCTGACGCCACAAAATTATGGACAGAGGGTCGAGGAGGGAAAGCGCAAACCAGACCTCCACTGGAAGAGCGCGGACAACTCTGGGACCTTGGGAAGGCTTGTTGCCACTCGGGCCCCAGAGGGGACCAATGGCCCTTATCAGCGGGAAATCGTTGGTAGGTGGCTGTTGCGATTACCGCAAGGTCATCAGCGGTGATGAACGAAAAGAGGTGGAGCATACTGGAGGCCTGAGGAGACTTGTTGTCACTCGGACTCCAGGGAATACCACAGGTTGTCGGCAGTGGGTGACCACTGACGATGACCAGTGTGATAACTCCTAGTGAGTAAATAATAATAATAATAATAATAATAATAATAATCAACACCACGTTGATAAACATTATATTATTAGGATCGTAATTGTAAGCGTATATATGCGAGCGTGTGAATGTCTTTTGTGTGACAAATTGTAAATGGTGTATGTGTGAAGAAAAGTTCGTCAAATTGAAAGAGATCACCTTTTTCCTCTTCCCCCACCTCCTCGGCCGAGGCCGCCTGTTGGGGTGTGGGTTTGTTGACGAGAGTTCTTTGTGTGCGTTCTCCCAGAACGCTGAAGGCAAAAAGAGAGAGAGAGAAAGAAGGTGTGTGCCTTCTTATAGACTTTAAACCACGCGTGGTCAAGCCGACCCGCTGGTTCCCCATTGGCCGGAATCTTTTTGGCGACCGTGGTTCTGCGAGATTCTCTACCTCAGAGACGAAGAAGGACTGAGCAAACAAAGAAAGAAAGTTGTGGCGTCTGCCACACAAGCTCCCCGTCGAGAACGGAGTTGATAGATCTTTTGTAACTTGTCTTCTCTTTTTGTAGCAGCAAATATACCGACTTAGGCATTTTTATTGGTAATTCGCACAGGAGATAGCCCATGAGAGAACTTTTTAAAATAGTTGTCGCCATTTTGCTATCCCTGCATAGAATCAATCCATTTTTTTGTGTCCGATTTTGGCGTTTTGCCAATTGTATTAAAACTCTATCAGCGAGGATTTAGCGTTCATTCTGGAAGGATGAAGCTGTAGTTTTGTGGTTGCTCCAGCAAAAAAATTAGCGTTCGCGGCGAAATTTTTATTTTTGTGCTTATTGGGATTTTCTGCCACGCGAAGCTGGTAATGTTTGGTAGTTTTGGCTTTTGGGTGTGTATTTATTTTTTGCTGGAACTTAGCGTTCACACTAGAGATTCTTGGGCTGAGGAAATATCAGGTGAAAGAAATGTCTCTAGTATGAAGCTTGGTATTTATTGTTCAGGAATCAATTCCGAGGTCGCGTTGAAATTTTGTGCATCCGTGCAATTATTCTTGGGCTGATGCAGATTTTGTCAGGTTGTAGATTTTCTTGCACGAAGCTGTATTTGACTTGAGAGGATTCAACGCTCGGCGCCTTTTGTTGCTTCCTTTGTTCTTCGTCTGATAAGACCATTATTTTTTTTTTTTTGGTTGTCGGGTTGACGTCGTTTATTTTTATTTTAAAATAAAATATATATAGTTTTTTTGTTTTTTTTTTTGTATTTGCCTATTAGTAGCTCCATATATTCGAGGAAATTAGTGCATATATTTCGTACTTTTTAATTTTAAAATGGGAGGTTGTGCACATATTATACCCCCTAAAACTTCTTTAAATACTTCAGAGAAACTGTAATTTGGGGAATATTTATTAATTGATATCTAATAGCTATTGTTAAAATTTCATAAATATCGGAGGCATCTGAATTTTAAAAAAGGGTTCCCTCCCCTTTTTACCACCTTTACATAACACCAAATTAAACTAAATATAACCTACGCTGTGACCCCGTACGCCGTTTTCCTAAAGTCATAATGATCGGTTAATTAGTTGAAGAGTAAATCTTATAGATAGAAATATATCAACATATGCACATACCTAACTTGATATGTATACACGGATTAAGTAAACATTTATAAAATGCTCATTTGCTGACAAAAATGTAAATATTTGGTATCTTTTATCAAATGCATTCAATAATATCCACCACAGACAATAATATTCGTAAAACCTGTTAACACAAATTCACTGATAGCGCCGCTATTTACATTTTTCTGTATAACAGTTCTCAACTTGTTGACAAAATTCCTCAAAAGAATTTAAAGATATATTTTATCATTATCTTTCCTGCCTTATTGTTGTGAAGTAGTACAACAGTAAAAAGAAGAAGTCAAGTCGAGGTTGGGTTAAGATAACAAGTGTATTAACATAAAGGTACAAGGTAAGGAAACTGACTGGCACTTGGCTAGACAGTTACAAGTCTGTCCTTTTTCTCTCTCCCGTGACTCTGGTGACTCGCACTATTTATAGTGAGAACCGGTGTAGTTTCTCTTCTGTTAGAACGGCCGGTGTAACACCCCCTTTGAAAATATCCCATCTGGGGATTAATAACTTTTT
This sequence comes from Sepiola atlantica, assembly GCA_963556195.1. Lineage (NCBI taxonomy): Eukaryota > Metazoa > Mollusca > Cephalopoda > Sepiida > Sepiolidae > Sepiola > Sepiola atlantica. Next base: position 249,074,409 of record OY744515.1, read on the forward strand.
TGTTTGAGAATCACCATCATCAACTCAGTCGATTTCCGTTTTCGTTTTCATCTCCTAATCTCAGGAGCAGTCTCTGGTATGGGCACCTGAAAAGTATCTAACACTGTGTCCATGATGTCCTCCTCGGGCGATCTGGTCACCTCACTATTCGTGTATCTTTTCCGGATTTGATTAGTGTGACGTTTGTGCACCAAATTATGTCCCTTAATCATATAGACCATGTTGCCTATTTGTTTATCCACAGTGCCGGACTCCCAGAAAGTCCTATTGTTTCTGTAAATCTTCTAAAACACTTTTTCGCCAACTTCATACCGTTTTTTCATTATCGTTTCTTTTAGGTTTGCCCTATCCTGGTTTGGTAACAACTTGTGGAAAATCGATCTAACCTTGCGTCCGAACATGACCTCAGCAGGTGTCTTCAACGTTTCGATGTTTGCATTCGGAGTGACTCTGTAAACTTGCAGAAACTGTTGGATTGACTTATCTGTCGGTGATCCACTAGCTTTTTCCAGGGCTCTCTTGAATGTGTCAACGAATCTCTTTGCCGTCCATTGCTTCTTGGATGGTATGGAGGGATTGTTATATGCTCGATGAGATGATCCTCGCAAAGGTGTTTAATTCAGTAGACGTGAATTGAGTACCATTGTCGGTGGCAATGCAGTCTACTACTCCAAACCTAGCGAATAGTTCGTATAGGAAGTTGATAGCTGCCTCGGATGTGGGGTTCTTGCATTTTAGTACTTCCGGACAATTAGCTAGGCTGTCTCCAAGAATGAGATAGTAGAACCCATCCAGTGGTCCCGCAAAGTCTAAGTGAATTCTAGATCAAAGTCGGTCCGGTTTAATCCACGATCCGAATTGAGTCGGAGGAGCTTTCATAGCAAAGGTGCATCCTCTACACTCTCTGACTTTTTATTCGATATGCTTATCCATGTTTGTCCAGTAAACGAAAGAGCGCATAAGGCTTTTCATTCTCGATATGCCTGGATGTCCTACATGGAATTCCTTGAGCATTCTTTTCTGTAATGTCATAGGAATTACAACCCTGTCGCTATATAACAGGACGTTGTCGCAAATTGAATAAATTCCATCATCTAGTTGGTTATTGTTGATTTTTTCTTTCGTGCTTATGATAAATTCGTCAACCTCTGCCTTACTCTTAATCTCATCAAGCGTTACTGGAAGTTCTCTTATTGTGTCACGTAACGTAGTTTTACTTCAGCTTCCGCTTGAATGGCTGCTATCACCATACCCTCCAATGGTTCTGACTGTTTAGGTATCAACCTTGATAAACCGTCTGCATGACCAAATTTCTTAGATGGTACATACTCCATTTGAAAATTGTAGTTCAGAAGAATGGTACCCCATCTTTGGAGTCTATTCGCAGTGTGTTGTGGTAGTCCCTTTTTCGATCCGAAAATCGTTAATAAGGGTTTGTGGTCTGTTTGTAACAGAAATTGTCTACCGTGAAGGAAACGATGAAATTTCTTTACCGCGAATATAATGCTTAGAGCCTCTTTCTCAATTTGAGAGTATTTTTTCGGCTGGTAGAAGTGTCCGGGATGCATGGGCTATGGGTTTTAATTTCTATCATCCATTTTGTGCAATATGCATGCTCCTATGCCATAGTTGCTGGCATCGTTTGCAACTACAATATCACGCTTGGGATTATAATGTGCCAGAAACAAGTCAGACGTTAAGATATCTTTAATTTTCCGAAACGCTTCTTCGCACTCTTGCGTCCAGACCCATTTTTGGTCCTTCTTTAACAGTTCATTTAAGGGTGATCTAAGTTTATGCATGTTTGGTACGAACACATTGTAGTAATTCGCCAACCCTAAGAAGCTTTGTAGAGACGCAATATTTTCTGGAGCAGGCATGTTCCTTATCGCCATTGCCCTATCTGGGTCTGGCCTTCTTCCTTGTTCATCGATGATTTGCCCTCTTTGAGTTTAAACCCATAATCCTGGATTTTTTTGAATACTTGGTTTACATGAGTATTGTGTTGTTCTTTGCTAACGCTGTTCATTAACACATCGTCCAGGTACCCTACTGCGAAATCCATTCCATTTAACATCATGTCCATAATTTGTTGAAAAATCGCAGGGGCGACCTTGACCCCAAAAGGAAGTCGGTTAAATTTGTATAATCCCTTATAGGTATTGATACATAGCAGTTTTGAGCACTCTTCATCGACAGGGATTTGAAGATAAGCGTCGCTAAGGTCGATTTTAGAAAAATATTTTCCTCCACTCAGTTTCGCAAATATTTCTTCAGGGCTCGGAAGAGGGTAATGGTGATCTTTTAATGCCTTGTCTAAGCCTGTGGAGAAGTCGGCACAAACCCGAATCTCCTTGTTCTTTTTCTTAACATAAACTGTAGGTGAAGCCCACTCACTGTGATCAATTTTTGAAATGACACCAATGTTCTCGAGTCTTTCTAATTCACGTCTATTTGCTCTATAGCGGTGTATGGAACATTTCCTTTCTTTCTGAACACAGGCAGTTCATTTGCTTTGACTTCAAACTTTGCTACCGTTTTCGTACACCTTCCAAGACCGCCTGAAAATACGCCTGGAAGATTTTCTTTTAATTCCCTCTTGAGTTTTTCTGCCTCCACATTCGAATCTTCAACCTTTTGGCAAAAGGAGCTTAAAGGCAGATCCCATAGTCTAAACTTTTCAATTAGATCAGTTCCAAAAAGGTTATTCGATTTTCGCATAACAAAAATTTTGGCTTTTTCGGTCTTATTCTGGAAAGAAATATTCATCAATAATTCCGCTTCGAGGGCTATTTTTTCACCACTTATGCTTCTCGCCGTTTTTTTGTGATTTGATCATAGTGGGTCTCCCAAGCTTCTTCCATGTCTGTACATTAATGATGGGAATGTCAGACTAACTATCAAGCTGTAGGCTTACTTTTTTTAAGCATTTTGACCTGTACATATTTCCGGATATTTTGTTCGTCAGGTTCACTTTTTGTCAGTTTAATGGCTGTCTTTCTACCAGATTTTTTCCTACAACGTGATGCCTTATGTCCTTTCTGGTGGCAGTTGTCACATTGTTTGAATATGTAGGGACACTCATTGTACCAATGGTTATCTCCACACCTCCAACACGTTCCAGGTGGATCTTTCCCATGTTTATTTCTCTGGTTATTCATTGAAGTCAATTTTTTCTTCTGATGGATCTTTTTAATATGCGACACTCCGTTTTCCTCTATGTCACGACTGTCCTGTTTCAACGCAACAAAACGTTCACAGTCTTCCGCTAAGTTTTGTATTGTTAGAAATGGCTCACTTTCGAGTTTATTTAAAACACGACGTCTGATTTCGGAGTCTTTATTTAAGACCAGACCTTGCATGACCATTAAACATTTTAAATTATCCGATGATAATTCCTCTAATTTAAAATCGTTGCAAAGTTTATTTACTATACTTGCATACGTAATGTAGTCGTCTTCCTCTCTTCTAGTGACATTCATACTGTAACGGAGAGCGGCCGATTGGCGTAGATGCAGACACTTGTCGGCGCCGTTCAAAGAGGCGGTGTCTGGTATGCTGTGTGTGTGGGGCGAACCCGAAAACGCTCGCTGACGACAAAAAAAGAAAAGAGTGGGAGGAGAAAGGCGTCAGAGAGTCAAATAAGGTTTTTATTTGAAAATCCGGGACGCTGTGTCGAGTGAGAGATTCATGCAAATTAAGTTGATTTGCATGCGTTGCATTTTTTTTCAATAAGAGAGCGAAAGTGAAGATTCAGTCAGTTTGGTGAAGATCGTTCTGAACGTGGAGATCGTTCTGAACGTGGGATTGGAAAGCGAACAAAAGAAAAGAAAAGAAGAGTTCTGGGTTTTTTTTTGTTGAATTGAACGACGTTTTTTTTATACAGTTGAGAGAGACGGGTTTTTTTTTCTTCCATTTGGACTTGATCTTGCCGACATCTCTGTTAAAAGATTATTTCGTTATTTTTTTCGTCTACACATACACTTATATCTCCTGTGGAAAAGAGAAGTGTTTGTAGAAAACAGTTCTGTTAGTAAAGTAACTGCCTCCTGGAAGTTCAACTCACTGGTCTTTTTTGGAAGGATAACATTCACGGACTTTGTATGCTCGGCAGCTCCTAATTTTCTTAGCAAATATCTAACTTTTTTAGAGTCTGTCCATGTACTGCAGTCCGATACTAAAATATCATATCTTCTATAGAAGTGAGCAAAAGTGACATCGTCTTCTGGATTATAATTGAAAATTTCGATAGCGCTCCACACAGCCGTCTGGGAGAATGTATTATGATTCTCGTTTGCTTTCGTTAACTGTGTTGCCTCCAGAAATTTTCTCTGTTCCTCCTGTGTTTTTATCAAGAGTTCTTCGAATTGTTTCTGCTGTTGTAGCAGTCTTTCTTGGAATCTTTCGTCTTGTGTGGCCGCCAGCTCTTTTTGTTCAGCATGCATTTTTCTTTGGGCTTTTTGTTGTTCCAACAACTCTCTTTTAAATTTCTCCTCAATTTCAACTTGTTTTCTTTGAAGTTCCATTTGTTGTTCAACTTGCTGTCTTTGTAACGTAACATTTTGTTCCGTTTGGAATCTAACTAATTGAAAAAGAGAATCTATGAATTCAGCTTCCATCATTCACGAATTCAAATTATGCACCACACAATTTACACTTGTAAAAAAAAATCAGTTTTCCCCACAACGTGCTTAATATAATTAGTTTGCTCAACCAACACAAAGCAAGAAATATATTATTTCTTAGCAAAAAAAATTCAATCCCAGTTCTTTTGTTTGAAAAACAAAACTGAGGAAAAAAAAAATTTTATATGTGTACGTAGTTTTACAAAACCAAGTCCGTCTAATAAGACAAGTTTTATGGGAAATCTTTTTAACCCCTTTGCATTTTGCAAAACTGCGACTTGCTTATTTAACAGTTCTTTGTTAGAAGCACAAATGACTTACGCGAATATATATTTTTCACTGCGCGTCCTTCTTTGCCCTCGACAATTCTGTGGTATACCGTTTTAATAAATAGTCAATCCGGATTTTGCTCAAATATCAGATGTTGTTCTAATAATAACGACAAACTTACATAATATCTGTAATAGTTGACGCGGATAACATTTATCTTAACGAGTCAGTGAACTTGAAGAGAAAAAAAAATAAAGGTGTCAGTGTATTCAATTATTTTAATAATTGAAAATGTCTTTCGTGTTTTCTAGTTTTCGATTTTTGGTAGCAAGTTTTGAGTTTGTGTTTTTTTTTTCTTGTTTTGTTTTTTTTTCGTCGCTTAACTACTCTTGTAGTGGTTCATTTGCTGTTAACCCTTGCGAATCCAAATATCTGTTTGAAAAAACGAAGATGTTTTTCCGTGAAGGTCTTGCGAATCCTTGTATATCAATCACTTTGGGTGATTTTCTACAGTGATATCGTTTCGATTTCTCGTCGCCAATCTGTTGTGAAGTAGTCTAACAGTAAAAAGAAGTCAAGTCGAGGTTGGGTTAAGATAACAAGTGTATTAACATAAAGGTACAAGGTAAGGAAACTGACTGGCACTTGGCTAGACAGTTACAAGTCTGTCCTTTTTCTCTCTCCCGTGACTCTTGTGACTCGCACTATTTATAGTGAGAACCGGTGTAGTTTCTCTTCTGTTAGAACGGCCGGTGTAACACTTATAAATATTGGATTGGCCAACAAGTTCGTTGTTTTTTAAGCGGATATTAAAACCGAACTAGTATTTAGAAAACCCGAGTTCATGCAATTCATTTTCCACGATCGATTTAGAAATCATGAGAATGTCTGCGATTTGTCTGGTTGTCAAACGGCAACTTGTTCAACTACGGCTTTCATTTGATTACTATCGATCATATTTGGCCAGCCAGAGCGAGGAGCATGTCTCACTGAAAACTTTCCTTTTCGGAATCGAGCAAACCATTTCTGGCACACCTGTTCTGTAACAGCATTCTCCGCATATGCATGGCATATCTTTGTGCAGGTTTCTGTAACTTTTGATTCTTTTTCTGTAGTAAAAAGCGTCAGATGTCGGTAGTGCTCTGATTGATCTTCCATTTCAAGGCCTGAATTACGAGCAAAAATGTTAGAACTTTTATGCTTGGATGCTTATGACACACTGACGTCAACATACTCGTTACACCAAATACAGGATTTGAAGAATAGGAATATAAAACGATCTTTCGTAGGCCGGAAAGATGACATTCAAAAAACGAACGAACATCTTGGCCAACCCAATATTTAAAATAAAAGTGAATATGCACTTTATAAACTCCCTGTATGCAGTATAATGCAGGCTTATATTTGTTGGGCGTTTTTTTCAGACCCTCGTGGGTTCGGGGTGAGGATGCCGTCTCTTGTACAGTATGTTTCTACATAGGCATACAAAAGATTACATATGGAATATATGAACGATGACAACTTAACCTAACGATATATATTTTGTTTTATTGAAATCGCTTCATATAAAGCATAAAGTCACTTTATGTAAGGAACTAACAAGAACGAAAGATGATTATCGCAAAGACAGGAGATGACTATTTGCTTTAGTCTTGAAAATAGGAAAACAGTCAGCATGTAGAGAGTTCCACAATCTCGCAGTTCTGGAATAGTAAACTGTATTACAATGAGGTATCAAAACAGCAAATTGATGGAGACCACTAGACTAACGAGTAAAATGAGATAGAACAAAGGATGTGGGGAATAGATCACACAATTCTGAAGAACACATGCCATAATAGAATTTATAGAAAAGACTGAGACTAGCAACATCACGTCTGTGATAGAGAGGGTGCAGAGAAGGAGACAGGTTGGCGCCAATCACATTACAGATACATTTCTGCACCTTATCAAGAACTTTCAAATGGGACAGAGATTCACCAGCCCAAATATGACAACAGTACTCCATACATGGTCTGATTGTAGATTTGTAAAGATAGAGAATAGCCTCAGATGTGAGAAAGTGTTTGGGGCGATAGAAAGAACCGACTTTACGAGAAGTAGACAGAGCAATGGATCTAATATATGAACTCCAAGAAAGATTTGATGAGAAAGAAAGACCAAGAAGCTTCAGGGTCGATTTCTCCTCAAGAGCAGAACCATCCATGAGAATCTCAGGAAGAAAAGAGGCATTCATTTAACTATGGTAGTATTTCCTTAAATAGGAATTGTTTCTGTCTATCTTATAATTAGTCTAAAAAAAACTTTTCTATTATTAGGTCACCAATTATCAAGGCCAACAGTCATTCGAGGATAAAGTTCCATGGAATGGATCGATTGTCAGGCGAAAGATGAGGAGCAATGAATGGTATGAACAAAGTTTAATTACTCATGTGGCGGCTATGCGAGTTTTTTCCAACAACTTAACTGTTTCATGTAGTGAGTCTTGTTAAATTATTTTTAAGATTTAGAAGTGACTGTGAAATTTCCACGAGGTCCGGCTACTATTTTAATGTACTAAAGTGATTGTGAATTTTAGTTGTTTAGTTTACATATTTAAATCACTGTTTAGAATTGCGTTTACTATTTCTGTAGTAATATTTGGGATGTGAGTGTGTTAGAATGAAACGGAAAAGGAACATTCGATTTTGTAACTAGATTAAGTAAACAAGACGTTTTTTCTGGAAGTTAAAGGTTAAAACATTTAAGCTGGCGTGTTCAAAAAGTTACGTTCTGGCAGGAAGTCGATGTGTCAAAGAAGCCAGTAAAATCTTTCTCATGTGTGATTTGGACAGACGTCATTTCGGGTTCGTCCACCCACCTCTAGGGAGGATGATTGAGAAAAGATTAATATTGTGTAGTCGCTGAGATAAACTTGCTACGTGATACAAACTAATTTATTTGTAAGTAGAAGACTAAATAAATAAGAATTAATAAGTCGATGTTTTTTAATTGCTATGACGACGGCTGTTAAGAGACATGAAAAATAATTACTATTACAGATGCTGACAAAACGGAGACGAAGAGAGAGAGGTGAGAAAAGTCAAAACTGATTGAGCTTACTACGACTTCATGTCAATAAAGCCCAATAGCTGATAGCTGTTTCGCCTGCCCGCAGATTTGTTGTGTCCGAAAAATCGCCATACTGTGACATGGCGCGTTATCATTGCCGTAACATTACGTTTCTAAAGATACTTTTTTTCATATTGTTCCATGTTCGTTTTGTGTACATAAAGCATTTTGATTATTTCTCATATTTTTCCAATATCTATCTTTTTCTTCCCTTATTTGAAGATCTTGGGAATTTTAAGTATAGAGGCATTTACAGGGATGACTGAGTTCGGCACTGAACAGCACAAGAGGGTTCTTCTTGTTTCGTGTGAATCAGATGATTCTGGTGTTGGCATTAGTTTCCCCGATGTTCTTCTAGTTAGAAATCTTCCTGGAAAGACATCGGGTACTTACGGGAAAGGCCAGGGGAAGGTTGCCAACAAGTGAAGGTGGTACTGTGGAACCGACTGAATTCGAACTTGGGACACGCAGGTCTTCAGTCCGTGTCGATATCCACTTAACCACCGTCACCTCCCAACAAGAGGGGTTGATGAGACATAAAATGAACCAACAAACCAATGTTTTTCCTTAAAACATGTCAATTACATCGTAAACAACGTAAATGACCCTGCATAATATCTTAAACATTTGTTTTGTTTTGTTTTTGTTTTTGTTTTACTAATGTGTCACCGCTTATCAGGATCCTAGGGGCTACTCAGGGATAAGGGTTAAAGAGATCGTCGATCAGACGATGAGCGCCACAACGTAAGAAACAACCAATGAAATGGGCATAAGATTTCTTAAGAGAAAGTTTTATCCAAGGGGACGGCTCAACAAGTATTTTTTTTAAATTAGACTTGAAGACAACCATGTTGTACTCGACTAGGAAGCAGCCTTGTGGAACTTTGTTCCACAGATAGGATGCACTAGGAAAGTAATTGTGTTCGTAGAAGTTCCGCTTGGTCTTTGTTACAGAGACACAGAGAAAGGAATGTTTTCTGCTGTGGTTGTAGCCAAGCAAGTTCTTGCTGTGAATATTTTACAGAGAGTGGCCGAGGGATTGAAGCTCAGTCAGTCACTTACCATGAACATAACGATACAGTAGATAGAGAGAGTAGCAGGATCTCTTGTGTGTGAAAGAGGCTGTAAGGATGAGTAGAGATCATCCCCCACTAGATTGCGAAGTAAGTTTTGTACTCTGTCAAGTTAAGAAAGGGTGTTCCGAGCGAAACCTCCCCAACAGTACTCCATCTTATGACGGGTCTGTCTCTTATACAGGTAGATGATTGTGTCAGGGTTGAGATACCTTCTGGAGCGATAGAACGATCCAACCA
>OY744515.1:249086227-249541227 GCA_963556195.1 Sepiola atlantica
TTACCTCCACCAAGGAGGTTATGTTTCCGGTCGAATTTGTTTGTCACTATGTTTATGTACATCCTAGCGCCACATCACTTGACAAATCGTCACCAAACTTGGTAAAAATATTGGGCATGATCTAACTTTGAACTAATTTTATTTGGGGATATCTTTTTTTTTTAGCATAGTTCACCCCAAACAAGGCAGGAAGCCACTGTAGACGTAAGGACTACTGAGAAAAAAGAAATGGGGAGAAGGTAGGGGGCAGTCAACCTAGATTGGGATCTGCGCAGTGAGATGTCTGTTTACATTAGTTTTAAACTTCTGCATGTCTGTACTGTCGGAGAAACAGGGGGCAGGGAGGGAGTTCCAGAGGCCAGCAACACGAGGAAAGAAGCTATTTGAGTAGAAGGCTCTCCGACATCTGGGGACCTCCACAGTGAATGAATGAGATTTAGTTGATTGTCAAGTTAGTCTAGTGAATTTACGTCGAGGGGGCACCAGAGTAGCCAGTTCATCGGAGCATAATCCATTGAAATATTTGTTAAAAAGCACAAGGATGCTACATTGCGGCGATGGGACAGGGACTGGAGCTTGGTTGACAGTGAGGGACCTATTAGGTTGGCGATTCTTTTTTTAACCTTGTCAAGGAGAGAGAGACTAGTAGATGATGCACCAGCCCAGATGTGACAACAATACTCCATGCATTGGCAGGTGGTGGCTTTGTAGAGATACAGGATAATGTCAGGTGAGAGGAGTTTACTAGCACGGTAGAGGGAGCCAACCTTCTTTGCGGCAGCCTTGGCAATGTCTTCGATGTATTTGTTCCAATTCATGTTACCTGTGAAGGTTAAGCCGAGGAGTTTGAATGATGAACTCTCAGGTAGGGTGTTATTAGCCATGGCAATCGATGGTTGGAGAGGTTCTTTGTAGTTATTGAAGGAAAGGAGCTTTGTCTTAGCGGCATTAAAAGTTACCAATCATTTGTGACCCCAATCCACTACAGCCTGGAGGTCATTTTCTAAGGATTCAGCCAATGCCTCGGATATGATCGCGTCGGTTTTTCCAACATGGCGAGAGTAAAGCGTGGTGTCGTCAGCAAATAAACCAATCTCAGACACTATGTCATCAGGGAGATCGTTTATATAGATCAGGAACAACAGAGGTCCAAGGATAGATCACTGGGGTACACCAGCATTTATGTCATGTTACTTAGATGAACGGCCATCGAGGACAACCTGGATTTTTCTTTTGTCTAGGAAGGATCTGATTATATCAAGTAATTGCCCAGTAATACCGTATGAGCGTATTTTCAGAAGCCCTTTATGCGATACCTTGTCAAAGGCCTTGGATATATCAAGTGCTACTGCCCTAGCTTCTCCTGCCTTGTCAAGTGTATGATACATGCGTTCAGGGATTATCGTTAGGATGTCCGCAGTAGATCGTGCTTGTCTAAATCCATACTGGCGGTCAGATAGAAGTTTGGCATTATCTAAGTGCCTTACTATCGCTAGGTTGATTAAAGATTCGAAGATTTTAGCAAAGATCGGCAGCAGACTGATTGGGCGATAGTTGTGAGGATCGGTTCTATTCCCAGAACTCTTGTAGACTGGTACCACAGAGGCAATTTTCCAGCTATCGGGGAAGCAAGATTCAGCTAGGCATTTATTGTAGAGTTTGGAGAGGACAGGGGCCAGTTCAGCAGAGCATTTCTTTATTACTATTACTGGTATAAGATCAGGCCCACAAGCTTTGGAGGTGTCAATGTTTTTTATGATGTCTCTGGCCTGGGATGGGGTGATGACCAGGTTATCAAGTGTGGCTTCAGTCCGCAATGGGAATTTGGGGAGGGGGTGGTTATCTTAATCTAAAGTAGAGTTAGAAGCGAAGTAGTTCAGCCTTATCAGTGGCCGTGCATATGACATCATTGTGGTTTGATAGTGGAGGAATCGTTGATTGACCATTATTCACTACACTATTGTAGATTTTCCAGAAATCACGAGTACCTAGTTTCTGTAACTGGATGCGTTTTTTTGTTAACTCATTATACCTTCTCTTCGCTTCACCTATCACGGCCTTGCATTTATTTCTTGACTCTATAAATGTATGTCTATTAGTAGCTGACTTATGGCGGCCAAATTTACGGAATGCTTGTTGCCTCTTAGAAATAGCAGCTGCACATTCCGAGGTGAACCATTGGGGAGAGTGGGGCTGGCTAAAGAATTTTCGCATGGGGACATAGGCTTCGATGCCTACTTTGACCCATTCAGTTAATTCGTTTGCACACTGGTCGGCAGGGAGTGAGAAGGTTTCCCTCCATGGGGCGTCACTAATGTGATCTCTGATTGACTCGAAATCAGCCTGCTTGTAGTATCTTGCTGTTTTGAGCAACGGTTCATCAGCTTTTGGACGACTTTTTAGGGTGATATGTATCATTAGCACAATGTGATCAGCATTCCCGAGTGGGCTATGAGCTTTCGTCACACAAGCCTCGGGCATTGAGGTCAAGAAAAGGTCTAGAAGTGAGGCTTGTTGGTCTACTCGATCGGGGATTCGGGTCGGAAAATCGACAGTCTGAGAGAGGGAGTGAGCTAAGGAGAAATTATACGTAGAGTTGCCGGCTGCGTCAGTAAGGCTGGAGAATCCCAACGAGTCGCGGTGGTGGGTATTAAAATCCCCAAATACATGTATGTGGGCATTCGAGTCAATTAAGAGTGCTCTATCTATGCTTTCAGAGACAGAGTTTAGCAGAGTACAGTCCTGGGTCGACGGGGAACGGTATAAGAAATATAAGTAACTGACGCTGTGATGTATAGTCAATCTAAAGCACATGTAGTCTTGGTCATCTGATTCTAACCTATGTTCTTTAGTCAGGGGGAGGGTGTTCCGAACATAAACTCCTAGCCCGTGCATATGTTTGTCAGAGTCTTTACGGTAGAGTGGGAGGTAGTCAGTCATATCAAAGTGGTGAGAGGAGATTGAGGATTGAAGGTTAGTTTCACTTAGAGCTAGAATATCCTGGGACTTCATCAGGAGAAAGGTTTCTACGTCGTTGATGTTGGTTCTAAGTCCCCGGATATTTGTGAAGGAGAGCCTCAAGGGCAGAGGCTAGAGTTTTTTTTTGTTGGGTGTCTGGTTTAGGTTTGCTTTTATTTTTTTGTAATGAAATGTTTGTTTTGATTATAGAGTGGGTTGGCCAAGGTGGGTACTTGTTTAGTGCTAATAAGCTCACACAAACAGTCCATTAGTCACGACCTGGTCCATGGGGGTTGTGGCCTCGGGAAAGTCCACCGGAGACAATTGCACGTTAAAAGCCAAGATTAAGGTAACAGAAAGGAGATGTTTGTAATGTTTTTCCTTTTTATGGATGTCTGGCTCAAACGCGGACATCATAATATAATTGTACTAGTTTGATCAAAGTGAAACGTACTTGTCCAAGTATTTTGGGTAATATAGTTTCAGAATATATATAGTCATATGGTTCTATCTCCAAAACACTATTAGTAATGTAAGAAATATTTTGTTTTTGTGGATACCTGGAAAGAACGCAGACCACAAAATATCACTGTACTAACTTTGATAAAAAAAGCATAACAAGTAATTCTGATAATGCCGTTTCAAAATATATATGTTATGAGTCTTAATCTCAAAACCCATAGGAAAAGTTTATAACATACTTTTTACAATGGTGATCTACCCTATTGCGTCGCTATATGGACTTTTCTCGGCACAACAAATAATGATGATAGAGACGCTGAGAGAATCAGACTGTGACAACACATTACTTCTGTACTTTCTGTAAATACATACCCTTGTGAACTACCTCCTTGTTGTCTTATTTATTTTCTGCTCTTTAGAGCCACAACACTTTTTCATCCTAATTCTCAGTAGCCCCTTACGTTTACAGTGGCGGCCTGCCTTGTTTGGGGTGAAATATGTTACAATAAAAAAAGAATTCCGGCTCAAACGAAGATCCCTTAATATTATTGCACGCCTACTAATCAAAATAAAATATACTTATCCAAGTACTCCCAGTAAGTAGTTTCAGAATATAATGGGGATCTATCTCCAAAGCTCTAGGAGGAGTTTGTTGCGTATTTCCTTACGCGAAATCATACACCACGATATTTTTGTACTCATTTTGATCGAAATGAAATATACTTATCCAAGTACTCTGGCTAATGAAGGTTTACAAAATATAAGTGTATGTGAGTTTATCTCTCGGAGATCCTAGGAATTTGTCACGAATTTTTTTATAGATGTCCAGCATGAACGGAGACCCCACGATATTATTCTTCCTCTTTTGATCAATATGAAACATATTCTAATACTATTGTTAATGACGTTTCAGAATATATATGCTTATGAAGTCTATCTCCAAAACGCTAGCAGGCGTGTCTGGCGTATTTTCTTTTTATGGTGGGAACGCCGATCACATGGTGTTATTGTATCCCATTGGGTATTACCTCATCATTTTTAGGGTGGATAGTTTTATGACCTGTTATTGTTGTCGTTTTATCCTTGTGGGGAGCCTAGTAATTTGAGGCAGTATTGCACATTTATCCTCCTTTAGTTGGGGATGAGATAGGTTTATTATGGCGCAATCTCATCTCATTCGTAAGGGAGTTCTGAAAGAACTATGAAGGTTATGTTGATAATAATCCAGATGCCCTTTTGGGGGTGGGGGGGATTTCTTCACATGAAAAGCCAATTTTATTCAACTCTCTCTCTCTCTCTCTCTCTCTATATATATATATATATATATATATATATATATGTTTTTCACTGTTTGAATATAAAAAAGAAAGACATAAATTTTATCAGCGATCATTTGATCGAAATATGATATTCCGTTTTAGTGTTCTTTTCAAAAAGTCCAGTAACAATAAAAGAAGATGAACAATTAAAAGAAGATTGGAGTAAAATTAGAAGTAGAAATCAAACGGAGAGGAATTAAAACAAATAAGAATTAAAAATAGAAGATAGATAATTTAAAAGAAATTAAAAGAAGCTGTGGAAGAAAAGGCGAAAAAGATAAGAAGAGATTAAAGAAATAAGAAAAAAAATTGAAAGAAAATTTAGGAGAAGACGAAAACTACAAGAAGAAAGAAAAAAGAATGAAGAGACGAAGGAGACAAAATAAAAATAGAAGAATAATGAAAAGAAGACGAAGAAGTAGAACGACGAAAGAGAAGAAAGAAGAAGAATCAAAGAATTATAAGAAGAATTAAAACAAGAAGAAAAAGAAGAAAGAGTATTGAGAGAAAAAGAAAGGAAAGAATAAGAAAAAGAACATTAAAAAGAATAAGAATTACAAGAAAAATTGAGAGAATTATGATAGTAAGAAAAATTATTAAAAGTAGAAGAATTACAAGAAAAATGATTGAAAGAAGAAGAAGAAGAAGAAGAAGAAGAAGAAGAAGAAGAAGAAGAAGAAGAAGAAGAAAAACTAAAGGGATAATTAAAATGGAGAAGAATTAACAGAAGAAAAAAGAAGAACAATTAAAATAATAAGAATTAACAGAAGAATAGGCAAAAAGGAAGACGAATAAAAAGAAGAATTCAAAGACAAAATAGATGAAGCAGAAAAATTAAAAGTAGGAGAACAGTAAAGAAAGTATATGAATTCAAAGAAGAAGAAACTGAATAATTAAAAAGAAATAGAAGAATTTAAAGAATAAAGAAATTTACGAAATGAAGAATTAAAAGAAAAATTTAGAAAGAAAAATAAGGATTAAAAAAGAGAATAAAAAGACGAAATAAAATTTAAAGATAAATTAAATAAAAGAATTACAAGAAAATAAATAGTGAAAAAGAATTCAAAAGAGAAGAAGAGTTAACGGAAAAAGAAGAATTAAAGAATTAAGAGTATTAAAAGAACAGGAAAAATTAAAAGAAGAAGAAGAAGAAGAAGAAGAAGAAGAAGAATTAAAGGACAATGGAAAGATGAATAAAAAGAAGAAGACGGAGAAGAATTAAAAGAAAAGGAAGAAAAACTAAATAACAAAGAATTAGAAGAAAAATTAAAAGAAGGAGAATTAATAAAATGAGGGGAATTAAAATTAAACTAATTAAAAGAAAATATATTAAATAAATAATTAGAAGAAGAAGAAGAATTTCAATAGCAAAAATCTTCGGAGTGATGATGTTTATTTACCTCCTCTCCAGGAGGTTAGGCACAAGACCAGTTTTATCTTACTCCCACAAGTAAGATGTGACCCACGGTCGGGAAAGTGGGACTTGAAAAGCCAGCGCCCGAGAAGTGAGCACTCTGGCCATTAAAATTGCCTGGGCAGTCCCGTCGGCATTCCCCGGTAGTGGCGCCTCAGGCAGTAAGCAATAAACTTACTCCTCCCCAAAGAGGGGAGGTGAAGCCTGGGAGGGTGGACCTCCTAGAACTGCACAGGACAGACCCACAGACCGGCGTAAATCAAGCCCCGAAGGACAAGACGACACTGGTCTATAGGGTGCAGTATCTATCGGAACAGATACTACACTTACTTCCTAGCCAAAAGAAGTGCCAGAATGACAGATTCAGGAGAGTGATTAGTTTTCGAAGGAAAATCAGGAAGAACAGCAACAGAGTCCTCAAGAGAAGAATTGTCAGCACAAAAACGAGCGAAGAGATCAACCTTATCCTTAGAAGATGTAACAACCTGAAGACCATTAGAAATAGAACTAATAACATACTTGCCACTATCAACTACACTATTGTAGATTCTCCAAAATTCACGAGAGCCAACCTGTTGATAATATAGGATAGAGTCACGAATCTTTTGAGAATAGCTAGACGTAGACACAGATTGCTCTCTTGCAGCCATTTCTAGCTCTTCTAAAGGATTATCTGGAAACCTCGGAACCATCCCAACGATATTGATTAAAGTAATGGTTACGATTAGCCAGGGCTTTAGGAGCCCTTCAAAAAGGAGCGCGCTCCGGGAACACGCTCCTTTTGCTGGAGCGAAGGCGAAGAGGGTTCATTTTATATTCAGCAGGAGTGGAGCATGAGCAACTCTATTTGGGACTAAAGAGCAGTGGTTTTATTATTTTAAATTATTTGATTATTTTTTTTAAACATTAGTTTTTTTATTCAGTAATGAAAAGGAAAATAAAAGAAAGTATCAGCTAAACTCTTTGAGTTATTTTTAAAATTATATCTCTGGTAAATGTTTATGAGATAGGGAGAGAGAGAGGGAGATGGGAAGGGAGAGAGGAAGGCCGAGAGAGGGAGAAAAAACGAGAGAGTTACACATGAAAACAGAACATTTGAACTTCTCATGTTTTTTAACGACGCAAGTAGATTTTTACATCTACATGTTACAGTTTTCTTAAGGCAGGAGACAATTTGGCAACAAATGACTTCAAATGCACCAGTGAGTCTATAGATGTCTTTGAAGTTATTTTCTTACAGATTTGAACTTTTTTGTATTTATGACAAGGATGTTTATTGTTGATTGAATAAATAAGCCATTTTTTCTTTTAATTTGAATTAAACTTTTATGCCACATTTTTACCGGTCGTCTTTTTGGCGACATTTTATTATTCTTAAATTCACGACTAGTATGTTTTAACCTTTTCATGTTTGCTTTTAAATTAGTTTAATTCCGTTAAAACTTGCTTTTATAAATAGAATGTTCAAAGTTTTTTGTGTGTAATAAAATGTTAAAGCCGTAAAAATATATTTAGTCCAAAGAAAAAAATATCTTTAGTCCAAGGAAAAAATATCTTTAGTCCACGGAAAACAATAAAAATCAACATGGCCGCCAGTTGAAATTAAAGTTAGATTCTCAACACTTTAAAAAGTAAATGAGAAAATTATTCCAGGACCAAAAATACACTTAAGACCAACAATCAGTTTCATCCAAAATTTGGGCGAATACGAAGCGATATTTAAACTTAATTAAATCAAAGAAAATGTCTTAAATGTTAATTTTAAAAAGCAAATAATTAGACTTTCTGACTTATTTGTTGTTTTTTAGAACTGAAAGTAGATTAGATATCTTTCTTTATCTTAAAAAATCTATTATCGAATATTAAAAATGTAAACAGTTTGTTTTTGTTAGAGATTTAAAATATAGACGTTTACACCTTTTTTATTCGATTTTTTAATTGTAATAAATGTTTTTGCCCGATCTAGGAAATCTTTCTCCAGTTAATTTTTAGGGGGAGGAAAATTTGACCTGATATTTGTTCAACTCCCAAGGTCTAGGCCAGATATTTTGTATGAAATTTTAAGACATTAAATGGATCTCTGAATTGTTTATTGACAATTTATTGATATTTTGGCCAACTTATGAAAATTACTTTTTTATTCAATATTTAACAGATAAACTTCATTGGGTTTTTTTCGTCCCAAATTGTACTATTAAAAAGAAAATGGATAAATCGATTTGTTTGAAAGTACTTGTGTGGATTCTGACGAATTATATCATTCGATAAGTCTTGGATCTTTCCAAAGAATATTATTCGATAAGCCTTGAATACTGTCAAATGATATTATGCGTCCTAGATAATACGGAATGATATTATTCTATGAGACTTGGATGCCACCGACTGACATTATTTGATGAGACTTGAGTGTTGTCGAAAAACATTATTTGATGAGACTTGGATGCTGTCGAACAACATTGTTCTATGAGACTTAAATGCCGCCGACTGACATTATTTGATGAGACTTGGATGCTGTCGAACAACATTGTTCTATGAGACTTAAATGCCGCCGACTGACATTATTTGATGACACTCAAGTGTTGTCGAAAAACAATATTTGATGAGACTTGAGTGTTGTCGAAAAACATTATTTGATGAGACTTGAGTATGTCGAAAAACATTATTTGATGAGACTTGAGTGTTGTCGAAAAACATTATTTGATGAGACTTGAGTGTTGTCGAAAATCATTATTTGATGAGACTTGAGTGTTGTCGAAAAACATTATTTGATGAGACTTGAGTGTTGTCGAAAATCATTATTTGATGAGACTTGAGTGTTGTCGAAAAACATTATTTGATGAGACTTGAGTGTTGTCGAAAATCATTATTTGATGAGACTTGAGTGTTGTCGAAAAACATTATTTGATGAGACTTGAGTGTTGTCGAAAAACATTATTTGATGAGACTTGGATGCTGTCGAATAACATTATTCTATGATACTTAGATGCCACCGACTGACATTATTTGATGAGACTTGAGTGTTGTCGAAAAATATTATTTGATGAGACTTTAGTGCTGTCAAAAATCATTATTTGATGAGACTTGAGTGTTGTCGAAAATCATTATTTGATGAGACTTCAGTGTTGTCGAAAAACATTATTTGATGAGACTTGGATGCTGACGAACAACATTATTCTATGATACTTAGATGCCACCGACTGACATTATTTGATGAGACTTGAGTGTTGTCAAAAATAATTATTTGATGAGACTTGGATGCTGTCGAACAACATTATTTGATGAGACTTCAGTGTTGTCAACAATCATTATTTGATGAGACTTGAGTATTGCCAAAAATCATTATTTGATGAGACTTGAGTGTTGTCAAAAATCATTATTTAATGAGACTTGAGTGTTGTCAAAAATCATTATTTGATGAGACTTGAGTGTTGTCGAAAAACATTATTTGATGAGACTTGAGTTTTGTCGAAAATCATTATTTGATGAGACTTGAGTGTTGTTGAAAAACATTATTTAATGAGACTTGAGTGTTGTCAAAAATCATTATTTGATGAGACTTGAGTGTTGTCTAAAAACATTATTTGATGAGACTTGGATGCTGTCGAACAACATTATTCTATGAGACTTGGATTCCACCGACTGACATTATTTGATGAGACTTGAGTGTTGTCAAAAATCATTATTTGATGAGACTTGAGTGTTGTCAACAATCATTATTTGATGAGACTTGAGTGTTGTCAACAATCATTATTTGATGAGACTTGAGTGTTGTCGAAAAACATTATTTGATGAGACTTGAGTGTTGTCGAAAAACATTATTTGATGAGACTTGGGTGTTGTCAAAAATCATTATTTGATGAGACTTGAATGTTGTCGAAAACATTATTTGATGAGACTTGAGTGTTGTCTAAAAACATTATTTGATGAGACTTGGATGCTGTCGAACAACATTATTCTATGAGACTTGGATGCCACCGACAGACATTATTTGATGAGACTTGAGTGTTGTCGAAAAACATTATTTGATGAGACTTGGATGCTATCGAACAACATTATTCTATGAGACTTAAATGCCGCCGACTGACATTATTTGATGAGACTTGAGTGTTGTCGAAAAACAATATTTGATGAGACTTGAGTGTTGTCGAAAAACATTATTTGATGAGACTTGAGTATTGTCAAAAAACATTATTTGATGAGACTTGAGTGTTGTATAAAAACATTATTTGATGAGACTTGAGTGTTGTAAAAAATCATTATTTGATGAGACTTTGATGCTCTCGAACAACATTATTTGATGAGACTTCAGTGTTGTCGAAAAACATTATTTGATGAGACTTGAGTGTTGTCGAAAATCATTATTTGATGAGACTTGAGTGTTGTCGAAAAACATTATTTGATGAGACTTGAGTGTTTTCTAAAAACATTATTTGATGAGACTTGAGTGTTGTCTAAAAACATTATTTGATGAGACTTGGATGCTGTCGAACAACATTATTCTATGAGACTTGGATGCCACCGACTGACATTATTTGATGAGACTTGAGTGTTGTCGAAAAACATTATTTGATGAGACTTGAGTGTTGTCTAAAAACATTATTTGATGAGACTTGAGTGTTGTCTAAAAACATTATTTGATGAGACTTGGATGCTGTCGAACAACATTATTCTATGAGACTTGGATGCCACCGACTGACATTATTTGATGAGACTTGAGTGTTGTCGAAAAACATTATTTGATGAGACTTGAGTGTTGTCTAAAAACATTATTTGATGAGACTTGAGTGTTGTCTAAAAACATTATTTGATGAGACTTGGATGCTGTCGAACAACATTATTCTATGAGACTTGGATGCCACCGACTGACATTATTTGATTAGACTTGAGTGTTGTCGAACAACATTATTTGATGAGACTTGAGTATTGTCGAAAAATATTATTTGATGAGACTTGAGTGTTGTCGAAAAACATTATTTGATGAGACTTGAGTGTTGTCGAAAATCATTATTTGATGAGACTTGAGTGTTGTCGAAAAACATTATTTGATGAGACTTGAGTGTTGTCGAAAATCATTATTTGATGAGACTTGAGTGTTGTCGAAAAGCATTATTTGATGAGACTTGAGTGTTGTCGAAAAACATTATTTGATGAGACTTGGATGCTGTCAAATAACATTATTCTATGATACTTAGATGCTACCGACTGACATTATTTGATGGGACTTGAGTGTTGTCGAAAATCATTATTTCATGATACTTGAGTGTTGTCGAAAATCATTATTTGATGAGACTGTAGTGTTGTCAAAAATTATTATTTTATGATACTTGAGTGTTGTCGAAAAACATTATTTGATTAGACTTGAGTGTTGTCGAAAAACATTATTTGATGAGACTTGGATGCTATCGAACACCATTATTCTATGAGACTTAAATGCCGCCGACTGACATTATTTGATGAGACTTGAGTGTTGCCGAAAAACATTATTTGATGAGACTTGAGTATTGTCAGAAAATATTATTTGATGAGACTTGAGTGTTGTCGAAAAACATTATTTGATGAGACTTGAGTGTTGTCTAAAAACATTATTTGATGAGACTTGAGTGTTGTCGAAATACATTATTTGATGAGACTTGGATGCTGTCGAACAACATTATTCTATGAGACTTAAATGCCGCCGACTGACATTATTTGATGAGACTTGAGTGTTGTCGAAAAACAATATTTGATGAGACGTGAGTGTTATCGAAAAACATTATTTGATGAGACTTGAGTATTGTCAAAAAACATTATTTGATGAGACTTGAGTGTTGTCGAAAAACATTATTTGATGAGACTTGAGTGTTGTCGAAAAACATTATTTGATGAGACTTGAGTGTTGTAAAAAATCATTATTTGATAAGACTTGAGTGTTGTCGAAAATCATTATTTGATGAGACTTGAGTGTTGTCGAAAAACATTATTTGATGAGACTTGAGTGTTGTCTAAAAACATTATTTGATGAGACTTGAGTGTTGTCTAAAAACATCATTTGATGAGACTTGAGTATTGTCAAAAAACATTATTTGATGAGACTTGAGTGTTGTCGAAAAACATTATTTGATGAGACTTGAGTGTTGTCGAAAAACATTATTTGATGAGACTTGAGTGTTGTAAAAAATCATTATTTGATGAGACTTGAGTGTTGTCGAAAATCATTATTTGATGAGACTTGAGTGTTGTCGAAAAACATTATTTGATGAGACTTGAGTGTTGTCGAAAAACATTATTTGATGAGACTTGAGTGTTGTCTAAAAACATTATTTGATGAAACTTGGATGCTGTCGAACAACATTATTCTATGAGACTTGGATGCCACCGACTGACATTATTTGATGAGACTTGAGTGTTGTCAAAAATCATTATTTGATGAGACTTGAGTGTTGTCAACAATCATTATTTGATGAAACTTGAGTGTTGTCAACAATCATTATTTGATGAGACTTGAGTGTTGTCGAAAAACATTATTTGATGAGACTTGAGTGTTGTCGAAAAACATTATTTGATGAGACTTGAGTGTTGTCAAAAATCATTATTTGATGAGACTTGAGTGTTGTCGAAAACATTATTTGATGAGACTTGAGTGTTGTCTAAAAACATTATTTGATGAGACTTGGATGCTGTCGAACAACATTATTCTATGAGACTTGGATGCCACCGACAGACATTATTTGATGAGACTTGAGTGTTGTCGAAAAACATTATTTGATGAGACTTGGATGCTATCGAACAACATTATTCTATGAGACTTAAATGCCGCCGACTGACATTATTTGATGAGACTTGAGTGTTGTCGAAAAACAATATTTGACGAGACTTGAGTGTTGCCGAAAAACATTATTTGATGAGACTTGAGTATTGTCGAAAAATATTATTTGATGAGACTTGAGTGTTGTCGAAAAACATTATTTGATGAGACTTGAGTGTTGTCGAAAATCATTATTTGATGAGACTTGAGTGTTGTCGAAAAACATTATTTGATGAGACTTGGATGCTGTCGAACAACATTATTCTATGAGACTTAAATGCCGCCGACTGACATTATTTGATGAGACTTGAGTGTTGTCGAAAAACAATATTTGATGAGACTTGAGTGTTGTCGAAAAACATTATTTGATGAGACTTGAGTATTGTCAAAAAACATTATTTGATGAGACTTGAGTGTTGTCGAAAAACATTATTTGATGAGACTTGAGTGTTGTAAAAAATCATTATTTGATGAGACTTTGATGCTCTCGAACAACATTATTTGATGAGACTTCAGTGTTGTCGAAAAACATTATTTGATGAGACTTGAGTGTTGTCAAAAATCATTATTTGATGAGACTTGAGTGTTGTCGAAAAACATTATTTGATGAGACTTGAGTGTTGTCTAAAAACATTATTTGATGAGACTTGGATGCTGCCGAACAACATTATTCTATGAGACTTGGATGCCACCGACTGACATTATTTGATGAGACTTGAGTTTTGTCGAAAAACATTATTTGATGAGACTTGAGTGTTGTCGAAAAACATTATTTGATGAGACTTGAGTGTTGTCTAAAAACATTATTTGATGAGACTTGGATGCTGTCGAACAACATTATTCTATGAGACTTGGATGCCACCGACTGACATTATTTGATGAGACTTGAGTGTTGTCGAAAAACATTATTTGATGAGACTTGAGTGTTGTCTAAAAACATTATTTGATGAGACTTGAGTGTTGTCTAAAAACATTATTTGATGAGACTTGGATGCTGTCGAACAACATTATTCTATGAGACTTGGATGCCACCGACAGACATTATTTGATGAGACTTGAGTGTTGTCGAAAAACATTATTTGATGAGACTTGGATGCTATCGAACAACATTATTCTATGAGACTTAAATGCCGCCGACTGACATTATTTGATGAGACTTGAGTGTTGTCGAAAAACAATATTTGACGAGACTTGAGTGTTGCCGAAAAACATTATTTGATGAGACTTGAGTATTGTCGAAAAATATTATTTGATGAGACTTGAGTGTTGTCGAAAAACATTATTTGATGAGACTTGAGTGTTGTCGAAAATCATTATTTGATGAGACTTGAATGTTGTCGAAAAACATTATTTGATGAGACTTGGATGCTGTCGAACAACATTATTCTATGAGACTTAAATGCCGCCGACTGACATTATTTGATGAGACTTGAGTGTTGTCGAAAAACAATATTTGATGAGACTTGAGTGTTGTCGAAAAACATTATTTGATGAGACTTGAGTATTGTCAAAAAACATTATTTGATGAGACTTGAGTGTTGTCGAAAAACATTATTTGATGAGACTTGAGTGTTGTAAAAAATCATTATTTGATGAGACTTTGATGCTCTCAAACAACATTATTTGATGAGACTTCAGTGTTGTCGAAAAACATTATTTGATGAGACTTGAGTGTTGTCGAAAATCATTATTTGATGAGACTTGAGTGTTGTCTAAAAACATTATTTGATGAGACTTGGATGCTGCCGAACAACATTATTCTATGAGACTTGGATGCCACCGACTGACATTATTTGATGAGACTTGAGTGTTGTCGAAAAACATTATTTGATGAGACTTGAGTGTTGTCGAAAAACATTATTTGATGAGACTTGAGTGTTGTCTAAAAACATTATTTGATGAGACTTGGATGCTGTCGAACAACATTATTCTATGAGACTTGGATGCCACCGACTGACATTATTTGATGAGACTTGAGTGTTGTCGAAAAACATTATTTGATGAGACTTGAGTGTTGTCTAAAAACATTATTTGATGAGACTTGAGTGTTGTCTAAAAACATTATTTGATGAGACTTGGATGCTGTCGAACAACATTATTCTATGAGACTTGGATGCCACCGACTGACATTATTTGATGAGACTTGAGTGTTGTCGAAAAACATTATTTGATGAGACTTGGATGCTATCGAACAACATTATTATATGAGACTTAAATGCTGCCGACTGACATTATTTGATGAGACTTGAATGTTGTCTAAAAACATTATTTGATGAGACTTGAGTATTGTCGAAAAATATTATTTGATGAGACTTGAGTGTTGTCGAAAAACATTATTTGATGAGACTTGAGTGTTGTCGAAAATCATTATTTGATGAAACTTGAGTGTTGTCGAAAAACATTATTTGATGAGACTTGAGTGTTGTCGAAAATCATTATTTGATGAGACTTGAGTGTTGTCGAAAATCATTATTTGATGAGACTTGAGTGTTGTCGAAAAACATTATTTGATGAGACTTGGATGCTGTCAAATAACATTATTCTATGATAATTAGATGCCACCGACTGACATTATTTGATGGGACTTGAGTGTTGTCGAAAATCATTATTTCATGATACTTGAGTGTTGTCGAAAATCATTATTTGATGAGACTGTAGTGTTGTCAAAAATTATTATTTTATGATACTTGAGTGTTGTCGAAAAACATTATTTGATGAGACTTGAGTGTTGTCTAAAAACATTATTTGATGAGACTTGGATGCTGTCGAACAACATTATTCTATGAGACTTGGATGCCACCGACAGACATTATTTGATGAGACTTGAGTGTTGTCGAAAAACAATATTTGACGAGACTTGAGTGTTGCCGAAAAACATTATTTGATGAGACTTGAGTATTGTCGAAAAATATTATTTGATGAGACTTGAGTGTTGTCGAAAAACATTATTTGATGAGACTTGAGTGTTGTCGAAAATCATTATTTGATGAGACTTGAATGTTGTCGAAAAACATTATTTGATGAGACTTGGATGCTGTCGAACAACATTATTCTATGAGACTTAAATGCCGCCGACTGACATTATTTGATGAGACTTGAGTGTTGTCGAAAAACAATATTTGATGAGACTTGAGTGTTGTCGAAAAACATTATTTGATGAGACTTGAGTATTGTCAAAAAACATTATTTGATGAGACTTGAGTGTTGTCGAAAAACATTATTTGATGAGACTTGAGTGTTGTAAAAAATCATTATTTGATGAGACTTTGATGCTCTCGAACAACATTATTTGATGAGACTTCAGTGTTGTCGAAAAACATTATTTGATGAGACTTGAGTGTTGTCGAAAATTTTTATTTGATGAGACTTGAGTGTTGTCGAAAAACATTATTTGATGAGACTTGAGTGTTGTCTAAAAACATTATTTGATGAGACTTGAGTGTTGTCTAAAAACATTATTTGATGAGACTTGGATGCTGCCGAACAACATTATTCTATGAGACTTGGATGCCACCGACTGACATTATTTGATGAGACTTGAGTGTTGTCGAAAAACATTATTTGATGAGACTTGAGTGTTGTCGAAAAACATTATTTGATGAGACTTGAGTGTTGTCTAAAAACATTATTTGATGAGACTTGGATGCTGTCGAACAACATTATTCTATGAGACTTGGATGCCACCGACTGACATTATTTGATGAGACTTGAGTGTTGTCGAAAAACATTATTTGATGAGACTTGAGTGTTGTCTAAAAACATTATTTGATGAGACTTGAGTGTTGTCTAAAAACATTATTTGATGAGACTTGGATGCTGTCGAACAACATTATTCTATGAGACTTGGATGCCACCGACTGACATTATTTGATGAGACTTAAGTGTTGTCGAAAAACATTATTTGATGAGACTTGGATGCTATCGAACAACATTATTATATGAGACTTAAATGCTGCCGACTGACATTATTTGATGAGACTTGAATGTTGTCTAAAAACATTATTTGATGAGACTTGAGTATTGTCGAAAAATATTATTTGATGAGACTTGAGTGTTGTCGAAAAACATTATTTGATTAGACTTGAGTGTTGTCGAAAATCATTATTTGATGAAACTTGAGTGTTGTCGAAAAACATTATTTGATGAGACTTGAGTGTTGTCGAAAATCATTATTTGATGAGACTTGAGTGTTGTCGAAAATCATTATTTGATGAGACTTGAGTGTTGTCGAAAAACATTATTTGATGAGACTTGGATGCTGTCAAATAACATTATTCTATGATAATTAGATGCCACCGACTGACATTATTTGATGGGACTTGAGTGTTGTCGAAAATCATTATTTCATGATACTTGAGTGTTGTCGAAAATCATTATTTGATGAGACTTGAGTGTTGTCAAAAATTATTATTTTATGATACTTGAGTGTTGTCGAAAAACATTATTTGATGAGACTTGAGTGTTGTCTAAAAACATTATTTGATGAGACTTGGATGCTGTCGAACAACATTATTCTATGAGACTTGGATGCCACCGACAGACATTATTTGATGAGACTTGAGTGTTGTCGAAAAACATTATTTGATGAGACTTGGATGCTATCGAACAACATTATTCTATGAGACTTAAATGCCGCCAACTGACATTATTTGATGAGACTTGAGTGTTGTCGAAAAACAATATTTGATGAGACTTGAGTGTTGTCGAAAAACATTATTTGATGAGACTTGAGTATTGTCAAAAAACATTATTTGATGAGACTTGAGTGTTGTCGAAAAACATTATTTGATGAGACTTGAGTGTTGTCGAACAACATTATTTGATGAGACTTAAGTGTTGTCAAAAATCATTATTTGATGAGACTTGAGTGTTGTCGAAAATCATTATTTGATGAGACTTGAGTGTTGTCGAAAAACATTATTTGATGAGACTTGAGTGTTGTCTAAAAACATTATTTGATGAGACTTGAGTGTTGTCGAAAAACATTATTTGATGAGACTTGGATGCTGTCAAATAACATTATTCTATGATACTTAGATGCCACCGACTGACATTATTTGATGGGACTTGAGTGTTGTCGAAAATCATTATTTCATGATACTTGAGTGTTGTCGAAAATCATTATTTGATGAGACTGTAGTGTTGTCAAAAATTATTATTTGATGATACTTGAGTGTTGTCGAAAAACATTATTTGATTAGACTTGGATGCTGACGAACAACATTATTTTATGATACTTAGATGCCACCGACTGACATTATTTGATGAGACTTGAGTGTTGTCAAAAATCATTATTTGATGAGACTTGGATGCTGTCGAACAACATTATTTGATGAGACTTGAGTGTTGTCAAAAATCATTATTTGATGAGACTTGAGTGTTGTCGAAAAACATTATTTGATGAGACTTGAGTGTTGTCGAAAAACATTATTTGATGAGACTTGAGTGTTGTCAAAAATCATTATTTGATGAGACTTGAGTGTTGTCAAAAAAATTATTTGATGAGACTTGAGTGTTGTCTGAAAACATGATTTGATGGGACTTGGATGCTGTCGAACAACATTATTCTATGAGACTTGGATGCCACCGACTGACATTATTTGATGAGACTTGACTGTTGTCGATAAAAATTATTTGATGAGACTTGGATGCTGTCGAACAACATTATTCTATGATACTTAGATGCCACCGACTGCCATTATTTGATGAGACTTGAGTGTTGTCGAAAAACATTATTTGATGAGACTTGAGTGTTGTCGAAAAACATTATTTGATGAGACTTGGATGCTGTCGGTCAGTTCCGGATTCTGCCAAATAATATTATTAGGTTAATCTTGGATGTTGTAGAACAGCATTATTCGATAAGTCTTTGATACTGCAGAGTGACATTATTCAATAAGTATTGCATGCTGCAAAATGACATATTCTATGAGTCTTGGATTCTGTCAAATAATGTTATTACATTAGTCTTGGATGCTGCCGACTGACATTATTCGATTAGTCTTGGATGCTGCCGACTGACATTATTCGATTAGTCTTGGATGCTGCCGACTGACATTATTCGATTAGTCTTGGATGCTGCCGACTGACATTATTCGATTAGTCTTGGATGCTGCCGACTGACATTATTCGATTAGTCTTGGATGCTGCCGACTTACATTACTCGATTAGTCTTGGATGCTACCGACTGACATTATTCGATTAGTCTTGGATGCTGCCGACTGACATTATTTGATTAGTCTTGGATGCTGCCGACTGACATTATTCGATTAGTCTTGGATGCTGCCGACTGACATTATTCGATTAGTCTTGGAATTAACCGACTGACATTATTCGATTAGTCTTGGATGCTGCCGACTGACATGATTCCATTCTGCCGAATCACATTATATGATAGGTCTTAGATTCTGAGAAATTACATTATTTAATGAGTAGCATTCTGTCGAATGAAATTATTTGATGGGTCGGAGATGCAATTAAATTGTATTATTCGGTGAGTCTTGGGTGATGTCACCATTCCATTTTAGTTTATCTTTCTTTTTTCAGATTAACACGTTTTACTCTCTTTTCTTTCGGTTTTAAAACATTTTAGATGGTGACTTCTCTTCTACTTTACAGATTGAGACGTTTTCTCTCTTTCTTTCTCTTCTTTTTAATTTACAGATTGAGACGTTTCCTTTCTTTCGTTTATTTCTTTTCTTACATTACAGATTGGGACGTTTAATTTATTTTTCTTCTTTTTCACTATTCAGACGTAAACATTACTAGACATTACCAACACTTCAATTAATTCTTTCTTCAACGAAATTATTGTAACTTAAATTAGCAGCAATATTCAAGGTAGATCTAACTCCCATGAATTACCACTTCCCTTTGGAGAGGAACGGGTTTATTGCCTATCGCCTGGATCGTTCTAAGCTGTGGTGGATGCCGATGGGTCCGAGCAGGACATATTTGATCGAAATTTACTTTTATCTGTTCCTTTGGCTATAAATTGATTATCCATGGTTCCCGTAAGACCACTGAACGCGTACAGTTTCCGTCGTTTCTTTTTTCTTCTTTTCCTGATATTGACAGTTGGATACGTTTTCAAGCCCTAAAATTCTATCCCCCTAAACTGGAAAAAAAAGACGTCTAAGAGACACAAAAGTTTAATTGTACCTGCCAGTAACCCACCTTTAAATCAAGTTTTGAAAAATACTTCGTCGAACCCAGCGACACCAAAATATCATCAATAACTGGAAGTGCGTGTCCGTTAGTTTTGTCATCTTATTTAATTCATTAAAATCCATGCAGAAGCTTTTGCTGCCATTCTTTGTTTCCACAAGAACTATTGGGAACCCCCATAGACTTTTCATATTTTTATCATTCCAGCTTCTAATATATCATTAATAGTCTTATCTACTAAATCTCTTCGTTTGAGACGTGTGCGATGAAGTTGTTTCTTTAGGGTATCTTCTGAGCCGATCTCTCCCCTTCTGTATCGATCCTCATTTTCACCAATTAGTTTTTCCTAGATTGTCATCCGCATTAGTAAATAAATCCCGATTTTTCTCCAATAATCTCAATACGTCTAATCTATGTTTCCTTCTTTGTTAGAAATTTTATAATTTTCTTTGTTTGCTTGGGAAAT
This sequence comes from Sepiola atlantica, assembly GCA_963556195.1. Lineage (NCBI taxonomy): Eukaryota > Metazoa > Mollusca > Cephalopoda > Sepiida > Sepiolidae > Sepiola > Sepiola atlantica. Next base: position 249,106,798 of record OY744515.1, read on the forward strand.
TTCATTTATGGTTCGAACCTTGCAAAGCTTAGTCATTGATCAACCTCGTTTAGATTTACCGGTTTGGGTTAGTCCCATTTGGATCCTTCTTGAGTTAATTGCTGTAACCGCTGCATTGGCCACAGATATGCAGCTCAACCTGCTAATAAATCTCAAACTTACTTCTTCAATTTAGTATGTTTCCCTAAATCCTTCTCTTATTCTTGTATTCACTTTATACATATGCATGTGCTGTGGCTTTAGTATGACTGGCTTCTGCAATCTAACTAATCACGTAATGTATTCATCTTTCCCCAGTGCTAAATAAACATACCTAATTTTAATAGCATCTAAATTGAAATAAATCCGTACTCAGTTCTGTTTTAACCAGTCGAGACCTATAATAACAAGCCGCGCGTGTGTGGTCCCCCTCTGTATGTGACTCGATGTGGCGAGTGTAAAATGCAATAAATTTGAGCAATTTGGGGCATTTTTGACCCCCCCTTTGACCCCCTGGAGGCGCGAACCAGAATTTTTCTGAGGTCAAGGATGCTCATTTTATATCCAGAACAATTGCCTCTATATTTTGGCCAAGTTTCAGAAAAATTGAATGGATGGATCAAACGTTATGGGAGAAAAGGGTCACTTTTTGCCATTTTAGGGGGATTTTGACCCCCTGGGGGCGCGAACCATATTTTTTTCAAGGTCAGCGATACTTATTTTCTATTAGGAACCATTGCCTCCACATTTTGGCCAAGTTTCAGAGAAATTGAATTGATGGATGAAAAGTTATGGGGCAAAAAATGTCATTTTTTGCCATTTCGGGGCCTTTTGACCCCCTGGGGGGCTAACCAGATTTTTTTTTAAATCGGAGAATGTTACTTTCTAACCTGACCAAAGTTACAACTTCATGCAAAATTTCAGAGAAATTCAATGGATGGTTGCGGAGAAAAATCCGGACGGACGTACATGCCTCAAAACATAAGTCCCCCGATTTTATAAATCGGGGAAGCAATAATAATATTTCTATTTAAATTCTTGACTACAAAAATATCATGTTGGTTTTATAGTTGTCTCACTTCCATTTGTATTCTAGCCTACTTTTTCATCTTCAGATATGATCCATTCACTGACTGTTATGGAGGTGTGAAATCCCATATTACCAATTACATACGATGATATATTATTCATCTTTTGCAAATGGACTTGACTCGTTTACTGAAATTTCCCTATTGCAATGTCTCGCTAAATGCCCCTTTCTCACACAATTTTAGCACTCTGTTATTTCTCGTCGTCACGTTCCTTTACCATGTCTGGTGAGTCGTCTATTTCCCTCTTTTCTTGGGAATTTTCTATAACGACTCTGTCTGCAGGTATGGCAAACTTTCATATGTTCGGTATATCTTTCGGATTGGAGTCTTCAGCGTGCTTTAGACTATCCTTTATTTTCGCGGCTTGGAATTGTAAATAAGGAAAGTCAAAAACGCGCACACAAAAAAAAATCAAACATGACGACACCAACTTTCAAAAGTCCGACTCTCAAATTGTAATTAACAATTCTCCAAAACACGAATCTCGTGAATCGAGTAACTTGACACAAACGACGCCAACTCAATTTTTTCTCCTTGTTTCTCACTGAACACTCGACGTGGTCCTAACTCGTCACAGCAATTTTTCTTTCTCTCTTTAACGGGATGAAAGTTTCTCCTCATTTTATCTCAACGAGAATTCGCCCATGCAAACGAATGCTCATTTGCAGAAGTGAATTCTTGTCGTCACACAGAAATAACAAGATTCCATCTTGTAATCGGGACGCTTTGGGTTCAATCGTCGATGAACGACACACGGCGCGACCTCGTGGGCCCGCATGATGGTTGCTACAGGAATGCTTCGTTTAAGTCACGAGGGCTCGTTCTTAAGTATCCCTAATTTAATATCTAGATCTCGAATTCTTTCGATAAAGAAATTTTTTCTATAATCTCACTAATGCCTCCACTCTTTGGTTGTTCTCATAGGCCTGTTCTGCTAATTCTTCCACCCTTTCCATATATGATTCTATGCTTTCCTGTTATTGAATCCTTGGAAATTTCATCAGGTATATATGAGGCTAACTATCTATTCAATAATTTTCACCATCTTTTTTTATTCATCCCAAGTTTTCTGAAAACTTATCGTGATTAATCTCTGAACTACCGACACAATCTTACCCCTCGTGGAAACCAACGCTGATAACAATTTTTCCTCTTCTGCAATCTTCGATAAAAGAGAGACTCTTTCCATCTCTCCAACCAAAGCTCTATAATCGTTATTTATATTTCGTAATCGCATCATTTCATTCAGGTCAAATTTATTATCTAACGTATTTGTCACGTTTTTCGTTGTTTCCTTAATCTCCTTCGTATTTTCCTGAAACCATACCCTGAATAATTCGTCCTATTTCATCTTTTTTTTCTTTTTTTTTTGTGTTAATCAAATTTCTTCTGCTCCGTAATTTTGTTTGCTAAATTATTTGGAAGAGGCTATATTGCCGGTCCCGGCAAAATAACGATTACTGCGTTATTTTCCCGGTTCATGTATATTTAACTAAATTGTTAAACATACAGTGACGCCCGGCACAATAATTATTTACTAATGTAAAGTGATCGTTATTATGCCGGTTCATTATTTTTAAAAACCTAATTGTTATGGCCTTGCGAAAGAAAAGGTAATTAAATAAATAAGGGCAAATATTTAAAAACAATTTGTTTTCATCATCAGTTGTGTCGGTTAAAGAAAAAAAAATCGACCTGCCCTATTGTGTCGGTTAAAGAAATATCTGCTTACTTTTCATAATAGAATTAATGTTGATGAATTTTCCCAACATTACTAAGTCTGCTCTCGATTTAAGTAATTGAAATTTTCCTTAAGTTATATATAAGTTATATATAAAGAAAAAATAAGCAACAAATAAATGTTACCAAAGGCAACATAAATTATTATTCTACCTACCTGTATAATTTTATTTGTTTATTTTGATAAATGATTTCTTTAATAAAAATAAACAATCAAATAAACAAATAAACTTATACAGGTAGAAGAAGAATTTATGTTGCCTTTGGTAACATTTACTTGTTAAAAATGTGCTTTACAAAGGAAAGATTTTAATGTAAAATTCTGATTTTCTTTATGAAGAAAAACTTCGATAATGTTAAAATATACAGAAAATCACTGGATTTAAACAGTTTCTATTTTAAAATGTTCTTTCAATGAAATCATAAAATAAGTCGTAATTTTGAAGAGTTCACTCCTAATCGAATCAACCGGAAGTAAAAATTAATTTTATCGTTATTTTAAAATATATTGTCGCTTAATAAAGTTTTAAATTATACAAAAAATCAATCAGGCAAAGATTAATTAAAAACAAACAAAAAAAAATCAATCAGGCAAAGTTTTAAATAAAAAAAACAAAAAAAAACAATCAGGCAAAGTTTTAAATTATAAATAAAATTTCGTTTGATAAAGTTTTAAATAATACAAAAAAAATAATTTAAATAATAAAAAAAAAAGTAATTTATAGTTAAATAAACACGAGCCGGCAAAATAACGTAAGACTCATTATTGTGCCGGGCGTCACTGTATGTTTAACAATTTAGTTAAATATACATGAACCAGCAAAATAACGCAGGAATCGTTATTTTGCCGGGACCGGCAATATAGCCTATTCGAAATTATTTTGGAGCTCTTGTATAAGCACTAACCGATCTGAGGGGGATAACTCTATTTTACTTAGCCGAATTCCGAATTCGCTTATACTTTGCCACAAAGTTTATAAACTTCATAACAATTAATAAAAAGCATGTTACGGTTTTGAAATGCGTTCAAAATAACTTTTAAGCACTTTTATTTACATGCCACAAATTGTATACACTTTATAACAATTAATAAAAAAAAATGTTACGGGTTTTAAATGCGTTCAAAATAATGTTACGGGTTTTGAATACATTCAAAATAACTTTTAAGCACTTTTATTTATATGCCACAAATTGTATACACTTTATAACAATTAATAAAAAGTCTGTCTTAAATAAAAATTACAATTTATCTGCAACTATCATCGCATTTTCTTTCTTTGAGTAACATTATTTTTTCTCCTATTTTTTTTTTCGCAAAGATTTTAGCCGGGGTTAAAAGATTGTAAGGGAAAAGGAATTTTACAGAATAAAGAAAATTAATTTACTAACTTTTTTTCTTTGTTTTGTTTTCCTTCTGTAGCTTCGTTGATAGATATTTTTGTTTTTGTTCGATTTTCGTGTGGCCATTTTCCGTTCTTGTAACTCTGTTTGTCTCTTCTCCTTTCTGGGAATATATAATGGTAGGAACCTGTTGTCTTCGTATATGTCCCCTTGAATGAGAACGCTGGAATCACGGCGCCAAAATGTGATATGTAGCGTTATCATCAGTATCTAACCTGCGTTGAGTGTAAGGGGGACAACTCAATTTGCCTATTTGGCTGTCGTCGACGAAAAAGTTGCTTCCCTTGGTATGAAATGAGAGAGACAGTTTTGCTTTTTGGGGTTATAAAAGAATGCTTTTTATTTCTTAGTTAAATTTATTTAGAAATTAACAAACGGGTTTCGAATCTGCACGGTTGTTGCACACTGACTCTCTCTCTCTCTCTCTCTCTCTCTCTCATATATATATATATATATATATATATATATCTGCGTCAACAGTGAACATGTTAAATGAGTTTTTGCTAACGTCATCCGACGTTAGATTGGTCTTAAATGGATTTGACCCATTTAAATGGTCTTAAATGGTCTTAAATGGATTTGACTTCAGGTCAGACAATCATGCAACTGAAGTCTTTTATTGGGGACCATATGAATTTTCTTACATTTTCGATATAGAAGATTCCCCTATGAGATTAGTTTGATGTTTTTATGTGTTTTACATACCAAATAATAAGAACCACAACAAGCTAATTGATAAATTTGACAATTATTGATGAATTCCTATAAATTAAGAGACAGGTTATTTTGAATAAACAAAGGCAAATGCATATTTCAATGAGTGATTTTTATTTCAATGTGGGATTTTTTTAGAGAATTTGTACTTGTGTCAAAAGATCATGACTTGCATATTATGGTTAAAAAAAAATGATCCGCGCCAGTTGATGATATCAATCAGAGAAACATAGTTTGTTCAAATGTGATATGTGTTTTACTAACCAACAATTTAAACTGTCTCATTTTGATTGTTTTCAACACAACATGTTGCTATAGTCTTCATTTCATATCATAAAATAATCGAAAAACAAAGTTCAAACTAAAATTTCAGCATCCAAATATCTAGTGTGGTCTCGTAGTCGATTAATCTAAGCAAACAGATTCACTGAAATGGAAGATGAAATGAGATAATACAATGTCCATAGATTAAATAGAAGGTTTAGTTAAAAATCTATAGGTTATTCAATAAAATTGACAGGGTTCACAGCAATGAGTTACGATAATCAGAATGTTGTGGCAAAACAAGGAGGACAGAACTTACAAAATTTTCCAAGGAAAGTTCTTCACCTGAAAATCTGAAAGAAGTAATTAAAATTTCTCACTGAACAGTGGTATCCAGTGGAACTTTTAAATCACCACGATCTATTTCTTTCAAAAAACTTCCATACATATGATAATAAAAAGCAGTATCATTGAATATTACCTCCTCTGTGATATATCCTGCTATATAAAAAAGCGACATTTTAATATCTTTGGGGATAGCAGTTTCTAGGTCTGGCAGGTGATCAACTGTTTGGCATGCCAATTCATCCAATAGATATCCGCATTTTGAGCAAGTATGGCCTGGATCATGGTTATACTCTCTAACATCAACTTTCAACCGAAGAAGTAATTTTGTTTTTTGAATATGGAATTTCTGAATAACATTTTGTATGGTAATAAAATAAGTACCACCAAAACCTTGTCTCAATTTACAAAATTCAGTTTCAAGATAGTCGGTTGTTAAATTATCCAAAGAATGACAAAATTGAACCTACTGTCAAGTAAATGTCTTCAAACATCAATTAAACTATTACATGTATCCCTGATAGCCATACTAGTGTCTCTTGTAAAGGATTTTATTCTCTTTCCTTGCTTTCCCCGCATTTGTTTTGCCATACTTCCAAAATTTGCAAGAAATGTCAAATTTCCATCATTTTGATCTGATAATACTCTTTTCAGTGGATCATTTGTCTTGAAAATTCCATAAATATCTTTTACACTCACTATTTTCCAAAATTTCAAAACTTCTTCGATGAAAGTAAGTTTATCTTGTATCATCATCCTGTAATAATGGATGAGTTTTATTTGCAGTTACAGTCTCATCACAAAACACTTTCAAACAGTGGGAAACTTTTTGTCTCTCAACTGGTTTTGGAAGAACCGCTACTTCTGTTAGTTTTGATAACTTAACAAATTAATTTTTTTCATGTGCAAAAAGTTGTTTCACTACTTCCCATTCTGCTGTTTTTACCATCAGAATAAAGCAGCAATTCTGAACAAGCTTCAATTATCCAGTTATTATGAATACTTTTAAATATATGTACACAATCAAAAAGCAAGTATATACCATTTTAGTAACTCAAGGCTTATTTTCAACAGTATCAAATTTCTTGAATAAAGCTTGATTAGTCAGATTATTGTTACAAGTAACTGCAATTACATGACCTTTCGAATGATTGACTAAATCAACAACATTTCTAACATTCTGAAACAAAAATTCCGAATGTAGTTTGGTAACTGAGAGCATCTTAATCAAAATCTTTGGTCCACCATATAAACATCTGATCATAATACTCAATACAGTTTTTGCTAATGCCTCTTCAGAATCTTTGACAACACCAAATATGTTTCCCCCTTGGTATTGTAAACACACCTTAACATAAACTTCATCGACTAAGATGATACATTTTTTCTGTTTATCTAACAGTTTGCTAAATACATCAAGAAAATTCAGATCATCTACCTTCAAAACTTTTGAGGTCATATTCACTAGTGTTTTCATGCTGGGTAATTTGTAATGATCTCGAAGTTTGTTATAAAGAGACCGAGATGTGGCAAAATATTTGAATGCTCGGACAAGCATTTCCGACTCAAACTTTTTTTGCCAACTATTCGTGGTGACATAACTTCGATATGTTGTCTCAAAACCTGTTTCTCTAGTTCAATTTTCAAGTTACTAAAGTAACGAATTGCTTCCTCAATTTGAGACCAATGTTGAAACGTATTTATTCTGTTTTGCAACAGGGAATAAATGTGTGTGTGTATACTTGCATGGTAACAGTTAAACGTTAAGTTTTCAAAAATATTAATTTAAAAAATCGGAATACTTCCAGTAAAAAAATGACAAAACTGGATGAACTGTTTATTGTTAGATTTTTAGCAGGTAACTTCTGGCACAAATCATGATGGTCAATATCAGCACACAAATTTGTAAAATTATCAATTCTATCTTTATCTAAAAAATGTGCAAACTCATCATTTTGTACAGTTTGCACAGAAGCGGAACTTTTTTTTTTTGTTGTCCTTGGTTTTGGTAAAGAACTTGGTGTCACACTTGATGGCAAATTATTACATATTGATGGAAGATCTTTGGGTCATGTATTTCCCATAACAAACAGTTTCATAATCAGGTGGAAAATGCCTTTCACCAACAAGTGTCTGAGTGGTTAGGAGTGTTAGCTCTTGGTATTACCTTTAACTATCTGTCTCTTTCATCTTAATCTTTTGGGATACAAAACACTCGAACCTTATTTTGTTCATTATAATTGCCTTGACAGGCTGTCACACAACACTTTTTGACAATTTTGAGAAATATTCAACCAATTATTTTAAACTAAAAATAAAGTGAAAGAGATATTTTGTGAATTAACAGAGCTGTTTACATGTAAATAAAACGTTAAAACATGTATAGTATACTTCCTAAGAATATATAAAAGATTTAATATTCAGAATGTGCGATTTATTAGCAAATTCTAAAAGACAATACTTTTTTAAAACTTAAAAAAAAAGTAAAAGTGATATTTCGTCAATGAACAGAGCCGTTTATATGTAAATTAAAAAAATCTATTCTGACTTTTAACTCACGAATTTATAATCCAAATGTAAATAATAATAAAATAACAGAACCTCAGCTGAAATAAATTTGATGAGTTAAAATTTAGTTTCGGAATGAAATTTGCTTGGACCAGTGACAACGAAGTGCTACCAGCTAAAAGTTTATCTGGTGACTGACTGGTCCCCAGTTCAAGTGGTCAGGCGTGCGTCTAGCCGGCCTGTTATGGGTATGGCCATACTTTGACCCGATTCCTGATCACAGCTTGACCTGTGCAGCTGCTACTGTGCATAGGCAGCAAGCATGCTGCCGATTCAACTGCCATAAATCAGCTACAAATAGACAATATTTATAGCATAAAGAAACCATTGTAAGAGTGTCATAGTCGTAGCTAAATGTAGGTATACCAAGATGACCAGAAAACGCATTGTGTCGCAGAAGTTAGGAACTCACAATTTCTGGAAAATATATAATAGTGTAGTTAACAATTGGCAATTAAACAATTGCCCGGCAACGGATAAGGCTGAACTTCTTGCCCAGCGGTTTGCCTTAAACTCCACCTTCGGCTCCATAAACCACTCCCTCCAAAACTTCCCACTATGAACTGAAGCCATGTTCTGTATATCATTAAAAATATTAACGCCGCCAAAGCATATGGACCTGATTTTATCCCTGCTATAGTAATATAAAAATGCTCTGCTGAGTTGCCCCTGTCCTTTCCAAATTGTAAAACAAATGCTTTGCCGAATCTTGCTTCCCTCACAACTGGAAAATTGCCTCTGTAGTACCAGTTTCCAAAAGCTTTCTTGTGAAAAAACTGATCCGCTCTTTAATTAAATCTTTAATCATTCTTGAGATAGTCCACCACCTCGAAAATGCTAAACTTCTTTCTGATCAACACTATGGCTTTAGGCAATCCCGTTCTACTGCGGATATCCTAACGGTCATAAACGCATCTCCCATATATTGGATATGCAGGTGAAGTTAGAGTGGTAGCATTTGATATATCCAAAGCCTTTGACAAGTTCTGGCATGAAAATCTTCTCAAGAAAATTAATTTGTATGGTATTACTTGACGAGTATTTTATATAATCAGATATTTCTTGGCTAAAAATAAGATTCAGGCCATCCTAGATGTCCGGACATGGAAACATAACATTAATGCAGGGTCGATCTTGGGACCTTTATAATTCCTGATTTTCGTAAACAACCTCCCTGATGCAATCACATCCAATATGGGTATATTTGTTACATGAGAGAAAATCGAACGCATCCACATATCTAAAGCAATGGCTGAATCCTTAGAAAATGACCTCCGGTCTGTAGTGGAATGATGCCATAAATGGATGGTTACAATTAATGCTGCTATCAAGATAAAGCTTTTCTTTAACAATTATAAGAAACCGTACCAACCGCCAATTACCATGACTGATAGCGCCCTTCCCGAGAGTCCAACATTAAAACTCCTCGACCTAACATTCACAGGTAACAAGAATTGGAATAAGTACATAGAAGATGCTGCCAAGTCTGCTGCAAAGAAGGTGGGTTCCTTCTTCCGGGCTAGAAAACTTTTCACACCTGCCAGTATCCTATATCTCTACAAAGCAAACATTCGACGATGCATGGAGTATTGTTGCTACATCTGGGCTTATGTAATAACAACTAGTCTCTCCCTCTTTAACAAGGTTCAAAAAAGTGTATCTAACCTAATAGGTCCCACACTGTCTACCAAGCTCCAGCTTCTGTCCCATCTCTGCAATGTTGCAGCCCTGTGCTTATTTTACAAGTATTCAACGACAAACTTGTTGCAACGTAAATATCCCCGAACAACCCGACAAGAATAAAAATTCTACCCCTCCACTGTAGAGGTCTCAAGATACCGGAAGTCTTTATGCTCTATGGACTACTTTCTTTAAACTGCTTGCCTTTGGAATTCCCTCCCTGCTCCTTGTTTCCGCGACTGTACCAACATGCAGAAATTTAAATGTAATGTGAAAAAACATCTTGCTGTACAACACTCTATTTAAGATTCTCTTATAAATCTTCCCTCTAATTCACAGTGGCCCCTTACGTCTCAGTAGCAGTGTTCCTTGCTCGGAGTTAATTGAAGTAAAAAAACGTTTCCTCTGACAATACCATTCTTTTATTAATCGTGCTTTCTCCACCTACTTACGTCAACAAAGAATGTTTTGCTTTGTTCATTTCTTTCCACAATAATTCTTCTTTTTTTCTTTTTATTTTGACCTTAAATCCATCTGCAGATGACCCGGGTTCAAAGCCCGCATCCTGCCTAATAACCTTACAGGCAACTTTATGCTTACCCTGCTCTTGACCAACTACCGATACAACTGATAATTCAAATATGCCCCTCTCTTCTAACATATCATTTTGCTCAATCAATCAGAACATCTATTATCTATAAGCCCCACTCAATGTTATTATATCACGAGCTGTACCTATCAGACGTTGCACGGGGTGCATTGAAGTAATTTTACTTTTTAGTTCTTAATTGTTTGCATATTTTTAAACTTATACAGAAAAGGAAATAAGGTTTTAGTTGTAAGGAAGGCACCTCTTATTTTAATTAAAAAAGATGACTTATGTCCCTTGCTTATTATTTTTTTTTGGGGTGGGGGTGATTATTTAAAAATGTATTATATTACCAATTGTCTGGGCCTACCTTCATCAAGTGACATGGATGTATCCTGAAAAATGCTCCTCCACGTCTGATCAATACACATTAACCTTCTCTACCCAAAACTTTAGAAGGACCACGCCATCCTTCGTAGTTTTGTCTCTTATAGTTGACACGGTCACCTGTCACAAATCCTTCATTTGCATAAGTCCTTACATTGGATCACAAAGCTCTCAGAATTCTTTCATTTTATCCGCTTCCATTAAAATTTTTATTGCTGCTAGTCGTGCATTTAGATTTATTCTAACCATATCAATGCAGATAACCGATCGTTCGAAATTGAGGAGGTATTAATATTTGACCCAAATACAAGCTCATTTGGACTATATCCGAAATGATTCTGAAGTGAATTTTTGGCACTAATGGCCCAAGCTAAAGCTATTTCTGGCTCACATTTTTCATCATCTAATGTTTGTTTTTTATTGTGACGTTCCACGGTACCATTGCTGAACAGACTTTTTGCAGCTGTTGTACACATTTAAAAATTTAGCTCTCATTAAACTCACCTCCACTGTTACTTGGCAGCTCCAAAATAAGATATCCACATTAAAAATGTTGTAAATAATATAGTCCGGTAGCAGAATACCTAATGGATGTGTCAATTAGGTGCAGAATCCTGCATTGGTTATGTTGATGTTCCTTTAAATCCAGACATACAGTGTCATTAAACCTGTTACCAAGAACCAATAATACAACTGGTCTTTTAAAAGTGGGTCTTTTAAACCTTTGGTAAACTGAACAAGAATCACAAACATCTTTGATCTAATTCAGAAATTCCTTATCAGAAATGCCTTACTGCCTCTAACCAAAGCTATTAATTTATCTTTGTATGAGCAAACTGCCTATGTAATTTTTCAGCCTTTTTCCTTTTTTCCACTCTAGAGCATTCTTTTAAAGTTTAAAAATGTAACACTACGCTTGGTGCATTTTTAACCTCCAAAGACATATTAGTTAGTGGAAGACTATAATGTCCAGAAGTCGTGATTTGCAATTTAATATATTTACAACGAATGCAACATTTGTCATTTGTAAAATTAAGTCGTATTCCTGCAGTTTTCATTAATTTATCACTTAATAACAGGGGTAAATCATTTTTGACGATGTCAGTCACAATATAACCTCTGACACCTTTTATACCCCTATTGGTACAGCAAATTTAACTGTTTTGATAGCTTTTACCTCCACTCCATCTCCAAAACAAAATGTCCTGTTAAACCTAACAGTTTCCACTAATTTCTTATCTCGGTCATTTAATGTTTCAAAGAATATGTTAAACCAAAGTTCTTCAGATACAGTTCATGAATAAGGAGAGTCCAACACTGCGATACCCAATGTCTTTTTCACAAGATTAGACATTTTTATATTAGAATAAGAATCATTTATCAATGTTGGATAACATGAATCAACATTAAACAAGGTAAAGTTCACCTGGTCTGAATCCACGACAGTGTTGATATTGTTTCTAGAATTGAAACTACAATCTCAGGCAAAATGTTCAGTCAAATTATATTTAAAACAACACATTATCTTACCTTGTCTGTCCATAGGATTGGTTTTACATCCCCTGTAAGGTCTTTGTTCCTTCATACTTATGTATCTAATGTATGTAATTTAGTATTTCAACTTCTTTGGTAGCAGGGACCGTTTTATATTCCACTGATGAAATATCAGAAAACACTTTCTTCAATGTATCTTTCATTGTGGCATATGTGAAGCTAGAACACGTGGTCCTTGCTATTTTTTTTCGTTTTCCTCTGATACATTTGCTGAATTATGACCAAAAAAGGCCTGAACTCCTTCTGGCAGAGTAAATCCAAATTTTCGTAAGTTTTTATACAAAAATTCATATCGCATCAAAAAATTATTTATATTAACTCTGACCGCTCTTTTGTGGGAATATAACTCCTTAAATGACATATATGCCATCTTGTTTTCATCGAGTAAATAAATTTTGTCTAATTTTTCTATAATTATATTCAGTCCATTTGTTCCACCCATATTAGTTATCGCCAAATGTCAAACACATTCTCTTACATTTTGTGGTAGTGACAAAAATACTGCTGGGCCCTGTTTCTTTTTAAATAAATCTGTAAATATAGACCATATGACCATATTTTGCTTACATTCAGCATATGAATCTTGATTTAGCAAAATAGGTTGGTGTCTTGTAAAAGAAACCATCTTTTTTAAAATGTGTTTCAACGTTTGCTGAACAAGATAATTTCTCATCACACGAAAGAAGATAGCTTTTGTTACCAATGTTAGTTTACTCGTTAGATAAATCCAGTTATTGACACATATTTGTTTGCCCAGAAAATAACCACAAAAACAGCAAGTAAGGAAGATAACTCTAAGAAACTTACACCCAAGGAATAGAACTCTTATATCTCAATACAAGGGAGATAACTTAGCAGTTTATACTGCCAGACATAATAACCTGCAAATAAATTGGTGGACACAATAGTCAAAGACAAATTTGCTGACTAGATTGACACGCTTTAGCAGAGTAGCCCTTTTATAGCATCTGTTGTAGAAAACATTCCTAGAAGGACACTTATATCTGGGGTGATATTTTAGGCCACAGAAATAACAGCACCAGTTACTAACAGCCACAATGCAATCGCCTTTAGTCAGAACACTAATTATTAGTCATTAGTAGAAGTAGCATTTACAGTAGATATACAATAAAATAATGATTGTTTATTCTCATTTTCTAGTGCCACAGCCTGATTGTATGCAGTGTTTAAGTTCGGGAACTTTTCCCAAAGAGTCTAGTTCGTATATGTGTAGACAGTAGTCCGTTAATGAACATGTCCTGAATATAGTCATCATGCTTAATTTCACTGTTATAGGTTTAAAATCGCAGTATTTACTTAACATATGGAGATGTTGTAAATATTAGTCCAGATTCTCATCTCTCTTCTGATTACTAGTTATTAGAAGATAGTGAGCAAAAAATTTACTCTTCGGTTTGACATAAATGTTTCCAAGTTCAGCCATAACATCTTCATATGTAGTAAAATCTGTTGTGTACTGAGGGATCTATGAGATTAGTAGTTTCAATTTTGTTGAGTTATCTAAGCATTTGTCTAGTAGAGACGAAAGCAAATTTACAAAAGTCTTTTTCAGTGTACCCATTCTCGGTTGGCAGTACTACTGATGAATCAGTCGAAAAAAATTGAGATTTCAGCAGTCTTCATGAAAGTAATTTCTTTTTTTAATAATTCCTGGTCAGGTGGATAAATTGTAGTGAAAACATGTGAGATAAACAATCTTTTATAAGGTTTTATTCACTTAAGAGATACAAGAATGAAAGAAATATATCGGAATGAAACAATTCACCTGATATAGAATAAGGGAGATTTAGATAGTTGAAGGGTTAAGCTAGTCTATTTTGCAACACATTTCTCTGAGTCTTATGAGTGCATCAGAATGAAACTCAGTTATTGTGTCTATTTTATGTTTGCTGGTTTGGTATCCTCAGCTGGAACTGTGGATCTAGTTTTTGTTCTTTGAGTGCAGGAGATGGAGATGTTTTGCATCTGCTGCTCCAACATGGAAACACGGCTCTCTAATTCATTGAAGATCGGATCTGCTGAGAGAGGCAATACTTTTTCCTGTTCTTCTTTTACCTGTTCTTCTTTTTCCCGTTCTTCTTTTTCCCGTTCTTCTTTTTCCCGTTCTTTTTTTTTCTGTTCTCTTGGTCCTTAATAGAAGAAATATTTTAATCTTTTAACAGTATTTGTAAAGAATTTTTTCTTTAACATAGACAGTTTTTATCTTAAAGTTCGTTTGATATATATTCTTTCAACTGCAGTATTAGACTGGGAAGTGCAATATTTTATCGCCCCAAACGTGTGGATCTCAAATTTATTTCAATTAATCATTTCATATTTAGTTTAACATAATTACACCAGCAAGTTCCTCATCGGGTCATATCCTTTTCTCCTGAATAGAATAATACATGTAAATGGACATTATGATATTATGTATTTCTTATTCATATACTTTGATAAATTTTGCCATTTACCCACAATGTAAATGACAGCATAGGTGACACGACGAGGAACTGGTTGGTGCAATTTTAATTAAGTTAAATTAATTTACACTTCTAGCAGTTCAAAAGATTAATTCAATATTTTGCTTTTGTTTTTGTCTCATAAGTGAGAGAAAAGATATTTTTAAAAAAACACATTTTATAAAGAAAACAGAAATCATTCATTGAAAATTTATTTTTATAATAAAGATATTCGTTACTACTCTCAAACTATGATGATCTTTGGGTGTGTTTCCGGCAAAGATCATGTCATGCTACTCTACATCTTCAGAAATAGAATTCAGACTCATAGCAGATGGCTATATTCAGTTGCTGTCCATTGTTGTCAAGTACTAAGTGAAGAGAGTGACTGTGGGAAGGTTATACACATGACAGCAGGACCCATCTCTATGTCACACCTTCAAGAAAACTCAGAAGTGGTTGTCTGAAAACCTCCATGACTCTACTACCCCAACATCGAGCCCTCCAACTCGACTGTTTGCAAACCCATGAACTCTTGAGTGTACAGCACAGTTAAAAATGACACCATTGATTGTCAGGATCAAACTGGTATTAGGATGCCTCTTGAAGGACATTGTGAAGGTCGTGTGCTCCACAATTCAGGTCGCACCTGGAGGTCGTGAAGGCTCCAGGCAGCTTCCTTAAGCGAGCTGTATTTGGCAAATGATTCTCTAATAGATGTACTTTGAATTTTGAGAATACATCACTTATTGACCACGATATGAGGTTTTTCTTCCTTTCTCAAAAAGTGTAAGATTTGTCTCAAACACCCTGTATAGGGCCTTAATGTTCATAAATCAGTTATTTAAAGAATGCAATTAAGTTTAAAAGAAATAGAATGTGTAGACTTTTTCAATTGGTAATCATGAATTGGTTGTATATTTGTCTACGTAAAGTGAACACTGAAAAAAGTTACAGATGTACATTGGCATAATAAAAGTTGCAAGGTGTGTTGCTTGTATGTAACATGCATTTTTGCTATGCCTGTAATTGTAATAAATCTAATTGATTAAAAAATTAATACTATCAAATATTGGTTTTAAATTGAATAATTATTGAAAAAAGCATTCAAAACTCATATCTGTTAATGTAAATAATGTGAAAGATTATTATGAAAACGTGCAGCCATAGGATTCTCATCTGGTGAATATCTACAGAATTATTTGTCATAAAATTAGTCTGCAGTGATTAGGGTAGCAGGAAGGGAACTTAGTAGTGAGAGCATTATCTACTCCGACTCCCCCTAGAGCATTATCTACTCCGACTCCCCCTAGAGCATTATCTACTCCAACTCCCCCTAGAGCATTAACAATCAAAACAAAAACTGTTGATTGGATTAAATATAAAATCTCAAAATTGATTAAAATAAAAAAGAAATTGAAGAACACAACTAATATCTGACTAAACATATATGTTTTTGTTTGTACAAATAATGTAATGCTAGTTTTATATTAGAAAAGTGTTTTTAATATTTATTGAATATTGATATTGTTTTCACATTTATATAGTACTAGCGGGGCTACCCGGCGTTGCTCGGGGTCATAAAAACATATATTTGAAAAAATATCGTGTGTGTAACATTTTTATATTCAAACTTCTATGTCCACCCCCTCTCTCTATAGCCGTCTCTTTATCTGCTACCTTTGTCTTCCCTGGTCGCCCCATTTCGCCGCTACTTTCTAATTTTGTGTTTTGCAAAAGCTGTTTCTTCCCCACCATTTCTCCTATTGCCCAGGGTAATAGTATGACATATTTCTATAAAAAGTAACACCTCTATCTGCGCCTTCTATATAGGTACTTATCTCCACCCCGGTGTTCATACTATATACGTATCTATCATCACCCCGGTGCGCATACTATATACGTACCTATCGCCGCCCAAGTGCACATACTATATACGTACCTATCGCCGCCCCGGTGCAGATACTATTTAAGTACCTATCGCCGCCCCGTTGCGAATGCTAAATAGTACCTATAGCCGCCCCAGTGCGAATGCTAAATACGTACCTATAGCCGCCCCAGTGTGAATGCTAAATACGTACGTATCACCACTACGGTGCGAATGCGAAATACATACCTTTCGCTGCCCCGGTGCGCGTGCAATATATGTACTGATCGCCGCCGCAGAGCACATGCTATGTACGTACTTATTGCTGCCCATGTGTACATGCTATATACGTAGCTATCGCCATCCCTGAATTCTGAATACGTACCTATCGCCGCCCTGGTGTGGAAGCTAAATACGTACATATCGCCGCCCCGGTGCGAATGCTAAAGACATACCTATCGCCGCCCCGGTGTGAATTCTAAATACGTACCTATTGCCGCCCCGGTGTGAATTCTAAATACGTACCTATCGCCGCCCGGTGCGGAAGCTAAATACGTACATATCGCTGCCCCGGTGCGAATGCTAAATACATACCTATCGCTGCCCCGGTGTGAATGCTAAATACATACCTATCGCCGCCCCGGCGTGAATGCTAAATACATACCTATCGCCGCCCCGGTGTGAATGCTAAATACGTACCTATCGCCGCCCCGGTGTGAATTTTAAATATGTACCTTTCGCTGCCCAGTGTGAATTTTAAATATGTACCTTTCGCCGCCCCTGTGCGCGTGCTATATACGTACCTATCGCCGCCCCGGTGCGCGTGCTACATATAAACCGATCGCTGCCTCAGTGCGCATGCTAAATACATACCTATCACTGCCCCGGTGTGCATACTATATACGTACTTATTACCGCCCATGTGCACATGCTATATAAGTACCTATCACCACCGCTAAATGCTAAATAAGTACCTATCGCCGCCCCGGTGTGGAAGCTAAATACGTACATATCGCCGCCCCTAAATTTGGGCAGACCCTAAAAAGTTCGGCCTGACCCCTAAAATTTTCCCCGACCCCTAAATCTCTCCAGCCCCTAATTTTTCACTCTCCCCCAACCATGAGAAATATTTTGACTTCAAAACAAAAAAAAACAAAAAAATTTGGCCTGACCTCTAAAAAGTTCGTCCTGACCCCTAAAATTTTTCCCGACCCCTAAATCTCTCCAGCCCCCTAATTTTTCACTCTACCCCAACCCTGAGAAATATTTTGACTTCAAAGCAAAAAAAAAAAAAAAAAAAAAAAAAATTTGGCCTGACCCCTAAAAAGTTCGTCCTGACCCCTAAAATTGTCCCCGACCCCTAAATCTCTCCAGCCCCCTAATTTTTCACTCTCCCCCAACCATGAGATATATTTTGACTTCAAAACAAAAAAAAACAAAAAAATTTGGCCTGACCCCTAAAAAGTGCGTCCTGACCCCTAAAATTGTCCCCGACCCCTAAATCTCTCCAGCCCCCTAATTTTTCACTCTTCCCCAACCATGAGATATATTTTGACTTCAAAACAAAAAAAAACAAAAAAATTTGGCCTGACCCCTAAAAAGTTCGTCGTGACCCCTAAAATTTTCCCCGACCCCTAAATCTCTCCAGCCCCCTAATTTTTCCTCTCCTACAACCATGAGAAATAATTTGACTTCAAAACAAAAAAAAACAAAAAAATTTGGCCTGACCCCTAAAAAGTTCGTCCTGACCCCTAAAATTTTCCCCGACCCCTAAATATCTCCAGCCCCCTAATTTTTCACTCTACCCCAACCCTGAGAAATATTTTGACTTCAAAACAAAAAAAAACAAAAAAATTTGGCTTGACCCCTAAAAAGTTCGTCCTGACCCCTAAAATTTTCCCCGACCCCTAAATCTCTCTAGCCCCCTAATTTTTAACTCTCCCCCAACCATGAATAATATTTTGACTTCAAAACAAAAAAAAAACAAAAAAATTTGGCCTGACCCCTAAAATTTTCCCCGACCCCTAAATCTCTCTAGCCCCCTAATTTTTCACTCTCCCCCAGCCATGAGAAACATTTTGACTTCAAAACAAAAAAAAAACAAAAAAATTTGGCCTGACCCCTAAAAAGTTCGTCCTGACCCCTAAAATTTTCCCCGACCCCTAAATCTCTCCAGCCCCCTAATTTTTCACTCTCCTCCAACCAGGAGATATATTTTAGCTTCAAAACAAAAAAAAACAAAAAAATTTGGCCTGACCCCTATAAAGTTCGTCCTGACCCCTAAAATTTTTCCCGACCCCTAAATCTCTCCAGCCCCCTAATTTTTCACTCTACCCCAACCCTGAGAAATATTTTGACTTCAAAACAAAAAAAAAAACAACAAAAAAAAAAAATTTGGCCTGACCCCTAAAAAGTTCGTCCTGACCCCTAAAATTGTCCCCGACCCCTAAATCTCTCCAGCCCCCTAATTTTTCACTCTCCCCCAACCATGAGATATATTTTTACTTCAAAACAAAAAAAAACAAAAAAATTTGGCCTGACCCCTAAAAAGTGCGTCCTGACCCCTAAAATTGTCCCCGACCCCTAAATCTCTCCAGCCCCCTAATTTTTCACTCTCCCCCAACCATGAGATATATTTTGACTTCAAAACAAAAAAAAACAAACAAATTTGGCCTGACCCCTAAAAAGTTCGTCGTGACCCCTAAAATTTTCCCCGACCCCTAAATCTCTCCAGCCCCCTAATTTTTCACTCTCCTCCAACCATGAGATATATTTTAGCTTCAAAACAAAAAAAAACAAAAAAATTTGGCCTGACCCCTAAAAAGTTCGTCCTAACCCCTAAAGTTTTCCCCGACCCCTAAATCTCTCCAGCCCCCTAATTTTTCACTCTCCCCCAACCCTGAGAAATATTTTGACGTCAAAACAAAAAAAAACAAAAAAAACAAAAAAATTTGGGCGGACCCCTAAAAAGTTCGTCCTGACCCCTAAAATTTTCCCCGACCCCTAAATCTCTCTAGCCCCCTTATTTTTCACTCTCCCCCAACCCTGAGAAATATTTTAACATATAAACAAAAAAAAAAAAAAAAAAAATTTGGCCTGATCCCTAAAAAGTTCGTCCTGACCCCTAAAATTTTCCCCGACCCCTAAATCTCTCCAGCCCCCAAATTTTTCACTCTCCCCCAACCATGAGATATATTTTGACTTCAAAACAAAAAAAAACAAAAAAATTTGGCCTGACCCCTAAAAAGTGCGTCCTGACCCCTAAAATTTTCCCCGACCCCTAAATCTCTCCAGCCCCCTAATTTTTCACTCTCCTACAACCATGAGAAATAATTTGACTTCAAAACAAAAAAAAACAAAAAAATTTGGCCTGACCCCTAAAAAGTTCGTCCTGACCCCTAAAATTTTCCCCGACCCCTAAATATCTCCAGCCCCCTAATTTTTCACTCTCCCGCAACCCTGAGAAATATTTTGACTTCAAAACAAAAAAAAAACAAAAAAATTTGGCCTGACCCCTAAAAAGTTCGTCCTGACCCCTAAAATTTTTCCCGACCCCTAAATGTCTCTAGCCCCCTAATTTTTCACTCTCCCCCAACCATGAGAAACATTTTGACTTCAAAACAAAAAAAAAACAAAAAAATTTGGCCTGACCCCTAAAAAGTTCGTCCTGACCCCTAAAATTTTCCCCGACCCCTAAATCTCTCTAGCCCCCTAATTTTTCCCTCTCCCCCAACCATGAGAAATATTTTGACTTCAAAACAAAAAAAAAACAAAAAAATTTGGCCTGACCCCTAAAAAGTTCGTCCTGACCCCTAAAATTTTCCCCGACCCTTAAATCTCTCCAGCCCCCTAAGTTTTCACTCTCCTCCAACCATGAGATATATTTTAGCTTCAAAACAAAAAAAAACAAAAAAAATTGGCCTGACCCCTAAAAAGTTCGTCCTGACCCTTAAAGTTTTCCCCGACCCCTAAATCTCTCCAGCCCCTTAATTTTTCACTCTCCTCCAACCCTGAGAAATATTTTGACTTCAAACAAAAAAAAACAAAAAAAAACAAAAAAATTTGGCCTGACCCCTAAAAAGTTCGTCCTGACCCCTAAAGTTTTCCACGACCCCTAAATCTCTCCAGCCCCCGAATTTTTCACTCTCCTCCAACCATGAGATATATTTTAGCTTCAAAACAAAAAAAAACAAAAAAATTTGGCCTGACCCCTAAAAAGTTCGTCCTGACCCCTAAAGTTTTCCCCGACCCCTAAATCTCTCCAGCCCCCTAATTTTTCACTCTCCTCCAACCCTGAGAAATATTTTGACGTCAAAACAAAAAAAAACAAAAAAAACAAAAAATTTGGGCGGACCCCTAAAAAGTTCGTCCTGACCCCTAAAATTTTCCCCGACCCCTGAATCTCTCTAGCCCCCTTATTTTTCACTCTCCCCCAACCCTGAGAAATATTTTGACATATAAACAAAAAACAACAAAAAAAAACAAAAAAATTTGGCCTGATCCCTAAAAAGTTCGTCCTGACCCCTAAAATTTTCCCCGACCCCTAAATCTCTCCAGCCCCCAAATTTTTCACTCTCCCCCAACCATGAGATATATTTTGACTTCAAAACAAAAAAAAACAAAAAAATTTGGCCTGACCCCTAAAAAGTGCGTCCTGACCCCTAAAATTTTCCCCGACCCCTAAATCTCTCCAGCCCCCTAATTTTTCACTCTCCTACAACCATGAGAAATAATTTGACTTCAAAACAAAAAAAACAAAAAAATTTGGCCTGACCCCTAAAAAGTTCGTCCTGACCCCTAAAATTTTCCCCGACCCCTAAATATCTCCAGCCCCCTAATTTTTCACTCTCCCGCAACCCTGAGAAATATTTTGACTTCAAAACAAAAAAAAACAAAAAAAAACAAAAAAATTTGGCCTGACCCCTAAAAAGTTCGTCCTGACCCCTAAAATTTTTCCCGACCCCTAAATCTCTCTAGCCCCCTAATTTTTCACTCTCCCCCAACCATGAGAAATATTTTGACTTCAAAAAAAAAAAAAAAAAAAAAAATTTGGCCTGACCCCTAAAAAGTTCGTCCTGACCCCTAAAATTTTTCCCGACCCCTAAATCTCTCTAGCCCCCTAATTTTTCACTCTCCCCCAACCATGAGAAATATTTTGACTTCAAAACAAAAAAAAACAAAAAAATTTGGCCTGACCCCTAAAAAGTTCGTCCTGACCCCTAAAATTTTCCCCGACCCCTAACTCTCTCTAGCCCCCTAATTTTTCCCTCTCCCCCAACCATGAGAAATATTTTGACTTCAAAACAAAAAAAAAACAAAAAAATTTGGCCTGACCCCTAAAAAGTTCGTCCTGACCCCTAAAATTTTCCCCGACCCCTAAATCTCTCTAGCCCCCTAATTTTTCCCTCTCCCCCAACCATGAGAAATCGTTTGACTTCAAAACAAAAAAAAAACAAAAAAATTTGGCCTGACCCCTAAAAAGTTCGTCCTGACCCCTAAAATTTTCCCGATACGACCCTACCTCTACACTTCTCAAAAAAGGAGGAGATAATGCATGGGATGAGTGCATCATGACAACGGACCCGATACGACCCTACCTCAACACTTCTCAAAAAAGGAGGAGATAATGCATGGGAATAGTGCATCATGACAACGGAACCGATATGACCCTTCCTCAACAGTTCTAAAAAAAGGAGGAGATAATGCATGGGATGAGTGCATCATGACAACGGAACCGATACGACCCTACCTCTACACTTCTCAAAAAAGAAGGAGATAATGCATGGGATGAGGGCACTATGACAACGAAACCGATACTACCTCAACACTTCTCAAAAAAGGAGGAGATAATGCATGGGATGAAGGCACTATGACAACGAAACCGATACTACCTCAACACTTCTCAAAAAAGAAGGAGATAATGCATGGGATGAGTGCATCATGACAACGGACCCGATACGACCCTACCTCAACACTTCTCAAAAAAGGAGGAGATAATGCATGGGAATAGTGCATCATGACAACAGAACCGATACGACCCTTCCTCAACAGTTCTAAAAAAAGGAGGAGATAATGCATGGGATGCGTGCATCATGACAACGGAACCGATACGACCCTACCTCTACACTACTCAAAAAAGGAGGAGATAATGCATGGGATGAGTGCATCATGACAACAAAACCGATACTACCTCAACACTTCTCAAAAAAGGAGGAGATAATGCATGGGATGAGTGCATCATGACAACGGAACCGATACGACCCTACCTCAACACTTCTCTAAAAAGAAGGAGATAATGCATGGGATGAGTGCATCATGACAACGGAACCGATACGACCCTACCTCAACACTTCTCAAAAAAGGAGGAGATAATGCATGGGATGAGTGCATCATGACAACGGAACCGATACGACCCTACCTCAACACTTCTCAAAAAAGGAGGAGATAATGCATGGGAATAGTGCATCATGACAACGGAACCGATACGACCCTACCTCAACACTTCTAAAAAAAGGAGATAATGCATGGGATGAGGGCATCATGACAACGGAACCGATACGACCCTACCTCAAAATTTCTCAAAAAAGGAGGAGATAATGCATGGGATCAGTGCATCATGACAACGGAACCGATACTACCCTACCTCAACACTTCTCAAGAAAGGAGGAGGTAATGCTCACACCGGCGAATACCGTAACCCCCCCCCCCAATTTGGCCTGAAAGGAGGAGGTAATTCCTATCATGATAACAGAACGGCCACAGGGAGGGAGGGGGGGGGTAAATATTAGCGTCTATTAATAATTATGAAAGAAAGTGTGTGAGGGAAAAAAAACTGCCACTCTCTGACGTCATGATGACCTGATATAACCGGACACAATTTAGAGCAAGACCGGGTACATCCGGCAAGGGATTATGGGACAGGTGCGGATGTGATTGAGCAACCCTTGTTTCACTACACACTCTTAACGTAGGATTCCTATGTTGTTATTGATGCAACCGGACAGAAGTAATTGGATGATCTGATAGAACCGGACACAATTTAGGGCAAGACCGGGTACATCCGGCAAGGAATTATGGGATGTTTACAGTGACTTGGCATTTTTATCGGATTAGTACATAAATACATTAGATTATTTCGAATTTAGTACATATTAACGTTGAAAATGTCGTGGAAAATACGAAAAAACTGCTACCTTTTGTCGGAAAGTGGTCCGGTTGACTGTCAGCGAGTGAATCGTTTGTCGCGATTTTTAGATATTATGATTCCGAGATATGTACGGTGCTAAAGATATCAACTTTTTGACATGTCGCCGCGTAGTTTTTGAGGAGAAGCTTCACATACAAACAGACATACATACAGACAACTGCCCTTTATATAAGAGACTAGCGGGGCTACCCGGCGTTGCTCGGGGTCATAAAAACATAATTGAAGAAAAATCGCGTGTGTAACATCTTTATATTAAAACTTCTATTTCTCTCCCTCTCTCTCTATAGCTGTCTATTTATCTTTCTACTTTTATCTACCCTGGTCGCTACTTTTAAATTTTGCCTTTTGCGAAAGCTGTTTCTTCCCCACCATTTCATCCCACGTTTCACAGGGCAATAGTATGACTTATTTCTATAAAAAGTACCACCACTGTCTGCGCCTTCTATATAGGTACTTATAACCGCCCCGGTGTTCATACTATATATTTTGAATCCCCTCATGATATCCTTCATCATTTTAACTCCCCTCGTTGTATTCATCATTTTCGATCTCCTCATACTATTAATCATTTTCAATCCCCTCATAATATTCTTCATCATTTTCAATCTCCTCATACTATTAATCATTTTCAATCCCCTCATAATATTCTTCATCATTTTCAATCCTCTCGTAATATTCCTCATCATTTTCAATCCGCTCATGATATTCTTAATAAGTTTCAATCCTCTCATGGTATATTTCATCATTTTCGATCCCCTCATGATATTCTTCTCATTTTCAATCCCCTCATGATATTATTCATCATTTTCAATCCTCTCATGGTATTCTTCATCATTTCCAATCCTGTCAGTCTATTCTTCATCATTTTCGATCCCCTCATGACATTCTTCATAATTTTCAATCCTCTCATGATAGTCTTCATCATTTTCAATCCCCTCATGATAGTCATCATCATTTTCAATCCCCTCATGATAGTCATCATCATTTTCAATCTTCTCATTATAGTCTTCATCATTTTCAATCCTCTCATGATAGTCTTCATCATTTTCAATCCTCTCATGATAGTCTTCATCATTTTCAATCCTCTCATGATAGTCTTCATCATTTTCAATCCCCTCATGATATTATTAATCATTTTCAATCCCCTCATGATATTATTAATCATTTTCAATCCCCTCATGATATTATTAATCATTTTAAATCCCCTCATGGTATTCTTCATCATTTCCAATCCTGTCAGTCTATTCTTCCTCATTTTCAATCCTCTCATGAAATTCTTCATCATTTTCAATCCCCTCATGATAGTCTTCATCATTTTCAATCCCCTCATGATAGTCTTCATCATTTTCAATCCCCTCATGATAGTCTTCATCATTTTCAATCCCCTCATGATAGTCTTCATCATTTTCAATCCCCTCATGATAGTCTTCATCATTTTCAATCCCCTCATGATAGTGTACATCATTTTCAATCCCCTCATTATAGTCTTCATCATTTTCAATCCCCTCATTATAGTCTTCATCATTTTCAATCCCCTCATTATAGTCTTCATCATTTTCAATCCCCTCATTATAGTCTTCATCATTTTCAATCCCCTCATTATAGTCTTCATCATTTTCAATCCCCTCATTATAGTCTTCATCATTTTCAATCCTCTCATTATAGTCTTCATCATTTTCAATCCCCTCATTATAGTCTTCATCATTTTCAATCCCCTCATGATAGTCATCATCATTTTCAATCCTCTCATGATAGTCATCATCATTTTCAATCCTCTCATGATAGTCATCATCATTTTCAATCCTCTCATGATAGTCATCATCATTTTCAATCCTCTCATGATAGTCTTCATCATTTTCAATCCTCTCATGATAGTCTTTATCATAGCTCAATCTAGGATATTGAGCACTTTTCTCTCGGACAACGCCGAGTACTTTGAAAATCAAGGAGGCCTCATGAGCACTACTGAAATCACTTAGGTATCCTCTCTCCTTCTGATCTGCGAAATAGTCCAAAGGGGAACAAAGATGGCGTTAAAATATTTTCCAAACCTATCACTACAGTAGCTCTATCTAGGACATTGAGCACTTTTCTCCCGGCCAACGCCGAGTACTTTGATAATCAAGGAAGCCTCCTGAGAACTACTGAAATCATTTAGGTATCCTCCATTCTTTTTCATCTGCAAAATAGTCCAAAGGGGAACAAAGATAGCGTTAAAATATTTTCCAAACCTATCACTACAGTAGCTCTATCTAGGATATTGAGCACTTTTCTCATGGACAACGCCGAGAAGCCTCGTGATTCTATACCGCAGAAGCACCCGCCCTAAGTGCCATACGGCAGAAGCACCCCCCTGGGTGCCATACCACCTCATGGTTCCCTATTGCAGAACCACCCTCCGGTTGATATACCACAGAAGTAGCCCCCTGGTTGCTATATTGCAGAAGCACCCCCCTGGTTTCTATACCACAGAAGCACCCCTCGGGTGCCATACCGCAGAAGCACCCCCCGGGTGCCATAGAGCAGAACCCCGAGGTTCCTATATCAAAGAAGCACCCCCCTGGTTTCTATACCGCAATAGCACCCCTGATGCCATACCGCAGAAGCCTCAAGCTTCTATCCCGCAGAAGCACTCCCCTGGTGCCATACTGCAGAATATTCAGGTTCCTATACCGCAGAAGAACACCCCGAGTGCAATACCGCAGAAGTCACTCTTACTGACCCCCTCTCCTTTTCATCTGCAAAATAGATTCTGTTAAAATATTATCAAAACCTATCACTACAGTAGCTCTATCTAGGACATTGAGCAATTTTCTCCCGGACAACGCCGAGTAATTTGAAAATCAAGGAGGCCTCCTGAGCACTACTGAAATCACTCTTATGGATTCCCCCATCCTTTTCAGCGTAGATGCTTTTAAAATATTATCCAAACCTATCACTACAGTAGCTCTATCTAGGACACTGAGCAATTTTCTCCCGGACAACGCCGAGTACTTTTAAAATCAAAGAGGCCTCCTGAGCACTACTGAATTCCTTTAGGTATCCTGTCTCCTTCTGATCTGCCAAATAGTCCAAAGTGGAACGAAGATGGCGTTAAAATATTTTCCAAACCTATCACTACAGTAGCTCTATCTAGGACATTGAGCACTTTTCTCCCGGACAACGCCAAGTACTTTGATAATCAAGGAAGCCTCCTAAACACTACTGAAATCACTTAGGTATCCACCCTTCTTTTCATCTGCCAAATAGTCCAAAGGGGAATGAAGATGGCATTTAAAAAATTTTCAAAACCTATCACTACAGTAGCTCTATCTAGGATATTGAGCACTTTTCTTCCGGACAACGCCGAGTACTTTGAAAATCAAGGAAGCCTCCTGAGCACTACTGAAATCACTCTTATCGATGATCCCATACTTTTCAGCGTAGATGCTTTTAAAATATTATCCAAACCTGTCACTACAGTAGCTCTATCTAGGACATTGAGCAATTTTCTCCCGGACAACGCCGAATACTTTGTAAATCAAAGAGGCCTCCTGAGCACTACTGTCATTACATCAATTTCCCCATCCTTTTCAGCGTAGATGCTGTTAAAATATCATCAAAACCTATCACTACAGTAACTCTATCTAGGACATTGAGCACTTTTCTCCCGGACAACGCCAAGTAATTTGAAAATAAAGAAGGCCTCCTGAGCACTACTTAAATCACTTAGGTATCCTCCCTCCTTTTAATTTGCAAAATAGTTCAAAGGGGAACAAAGATGGCGTTAAAATATTTTCTAAACCTATCACTACAGTAGCTCTATCTTGGGTATTGAGCACTTTTCTCCGGGACAACGCCGAGTACTTTGAAAATCAAGGAGGCCTTCTGAGCACTACTGAAATCACTCTTTTCGATTATCCCAACGATTTTCAGCGTAGATTCTGTTAAAATATTATCAAAATCTGTCACTACAGTAGCTCTATCTAGGACATTGAGCAATTTTCTCCCGGACAACGTCGAGTACTTTGAAAATCAAGGAGGCCTCCTGAGCACTACTGAAATCACTTAGTTATCCTTTCTCTTTCTGATCTGCAAAATAGTCCAAAGGCGAAACGAAGATGGCGTTAAAATATTTTCCAAACCTTTCATTACAGTAGCTCTATCTAGGACATTGAGCACTTTTCTCCCGGACAACGCCGAGTACTTTAAAAATCAAGGAGGCCTCCTGAGCACTACAGAAATCACTCCTATCGATACCCCCATCCTTTTCAGCGTAGATGCTGTTAAAATATTTTCCAAACCTATCACTACAGTAGCTCTATCTGAGATATTGAGCACTTTTCTCCCGGACAACGCCGAATACTTTGAAAATCAAGGAGGCCTCCTGAGCACTACGTAAATTACTTAGGTATCCTCCCTCCTTTTCATCTGCAAAATAGTCCAAAGGGGATCGAAGATGGCGTTAAAATATTTTCCAAACCTATCACTACAGTAGCTCTATTTAGGATACTGAGCACTTTTCTCCCGGACAACGCCGAATACTTTGAAAATCAAGGAGGCCTCCTGAGCACTACGTAAATTACTTAGGTATCCTCCCTCCTTTTTATCTGCAAAATAGTCCAAAGGGGAACGAAGATGGCGTTAAAATATTTTCCAAACTTATCACTACAGTAGCTCTATCTAGGACATTGAGCACTTTTCTCCCGGACAACGCCGAGTACTTTGAAAATCAAGGAGGCCTCCTGAGCACTACTGAAATTACTTAGGTATCGTCCCTCCTTTTTATCTGCAAAATAGTCTAAAGGGTAACGAAGATGGCGTTAAAATATTTTCCAAACCTATAACTACAGTAGCTCTATCTAGGATATTGAGCACTTTTCTCCCGGACAACGCCGAGTACTTTGAAAATCAAGGAGGCCTCATGAGCACTACTGAAATTACTTAGATATCCTCCCGCCTTTTTATCTGCAAAATAGTCCAAAGGGGATCGAAGATGGCGTTAAAATATTTTCCAAACCTATCACTACAGTAGCTCTATCTAGGATATTGAGCACTTTTCTCCCGGACAACGCCGAATACTTTGAAAATCAAGGAGGCCTCCTGAGCACTACGTAAATTACTTAGGTATCCTCCCTCCTTTTCATCTGCAAAATAGTCCAAAGGTTAACGAAGATGGCGTTAAAATATTTTCCAAACCTATCACTACAGTAGCTCTATCTAGGATATTGAGCACTTTTCTCCCGGACAACGCCGAATACTTTGAAAATCAAGGAGGCCTCCTGAGCACTACGTAAATTACTTAGGTATCCTCCTTCCTTTTCATCTGCAAAATAGTCCAAAGGGGATCGAAGATGGCGTTAAAATATTTTCCAAACCTATCACTACAGTAGCTCTATCTAGGATATTGAGCACTTTTCTCCCGGACAACGCCGAGTACTTTGAAAATCAAGGAGGCCTCCTGAGCACTACGTAAATTACTTAGGTATCCTCCCTCCTTTTCATCTGCAAAATAGTCCAAAGGGGATCGAAGATGGCGTTAAAATATTTTCCAAACCTATCACTACAGTAGCTCTATCTAGGATATTGAGCACTTTTCTCCCGGACAACGCCGAATACTTTGAAAATCAAGGAGGCCTCCTGAGCACTACGTAAATTACTTAGGTATCCTCCCTCCTTTTCATCTGCAAAATAGTCCAAAGGGGATCGAAGATGGCGTTAAATTATTTTCCAAACCTATCACTACAGTAGCTCTATTTAGGATACTGAGCACTTTTCTCCCGGACAACGCCGAATACTTTGAAAATCAAGGAGGCCTCCTGAGCACTACGTAAATTACTTAGGTATCCTCCCTCTTTTTTATCTGCAAAATAGTCCAAAGGGGAACGAAGATGGCGTTAAAATATTTTCCAAACTTATCACTACAGTAGCTCTATCTAGGACATTGAGCACTTTTCTCCCGGACAACGCCGAGTACTTTGAAAATCAAGGAGGCCTCCTGAGCACTACTGAAATTACTTAGGTATCGTCCCTCCTTTTTATCTGCAAAATAGTCTAAATGGTAACGAAGATGGCGTTAAAATATTTTCCAAACCTATCACTACAGTAGCTCTATCTAGGATATTGAGCACTTTTCTCCCGGACAACGCCGAGTACTTTGAAAATCAAGGAGGCCTCATAAGCACTACTGAAATTACTTAGATATCCTCCCGCCTTTTTATCTGCAAAATAGTCCAAAGGGGATCGAAGATGGCGTTAAAATATTTTTCAAACCTATCACTACAGTAGCTCTATCTAGGATATTGAGCACTTTTCTCCCGGACAACGCCGAATACTTTGAAAATCAATGAGGCCTCCTGAGCACTACGTAAATTACTTAGGTATCCTCCCTCCTTTTCATCTGCAAAATAGTCCAAAGGTTAACGAAGATGGCGTTAAAATATTTTCCAAACCTATCACTACAGTAGCTCTATCTAGGATATTGAGCACTTTTCTCCCGGACAACGCCGAATACTTTGAAAATCAAGGAGGCCTCCTGAGCACTACGTAAATTACTTGGGTATCCTACCTCCTTTTCATCTGCAAAATAGTCCAAAGAGGATCGAAGATGGCGTTAAAATATTTTCCAAACCTATCACTACAGTAGCTCTATCTAGGATATTGAGCACTTTTCTCCCGGACAACGCCGAATACTCTGAAAATCAAGGAGGCCTCCTGAGCACTACGTAAATTACTTAGGTATCCTCCCTCCTTTTCATCTGCAAAATAGTCCAAAAGGGATCGAAGATGGCGTTAAAATATTTTCCAAACCTATCACTACAGTAGCTCTATCTAGGATATTGAGCACTTTTCTCCCGGACAACGCCGAATACTTTGAAAATCAAGGAGGCCTCCTGAGCACTACGTAAATTACTTAGGTATCCTCCCTCCTTTTCATCTGCAAAATAGTCCAAAGGGGATCGAAGATGGCGTTAAAATATTTTCCAAACCTATCACTACAGTAGCTCTATCTAGGATACTGAGCACTTTTCTCCCGGACAACGCCGAATACTTTGAAAATCAAGGAAGCCTCCTGAGCACTACGTAAATTACTTAAGTATCCTCCCTCCTTTTCATCTGCAAAATAGTCCAAAGGGGATCGAAGATGGCGTTAAAATATTTTCCAAACCTATCACTACAGTAGCTCTATCTAGGATATTGAGCACTTTTCTCCCGGACAACGCCGAATACTTTGAAAATCAAGGAGGCCTCCTGAGCACTACGTAAATTACTTAGGTATCCTCCCTCCTTTTTATCTGCAAAATAGTCCACAGGTTAACGAAGATGGCGTTATAATATTTTCCAAACCTATCACTACAGTAGCTCTATCTAGGATATTGAGCACATTTCTCCCGGACAACGCCGAATACTTTGAAAATCAAGGAGGCCTCCTTAGCACTACGTAAATTACTTAGGTATCCTCCCTCCTTTTCATCTGCAAAATAGTCCAAAGGGGATCGAAGATGGCGTTAAAATATTTTCCAAACCTATCACTACAGTAGCTCTATCTAGGATATTGAGCACTTTTCTCCCGGACAACGCCGAATACTTTGAAAATCAAGGAGGCCTCCTGAGCACTACGTAAATTACTTAGGTATCCTCCCTCCTTTTCATCTGCAAAATAGTCCAAAGGGGATCGAAGATGGCGTTAAAATATTTTCCAAACCTATCACTACAGTAGCTCTATCTAGGATATTGAGCACTTTTCTCCCGGACAACGCCGAGTACTTTGAAAATCAAGGAGGCCTCCTGAGCACTACTGAAATTACTTAGGTATCCTCCCTCTTTTTCATCTGCAAAATAGTCCAAAGGGGATAGAAGATTGCGTTAAAATATTTTCCAAACCTATCACTACAGTAGCTCTATCTAGGATATTGAGCACTTTTCTCCCGGACAACGCCGAGTACTTTGAAAATCAAGGAGGCCTCCTGAGCACTACTGAAATTACTTAGGTATCCTCCCTCTTTTTCATCTGCAAAATAATCCAAAGGGGATAGAAGATTGCGTTAAAATATTTTCCAAACCTATCACTACAGTAGCTCTATCTAGGATATTGAGCACTTTTCTCCCGGACAACGCCGAGTACTTTGAAAATCAAGGAGGCCTCCTGAGCACTACTGAAATTACTTAGGTATCGTCCCTCCTTTTTCATCTGCAAAATAGTCCAAAGGGGATAGAAGATTGCGTTAAAATATTTTCCAAACCTATCACTACAGTAGCTCTATCTAGGATATTGAGCACTTTTCTCCCGGACAACGCCGAGTACTTTGAAAATCAAGTAGGCC
This sequence comes from Sepiola atlantica, assembly GCA_963556195.1. Lineage (NCBI taxonomy): Eukaryota > Metazoa > Mollusca > Cephalopoda > Sepiida > Sepiolidae > Sepiola > Sepiola atlantica. The sequence continues at coordinate 249,138,949 of OY744515.1, forward strand.
TCCTGAGCACTACTGAAATTACTTAGGTATCGTCCCTCCTTTTTATCTGCAAAATAGTCCAAAGGGTAACGAAGATGGCGTTAAAATATTTTCCAAACCTATCACTACAGTAGCTCTATCTAGGATATTGAGCACTTTTCTCACGGACAACGCCGAGTACTTTGAAAATCAAGGAGGCCTCCTGAGCACTACTGAAATTACTTAGGTATCCTCCCTCTTTTTTATCTGCAAAATAGTCCAAAGGGTAACGAAGATGGCGTTAAAATATTTTCCAAACCTATCACTACAGTAGCTCTATCTAGGATATTGAGCACTTTTCTCCCGGACAACGCCGAGTACTTTGAAAATCAAGGAGGCCTCCTGAGCACTAATGAAATTACTAAGGTATCCTCCCTCCTTTTTATCTGCAAAATAGTCCAAAGGGTAACGAAGATGGCGTTAAAATATTTTCCAAACCTATCACTACAGTAGCTCTATCTAGGGTATTGAGCCCTTTTCTCCCGGACAACGCCGAGTACTTTGAAAATCAAGGAGGCCTTCCGAGCACTACTGAAATTACTTAGGTATCCTCCTTCCTTTTCATCTGCAAAATAGTCCAAAGGGGAACGAAGATGGCGTTAAAATATTTTCCAAACCTATCACTACAGTAGCTCTATCTAGGATATTGAGCACTTTTCTCCCGGACAACGCCGAGTACTTTGAAAATCAAGGAGGCCTCATGAGCACTACTGAAATTACTTAGGTATCCTCCCTCCTTTTCATCTGCAAAATAGTCCAAAGGGTAACGAAGATGGCGGTAAAATATTTTCCAAACCTATCACTACAGTAGCTCTATCTAGGATATTGAGCACTTTTCTCCCGGACAACGCCGAGTACTTTGAAAATCAAGGAGGCCTCATGAGCACTACTGAAATTCTTAGGTATCCTCCCTCCTTTTCATCTACAAAATAGTCCAAAGGGTAACGAAGATGGCGTTAAAATATTTTCCAAACCTATCACTACAGTAGCTCTATCTAGGATATTGAGCACTTTTCTCCCGGACAACGCCGAGTACTTTGAAAATCAAGGAGGCCTCATGAGCACTACTGAAATTCTTAGGTATCCTCCCTCCTTTTCATCTGCAAAATAGTCCAAAGGGGAACGAAGATGGCGTTAAAATATTTTCCAAACCTATCACTACAGTAGCTCTATCTAGGATATTGAGCACTTTTCTCCCGGACAACGCCGAGTACTTTGAAAATCAAGGAGGCCTCCTGAGCACTACTGAAATTACTTAGGTATCCTCCCTCTTTTTCATCTGCAAAATAGTCCAAAGGGGATAGAAGATTGCGTTAAAATATTTTCCAAACCTATCACTACAGTAGCTCTATCTAGGATATTGAGCACTTTTCTCCCGGACAACGCCGAGTACTTTGAAAATCAAGGAGGCCTCCTGAGCACTACTGAAATTACTTAGGTATCCTCCCTCTTTTTCATCTGCAAAATAATCCAAAGGGGATAGAAGATTGCGTTAAAATATTTTCCAAACCTATCACTACAGTAGCTCTATCTAGGATATTGAGCACTTTTCTCCCGGACAACGCCGAGTACTTTGAAAATCAAGGAGGCCTCCTGAGCACTACTGAAATTACTTAGGTATCGTCCCTCCTTTTTCATCTGCAAAATAGTCCAAAGGGGATAGAAGATTGCGTTAAAATATTTTCCAAACCTATCACTACAGTAGCTCTATCTAGGATATTGAGCACTTTTCTCCCGGACAACGCCGAGTACTTTGAAAATCAAGTAGGCCTCCTGAGCACTACTGAAATTACTTAGGTATCGTCCCTCCTTTTTATCTGCAAAATAGTCCAAAGGGTAACGAAGATGGCGTTAAAATATTTTCCAAACCTATCACTACAGTAGCTCTATCTAGGATATTGAGCACTTTTCTCACGGACAACGCCGAGTACTTTGAAAATCAAGGAGGCCTCCTGAGCACTACTGAAATTACTTAGGTATCCTCCCTCTTTTTTATCTGCAAAATAGTCCAAAGGGGATCGAAGATGGCGTTAAAATATTTTCCAAACCTATCACTACAGTAGCTCTATCTAGGATATTGAGCACTTTTCTCCCGGACAACGCCGAATACTTTGAAAATCAAGGAGGCCTCCTGAGCACTACGTAAATTACTTAGGTATCCTCCCTCCTTTTTATCTGCAAAATAGTCCACAGGTTAACGAAGATGGCGTTATAATATTTTCCAAACCTATCACTACAGTAGCTCTATCTAGGATATTGAGCACATTTCTCCCGGACAACGCCGAATACTTTGAAAATCAAGGAGGCCTCCTTAGCACTACGTAAATTACTTAGGTATCCTCCCTCCTTTTCATCTGCAAAATAGTCCAAAGGGGATCGAAGATGGCGTTAAAATATTTTCCAAACCTATCACTACAGTAGCTCTATCTAGGATATTGAGCACTTTTCTCCCGGACAACGCCGAATACTTTGAAAATCAAGGAGGCCTCCTGAGCACTACGTAAATTACTTAGGTATCCTCCCTCCTTTTCATCTGCAAAATAGTCCAAAGGGGATCGAAGATGGCGTTAAAATATTTTCCAAACCTATCACTACAGTAGCTCTATCTAGGATATTGAGCACTTTTCTCCCGGACAACGCCGAGTACTTTGAAAATCAAGGAGGCCTCCTGAGCACTACTGAAATTACTTAGGTATCCTCCCTCTTTTTCATCTGCAAAATAGTCCAAAGGGGATAGAAGATTGCGTTAAAATATTTTCCAAACCTATCACTACAGTAGCTCTATCTAGGATATTGAGCACTTTTCTCCCGGACAACGCCGAGTACTTTGAAAATCAAGGAGGCCTCCTGAGCACTACTGAAATTACTTAGGTATCCTCCCTCTTTTTCATCTGCAAAATAATCCAAAGGGGATAGAAGATTGCGTTAAAATATTTTCCAAACCTATCACTACAGTAGCTCTATCTAGGATATTGAGCACTTTTCTCCCGGACAACGCCGAGTACTTTGAAAATCAAGGAGGCCTCCTGAGCACTACTGAAATTACTTAGGTATCGTCCCTCCTTTTTCATCTGCAAAATAGTCCAAAGGGGATAGAAGATTGCGTTAAAATATTTTCCAAACCTATCACTACAGTAGCTCTATCTAGGATATTGAGCACTTTTCTCCCGGACAACGCCGAGTACTTTGAAAATCAAGTAGGCCTCCTGAGCACTACTGAAATTACTTAGGTATCGTCCCTCCTTTTTATCTGCAAAATAGTCCAAAGGGTAACGAAGATGGCGTTAAAATATTTTCCAAACCTATCACTACAGTAGCTCTATCTAGGATATTGAGCACTTTTCTCACGGACAACGCCGAGTACTTTGAAAATCAAGGAGGCCTCCTGAGCACTACTGAAATTACTTAGGTATCCTCCCTCTTTTTTATCTGCAAAATAGTCCAAAGGGTAACGAAGATGGCGTTAAAATATTTTCCAAACCTATCACTACAGTAGCTCTATCTAGGATATTGAGCACTTTTCTCCCGGACAACGCCGAGTACTTTGAAAATCAAGGAGGCCTCCTGAGCACTAATGAAATTACTAAGGTATCCTCCCTCCTTTTTATCTGCAAAATAGTCCAAAGGGTAACGAAGATGGCGTTAAAATATTTTCCAAACCTATCACTACAGTAGCTCTATCTAGGGTATTGAGCCCTTTTCTCCCGGACAACGCCGAGTACTTTGAAAATCAAGGAGGCCTTCCGAGCACTACTGAAATTACTTAGGTATCCTCCTTCCTTTTCATCTGCAAAATAGTCCAAAGGGGAACGAAGATGGCGTTAAAATATTTTCCAAACCTATCACTACAGTAGCTCTATCTAGGATATTGAGCACTTTTCTCCCGGACAACGCCGAGTACTTTGAAAATCAAGGAGGCCTCATGAGCACTACTGAAATTACTTAGGTATCCTCCCTCCTTTTCATCTGCAAAATAGTCCAAAGGGTAACGAAGATGGCGGTAAAATATTTTCCAAACCTATCACTACAGTAGCTCTATCTAGGATATTGAGCACTTTTCTCCCGGACAACGCCGAGTACTTTGAAAATCAAGGAGGCCTCATGAGCACTACTGAAATTCTTAGGTATCCTCCCTCCTTTTCATCTACAAAATAGTCCAAAGGGTAACGAAGATGGCGTTAAAATATTTTCCAAACCTATCACTACAGTAGCTCTATCTAGGATATTGAGCACTTTTCTCCCGGACAACGCCGAGTACTTTGAAAATCAAGGAGGCCTCATGAGCACTACTGAAATTCTTAGGTATCCTCCCTCCTTTTCATCTGCAAAATAGTCCAAAGGGGAACGAAGATGGCGTTAAAATATTTTCCAAACCTATCACTACAGTAGCTCTATCTAGGATATTGAGCACTTTTCTCCCGGACAACGCCGAGTACTTTGAAAATCAAGGAGGCCTCCTGAGCACTACTGAAATTACTTAGGTATCCTCCCTCTTTTTCATCTGCAAAATAGTCCAAAGGGGATAGAAGATTGCGTTAAAATATTTTCCAAACCTATCACTACAGTAGCTCTATCTAGGATATTGAGCACTTTTCTCCCGGACAACGCCGAGTACTTTGAAAATCAAGGAGGCCTCCTGAGCACTACTGAAATTACTTAGGTATCCTCCCTCTTTTTCATCTGCAAAATAATCCAAAGGGGATAGAAGATTGCGTTAAAATATTTTCCAAACCTATCACTACAGTAGCTCTATCTAGGATATTGAGCACTTTTCTCCCGGACAACGCCGAGTACTTTGAAAATCAAGGAGGCCTCCTGAGCACTACTGAAATTACTTAGGTATCGTCCCTCCTTTTTCATCTGCAAAATAGTCCAAAGGGGATAGAAGATTGCGTTAAAATATTTTCCAAACCTATCACTACAGTAGCTCTATCTAGGATATTGAGCACTTTTCTCCCGGACAACGCCGAGTACTTTGAAAATCAAGTAGGCCTCCTGAGCACTACTGAAATTACTTAGGTATCGTCCCTCCTTTTTATCTGCAAAATAGTCCAAAGGGTAACGAAGATGGCGTTAAAATATTTTCCAAACCTATCACTACAGTAGCTCTATCTAGGATATTGAGCACTTTTCTCACGGACAACGCCGAGTACTTTGAAAATCAAGGAGGCCTCCTGAGCACTACTGAAATTACTTAGGTATCCTCCCTCTTTTTTATCTGCAAAATAGTCCAAAGGGTAACGAAGATGGCGTTAAAATATTTTCCAAACCTATCACTACAGTAGCTCTATCTAGGATATTGAGCACTTTTCTCCCGGACAACGCCGAGTACTTTGAAAATCAAGGAGGCCTCCTGAGCACTAATGAAATTACTTAGGTATCCTCCCTCCTTTTTATCTGCAAAATAGTCCAAAGGGTAACGAAGATGGCGTTAAAATATTTTCCAAACCTATCACTACAGTAGCTCTATCTAGGGTATTGAGCCCTTTTCTCCCGGACAACGCCGAGTACTTTGAAAATCAAGGAGGCCTTCCGAGCACTACTGAAATTACTTAGGTATCCTCCTTCCTTTTCATCTGCAAAATAGTCCAAAGGGGAACGAAGATGGCGTTAAAATATTTTCCAAACCTATCACTACAGTAGCTCTATCTAGGATATTGAGCACTTTTCTCCCGGACAACGCCGAGTACTTTGAAAATCAAGGAGGCCTCCTGAGCACTACTGAAATTACTTAGGTATCCTCCCTCCTTTTCATCTGCAAAATAGTCCAAAGGGTAACGAAGATGGCGGTAAAATATTTTCCAAACCTATCACTACAGTAGCTCTATCTAGGATATTGAGCACTTTTCTCCCGGACAACGCCGAGTACTTTGAAAATCAAGGAGGCCTCATGAGCACTACTGAAATTCTTAGGTATCCTCCCTCCTTTTCATCTACAAAATAGTCCAAAGGGTAACGAAGATGGCGTTAAAATATTTTCCAAACCTATCACTACAGTAGCTCTATCTAGGATATTGAGCACTTTTCTCCCGGACAACGCCGAGTACTTTGAAAATCAAGGAGGCCTCATGAGCACTACTGAAATTCTTAGGTATCCTCCCTCCTTTTCATCTGCAAAATAGTCCAAAGGGGAACGAAGATGGCGTTAAAATATTTTCCAAACCTATCACTACAGTAGCTCTATCTAGGATATTGAGCAGTTTTCTCCCAGACAACGCCGAGTATTTAAAAAAATCAAGGAGGCTTCTGGAGCAGTAATGAAATCACTCTTACCGATCCCCCCCCCCCCGCTTTTCATCTTCAAAATAGTCCAAAGAGAAACGTAGAAGCTGTTGTTCGGCATTCCTCGGTAGGGGCGCCTCAGGCAGTAAGCAATAAACTTACTCCTCCCCAAAGAGGGGAGGCAAAGCCTGGGAGTGTGGACCTCCTAGAACTGCCCATGACAAACTCATAAACAGGCGGAATGAAGCCCCGATGGCCAAGACGATTCCAGTTTATGGGGTGCAGTATCCATCGGAAGATACTACACCTTGATATTAGCCAAAAGAAGTGAATTAATGTAATTTTCGGTAAAAAAAAGAAAATGGCGTCTAAAAGCTATGTTGAATTAGAGAAAAACGGCCTAGAGGAGTCTAAAAAATTTTGTTGATATTTAAAACTCATGTAATAATTTGTTAAATAGTATTGTACAATGTTTGTTGAAAGAAAATAATAGTTATTATTACTTGTTAATTTAATAATGTAATTTAAACAGTGTCTAGTGGATAGACGGCTGTTCAGGTGTTGATTTGTTATAAATACCTCAGTAAAAAATTTGAATTTCTGATCCTTTGTTGGCCTTTTGGCTAAGATCAAAGTGTAGTATCTGTTCTCGGCATTTTTTGCCTTGAGATAAAGTGTATTATCTAGTCCTATCCGATAGGTGTCGGTTTTACACTCTCGAATCAAAAATCAGATTATCATTTTATTTATTAATCCCTTTTCCTTTTAGGCATTTATTCTCCCCTAAAGTACAGGCTAATACGCTCCCAAGGGTCCAGTTCGCCTGAGACGCCCCACCGTCGAATACCGATACCTCCCCTCCTCAAATGTTTCCTAAGGGTCCCCACCGGCGAATACCGATACTCCCCCAGATTTGGCCTGAGACGCCCATCCGGCGAATGCCGACATTCCCCCATCCCCAAATAAGGCCTGAGGCGCTCATACCGGCGAATGCCGACACTCCCCCCCCCCAATTTGGCCTGAGGCGCTCACACCGGCGAATGTCGACACTCCCCCTCCCCAGATTTGGCCTGATGCGCCCCCTCCCCAGATTTGGCCTGATGCGCCCCAACGGCGAATGTCGACACTCCTCTTCCCCTTAATTTCGCCTGAGGCGCTCATACCGGCGAATACCGACACCCCCCCTCCCCAAATTTGGCCTGAGGCGCTCATACCGACGAATGCCGACACACCCCCTCCCCCAAATTTTGCCTTAGGAGCCCCGCCACCGAATACCGACACTCCCCCATCCCCAGATTTGGCCTGTGGCGCTCACATTGGTGAATGCCGACATTCCCCCCCCCCCTATTTGGCCTGAAAGGAGGAGGTAATGCCTGGAAGTATAACAGAACGGCCATAGTGAGGAAGGGAGGGGAGAAAGAATATTAGCGTCTATTAATAATTAAGAAAGAAAGTGTGACTTTGCATTATTTTTCTTCTCAAATTAGTATAAATAACGTTGAAAAATGGAGTTAAAAGCCACCCCCCATTGGAGAAAAGTGCTCAGTCGACCCCGGAAGAGTCAATTTTTTTTTCCGGTTCCGAGATATTACACGCGTCTGGGCTGGCCGGTGGGAATGATGTCACCCGTGTGACCGTGTGTTGGGTACTTTCGGAGGAGAAGCTTTACATACATACATACATACATACATACAGACAGGTGGGATTTATATAATAGACTAGCGGGGCTACCCGGCGTTGCTCGGGGTCATAAAAACATATAATTGAAGAAAAATCGTGTGTGTAACATCTTTATATACAAACTTCTATTTCTCCCCCCCCCCTTCTCTATAGCCGTCTCTTTATCTTTCTACCTTTCTCTTCCCTGGTCACCCCATTTCAGCACTACTTTCTAATTTTGCCTTTTGCGAAAGCTGTTTCTTCCCCACCATTTCTCCTACGTTGGCCAGGGCAATAGTATATCATATTTCTATAAAAAGTAACACTTCTATCTGCGCCTTCTATATAAAAACTTATCTCCGCCCCGGTGTTCATACTATATACGTATCTATCATCACCCCGGTGCGCATACTATATACGTACCTATCGCCGCCCCAGTGCACATACTATATATGTACCTATCGCCGCCCCAGTGCAGATACTATTTAAGTACCGCCGCCTCGGTGCGAATGCTAAATAGTACCTATCGCCGTCCAGGTGTGCATGCTACATAAGTACCTATCGCTGCCCTAGTGCGAATAATTAATATGTACATATTGCCACTTTGGTGCGAATGCTAAATACGTACCTATCGCCGCTTTGGTGCGAATGCTAAATACGTACCTATCGCCGGCCCGGTGCGAATGCTAAATACGTACCTATAGCCGCCCCGGTGCGAATGCGAAATACATACCTTTCGCCGTTCCGGTGCATGTGCTATATACGTACCTATCGCCGCCCCGGTGCACGTGCTATATACGTCCATATCGCCGCCCCGGTGCGCGTGCTATATATGTACTGACTGCCGCCGCAGAGCGCATGCTATGTACGTACTTATTGCTGCCCATGTGTACATGTTATATACGTAGCTATCGCCACCCCTAAATTCTGAATACGTACCTATAGCCGCCCCGGTGTGGAAGCTAAATAGGTACTAATTGCTGCCCCGGTGCGAATGCTAAATACATACCTATCGCCGCCCCGGTGTGAATTCTAAATACGTACCTATCACCGCCCCGGTGTGAATTCTAAATACGTACCTATCGCTGCCCCGGGTCGGAAGCTAAATACGTACATATCGCCACCCTGGTGCGAATGCTAAATACATACCTATCGCCGCCCCGGTGTGAATGCTAAATACATACCTATCGCCACCCTGGTGTGAATGCTAAATACGTACCTATCGCCGCCCTGGTGTGAATGCTAAATACATACCTATCGCCGCCCCGGTGTGAATGCTAAATACATACCTATCGCCGCCCCGGTGTGAATGCTAAATACGTACCTATCGCCGCTCCGGTGTGAATTTTAAGTACGTACCGTTCGCCGCCCCGGTGCGCGTGCTATATACGTACCTATCGCCGCCCGGGTGTGAATTTTAAATACGTACCTTTCGCCGCCCCGGTGCGCGTGCTATATACGTACCTATCAGCGCCCTGGTTCACGTGCTATATATGAACCGATCGCTGCCGCAGTGCACATGCTAAATACATGCCTATCACCGCCCCGGTGCACATACTATATACATACTTATTGCCGCCGATGTGCACATGCTATATACGTACTTATCGCCACCGCTGAATGCTAAATAAGTACCTATCTCCGCCCAGGGGTGAATGCTAAATACGTACATATTGCCGCCCCGGTGTGCATACACCATATGTACCTATCACTGCCCCAGTGTGAATACTAAATATGTACATATCGCCGCCCCTGTGCGAATGCTGAATACGTACCTATCGCAACCCCAGGGCGAATGCTAAATACGTAACTATCGCCACCCCTATACACTACTATATACGTACCTATGCCACCCCAGGGCACATACTATATATAAACCTATCGCCGGCCTGGTGCGCATAATATATTCGTACCTATCGCGGCTCTGGTGTGCATACTACATACTTACCTATCTCTGCAAGGGTGCACATACTATATATGTACCTATCTCCAGCCCAGTTAGCACACGTAAGAACTCATATTAGTGCACCCCTGTCGTGTTTGAAAAACAAAATAGTGTTCATTCATGTATTGTCACTATCATAAATATAAATAATTTTAGTTAAAAACAGAAAAAAAGAAATGTTTTTGCCTCCCCCCACGAACATTTTTTTCCATCCTCCCACATACTTAGAAATATTTTTAATTTAAAAGCAATAAAAAAGAAAAGAAAATTTTTTGACCCGCCCCCAAAATTTTATGTTCCCCACATACATAGAAATATTTTTAGTTTAAAAAAAGAAAAAAAAAATTTTTTTAGCTCCCCCGCCCCGAAAATTTTTTTTTTCATCCTGCCCCATACATATAAATATTGTCAATGAAAAAGATAAAAGAAAAGGAAAAAAATGTTGCCCCCCACCCCAATTTTTTTTTACACTCCCGGTGCGCATGCTATATTCGTACTTATGGCATCCCATGTGCACATGCTATATACGTTCCTATCGCCACCGCTGAATGCTAAATACGTACCTATAGTCTCCTCGGTGCGAATGCTAAATAGGTACCTATCGCCGCCCCGGTGCGAATGGTAAATACGTTTATATCGCCGCTAAAAATTTCCACGACCACCAATCTCTCCAGGCCCCCCAACTTTTTTTTACTCTCGCCCAACCCTGAGTAATATTTTTAGTTCCAAAAATAAAAAAATAAAAAAATTTGGCCCGACCCCTAAAAAGTTTGTCCCGACCTCTAAACATTTCCCCGAGCCCCCAATCTCTTCAGAACGCCCCCAACTTTTTTATTATTCTCTCCCAATCCTAAGAAATATTGTTAGTTAAAAAAATAAAAAAACAAAAAAAATTTGGCTCGACCTATAAAAAGTTTGTCCTGACCCCTAAAAATTTCCCCGACCCCCCCCCAATCTCTCCAGCCCCCCCCCCCCCCCACAGTTTTTTTACTCTCGCCCACCCTGAGTAATATTTTTGTTCAAAAAATAAAAAAATTTGGCCCGACCACTTAAAAGTTTGTCCTGACACCTGAAAATTTCTCCGACCCCCCAATCTCTCCAGCCCCCATCAATTTCTTTTACTCTCCCAAACATGAGAAATATTTTGAGTTCAAAGAAAAAAAAAAAATTTGGCCTGACCCCTAAAATTTTCCCCGACCCCCTAATCTCTCCAGCCCCCCCCCCCTCCAACTTTTTTTGACTCTTCCCCTGAGGAATATTTTAAGTTCAAAAAAAGAAAAAAAAAAATTTGGCCGGACCCCTAAAGAATTTGGCCTGACCCTTAAATTTTCCCCGACCCCCTAATCTCTCCAGCCCCCCCACCAACTTTTTTTTTCAGTGTCCCACAACCCTGAGAAATATTTTAAGTTAAAAAAAAATAAAATAAAAAATTTGGCCTGACCCCTAAAAAATTTGTTCTGACCCCTAAAATTTAATTGTGTTTTTAAACGTGAGTTAACGCACTTCCTTAGCTATCCTCTAACAAATAAATTTCATTAAAAAACATTAATTGGTTTATGAACTTGAGGTATTACGTAATTAAATTACAATATGACTCAGCAATTTCAAATTACTATAAAATATAATGAAAAATAAATGAAAAGCCCCCCCCCTCCCCGATGAAATATTCCCCATGGACCCCTAAGGGCTGGGTTAATAGATTCGAGAATACTCTCATCATCTTACTCTGTGAATTTTACATAAGAATACACTTTTATATGTTATGTATATATTCTCTAACCTTGTTTTAAACACCTTAATTGTGTTTTTAAACGTGAGTTAACGCACTTCCTTAGCTACCCTCTAAAAAATAAATTTCATTAAAAAACATTAATTGGTTTATGAACTTGAGGTATTACGTAATTAAATTACAATATGACTCAGCAATCTCAAATTACTATAAAATATAATGAAAAATAAATGAAAAGCCCCCTCCCCCATGATGAAATATTCCCCATGGACCCCTAAGGGCTGGGTTAATAGATTCGAGAATACTCTCATCATCTTACTCTGTGAATTTTACATAAGAATACACTTTTATATGGTATGTATATATTCTCTAACCTTGTTTTTAACACCTTAATTTTGTTTTTAAACGTGAGTTAACGCACTTCCTTAGCTACCCTCTAAAAAATAAATTTCATTAAAAAACATTAATTGGTTTATGAACTTGAGGTATTACGTAATTAAATTACAATATGACTCAGCAATTTCAAATTACTATAAAATATAATGAAAAATAAATGAAAATTCCCCCCCCCCCTCGATGAAATATTCCCCATGGACCCCTAAGGGCTGGGTTAATAGATTCGAGAATACTCTCATCATCTTACTCTGTGAATTTTACATAAGAATACACTTTTATATGGTATGTATATATTCTCTAACCTTGTTTTAAACACCTTAATTGTGTGTTTTAAACGTGAGTTAACGCACTTCCTTAGCTACCCTCTAAAAAATAAATTTCATTAAAAAACATTAATTGGTTTATGAACTTGAGGTATTACGTAATTAAATTACAATATGACTCAGCAATTTCAAATTACTATAAAATATAATGAAAAATAAATGAAAAGCCCCCTCCCCCCCCCCCCCCCCCCGAGGAAATATTCCCCATGGACCCCTAAGGGCTGGGTTAATAGATTCGAGAATACTCTCATCATCTTACTCTGTGAATTTTACATAAGAATACACTTTTATATGGTATGTATATATTCTCTAACCTTGTTTTAAACACCTTAATTTTGTTTTTAAACGTGAGTTAACGCACTTCCTTAGCTACCCTCTAAAAAATAAATTTCATTAAAAAACATTAATTGGTTCATGAACTTGAGGTATTACGTAATTAAATTACAATATGACTCAGCAATTTCAAATTACTATAAAATATAATGAAAAATAAATGAAAATTCCCCCCCCCCCCTCGATGAAATATTCCCCATGGACCCCTAAGGGCTGGGTTAATAGATTCGAGAATACTCTCATCATCTTACTCTGTGAATTTTACATAAGAATACACTTTTATATGTTATGTATATATTCTCTAACCTTGTTTTAAACACCTTAATTGTGTGTTTTAAACGTGAGTTAACGCACTTCCTTAGCTACCCTCTAAAAAATAAATTTCATTAAAAAACATTAATTGGTTTATGAACTTGAGGTATTACGTAATTAAATTACAATATGACTCAGCAATTTCAAATTACTATAAAATATAATGAAAAATAAATGAAAATCCCCCCCCCCCCCCCCCGAGGAAATATTCCCCATGGACCCCTAAGGGCTGGGTTAATAGATTCGAGAATACTCTCATCATCTTACTCTGTGAATTTTACATAAGAATACACTTTTATATGTTATGTATATATTCTCTAACCTTGTTTTAAACACCTTAATTGTGTGTTTTAAACGTGAGTTAACGCACTTCCTTAGCTACCCTCTAAAAAATAAATTTCATTAAAAACATTAATTGGTTTATGAACTTGAGGTATTACGTAATTAAATATGACTCAGCAATTTCAAATTACTATAAAATATCAAAAATAAATGAAAAGCCCCCCCCCCCGATGAAATATAAATGCACATTGGTCTTTATTATAGATAAATATAAATGCACATTGGTCTTTATTATAGATACAAATAAATGCACATTGGTCTTTATTATAGATACAAATAAATGCACATTGGTCTTTATTATAGATACAATTAAATGCACATTGGTCTTTATTATAGATTTTCTTAATATCCCCCCCCCAAGAAAAAAATTGGCCTGAGGCGCTCACACCGGCGAATGCCGTCACCCCCCTCCCAATTTGGCATGAAAGGAGGAGGTAATGCCTATCATGATAACGGAAGGGAGGGGGAGGAATATTAGCGTCTATTAAAAGGTTGTAGTGTGAGTGAATTTCTTCCTGACACTTTGCATTATTTTTCAAATTATCTGCCACTCTCTGACGTCATGATGACCTGATATAACCGGACACAATTTAGAGCAAGACCGGGTACATCCGGCAAGGGATTATGGGACAGGTGCGGATGTGATTGAGCAACCCTTGTTTCACTACACACACTTAACATAGGATTCCTATGTTGTTATTGATGCATCCGGACAGAAGTTATTGGATGATCTGATACAACCGGACACAATTTAGGGCAAGACCGGGTACATCCGGCAAGGGATTATGGGATGTTTACAGTGACTCTGCATTTTTATCGGATTAGTACACAAATACATTAGAGTAATTTACTCCTCTCCAGGAGTTAGGCACAAGGCCAGTTTTTATCCTACTCCCACCAGTAAGATGTGACCCAAGCTCGGGTCGGAAAGTGGGGGTTGAAAAGCCAGCGCCCGAGAGGTGAAATACATTAGATTATTTCGAATATGTTAAAAAAATGGCGTATAAAAGCTATGTTGAATTAGAGAAAAACGGCCTAGAGGAGTCTAAAAAATTTTGTTGATATTTAAAACTCATGTAATAATTTGTTAAATAGTATTGTACAATGTTTGTTGAAAGAAAATCATAGTTATTATTACTTGTTAATTTATTAAAGTAATTTGAACAGTGTATAGTGGATAGGCTGCTGTACTGCAGTAGATTTGTTATAAATAATCCAGTAAATCGCATCATAATTTTTTAAGCTTTGTCGGCCTTTTGGCTAAGATCAAAGTGTAGTATCTGTTCTCGGCATTTTTGCCTTGAGATCAAGTGTATTATCTAGTCCTATCCGATAGGTGTCGATCTTACACTCTCGAATCAAAAATCAGATTATCATTTTATTTTTTAATCCCTTTTCCTTTGGTGCACTTCCTCTCCCCTAAAGTACGGCTGATCGCGCCCACGGTAGGGATCTCTCTCACGCCGACTAATACTCAAACTCCCCAAAATTTCGCCTGAGCCGCTCATACCGCGAATGCCGACATTCCCCCATCCCCAGATTTGGCCTGAGGCGCTCATACCGACGAATGCCGACATTCCCCCTCCCCAGATTTCCCCTGAGGCGCTCATACCGGCGAATGCCCACATTCCCCCTCCCCAGATTTCGCCTGAGGCGCTCATACCTGCGAATTCCGACATTCCCCCTCCCTAAATTCGGCCTGAGGGGCCGGACTGCTGACATTCCCCCTCCCCAAATTTCGCCTGAGGCGCTCATACCGGCGAATGCCGACATTCCCCCTCCCCAGATTTGGCCTGAGGCGCCCCACCACCGAATGCCGACACTCCCCCTCCCCCAAATTTCGCATTAAGCGCTCATACCGGCGAATGCCGACACTCCCCCGCCCCCAAATTTCGCCTGAGGCGCTCACACCGACGAATGTCGACACTCCCCCTCCCCAAATTTGGCCTGAGGCGCTCATAACGGCGAATGCCGACACTCCCCCTCCCCCAAATTTGGACTGAGGCGCCCGAATGCCGACACTCCCCCTCCCCCAAATTTGGCCTGAGGCGCTCATACCAGCGAATGTCGACATTCCACCTCCTCAGATTTGGCCTGAGGCGCCCCACCGCCGAATGCCGACACTCCCTCTCCCCAGATTTGGCCTGTGGCACTCACATCGGTGAATGCCGACATTCCCCCCCCCCTATTTGGCCTGAAAGGAGGAGGTAATGCCTGGAAGTATTATATCAGGATAACAGAACGGCCATAGTGAGGAAGGGAGGGGGGAAGGAATATTAGCCTCTATTAATAATTAAGAAAGAAAGTGTGGGAGTGAGAGGGGAAGAAGAAAGAAAGAAAAAAATGGTTGTAGTGTGAGTGAATTTCTACCCGCCACTCCCTTACTCTGACGTCATATCTAGTTTATCGTTACTTTGCATTATTTTTCTTCTCAAATTAGTATAAATAACGTTGAAAAATGGAGTTAAAAGCCACCCCCCATTGGAGAAAAGTGCTCAGTCGACCTCGGAAGAGTCATTTTTTTTTTCCGGTTTCGAGATATTAGACGCGCCTGGGCTGGCCGGTCGGAATGATGTCACCCGTGTGACCGTGTGTTGGGTACTTTCGGAGGAGAAGCTTTACATACATACATACATACATACAGACAGGTGGGATTTATATAATAGATTATTTCAAAGTTGAATTTATTATTAAAAAAAAATTTTTTTTAAATAATATATATCAGACAGAAACAAGTTAAATATATTAGTCCGGTCCTTGATGACTGTAGCAATGTCTCATGTGGACTATTGTGAAAAGTAATTGCTCACCTCTGGTCTAGCATATGTCAACATCTGTAAGTGGTCACATTACGAGAAGGCAATACTAATACACCAATTAAAATATAGAAAGAAAGACCTAAAATTATTTTATTAAAATAGTCAATTTAAAATCCGGGTTGTTGAAATCATTTAATTTTTTTTTAATTAAAAAATTCATACTTACTATCCAATATTTCATGATTTTCTTGCACAAATCATCTTTATTGAGCCCAGGATAAACAATATTTTTACTTTTTCCATATGACAGCAAGTCGTTTTTTGTCATATTTTGTAATACTTCTGGAAAAGTAAAATGGAAGATAATGTACTTGATTTATTCTGAATAAGAGAATAATAAGAAAACTCGTTTAAGAAATGAAAGTCAAAGTTCATTTCTCAAACGCTGTTTGACAGAAACCAATGCGAAATATGACAAGAATCTTACTCATATAAAAATGGCCAATATTGTTTTCTGATATGTAAAGCACAAAATTAAAATCCAGCTGTATCCTATATTTTGAATTTTTTTAGATGAGGATTCATAATTTGTATTATTTGGATTATTTGGACTACTATTCTCACCTTGGACCCATGGTGCAATGAATTAATGTGTAAAAATGATAACATTTTATAGGTACTACTCCAAGGTTTGCGGCTAATTTCCATGACTGCTCGGCAGCAGCGATCCGACAGCTCACGGAAGCGTCCGAGACCTGCCGAGTCGAAAACGAGGCTGTAAACAAAACTAGACAAAAATAAAAATGTCTGTCGCGCAACCCTAACCGGCGACTCGGAGGCCCAGGGCATACGGTGGAAGTAGACGAGTCTCTATACAACCGCCGGAAAAAAAAAAACAATGCTGGCCGTGTTTTCTCCAGCCGCTCTGGCTCTTCGTAAGAGAAGGAGGGGTTTCCTGGTGACAGTGCCTAACAGGAATGCCGAAACCCTAACTCTTCCAATAATCAAGCATTACCTGGGACGACGGTAGTATCCGATTGCTGGATGGCGTATAACAGTCTTTCGCTCAGCCTAACAAAACAAGTGGCAGCAAAAGTAGCAGTAAACCCTGAACATCTGCGAGAAAATATACTAATTTCCCTCCCCCCCCCCAAAAAAAAATATATATATATAAAAAGAACTTGCCTAATTGTAAAATTGACTTCTTTGCTTTAAGTAACACGAAATACATTAAAAAAAAAACATAAAAATGTTTTATTTTGCCCACGAAAACAATAAAAAAAAAGGTTTATTTATAGTTCTTCAGCTATGGTTTGTTCATTTTTCATTTTTTTTATAAAAATATATGCATTTTTTTTCTTTCCGTATATTCATCGTCTTATATTGTCGTCTGCCAACCTTCCATTTTTTTTGCACGATTTTTGCGGTTTTGTTTATACAGCGTCGTTTTCGTCTCGACAGCCTCGTTTTCGACTCGGCAGGTCTCGGACGCTTCCGTGATCTGTCGGATGGATGCGGCCGAGCAGTCATGGAAATTAGGCGCAACGAAACATGACAAGAATCTTACTCATATAAAAATGGCCAATATTGTTTTCTGATATGTAAAGCACAAAATTAAAATCCAGCTGTATCCTATATTTTGAAATTTTTTAGATGAGGATTCATAATTTGGATTATTTGGATTATTTGGACTACTATTCTCACCTTGGACCCATGGTGCAATGAATTAATGTGTAAAAATGATAACATTTTATATTCTCACTCTACACAAAATAGGTACAGTGTTACTCGGAAAGGAAAGAGAATCTGCCAGGCACTTAAATTATAGTACGCATTCGTCAGAAGCTAAAGACAACACGAAGAAGTGGGTTAAATGCATGCACGTTTATTCAAAGTTTGCCTTAACAAACGACAGCACAACATAAAATAAAGAAACAAACAGTTAATACATGTCCCAAAACAATTGAACGCACATAATTGTTACTCAAGTAAAGAAGTAGTGTTGAACCCGTGAAGGGTTTACTTACAGTCGGCGCATTGGGGCTTCCTGGTAGGACTGGGTCCGAGACCCGAAAAAAGGTCGGCTTCACTTTGTGAAAAGCCAGCAAAAAGAGAGTAGAAAAATCAGTGAGATTTCACGAATCTCACAAGAACTAGGACAAGTTCACGTGTCTTCCGAGATCTTGGGACTTGACTCTTTGTCTAAAGAGGCACAGCTCTGAATCTTGAAAAGGGAATACTATTGAAGGGAGGTAACTCTGTCGTCCCTACAAAGGCATTGATTAACATTAAGTTAAAAGTGATAATCTTCTGGAGGTTGCAGGTTCAATCTTTACTACAGGCGATAACTAACAATAATATAACAATTACTTCAAACTTCTACCTGGTCATGGTGACAGAATGAGAACAATCTACCCTCATGGATTAAATAAAGGGCTCAGTTCAAAATTTGAAATAAACATTCCCAAGTTCTAAAAAGTGCCCCTGAAGAAAATTAAAGTATACCTCAGTCGAAATGTTGTGAAAATAACAATCAAGATTAGAATAGGAGAGGGGGGGGGGGGATTTTATGCTGAAAAGTTTGTAAAAAAAATAATTACATACCCTACCACTAACCCAGGATCCGAGATGGAAGCCCCATAAAAAAAAGTTTCCTTTATCCTACCACTAACCCTACGTCCGAGTGGAAAACTATCACTCCCTATAAAACCTTCCTTAAACCTACCACTAACCCTAAATTCGAGTGGCAAGCTTCAAAAAAAAAATTAGAAAAAAAAAAGAGAAAGCAAGAGAAAGGAAGAAAGAGAACGAGAAATAAAATTAAGCTAAAAAAAAAACAGATTTTAGCAGAAATCCGCTTTTTCTAAACACAGAATTCCATTAAAAAGCGAAAACCTCACATTGCTGTTAACTAAGTATGTTGTTGCGAAGATTCTTTTTAGTTAAGAAATAATATGAATATTTACATACTCATTGTTATTCAATACTTAGAGAACACTACAATTAATATTTATAACTCAATAAAAAGTTGAGTAAAATATTTCTATAGAGTTCAAAGGTGGGATCATGAGTTTCGGTACGTTTGAACTTTCTTGACTGGAGCAATTTCGTTTCCGTTAATTAGGGGTTTTGTATTGCCTATTACTATGGTGTTACGTTATTTGCTTTAACTTAAAAAATAAGACCGTAACAATAAATGTTTTTTTTTGTACATTTGTGGATTAACACATTTTTCTGAATAATAATACCATCATTCTACAAAAAAATAATGAGATATACGTTTTTTAGGCGATTATGTGTGAACACCCTGAAAAACTTGGCAGAAAAAAAAACAATAATTTTAGAATTTAGAGTGAAGGGACCAGCTTTATATATTAATTCAACATCAAATGCTCTCCCAAATGGACCATTTTTGCCTTTTAGAGCAGTTAAACTTTTTTAACACTAACCCTAAGTTCAAGTGGAAGCCAGTTAGGATTAGGTTTAGGATTAGGTTAGAAGACTGTAACAAATGTTTCGAAAAAATAATTTATTGGCGAAAAATAATTCATTGGAATGTATTAAAAAAAGAATTATTGGGAAGAAAGAAATAACATGATTACAATAAATAGGAATACAAAATAATATCGGCTATTAAAGAATTTAAAATATTCCATACAAATGAATGTTTCAAAAGAAATAATTATCAGGTATAAAATTGACTTAAAATATTGGTAAAAGAAGAGAATACAAAACGTTCAGAAAGTTCAATCGTATTGAGTTTCTTGGATTCTTTGATTTTCCTGGGCAACAGCCATGGACGAATCATGTTAGTTATAGATTATTATTTAAAATAGATTATAATTTTTAATAGCCATATAGAAACACACCCAAACAAGTTTTTTTATTCAACTAGCACAGCGAAGTAGTCAGTAATTTATTTTTATCGGTAACAATCGATTTCCTACTCTTGTCACATGCAAAGGGAAAGCTAATCGAGGTAAAACTTAGAAGAAGAAAAAAAACACGAAACCTGAAGTTTTACATTCCTTTTTCAATTGTTAATAATCTCGGCCTACGAAGCCAACCGGACAGCTGATCAAATTTATTTTTAAGTCTTTTTAAGACAGTTGAAAAAGATATTTAGAATAGAACAACTGTAGTAACAGCAACACAGCTACAATGAGCCGCCATTACAATTTTGAATCAGTGCTTAATTTCTTAGCCCGGTGCTGATTGGTGCAAGCATTTAACTTCCTTTCTGACTTGCCCAATCCAAAGCAATCTTTCATGCCAGCTGAGCACGTGATGGGAGATTACAAAAGGGATAAAATCAAAAAGCGTTTATTAAAAATGAAATGGAAATATATTAGAAAGTCAAAATTATAATAATAGCGTATTGAATATTATCTTTTACACAAACAGAGAAGGGCCGATTGCAAACCGGACTAAGAGTTAGTTGGAAGATTAAGGGAGGTTATGTTATGTTTTGTAAGAAACAAGGTACTTTTTTTACATTAGAACCCGCGCTAATTTTGACCATGACCTAAACCCTAACACCCACTTTGATCCTGACCCTAACGGCGGTGTAAAAGTTAGCGCGGGTCCAATGTAAAAAAGCACCGAAACAAATAATAAAATCAAACATTGTTTTTTGGAGCGCTCCTGGATAAGCCGTAACCGATATGAGGGAGATAACTCTATTTTTCTTAAACGTCGCTATTCCGAATCCGCTGTAATTTTGCCAACTTGTAACTTTTTTGGTGCTCTTGTATAAGTAGTGACCGATCTGAGGGGGGATAACTCTATTTGACTTAGCCGCCGCTATTCCGAATTCGCTTATAGGAGATAACCTTGACACAAAGTTTATAAACTTTATAACAATTAATAAAAATAAAATGTTATGTTCAAAATAATGTTACGGTTTTAAATGCGTTCAAAATAACTTTTAAGCACTTTTATTTACATGCCACAGATTGTAGGTTAAGTTAAAGGGTTGCGTCTAATTCATTATCGGTAGAAAATATCGTGTACGGATGGCCAAAATGACACTTTTCTTTATCCGTATTAATTTGAGACTTCTTGTAAAAGTCTGTTTTGTTGTTTCACATAATTTTTTCGTATTTTATTTTTTTCATTTATTATAAAAAATGTATTTCACAAGACATCTTTGTATTTTTTTTTTATTATAAAAAAATATTTAACAAGACTTTGTATTTTTTTTATTATAAAAAAATATTTCATAAGATTTTTTTTTGTCATTTATGTAAAAAATAGATATTTCACAAGATTTTTTTTGTATTTTGCATTACTTAGGTAAACTGAAATGAAACCAGCATTAAACATTAAATTAAAAAATAATGCAACACAGTCCTATCTCGCTGAATTTCTTCTGATCGAAATGTTTTAATAAGTAACTTGTAGTTATTGATGAAAATAAACTATTTCACAATCGCTGAATTTGTTCTGGCCGACTCTGCCTCTCCAAATAAATTGCGACAAATATGAGCTACAAAGCGTATCTGAGGTCCCAAACTGCCGGCGAAGTTTGCATTTGGCCCTCATCCACAATTACTTGTGTATGGACTGTAGAATCATTAGGAATCAACGAAATTTCTTTCATGGACCACTACATTGTGGTCATATACGCCACTGTCAACTTGTGATAAATTGGCATATGCAGACCAACCATTGCTCATTATTCTACTGCCAGGCAGTATCCACTCTCTGATTATGGGAACAAGAGGCTCCCTTTTCTGTTTAACCACTTCCCTCAAGCAACAGCGACCCGATTGTCTCTCGACCGCGCCAAACACCCAATTGTTTTTTCTTCGCCAATGTCCTCTATGGTATTTCCGATGAAATAACTTGCTTTCACCTATTTCCATTTCTATCGGAGTTACATCATCTGAAATACCCCCCAATCTTTGAGGGGTTCTGTCCAGAAATTGCGTGCATGCCTCCCTCAAAAAATTGCACCAATCGATGATGGTTACGTGGCTCAAATCAGTTTCTTCCATGATGTTTTTTTGCAGAAAATCTTTACTCCACAGATAAATCACCAAAACAATTGTTCTTAATGAGAGGTTGCTTTTCTAAAAAAAAAAAAGAGTTTTTTCGTATTAAAAGTCGGAAATTGTCTTTTGGACAAACCCATCTCCAGCGATCACTGGATCTCGAATACCGTGTGAAGGAGCAACTTACATGGCAGATTGCACAACTACAAACAAGGTCTACACAGAGAGCGAAACATTTAATAATATGCTACTACACGTTGCAAACTTTTATCAAGTCAATTAATTACAAATTACAAAATATAAACGGAAAAAAATCACATTTATTACATTGTTCGTTGAAAAAAGATTTGCTACTCTTATAGCTGATGCACCATGTTTCCGTGACTTCGCGTCGTCAACGTTCGGGCAGGTCTCGGAATCGAACGAGAGTCGACGAAACTATTAACCAAGCAGCCGATAACTTTTGGAAGAAATTAATCGCGTTCAGTAAAAAGAAAATGAATTTCTATCATCTCTGTCAGCTCACGTAATCTCACAAAGGACTAATTGAGTTTTTGGAGAGAAAAAATGTAAAAAGAAACCATTGAAAATAAAGGGAAAAAAAAAAAAAACATTTGCTTAACAAATTTAACAAAATCATCCTTTGAAACTTTCCGGTGCACAAACAAAAAATATTTTATTTAAAAACATTTTAGGTAAGACTGCATAATACGGGCCCCCTGTGGACCACCTGTACGCATGCACCAACAACAACAAGCGCAAAAGTAAAAGTGAAAAAAGGAAGCGCACAAGTTAAAATCGATTGAAAATGAAGATTGCTGAATTACATGAGCGCATGTCGACTACAACTAGATTATTTAATTTTCTTTTAGAATTAAAATTATTAAAAGATTCGAGAGTATGTGTTTGTGGGTCTATAATGAAATGGGTCAATAATAGACAATTAACCGATGGGTTTGTAATGCGATGCAGAGTTAAAGAATGTAAGATGAAAATCTCTATAAGAAGAGGCTCTTTCTTTGAAAAATCAAAAATGAGCCTGAAGAAAATAATAATTCTAAAGCATCTTTGGGCTAAAAAGTATCCGGAAAAACTGATTCTTGATGACTACGACTACTCAATCCACACAGTTGTAGACTGGTTCCGTTGTTTTTTTTCAGAGATGTCTGCGTTTCCTACATTGAACAGAAAGCGTGTGAGCAAATTGGAGGAATGGGAAAAGTCGTCCAAATAGGTTTGGTTTGGTTTGTTTTACAGCATAGCAACCAACTATGGGTTATGTAATACAATTCAATTTTTTCACATTGGCTTCAGAGACAATGAAAAGTGAAATGAAGAATTACAATCAGATTTTTTGGAACAGTCCAACTTCCTTGATGAAGTCTAAAATGTTCGTTATATTTATGTTTTCAAACAAGTCTTTTCAATTTTGGGAGTCATAATACTTGTTTCGGGTTTGCTGCAGATCTTGATAGTCTATTAATACGTGTTTGACTGTGTAAGTTTGTTGACACGCTATGCACATTGGAGACTCCTCTCCTTCCAATAAGTGCTTATGAGTGATCTGCGTGTGTCCTATTCGAAGTCTGGTTATTATAACCTCTTCTCTCCTTACTTCTTTTGGTTATCTTGTTAATAGAAGGTCGAAGATCAGTGTATGGGATCCTCGTATTGGTTGGTGTAATTTTTAATGATTCTTTTGCGGCTTTATCTGCTCTTTCATTGCCACGAATGCCGACATGACTCGGTATCCAGCATAATTTGAGTTTACTTTTTTTGTTGTAAATATTGGTGATCTTATTTAAGATTTTCACGATTAATGGATTATTTAATTTTTATTTTTCATTGCTGTGATCACAGATAGGGAGTCAGAGAAGATGATAAATCTATCAGTGCTACTACCTTCTATTATCTTTAAAGCCAAGTATATGGCTGCAGCTTTTGCACTGAAAATTGATGCACTGTCAGGTATTCTATATTGTATTTCTGTCTTATTTAAGACAGCCGCACACCCAACTCTATCCGATTCTTTGGATCCATCTGCATAGATGTATTTGTAGTCAGAATGATCATGTTTTATGTATTCAAATTCCTCCTGAAATACAATTGGATTGGTTTGGCTCTTTGATGCTGTTGCTAGACAAAACCATCATTGTAAAAAGAAAAAAACAATACGGTTAGATTGTTAAGTCAACAGTGGTTGTCTGGTGGAATTGAAAGAAATTCAGATAGTGAATTCAAGTATTTCGTAGAATTTGTAAAATACCGAAACAAGGAAACTTTAGAAGAACTTATACAGAGGAAGATAATGCCGGGGACAAGAATTATAAGTGATGGCTGGAGTGCCTACAGTGGACTTATTGGTTTAGGGTATCATCATCATGTGATCATACATGAAGATAATTTCGTTGATCTCAATGATACTAGTGTGCAAACACAAAATATCGAAAATTCATGGTTGCACCTAAAAAAATTTTTGAGAGAAAAGGGCACTAATAGAAATCCTCATCAATGGGGGTATATTTGTGAATATTTGCTTAGAAAAGAAAACGAAGATGTTTTTACTGCATTAGTAAATAAAATTAACAATTTGTAAATAAAATTAACAATTAGTAAATAAAATTAACAATTTGTATCAGTTTAAATTTAGGTGTTTGTTTTTTTAATTTTTATCAATAGACTTTTTATTTCATTTTTACCAATAGAGCTTTCATTTTTGCGCTTCCGTTTGTTTGTGTGCGCATGCGCACAGCCAGCTCAAATTTTTTAAATTATTCTTCTGCTTACAATTACCTATCATGTCGCGAGTAAATTCCGGGGTTTTTGGAAAGAAATTTTAAAAGATTGAGATTTTAAGACGGGGGGGATCAGTCTTGTTCGTCTTTTACCATAGTCCGTTTTTCACAACTTTTTACGTCTTAAAATCTCAATTTTTAAAAATTTCTTTCCAAAAACCTCGGAATTATCTCGCGACATGATAGGTAATCGTAAGCAGAAGAATAATTTAAAAAATTTGAGTTGGTCAAAAAGAGGGAGATCAGTCTACGTTGAATTTACATTGAAAACTGATCCCCCATTTTAAAATCTCAATTTTTTTTAATTTCTTTCCAAAAACCTCGGAATTCTCTACTGACATGATAGGTAATTGTACACCGAAAAAGATTTTTTTTTAAATGGAGATGGTCAAAAAGAGGGGGATCAGTCTACGTTGAATTAACATTGGAAACTGATCCCCCCTCCTAAAATGTAAAATATTTGAAAAAATTTTCCAAAAACCCCGCAATTCTCTAGCAGCCTGATAGGTAAGTGTACACAGAATAAAGAAAAAAAAAACGGTCAGTAAAAAGTAGTGAAAAACGGACTGTGAGGAAAGACGAACATGTGCCTTTATTTGTTTTATTTATGGAGTCTCTGCCTTAAAATAAATATTAACATGTTAAAAGAAAAAAAAATTCCGAAATATACTGCATTTAGTAAAATAAATAAAAGATTTATTTACAAGTGTTTTGTAAATAGAGACCACGTGTATTGCGAGGTCAACCGGTGACTTCCAAAATATGTCCCGCGTCTTGTGTTAATGATCTGGGGTCCCTATTGTTGTCTTGGTCCGTTTTTTGTAACTGTAATTCAGTGTTTTAATCTCGGCAGGAAAGAGGATGTGTTGAAAATCGGCCGCTCGTCGAGTTGTTTTTTTTTACTTCAAAATTGGTAAATCACTGTAAGATGAAGTGGTTAATTCGTCGTTTCATAGCCAAAATGGCGGACAATAAATCGGCTGTATTTTTCTGATTCTTTTCCGACCTTTCAACGATTAATTTGAAAGAAGTAAACAAATTTAAAAAGTAGTAAATAAACTTACTTTTAGGCCAGATGGCCACCAGAGATTAAAAAACTGAATTATATTTAGAAAAAAATAACTAATAAATTAATTTCATGACAAGAAAAACAATTTAGCTTTTTTAAATACATGATTTTCTAAGCATTTCAAAGTCAGTTCAAATGACTTTCTATTCGATAGTTTAAATACTTCCAAATGCCTTTCAAATTTCGAACAGAGACGAAGTAATTGATATATTTTTCAATTATTAACAAAATATTAAAATAGCTGACTTGTTTACGAAGAAACCTAAATGTATTATGATAGATTTAATCTCGTAATTTAATTTTTTTACAGTTTTGACAATTTTTTAAAATTCGATTTTTAAACATTTTTCCGGTACTTTGTAAATACTGCATTCTTTTAAAGATGTTAAGTAAATAAATGGTTTTGTTTACTAATTTTATAAAATATCATTCTTATGTTGTGTTAGCTTTCTCATTCCTTCGCTTTCCTTCTAATATAAGTTTTAGATAATAATAATGTGTTCTTCCTTTCCTTTGTTTGTCTAAACCTATTAATTATATCTAGACGTGGTCCGGACACTTTGACCGGGCCACGTCCAAAAACAGTGGGATGGCATGCCGCTACAAAGGCATCTCTCTCACAACCTATGGTCGGGGGATTTGTTCTCTCATAACCATTTGTCCGGCAATCCTTAGCCACTGTGGTTAATCCTTTGTTCATATCTCCCGCCATAATTAATAACTTCCATCCCGGCCATAGATTCTTAATAAGAAGATAGTCAGAGAAAATATTTGGAAGCGTTAGCCCGGTCTGAAGAAACCACTCTTACAAAGAAACTCAAAGTCGCTTGCTACCCGAATTGAAGACGGAATAATCCTTTTCTGTCTACTAAAGTGGGATTTAATAAGGACAAAGTTGAATATCGGAATATTCCTGCAGTTTAGTAAAGAAACCTTTCTCGTCTCTCTCTCAATGCATATTCGCTCATTGGCTTACAAACTTTTTTCATTGTTTTTATGTCAATTGTCAACACCGGAAATAAAACTTTCTTCAGTTTTATATCCATATATCATTGTTTGTGTTTTTCTTTCACTGTGTATTGTATTTCGTGTTATTTGCTTATCAGTTCTCGCCCGACAGATGCCTCTTCTAGCCAACAAAACATCGTTAGCTAGACTGACCGAGGTGAAAAAAGGTCCAATAATATAAATATCTTTAGTCACGGGTCGGGACAACTATAATATTTATTGGAATAACTTGTTTTTTTCTGGTTATCATCTGAAACGGCAGCCCCCTTTTTAAGAATACTCTCTTGAGAAGAGACTCCATTGTTTTATGTGCATTTTTCAGCTCAATCTAATTCTAATGTTATTGGGCTATTTTTATTTTATTTTAATTTCCATTGTTACCCTGGGTAACTTGTTTAACCCTGTTTTGGGAAACAAAAGCAGAAACTAGCTATTTTTTTTGTTTTATTAATAAACTGTATTGAGTTACATTTCTGGGTCTGTTTCTTTATTTGCTCATTTTTGTCGCTTTATTGATTCCCTCTTTTTTATTCATGGCAACAAAAGACGAATTTTGGTAACGATCCCAAGATTTTCGTCATTACTTAATGGATCAATTAAAAACTGATATATAATTTAAAGTTTTTTTCTAACACAAAAATAAAAAAATATTTAAAAAATATTAAGACATATCATTTTCTTTGTTTTATATAATGTATTTCTTTGGTAAATATAAAAAAAAAACATTATAAACATAACATATATATTGATCTCTTTTATGTTATAGAAATATGAAGAGAATAACAGCATTTTTCAATCCTGCTGCCAAAGCCAAACATCACTGCCCAACACAAGATTCAGATAGAGATAGCAATAGTTCTTCAATTCTATCATCAGAACCTACTTCATCACATCAACAGTCGGTCCCTCTTTCATCAGATTTATCAACAGTTTCTGATTTATCTGGAAAGGGAGAGCCACCGGTTCAGCCAAGAATCGAGTTCCCAAAGAATCAGGCTACTGGTGGAAGTCTCAGTGAGGGACGTCGTTTTTCAAGTCAGTCAATTTGAATGGATCGAGTACAGCATCCAGAAGAATGGTATCTTTTGTCATACATGCAGGAATTTTGGACATTTACGACGGGAGGAAAGTAGAGTCTAGACAAAGTTTGGCTTTCGTGACTGGAGGAAAATTGGACAAAAATTGAAAGCACATAATGACACTGATGTCCACAAAGAAGCGGACAAGGTTCGGATCACCTTAAAAAATGTTAAGAAACTAGGGAGAGTGGATCAACTCCTGGATCCATGCTACCGAGACAAGAAATCAATCGGTGAGCACAAACAGCATCTCCTGACAGTACTGGACATAGTATTATTCTGTGCAGAGAATAAGATATCACTGAGAGGTGATGACGAAAGAAAAGAATCACTAAACAGAGGAAACTTTTTGGAGTTACTCTCACTTTTATCTAAGTATGACCCAACTATTCAACAACGCTTGGAGAAACTTCCGAGAAATGCACAAATGTTAAGCCCAGAGATTCAAAATGATTTACTCTTTTCAGCGCAGAAGGTTCTGTTAGAGGAAATCAGGGACCAGGTTCAGGAAGCCGGATATTATGCGGTTTTAGCTGATGAGGTTAAGGACATCTTTAACAAAGAATTACTTGGTGTTTCATTAAGGTTTCTGCATGGAGGAAAAGTCCATGAACGGGCCATTGGTTTCATGGAGCTGTATGACTTATCTGCTGCCAGTATTTTGCAAGTGTGATGTCAGGTGAACATGGTGGTGTCCAAGCGCTGATGAAAATGGCTGGCTATACAAATGCCCAGTATGTGCACTGTGCATCTCACAGGCTGAATTTAGTTCTCGCATCTGTCACTGAGATTGATCCTGCCATTAAGACATTCTTCGAGACCATGGATTTAGTGTACACTTTCGTGACAGATACAAAACGTCATTCCCGATACCTGAAAATCCAGAAGATGTTGTATCCGAAAGACCCACAATTGGAACTGACACATTCATCTACAACCAGGTGGTCTTCCAGATCCTTAGAGGTTGAAAAGTTCTTGCGCCGTTTTGATGTAATTTTGGACACTCTGGCATCCTTTCAAAATGATCCTGCTGCTGAAACAAAACTTTCTGCTATTGCTCTACTGAAGGCAATTCAGACAAAGAAGTTCCTAGTTCTCCTAATTATTTTTGGAAGATTATATGACTATACAGATGTTGTGACCAAAGGTCTGCAAAAGAAACAAACAAATGTGGAGACAGCTATTAGCTTGGTGGAAACACTACTTGAACACGCAGAATCATTCTATACAGAGAAGGTGGTGACGTATGCATTGGAGCTTGCCACGGATATTGATACTCGGCCATCTGGAAGGGCATGAAAGTTATCTGGAAAATTAGATGGCGCATTAGTGACTGGTTCCGTTAACCATAACTGTGTGGGTACAGTGGAAGATTTTGATTTGGTACTCAGACAGTTGTTGGGGCACATTAGAGGAGAACTCCGTGCTCGATTTGGAAATGCTCAATGTGCAGTGATGAAAGCTGCTGCAGTGTGTAACACATCATCAGAATCATTTATGGACAGTGAGATGCTGAAACAGCTAGGTCCACTGTTTGGTGTTTTGGTAAAGGAGAGTGAGATGGAAATATTCAAGAACTACATTCAGCGACGTCTCCCTACCGAAGATCTTGGACTTTCAGAATTATTCGAACAATGTGACAGGGATATTTTTCCATCGGTGCATAGAGTATTGCAATTGCTCCTTACCATCCCACGTTAAAAGACTATTCTCTTCAGTGAAGCGCATCAAAACAAGAATGCGATCTTTGATGTCAACAGAGAGACTGACCTCACTCTGCCTCATATCCTTTGAAAAAGATTTGCTGAGAAACATCCTTGCGCATTTCAATAACTGTAAAAATAGGAGATTATAATAGAATTCTGTAGAGCTAGCAAGTAGTTACCTTATTTTACAAACTTTATGTTATTATTACTGTGTTTACTATGCTTTATGTGCTTTACTATGCTTATGTTGTTATTTACATGTACCTACCAAAATACACAACAATATATTTAGATTATATAAAAGAAATTGAAATTTTTTTACTACTTATTTATATTTATATATCAGTACACACACACACTGAACCAAAACGTCACTCATATTAGAATATCAATATTAGTTTTGCCCCTCCTAAAAATGCCTTGCCCCCCTAAGTTAGAAGTCTGGCTATGTGCCTGGTGTCAGGGTAATCGAAAACATTGCTCAGGGTGGAGCAGGTACTAGGGTGATTGCAAGAATTAGGAGTGGATGGAGTAAGTTCAGGGAACTTGCGCCATTACTAAGCAGCAGAGTGTTACTATGGGAAGAGTCAATGTGCGCACAGTGTGATGATGTATGGAAGTGAAACCTGGTCAGGGAGGGTTGAGGACATGCATTGCATGAAGAGAAATGATATGAGAATGATACAATGTGTGTGCAATGTGAGTCCTAAAGACAGGTTTAGTTCTGATTACCTCAGAGAAGGATTCGATCTGGACAATATAGAGAGATGTGTGCAGAACAGAAGACTTTGATGGTATGGCCACGTTGAACGAATGGATGAGAGTTCTTGGGTTAATAGATGTAGAAAAGTTGAGGTAGCAGGTTCATTTCACAGGGAAAGGCCAAGGAAAACATGGGAGGAAGTGATAAAAATGGTCCTGAGGGAAAACAGGATCAATAAAGACCTGGTCAGAGATAAGTCCGGTTGAAAGTCAATTTCTTAAAGCCGTTTAACGTATCCAGCATGTAAAACGGGCGTTAAACCAAATATGATAGTGATGAACGACTACAAGTAAATACACGTTTAGAACATGGCCTGTAAAATTTTCATTTCATAAAAACAAGCAATACTGAATGAACACTGAATGTTTAATTGTTACCATTTTAGATTATTCGGAAATCCAAAGTTTTCGTGTCTTGTTTATAACTTTCTATTGAGACATCCTATATTTTTCCAATTCTTTTTCGGTCATATTTTATTTATATTTATATTTATATTTTATTTATATTAATATTTTACTTATATTTATATTTAATTAATATTTATATTTATATTTAATTTATATTTATACTTTATTTATATTTATATTAATATTTTATTTATATTTTATTTATATTTATGTTTATATTTATATTTATATTTAAGTTATATTTTATTTATATCTTATTTATATTTATATTTTTTTATATTTATATTTTATCTTTTATTTATATTTATATTTTATATATTTTTTATTTATATTTTATTTATATTTTATTCATATTTCATTTATATTTATATTTTATTCATATTTTATTTATATTCATATTTTATTTATATTCATATTTTATTTATATTTCATTTATTTTTATATTTTATTTATATTCATATTTTATCTATATTTATATTTTATCTATATTTTATTCATATTTTATTTATATTTATATTTTATTTATATTTATATTTGTATTTTATTTTATTTATATTTATATCTTATTTATATTTTTCTTTTATTTATATATAATTTATATTTTATTAATATATATGTATTATTTATTTATATTTTATTCATATTTTATTTATGTTTATATTTTATTCATATTTTATTTGTTTTGGTTATATTTATATTAATGTTTTATTTATATTTTATTTAGATTTTATATATATTTATATTTTATATATATTTATATTTTATTCATATTTATATTTTATTCATATTTTATTCATATTTATATTTTATTTATATTTTATTATATTTTATTTATATTTATATTTTATTCATATTATCTTTTTATTTATATTTTATTTATATTTATATTTTATTTATATTTATATTTTATTTATGTTTTATTAATATTTATATTTTATTTATATTTATATTTTATTTATGTTTTATTAATATTTATATTTTATTTATATTTATATTTTATTTATGTTTTATTTATATTTATATTTTATTTATGTTTTATTTATATTTATATTTTATTTATATTTTATTTATATTTATATTTTATTTATATTTATAATTTATTTATATTTATAATATATTTATATTTTACTTATATTTATATTTTATTAATATTTATATTTAATTTATATTTATATTTAATTTATACTTATATTTTATTTATATTAATATTTTATTTATATTGTATTTATATTTATGTTTATATTTATATTTTATTCATATAATTATTTAATTTATATTTATATTTTATTTATCTTCATATTTATATTTTATTTATATTAATATTTTATTGATATTTATATTTTATTTATGTTCATATTTTATTCAAATTTATATTTATATTTAAGTTATATTTTATTTATATCTTATTAATATTTATATTTTTTATATCTTTATGTTATTTTTTATTTATATATATATTTATATTTTATATATTTTTTATTTATATTATATTTATATTTTATTCATATTTCATTTATATTTATATTTTATTCATATTTTATTTATATTTATATTTTATTCATATTTTATTTATATTTATATTTTATCTATATCTATATTTTATTCATATTTTATTCATATTTTATTTATATTTTATTTTATTAATATTTATATCTTATTTATATTTTTATTTTATTTATATTTATATTTTATTAATATTTGTGTATTATTTAAGTTTATATTTTATTCATATTTTATTTATGTTTATATTTTATTCATATTTTATTTATGTTTATATTTTATTCATATTTTATTTATGTTTTAGTTATACTTATATTAATGTTTTATTTATATTTATATTCTATTTATATTTTATATTTTATATATATTTATATTTTATTCATATTTATATTTTATTTATATTTTATTCATATTTATATTTTATTCATATTTGATTTATATTTTATTCATGTTATATTTTATTCATGTTAGATCTATATTTTATTCATATTTTATTTGTATCTTATTCATATTTATATTTTATTCATATTTATATTAGTATTTTATATATATTTTATTTATATTTATATTTTTTATATTTATATTTTCGTTATATTTATATTTTCTTCATATTTATATTTTCTTCATATTTATATTAATATTTTATTTATATTAATATTTTATTTATATTCATATTCTATTTGTTTCATTTTTTTATATTTTTATATTTTATTCATATTTTATTTATATTTATATGTATATTTACATTGTATTTATATATATATGTATATGTATATTACATTTTATTCATATTTATATTTTATTTATATTCATATTTTATTTTATTTATATTTATATCTTATTTACATTCATATTTTATTCATATTTTTGTTATATTTTAGTTAGATTTATATTCATGTTTTATTTATATTTTATTTATATACATTTATATTCATGTTTTATTTATATTTTATATTTTATATGTATTTATATTCATATTTTTATTTTATTTATATTTTTTTTATATTTTATTTATATTTCATTTTATTTATATTTTATTTATATTTTATTTATATTAATTTTTATATTTCATTTATATTTATATTTTATTTATATTTATATTTTATTTATATTAATTTTTATATATCATTTATATTTATATTTTATTTATATTTATATTTTGTTAATATTTATATTTTATTTATATTCATATTTCATTCATATTTACATGTATATTTATCATTTATTTATGTAATTTATATTTATATGCTATTTATATTCATATTTTATTCCTATTTTATTTATATTTATATTTCATTAATATTCATATTTTATTCATATTCATATTTATATTTTTATTAATATTTTATTCATATCTATATATATACTTTATTTATATTTTATTTGTATCATATTCATATTTATATTTTATTTATATTATATGTTATTCATATTTATATTTGTATTTTATATATATTTTATTTATATTATATTCATATTTTATTTATATTTTATTTATATTATATTCATATTTTATTTATATTTCATTTATATTCATATTTTATTAATATTTATATTTTTATATTCCTATTTTAGTACTATTCATATTTTATTCATATTTATATTTTATTTTATTTATGTTAATATTTATATTTTATTTATATTTTATTCATATTTATTTTTTATTTCATTTATATTCATATTTTATTAATCTTATATTTATATTTTATTCATATTTATATTTTGTGTATATTTTATTTTATTTATGTTGATATTTATATTTTATTCATATTTTATTCATATTTATTTTTATTAATATTTATATTTTATTTATATTTATATTTTATTCATATTTTATTTATATTTTATATTTTATTTATATTTATATTTTATTCATATTTTATTTATATTTTATATTTTATTCATGTTAGATTTATATTTTATTCATATTTTATTTGTATCTTATTCATATTTATATTTTATTCATATTTATATTTGTATTTTATATATATTTTATTCATATTTATATTTTATTCATATTTATATTTTATTCATATTTATATGTATATTTTATTAATATTTTATTTATATTTATATGTATATTTACATTTTATTTATATTATGTATATTTACATTTTATTTATATTTTATTCATATTTAATTTTTATTTATATTTTATTCATATTTTATTCATATTTATATTTTATTTGTTTATATTTTATTCATATTTGATTTATATTTATATTTTAGTCATATTTATATTTTATTTATATTTCATATTTTATTTATATTTAATATTTTATTCATGTTAGATTTATATTTTATTTATATTTTATATTTTATTCATGTTAGATTTATATTTTATTTATATTTTATTTGTATCTTATTTATATTTTTTATATTTATATTTTATTGATATTTATATTTTCGTTATATTTATATTTTCTTTATATTTATATTTTCTTTATATTTATATTTATATTTTATTTATATTAATATTTTATTTATAGTCATATTCTATTTGTTTCATTTTTTTATATTTTATTTATATTTTATTCATATTTATATTTTAGTTATATTTATATGTATATTTACATTTTATTTATATTTATATGTATATTTACATTTTATTTATATGTATATTTACATTTTATTTATATTTATATGTATATTTACATGTTATTTATATTTTATTCATATTTATATTTATATCTTATTTATATTTATATTTTATTCATATTTTAGTTATATTGATATTTATGTTTTATTTATATTTTTTTATTTTAATATTTTATTTATATTTTATATTTTATTTATATTTATATTTATATTTCATTTATATTTTATTCACATTTATATTTTATTTTATTTATATTAATTTTTACATTTATTTATATTTATATTTTATTTATATTTTGTTAATATTTATATTTTATTTATATTTTGTTAATATTTATATTTTATTTATATTTTTTTAATATTTATATTTTATTTATATCTTGATTATATTTATATTTTATTTCTATTTTATTTATATTTATATTTCATTAATATTCACCACCACGTTGTCATTTCTGCTTTGCCATTGCTATATTCTTGTCCGTGTCTCTTTCTTAGTTGTAAGATCGATCACCAGTGACCGGCCGTTGCAAGAACAGCGCAGGTCAATACATCTTCTCTCAAGAAACTCAACAATTTCACTAGACCTTCCACACAAGCTTTCAACATTTAAACTACATAGCCTAGAATGTGAGTGATTTTCTTTGAAGTCATTTCCTTAGTTGAGGCAAGATTTTTATAAGCTGAATGTTCTTCCTGATGCTAACTTAGTGAGGTGATGGGGACCAGTGTTTTTATCGAGACACCATCTCTAAGTGATTGCCTACCAAGAGTGTGTCACCTGCCCTTTTCGGTTTCTATTATTATACTGAAGCTGAGTTAATCTACATTTCCCTATGTTTTTGTTTTTTATGTAATCACACGAAATACATGCTAGTATATTCCTTAGTTTTGGGATTGAGTTGTTTAAAAAAATCAATTTGAATTGTTCTAGTTAGCCGTGATTTGTAATCTACTTTCAAAATGACCTATCACTTATTCAGTATGTCTATCACTCTCACCCTCTCTTATTGTAACTTGTTTATATTGTATCTCTCTCTTTCTCTCTCAACACTTAAGTGTAATAAAAGAGAAGAGTGGAATAGTCCATTATAAACAATAGGAAATATCACCACAAGTATTTATACATAGCTGGAGAGAAAAAAAGAGAGAAAGAAGGAAGAAAGACAATATAGCACACAGAAATAGACTAATTTCGGATTTTGTCTTTTTATCTTTTTTATACTTAACTGGCTTTGCGAATTCATTTCTTCTTGATTCAAACAATCTAACCCAAGCTCAATGGACGACTCAACGATCACATTTTTTTCTAACACTATTTCAAGCTTAAGCATCACAGACCAACAGACAAAACCTTGTATAGTGATGCATAGATGCCTCTAAAAATGCTATTTCAAGCTTAAGCATCACAGACCAACAGACAAAACCTTGTATAGTGATGCATGGATGCCTCTAAAAATGCTATTTCAAACTTACATGTGACAAACTGATGAAAATGAGATCACAAACTTAAGCGTGACAAACCAACCACCCAACGGACAGGGGCCCTTATAGAAATCTATGGATGCATCTAAAGAATTCACACTTAAGTACAACAGATCAACCGACAGACAAACAAAGCTTTTTATAGGGAGATATGGACGTATCTAACAAGGTTATTTCACACTTAAGCTGACTTAAATTGTTGACAAACTCGCGAGTATCTGATGCTGACTAACATTTTACAAGCCTTCTTGGCTTCGTTGTGGGCTACAACATGGCCGTCTTCAAATCAATGTAAACAAATACTCGGTCATAAACCATTTCCCATAAGTAATCAAACTTTTCATTCTATTCAGCATTTTTAATCCTCTCATAATATTCTTCATCATTAAATCGACAATCCATTCTTTATTATAATGGTACTCTAATAGAGAACGACCCGTGTTTCCATGACTTTGTGTCGTCAACGTCTGGGCAGGTCTCGGAAGCACCCGAGAGTTGATGAACCAAAGACTGCCAGACGATAAATTAAAGAAAAGTTGCAAATAATAAAACTTCGACAAAGAAAATAAACGTAAAATACATATATAAAAATAAAGAACAGACAAACCATAACTAAACAACAGTTATTAATTAGATAATTTTTTGTCAAAGGAATCATTGTTAAGCAAATGTTTTTAAATAAAATGCTTTTTTTTTGTGGTACTAAAAGTTTCAAAAAATGATTTTTTTTTTTATATAACAAACAACGATTTTTTTTTTTTAGGAATTTTTTTTTTCAGTTTCTTTTCAATTTTATTTTATCTTTAAAATTTTCTGGGTTAGGGTTAGGATAAGGGTTTACGGTTAGCCTTCAGCGAGAAGTGACCATTGCTGACAGAACTCAATGAGTCTTTCGGGAGGTTCTAACGTGCTGACACAGATCGTAGAAATTAATTTTTTTTAACACGCTGTAGATCATAGAAATTAATATCTTTTATATATATTTATATTTTATTTATATTTATATTATATTCATATTTATATTTTATTTATATTTTATTTATATTTATATTTTATTCATATCATTTTTATTTATATTTTATTTATGTTTTTTTATATAAATATTTTATTTATATTTAATTTATATTTAATTTATATTTATATTTTATTTATATTAATATTTTATTTATATTTATATTTTATTCATATTTTATTCATATCATTATTTAATTTATATTTTATTTATATTCATATTTATATTTTATTTATATTTATATTTTCTTTATATTTATATTTTATTAATATTTTATTGATATTTATATTTTATTTATATTTTATTCATGTTCATATTTTATTCAAATTTATATTTAAGTTATATTTTATTTATATCTTATTTATATTTATATTATTTTATATTTATATTTATATTTTATTTTTTTATTTATATTTATATTTATATTTTATATATTTTTTGTTTATATTATTTATATTTTATTCATATTTCATTTATATTTATATTTTATTCATATTTTATTTATATTCATATTTTATTTATATTTCATTTATTTTTATATTTTATTTATATTTTATCTATATTTATATTTTATCTACATTTTATTCATATTTTATTCATATTTATATCTTATTTATATTTTTATTTTATTTATATATAATTTATATTTTATTAATATTTATGTATTATTTATGTTTATATTTTATTCATATTTTATTTATGTTTTAGTTATATTTATATTAATGTTTTATTTATATGTATATTCTATTCATATATATTTATATTTTATTAATATTTCTATTTACTTTATATTTTATTCATATTTATATTTACTTTATATTTTATTCATATTTATATTTTATTCATATTTGATTTATATTTATATTTTATTCATATTTGATTTAAATTTATATTTTATTCATATTCTATTCATATTATATTTATATTTTATTTATATTTTATTTATGTTATATTTTATTCATGTTAGATCTATATTTTATTCATATTTTATTTGTATCTTATTCATATTAATATTTTATTCATATTTATATTTGTATTTTATATATATTTTATTTATATTTATATTTTTTATATTTATATTTATATTTTCGTTATATTTATATTTTCATATTTATATTAATATTCTATTTGTTACATTTTTTTATATTTTTATATTTTATTTATATTTTATATGTATATTTATATGTATATTTATATTTTATTGATATTTATATGTATATTTACATTTGATTTATATGTATATGTACATTTTATTTATATTTTATTCATATTTATATTTTATTTATATTCATATTTTATTTTATTTATATTTATATCTTATTTACATTTTTATTTTATTCATATTTTAGTTATATTTATATTCATGTTTTATTTATATTTTATATTTGATATATATTTATATTCATGTTTTATTAAATTTTATATTTGATATATATTTATATTCATATTTATATTTATATTTGATTTATATTTTATTTATAATTTATTTTATTTATATTTATATTTTATTTATATTAATTTTTATATTTCATTTATATTTATATTTTATTCATATTTATTTTCTGTTAATATTTATCTTTTATTGATATTCATATTTCATTCATATTTACGTGTATATTTATATTTTATTTATATTTATATTTTATTTATATTCATATTTTATTTTATTTATATTTATATCTTATTTATATTCATATTTTATTTTATTTATATTTATATCTTATTTATATTCATATTTCATTTATATTTATAATTTATTTATATGTTATTTATATGCCATTTATATTCATATTTTATTCATATTTTATTTATATTTATATTTCATTAATATTCATATTTTATTTATATTTTATTTATATTTATATTTCATTAATATTCATATTTTATTTATATTTTATTCATATTCATATTTATATTAATATTTATATTTTATTTATATTTTATTCATATTTATATATATATACTGTATTTATATTTTATTTGTATCCTATTCATATTTATATTTTATTTATATTATATTTTATTCATATTTATATTTGTATTTTATATATATTTTATTTATATTTATATTCATATTTTATTTATATTTCATTTATATTCATATTTTATTAATATTTATATTTTTTATATTTTTATTTTAGTTATATTAATATTTTATTCATATTTATATTTTATTTTATTTATGTTAATATTTATATTTTATTCATATTTTATTCATATTTATTTTTTATTTGTATTTATATTTCATTTATATTCATATTTTATTAATATAT
Source organism: Sepiola atlantica (assembly GCA_963556195.1). NCBI lineage: Eukaryota > Metazoa > Mollusca > Cephalopoda > Sepiida > Sepiolidae > Sepiola > Sepiola atlantica. Next base: position 249,178,678 of record OY744515.1, read on the forward strand.
TTATATTTTATTCATATTTATATTTAGTTTATATTTTATTTTATTTATGTTGATATTTATATTTTTTTCATATTTTATTCATATTTATTTTTATTAATATTTATATTTTATTTATATTTATATTTTATTCATATTTTATTTATATTTATATTTTAGTCATATTTATATTTTATTCATTTTATTTATATTTATATTTTATTCATGTTAGATTCATATTTTATTTATATTTTATTTGTATCTTATTCATATTTATATTTTATTCATATTTATATTTGTATTTTATATATATTTTATTTATATTTATATTTATATTTTTTATATTTATATTTTCGTTATTAAATTTTCTTCATATTTATATTTATATTTCATTTATATTAATATTTTATTTGTATTCATATTCTATTTGTTTCATTTTTTATATTTAATTTATATTTATATTTTATTCATATTTATATTTGTATGTATATTTATATTTTATTCATATTTTATTTATATTTATATGTATATTTACATTTGATTTATATGTATATGTATATTTACATTTTATTTATATTTTATTCATATTTATATTTTATTTATATTCATATTTTATTTTATTTATATTTATATCTTATTACCATTTATATTTTATTCATATTTTAGTTATATTTATATTCATGTTTTATTTATATTTTAATTATATTTTATATATATTTATATTCATGTTTTATTTATATTTTATATATATTTATATTCATGTTTTATTTATATTTTATATATATTGATATTCATATTTTATTTATATTTTATTTGTATCTTATTCATATTTATATTTTATTCATATTTATATTTGTATTTTATATATATTTTATTTATATTTATATTTTTTATATTTATATTTTATTTATATTTATATTTTCGTTATATTTATATTTTCTTCATATTTATATTTATATTTGATTGATATTAATATTTTATTTATAGTCATATTCTATTTGTTTCATTTTTTTATATTTTATTTATATTTATATTTTATTTATATGTATATTTACATTTTATTTATATTTATATGTATATTTACATTTTATTTATATTTGTTTCATATTTATATTTTATTTATATTCATATTTTATTTTATTTATATTTAAATCTTATTTATATTTATATTTTATTCATATATTAGTTATATTGATATTTATGTTTTATTTATATTTCATTTATTTTAATATTTTATTTATATTTTATATTTTATATATATTTATATTTATATTCATATTTATATTTTATTCATATTTCATTTATATTTATATTTTATTTATATTTCATTTATATTTTATTCACATGTATATTTTATTTTATTCATATTTTATTTCATTTTATGTATATTAATTTTTATATTTTATTTATATTTATATTTTATTTATATTTATATTTTATTTATTTTTATATTTTATTTATTTTTATATTTATATTTTGTTAATATTTATATTTTATTTATATTCATATTTTATTTTATTTATATTTATATCTTATTTATATTTATATTTTATTCCTATTTTATTTATATTTATATTTCATTAATATTCATATTTTATTAATATATTTTATTTATATTTATATTTACATATATATGTGAACACTGTTCACCACCACGTTGTCATTTCTTCTTTGCCATTGCTATATTCTTGTCTGTGTCTCTTTCTTAGTTGTAAGATCGATCACCAGTGACCGGCTGTTGCAAGAACAGCGCAGGTCAATACATCTTCTCTCAAGAAACTCAACAATTTCACTAGACCTTCCACACAAGCTTTCAACATTTAAACTACATAGCCTAGAATGTGAGTGATTTTCTTTGAAGTCATTTCCTTAGTTGAGGCAAGATTTTTATAAGCTGAATGTCCTTCCTGATGCTAACTTAGTGAGGTGATGGGGACCAGTGTTTTTATCGAGACACCATCTCTAAGTGATTGCCTACCAAGAGTGTGTCACCTGCCCTTTTCGGTTTCTATTATTATACTGAAGCTGAGTTAATCTACATTTCCCTATGTTTTTGTTTTTTATGTAATCACACGAAATACATGCTAGTATATTCCTTAGTTTTGGGATTGAGTTGTTTAAAAAAAATCAATTTGAATTGTTCTAGTTAGCCGTGATTTGTAATCTACTTTCAAAATGACCTATCACTTATTCAGTATGTCTATCACTCTCACCCTCTCTTATTGTAACTTGTTTATATTGTATCTCTCTCTTTCTCTCTCAACACTTAAGGGTAATAAAAGAGAAGAGTGGAATAGTCCATTATAAACAATAGGAAATATCACAACAAGTATTTATACATAGCTGGAGAGAAAAAAAGAGAGAAAGAAGGAAGAAAGACACACAGAAATAGACTAATTTCAGATTTTGTCTTTTTATACTTAACTGGCTTTGCGAATTCATTTCTTCTTGATTCAAACAATCTAACCCAAGCTCAATGGACGACTCAACGATCACATTTTTTTCTAACACTATTTCAAGCTTAAGCATCACAGACCAACAGACAAAACCTCGTATAGTGATGCATGGATGCCTCTAAAAATGCTATTTCAAGCTTAAGCATCACAGACCAACAGACAAAACCTTGTATAGTGATGCATAGATGCCTCTAAAAATGCTATTTCAAGCTTAAGCATCACAGACCAACAGACAAAACCTTGTATAGTGATGCATGGATGCCTCTAAAAATGCTATTTCAAGCTTAAGCATCACAGACCAACAGACAAAACCTTGTATAGTGATGCATAGATGCCTCTAAAAATGCTATTTCAAGCTTAAGCATCACAGACCAACAGACAAAACCTTGTATAGTGATGCATGGATGCCTCTAAAAATGCTATTTCAAGCTTAAGCATCACAGACCAACAGACAAAACCTCGTATAGTGATGCATGGATGCCTCTAAAAATGCTATTTCAAACTTACATGTGACAAACTGATGAAAATGAGATCACAAACTTAAGCGTGACAAACCAACCACCCAACGGACAGGGGCCCTTATAGAAATCTATGGATGCATCTAAAGAATTCACACTTAAGTACAACAGATCAACCGACAGACAAACAAAGCTTTTTATAGGGAGATATGGACGTATCTAACAAGGTTATTTCACACTTAAGCTGACTTAAATTGTTGACAAACTCGCGAGTATCTGATGCTGACAAACATTTTACAAGCCTTCTTGGCTTCGTTGTGGGCTACAACATGGCCGTCTTCAAATCAATGTAAACAAATACTTGGTCATAAACCATTTCCCATAAGTAATCAAACTTTTCATTCTATTCAGCATTTTTAATCCTCTCATAATATTCTTCATCATTAAATCGACAATCCATTCTTTATTATAATGGTACTCTCATAGAGAACGACCCGCGTTTCCATGACTTTGTGTCGTCAACGTTCGGGCAGGTCTCGGAAGCACCCGAGAGTTGATGAACCAAAGACTGCCAGACGATAAATTAAAGAAAAGTTGCAAATAATAAAACTACGACAAAGAAAATAAACGTAAAATACATATATAAAAATAAAGAACGAACAAACCATAACTAAATAACAGTTATTAATTAGATATTTTTTTGTCAAAGGAATCATTGTTAAGCAAATGTTTTTAAATAAAATGCTTTTTTTTGTGGAATCAAAAGTTTCAAAAAATGATTTTTTTTTTTATATAACAAACAACGATTTTTTTTTAGCAGTTTTTTTTTTCAGTTTCTTTTCAATTTTATTTTATTTTTAATATTTTCTGGGTTAGGGTTTAAGGTTAGGATTAGGGTTTAGGGTTAGTCTTTCGCGAGAAGTGACCATTGCTGATAGAACTCAATGAGTCTTTCGGGAGGTTCTAACGTGCTGACACAGATCGTAGAAATTAATTTTCTTTAACACGCTGTAGATCATAGAAATTAATATCTTCCACAAACTGATTGTCTAGTGTCTGCTGCAACCTGATTGATTAATAGTTTTGTCAACTCTCGAGTGCTTCCAAGACCTGCTCGAATGTTGACGACGCAAAGTCACAGAAACGCGGGTCATTCTCTGTAAGAGTACCATTATATTTTCACTTACCAGTGCATCTATAAACCATTATACACCCATGTCGTTGTCAGGGACCCAGTTTCTTGCCTGTCTGTGGATACAATCACTTGGACGCCAATGTTTGATACAATGTTTGATACATCTAGTTTGTTGGATAATGGGTGTGTAGGTTTTACTAGTATAGATTTTATCAAAGGTGAACGAGTGCGATTACAAACGACCTTGCTGCTGGGTTCTAGAGTGATCTGACACCAAGGGAAGATTTGACAGGTGAGGTCAGACAGGGCCAAGGCTTGGAACGATATGCAGAGAGGGACACATGGATGTGACATTACGTGGGAAAAAAGCAAGAGCAAACAGTTAAATTGTTAAAGAGACCTAGTTTGGACATTAACGCGGACAGTTGCTGACAAGATGTCTTAACAACAACAAAACTGCTGAGGGTCGCACGCAGCCATGCGTGCTGTTAGTCTCTCTGTCTATCTATAGTTACTTTATTTAAGATTTCTGTCTCTCTCCTACAAAAATAAGTGTAATTGGTACTTGTGATTATTAACCTTTTTCTCTCAATAAACCAATATTTCTAAACTTTGTTTTCTTTTAATTCTTCTTACTATAACTCAACCAAGTTATACGAACAATGGCTCTGAACAAGGTACGACATGGAACACGAGGGAACATGACAGTGAGAAAAAGTTGACAACAAGAAAATTAAAGAATCGACGAAGAATCAACATGATCCCAATGAAGAAATGAATGATGACATGGAATTCGAGGAAAGAAACAAGGGACAACACAGCATAATTACATTGTGTAGACTCGCCCCCCCCCATTGGGATAGCGCCCTAGACACATCTTCCCTGCTTGAAGTATTGTCAGACCAGAGACAGAAAAATCTCTGTTCAGAAGTCACGTGATTTCGTCGACTTCCATTCTGGGGTCAACTCTGACCCTTAAGTTGTCACTCAAACTTTTCCATTCAAACAATGGCCCTCATCAACCCTTATCCTCGAGTAGCTTTTGGCCTTGATAAGTGGTGATTTAAAACGCACACACACACACATTGACGAAACTGCTCCTACAAATTTAAACATGGCAGACCAACTGATCAATGGACAGAGTTCCTACGTGGACGCATCTCAATATTTGAAACTTTAGCATGACAGACAGAGCCTCCCCATAGAGGTGCTTGGACTTATTGAAGAATAAAAGCCGAAAATAACAATTATGAAAATAAATAAAACAAAGAGAATAATTGAATTAACAAAAAGAAAAAAACAATTGCTTATTAAGACATCAGAAAAGAAAATAGAAACTTGTAAAAAGAAAAACGAAATTTGATGTCACAAGTAAATTATGAAAGTTGAACGTAATCACACGCACGTCAAAGAATGACGCCGCGAGATGCAGCTGCAACAAAATTTAACAAAACTACCAATTTTCATATGAAGTTAAAAAAAACACATAAAGTAAACAATGCCAAGTAATTTTTCAACTTTACACATAAGAAGAATTACAGGAATTGAAACGAAAACTCAACATCAAAATCTTTGATAGAAAACTTTGGGGAGAAAAAAAATGAAAAAAAGTTGTGATAATCATTGCAAAAAAAACTCGAATGGAAAAGAGATGAACAAATGAATGAAAACTAATTGAACTTTGTCTTCATTATAAAGTTGTTTTTTATAAAAATACTCGTTGACCTATGACCTGTTGCGTCAACGTTGGTACATAGTACATTATTGTATATATTTTGTGTAACAGACTCCCTGTCTTTTATTTGTCTCCAAATCGAAAGTTGTTGCCGCAAAAATTTTAAAAAATCAGAAAACAAGGAAGGTTTTTGTTTTATAGTTTATAATTTATTGCATTCCTTTTAACATATTCTGCGTATAGCTATAATCAACTCCCCAAACACGAAGCTGGGGGAGCAAAAGGTGAGCAGTCCACTTCCTTCGATCCTCAAGTCTGTCCTCTTGTTTTTCTTGATTCTCTGTCGATCGATGACGAACGTCTACAATTGTTTCTGAGACATTCCTGAATCAGCGTACTTTAAAATGAAAACAAATGACTACAATTAAAATTTTAGCCCCAACCTTGTAATCAAAACAATCGCAGTCGCATCCCAAAAACGACACCTACTCACACCCGTGACCTACACCATGTTAACATCTATCATTTCTATTCACTATTCTAATTTTTCCAATCACCACGGGGTAATCTCGTTACATTTGTACCCTTAACCAATTGTGAAGTTACACAGATATGTTAGACAATAGAGTTCTAATTTAAGGAAAATTCGCAAAATTTAATGAATAAACGTTGGAGTAGTAAGTTATGATAAAAAATAAACACACAGTTTTACCATCTAAAATGCTGCTTCTGCTGACTAAAACATTCTACAGTAAGAATTTTAGCCTTCATGATTGTCATCAAATTTCAGCCTCTATGAGTGTCATTAAATTTCAGCCTCTATGATAGTCATCAAACTTCAGCCTCTATGATAGTCATCAAACTTCAGCCTTCCTGATAGTCATCAAACTTCAGCCTCTATGATAGTCATCAAACTTCAGCCTTCCTGATTGCATTCAAATGTCAACCTTCATGATTGTCATCAAATGTCAGCCTTCATGATTGTCACCAAATTGGTATGAGCAAATTTCAAGTTGCATTATGTTTACTTCTTTCATAAATTTGGTCGGAAGCTTAACAGTGCAGACAACAACAGAGAATGGAATCAACAACTTCAAATTAAAGCTAATATAGTTTTGTGTAGACTTTATCAAATATATAAAATAAAGTTAGCCGCCTTATCATTTCTTTGGCATTGATAGCTTTCTTTCTACAAAATCAATATTGTAGGAATTGCAAGAAACATAATAATTATAGTTTATTGACATTATTAAAAATATTTTTTTTAGTTACAGAAAATTAATAAGCGTTTGGGTGTGTTTGGCTGAAGGGGCATTCACAAGGCAACAAAAATAAGAGACGTCCAAAAAAAAAACATCCACAAAATAAGAAATGTCCCAAAAAAATAAGAAACGTCCAAAAAAAAAAGAAGAAACGTCCAAAAAAATAAGAAACTTTCCCCAAAAAATAAGAGACGTCCAAAAAAAAAAGAAACGTCCAAAAAAAAATAATAAACGTCCCAAAAAATAAGAAACTTCCCAAAAAAAATAAGAGACGTCCAAAAAAAAATAAGAGACGTCCAAAAAAAATAAGAAACGTCCAAAAAAAATAAGAGACGCCCCCCCAAAAAATAAAAAACGTCCCAAAAAATTAGAAACGTCCAAAAAAAAATAAGAAACGTCCAAAAAAAATAAGAGACGCCCCCCCCCAAAAAAAAATTAAAAAACGTCCAAAAAAATAAGAAACTTCAACAAAAAAAATAAGAAACGTCCAAAAAAAATAAGAGACGCCCCCCCCCAAAAAAAAAATTAAAAAACGTCCAAAAAAATAAGAAACTTCAACAAAAAAAATAAGAAACGTCCAAAAAAAATAAGAGACGCCCCCCCCAAAAAAAAAAATTAAAAAACGTCCAAAAAAATAAGAAACTTCAACAAAAAAAATAAGAAACGTCCAAAAAAAATAAGAGACGCCCCCCCCCAAAAAAAAAATTGAAAAACGTCCAAAAAAATAAGAAACTTCAACAAAAAAAATAAGAAACGTCCAAAAAAAATAAGAGACGCCCCCCCCCCAAAAAAAAAATTGAAAAACGTCCAAAAAATTAAGAAACTGCAACAAAAAAAATAAGAAACGTCCAAAAAAAATAAGAGACGCCCCCCCCCAAAAAAAATTAAGAGACGTCCAAAAAAAAAGAAGAATAAAGAAACTTAAATATCAAATATTAAGATGAAAGCAATCCATCCACTTACTTGAGCATTTCTTCATTTTTGTCAAAGCAAGAATAATCCAAAATGGCTTCACAACTGATGGGTGAGAGTGGAGGGGTAGACAGACAATTCAGACATGATGATCGGTGAGAAGCTGGAAAGATTAGCCAAAAACACTTCATTAATTATTTTATAAGAACAAGACATAGTAGTGTTCTTAGATATCTATTTTTTGTTGTTGATACCATGTAAACTCATAAAAACTGTCACTTATTGTTGTAAGATTTGAATTGTCTGTTTTACAGCCAATCAATCCTTTGGGGGTTATTTCATGCTGAAACCATACCAATTGTAAACAATTCATCGAAAACAAGTTGCTATTTTACCGATGGAGAGGGAGGTGAAGGTGGCTAAGTGTACAGGGGTTTGTCAGAACAACCTGACATGAGGATGCTCATGCTACAAGTAAACCTTGACCAAATATTCAAAAATAACATAGTATTTGAAGCCAAAATAAGATCCGCTAAGCATGGCTAGATATTGGCTCATACGAGGAATGGTGCACCTTCTCCTAGTGATGCTACCTCAAGTAAAAGACCTAAGCTGGATACTCCACCAGACCAGATTAATTCTTGTCCCTGAATCCAGCAAGACCAAGGCCACTCGAAAGATAAACTATAACAGAGTTAAGTGCTCAATTGTTTGAGAAGTAGGGGAGAACCTTAAACATTCTGATATCTATGTATCTCATGAATAAAACAAGTGTTAGCCCGAGAAGGGGTCCATTGATTTATGAGAGCTAACTGAGATAAAATTTTTAAAAAGGGATAATAAAATAAACTTCTAGAATGCAGAAACTTAATCCATATCAGAAAAAGATATCTTTATGCCAGAAATCTAAGATAACACTTTGTAACACTATCATCATCATGGCCGACACTCGAATCGAGTATGCGGGTTTCCAGGGCCTCAATTGTGGGTTCTCACTACTGATGGCTCTGGAGACGCCTGTGCGTGAATTTGTTTAACATGGATAAGTTGGTGCACAAACAACAGACCCATCATCTTGACCAGGCAGGTTTATGTTCAGTGGCACGGAGACCGTGACGACTGAAGCCCCTGACTGGTTGCAACCCTTCATCCGCCATAGCAGTCTGACATACAGACTACTCTGCCATTGAGGGATTTGACATACAGCACCTGGTATTCCCAAATGGTCACCCATTTAGTACTGGCCAGGCTCGACGCCGCTTAACTTCGGTGATCTAACGGGAACCGGTATATCAACGTGATTGTGTCGTATATGAACACTATAGACACTGAAGAAAGCTGCTCTCTATAATGAAGGTGACAATAACTCTACAAAATATTTATTTTAATAACATTTAATATGCAATATCAAAAATATGCTTCCTTTGGTCGCATATTTTTGATAGACTAGGGGGATTATATATGTAATGCTGCCAGCACGTGTCTGGGAAAAACTGAATATATCTGCCAAGTTCAGCTAAGTCTCTTGCATGCTTTAAATATGTCTGGTATTTTTATTAATTTTAACTTGTTTTGTTAGGAAATTGTATTTATTTTCTGTGTTTAAATATCTGACCACACATATGAAGGTTACCCCCACCCCCTTTTCTTCGACTTATTCTTACTATAAGAGGGGAACCTATCTTCCATTCTCTGTTATCTCGGAGGTGACGTGAAAACTTATTCTATCTACATATATATATATATATATGGTTTCATTTTACTTCAGCTGAAGTTCTCATAAATTAAGGGACTCTTTCCTGGGGCTAACGCTTGATCTCTATATGAGATACATAGATATCCCAGTGTCCCATGAAAGTTGTCCTTTATCTCTCAAGCATTGAGTTAGTAAAGAAGTTAAGAACATTAATTTTCATCTCCCCAATCGACCAGTTAACGATTGTATAGTATATCTTTCTTGTGGTCTCTTGGTCTTACTGGATTCCAGGACAAGAATTCATCTAGTCTGGTGGAGTATCCAGCTAAGTGTTGATACTTTAGGTAACGTCACACGGAAAAGGTGCACCATTCCTCGTATGAGCTATTGTATAGCTGTGTCGAGGGAATCTTATGTGGGCTTTGAATACTATGTTATTTTGAATATTTGGTCAGGGTTTACTTGTAGGAGTCAGTATCCTCATGTCAGGTTGTCCTGACAAACCCTTGTACAGAGAGACCAAAGACACTCGGGGATTGTGTCTAATGTGTATGCATTAGATTTTTTTTTTTTTTTTACACCTGCGGGGCTCTGAAATATCTGACTAGTACACAGGTGCAGGGCTACTCTTCGTGTGATGAACCCGTAGACCTCGTCAGGGCATCTATCTAGTAACTGTGTTATTGACTACTCATGACATGGTAGCAAACCGTTTGGGGTATGGAGGCCTTTTTAGTTCTAATCGACAACCTTCCTAGAGCTGGTGTCTTGAACAAAATATCCAGATTGCAAACCTAAAATTGCTTAAGAAGTAGATGGGCTCTGCCTATCGCCTGGCCTTTGCACTTCTTTGTCTATTAGCCAGGCGCAGAGGTACTAGTGCAGGGACACCTCAAAAGACACCCAGTGCTTGGCCTTGTTTCCTTACTAGGACAATGAACACCGTCTCTCTTTCTCTCTATCTGGGCAACTTGGGGAAAGTTTTTTGTCACTAAGTCTCACATGACTAGTCTGGGTTGCTCTTGTTCCGACAGGTTGAGGGTACAGGCTCCCAAGGCCACAAATCCCATGGATCAAGTCTCAACTAATGGTCTGGATGTGTGAGCTTATTGGCACTAAACAAGCACCCACTTTGTCCTCCCCACTCTATCTAAAACCAAAATTACAATCTGAACAGCTACCAATTTAGGATGACCTCCAAAACTTTCACCCTAATTCTCAGTAGCCCCTTACGTCTACAGTGGCAACTTGCCTTGTTTGGGGTGAACTATGTTAAAAAAATGCAAATTGGCAAAGATCTACAGTTGAAGTTGGATTTGCAGGAGTGCATGGACATATTTGAAGACATAATTGCATCTCTTAGTGACTGGAAGATATCAATTGTAAAGCTGATTCCGAAAAAGGAAATTAAAAAAAAACAAGCAAAAACCATCCTCAAACCACCCAACCTTAACCTTAAACCTTGATCTGAAACTTGTGGACCTGTCTCACCGGATTACTTCAACAACATTGCAGGTGCCACCGTCAACTCTCATCAGCTATTCTTCTTCTTCTAAATCCAAACCTACCAAAAAGAAAAAGGAGAAATCCAACAAGAAGACACTGGTAAATGAAGACTGTCCTTCCACCTACAATTATCACCCCACCAACTGCGAACCACAAACCTGAGGTCATTATTCCTTTGGCCAATTTGTCAACTGAAAGCCTGTTTCCCATTTTACCACCTTCAATGGTGCCAACAGAAGTCAACAATCTATTGAAAAATCAATTTATCTAACTGAAGCCATTTCTCTTTGGGTATTTCCCTGATTTTTGCTGTGATTGCTACATTCAGTTAACCAATTGTTTCAGGGGTTTTCTGGTACACATTATCCTTGAGATACCTTTACTGATAAAAATCTAGGTGGTTCAAGTCCGGTGAATGTGGTGTCCACCTAACGTCACATTTCCTGCTGATCAGTCTTTCCCTAACTCGCTCTCTCATCCAGGCTGGCTAGAGAATCATTTGCTGTAGAAGTTGGAGCCACTATTTATTTCGATTTATCGCTTTGCATCGTTCCAGTGATCCCCGAAGATTTGTGAGTTCTGTTCTTCTAGAATAACTCTGCATATTTTAGCATAAAAATATTTAATTTTTTTATTTATTTATTTTTAATGGAAATCGCTCCAGACAAGGCATGAAGCCACTTGATGTAAGGAGCTAAAAAAATACTACTTTAAGGTAAAAAACCAGCCAACGCTAAGTGTTAGGTAGATAGATTTGACCCAGAAAACAGCAATTCTTTCCCCTTTATAAGAAACATCGCTCATGGAATTTGAGAAGAGTTATGAAGCTGCCGAACGTAAACCCAATGGCTACTTTATTGAAACATCAATCGAAAATATTGTTAATTCCAGAAAAAAATCAGTACTTATGGGAGCATGTAGAAACCTACTAAAAGCAATGCTAATGTCGGACTCATACAATGAAACATCTGTAAGGAAGGTTTTCGGTTTAAATATACTTCGATAATATATATATATGTCATTTACAGAAAGCTGTTTGGCCGTATCACAGCTCTTTGACATGACTAGACATGGCAAGTGTAATAAGGTAAGATTTGAAAACCTAACCACCTGAACATTAGTCAGATATTTCATTGTATGCTTTTGTGACATTCTTAATTACTTAATAGCTAACTAGTCAGATTGACAGGTGGATAGACAGGAATATATCGGACCTCATCTCACCCCTGGCAATCTCACCTTTTTTGTAAGTATTACATCCTATTAAACATCCGTCCAGACCAGGCTTCCACCACAAACTCATTCTCAAAACCATCACTCTTTGCCAGTTCAACAAATGTGACGTCATCACTGATGTCCCCTGACATTTCTTTGTGGCTAACCTATTTTGACTTCACACCTCGAACTTAACCTTACATGTCATCTCTTCCTGTTATATTTCTTGGGAACTGGTTTGTTCCCAAACTTTGTGTCATTTCGGGTACACTGGTTCGCCTATTTCAAAATCCACACTAGCTGATGTAACCACTATCCGACTTATGTCTATCCACAATGAAACAAAAGCATACGGTGAAATCAACTGGGAATGCTAAGTTAGTTTATTGCTAATCGGTTGAGACACCCCTACCGGGGAATGCCGACAGGGCTGCCCAGACAATTTTTAAAGGTCATAAGTGCTCTTCCTCTAGGGTGCTGACTTATGAAATCCCACTTTCCGACCTTGTGTCACAGTTTACTGCTGTGGGAGGTAGATAAATACCGACGATCATGGTGAAAACACGGCTATTTCCACGTGTGATTCTTAATCCATTGGTACCAATGTATATATATATATATATATATATATATATATATATATATAGATATATATATATATATATATATAGTGATTGCCACTTCTTTAGAGCTTTGCAAGATTGCAGTGCTCGGTTGTGGGCACGCAAATGGCTCAGCAGCCCAGATTTATTTTTACAAGACTTACTGCAGATATCACACATGAGAAAACTGCCTTCCCTCGTTTGTCCTTTACGTAATTGATTGCTGCCATGAGATTTCCTGTGGCTGAGAGGATCAGCCCTCGACAGAAAGACTCATATCCACCGGCACCAAACACACATGGTAATTTCCTTTAATAAAATTCTCTGTACAATAAACAAAACGTTTAAAACTTCTGGGGAATTAAAGCAACAACGAATGGATTTTGTTAATTTGCACTTTTTAAAAAATATTTTTTATGAGTAGAATTTTTCAGAAGAAAGTAAAATATATAAATGGTGATTTTGTCCGTCTGTCCGTCCGTCCGTCCGTCCATCAATCGCAATTGTTTTAAACGTAATAAATAGATTGCAGAATTTATTTAATTTCGAAATATCATATATCTTAACAACTTTTAGAAATGGAAAATATTGCATTAATAGTAAATAATAAATTCCAAACAAATAAAACGAATGCCATGACCGGAAATTGAAACCAAAACCTTGAGATCTTCAGTCTGAGTTTTACCAACTGAGTTATTTGGATTTTCTTATAGAGCTTAAAACATTACTTAAACAAAATGATTATAACTTTGGCATGACGTCATAAATTTATGATTTACGTCATGTTTCAAAACATGAATTTAAACATCAGCAATAATAAAAAATAAATAAATGAATGGGTAAACATTATCAATAGCGTTGGAAATTATTTTAAGAGTCCAAAATAATTTATTTTGTTTTAACTACGTATTGGCGGTTAAAAAAAACTAATATTTAATATCTACTAGAATTTGGGTCCGTAGGGCCCTATAATTCTAGTATATTAAAAATGAATTTTAAAAGATTACGTTGGATGAATTACCATATTTTATCTATGTTTTTATATTTGACTAACTGTATCTATCCGGCGTTGCCCAGGAATAAAAGAAAAAATGAATGACTGGAAATGGAAATTAATTTTTATGACTATTTTTGTAATGAAATTATTTTGTGAAACACCCATTTTAAAATGATTATTATTACTTGTATAAGAATTTCCGGTGAATAACGGAAAATGTCTCCACTCTAACATTTTTCTTAGCTGAAATAAACATTTTGAGAAAAAACTGAAACTAAGTAAAATATATTTGTGCCAATAACATAAGAGAAGGAAAAAAAAACGAAAAAATTGGCTAGTTCGAATCAAATATCGATATGGCATACGGATTGTTATTTGAGTCTGAGTTAGAAAGTCGGCATGTTAGATCTACATGATTTTTCGTTAGATGACATTTACAAGGATTAATTAATAATATATATTCTACATGAGAACTAATGAAGTATCTTAAAAAATTTTTTTTTAGCGAAATCGCTTCAGACAAGGCATGAAGCCACTTGATGTAAGAAGCTAACAAGAACGAAGCATAATTATCGCAAATACAGGAGATGTCTATTGACCTTAGTCTTGAAAAGACCAAGATTATAGGTAGGATGAAAACAGTCAGCAGGTAGAGAGTTCCACAAGCCTGCAGTTCTTGGAAATAAGCTACTGGAATAGGAAGCCGTATTACAATGAGGTATCAAAACAGCGAATTGATGGAGACCACTAGACGAGCGAGTCAAACGAGCTGGAACAAAGGAAGCCGGGAATAGATCACATAACTCTTAAGAACACATGCAATCCCCCCAAAAAGAGTAAAATTATTGATTATGACAATTTTTGAGAAATAGAATTTTTATTTGATATTTATGAAGTTGATATGAGAAAATCTGCCTCGAATTGAAGTTATCAGTTTACGAAATAATTTTCTTTTTCTTTGACAAACTTTGTTCTCCTTTCAATTCATATTAACTCTTTTTACTGTGTAAATAAACATTATATAACTATCAGTATTCTGTTATCAGCATAGTACCCATCAAAAATAACGTCATTATTAATATATGAATTTCCATGCCTCAAGATTGCGTATTCTAGTTGCGTTGCCTCAAAACTTTCACAACCAGCATCCTCTTACAGTATTTCAGGTTCATGCTAAAGATCTCAAGGTTGTCGTTGATGACATCCTTAAAAAGTCTTGTATTGGATGTTTGCCACATATAGCAGTTGTTTAGGAAGCCCATCGTCTTTCATCCTAGCACGGTTCCCAACCAAGCACATCTGACCACTTATGATGCGCACTTTTAAGCTAGATATCAACCCTATATAATACGCCATTTATTTCACAATGTTTCTTGGATTGTACACTCATCGAGGATGCTAATCTATTAACTTGAAAGCTGTTCTGAATATGATGTAACAGTCGTAATATATCGAGACAAATGCTAAAGTCAGGAATAAAGTGAATGCAAGTAGCGCTCTCCTCATACTTTATTAACTGCATGTTTGTAACACTATCATGGCCTGGGGAGTGTATCTTGGTGTGTCTGTGCCTTGGCGACGTCTTTGGAAGGAATCCTACTGTCCTGGGCACAGATCCACCAGGGATACAATAGTCACAATCCCTGGTTCGAACAGTGGTTGACCATCGTTTCTTTTTGTTTGGGCCCATGCTGTCTAAGATCCCCAAATGTAATGTGTAAATGGGTAATACCGTCTTTGTACAGTTGGTGTCATTAATTCTCTCCAGAGAATTAATTAGTTTGGTTAGGGTTAGGGTTAATTAATTAGTTTGGGGACCGTCGCTGATGAAAGTTGAACACTTAATAAAAATAGTGGACAAAAAAGTTTTTTTTTTTTTTTCAAATATAACTTTTTATTTATACATTCTGGTTTCCAAAAACATAAAAATCTTGAGTTGACTGGATGGTATGCGACTGACTGCTCCGCGCAAAGAAATTTCATCAACAGCTATTTGCTTTTCCCTCGTAGCAACAAAGAGAGGGAGAGAGTAAAACATCAACAAAAAGAAAGAGAGAAACAAAAACACATAACAAAAGAAAGAGAGAGAGAAAGAAGAACAATAGTCACTGGTTGTATTTTATCAACAAGTCCACTGTCAGGTGCAGATGTGTCCAGCCTTTCGACACATTCAACAGCATGCGATATTGTAAACAACTATCAATTCAGAGTTGAGGGTAGAAAATCGATTGACGCGTGTGCTTTTAATGTGAATAAAATAATGTCTCTAGTTACTTGCCTTTCCCTGAGGGAAACGTTAGACCCAAGGTCGGCTTTTAATGTGGGAAATCTAGCTCCAAACAAAGGGACGCTCATCCTTGTGTTAGATGTTTACATGTCTGAACACTATGGTGACTGTGGATAAAAAGGGGAAGAAAGCCTCTTATCTCCCACGTGACGTCCTTGAAGAGTTCTATAATAAAGGGAGATAACTTATAAGTGACTTGTGCAAAGGAGACAACTTATTACAGCCCCTATTTACTTGCCTCCCCATGAGGACAGAGTTAGTTTTTAATATGGGGAAAATCTATCTCCTCAAAAAGGGGCACTCTGGATTGGGCCAAAAGTAAAAATTGCCTCAGTCTGGAAGGATCTCGTTTTGACTGAGGACCAAAATGATGAAATGTAGTATCAGAACAGATACTACATTTTCCTTCTAGCCAAAAGAACTTTGAGATATTAAACAAAATGTAAGCATTGGATAGATTCATCTCTAAGTGCAGGTAAACATAATTGTTCTGAATTTATTAATTATCATGTTTGACTTTTATCAGTCAAAAAGGCAAATAAAAGAAAACTACTTACCACAATCATCAACCAGTTGTCCAGACAGTAAATATGAATTATCCAATGAGTCATCTGTGAAATTGTCAAGATTTTTCAATTCAGACAATTCTTTAGTTTGATCATTCAAGTAACGATCAAGCAAGTTCTGTATACTTTCACTGTGAAATTGTGGTTGATCAGACGAATCAACGTTACGGACGTCTTTGAATTGCGACAGTTCTTGGTACTCTTCCACAGAACAATTAGAGTCCGAATTTTTTCGAAGAGAATGAGAAGTTTTGTTGTGATTTATTTCTGGAGAAATGAATGGAATTTCTGAAAGGGACCAGCTTTGGATCAAATTTGGTGGTGACACTTGTTGAGCGGGGATTTTGTAAGAGACCTCATCAGTCGGGACCGGGGTTTCTATTCGAGAAGTGATCATGGACGACTCAAGTTGCTTCACCCAGTTTGGAACTTGCGGGTAATTTGATAAGTGATCACAACCTGCGATTGATTTCTTGCGAACGTTCTGATTGTCTGGAAGAATTGATTTATTGAGAGTTTGAGGTTGGTTATGAATTGAGCTTATGGAAAGAGAATGAAAATGCGTAGATTCAGAAATATTGGAGACGTCAGTTTTCTTAGCTGAACAAAGAATATCTTTAGAAATAATTTCTGATTTCGTCGGCCTTTTCATTGTCTTTGATATTTTTTTGTTTACACTGGAGTTTTCACAATTATGCTTTTCAGCAATTTCCGGAGAATTTGGTAAATAACTGAAATGATTTTTTTGATTTTTCGACACAAGATTTTTTGAAGGATTTTGCTTCTTCTCTGGCACAGATTTTAATTTCTTCATAGTTGCAAATTCTTGACCATTTTTTGATTCTGTAAATTTTGATAATTCTTTACAAGTCTGGGTAGAAGTAGATTTATACAAAATATTTTTTGATAAACTTGGCTTACACTGGGATTTGGGTACCTTTTTTGCAGTGTTCTGTTTGATGTTTGAATAAGGACTGGGTGTTTGAAGAAAGTCTGTCTTTGATGGAGTTAATAACAAACTTCTATCATGTTTATTTGGTGATGCATTATTTTGTATTTTCCTTAAGGGTTTTATTTTGGCATTCTGACAATTATTGAAGGAAGGAGTTGAATCAATATTTTGCCAATCAGCTTTGGGGCAAGTTAACTTTTCAGCTTTTCTGAATTCAACTTGAGGTGAGAAAATGTCCTTATCCATGGAATTCATACAAACTTTCTTCTTATCTTTATTTGTATTTTTAACTTTACAAGGGATTTTAGTAGCTGCATGGGCGCCCTTATTTACAACACAATTCTGTATAATTTGCGAACTTTTTCCAACGTGAGCAAAATAACTATCAAACGGCGAATAGGAATTAATTGGTAACGGAAGAGGACTTTTCTTTAAAATATCCGAACGCGTTTTAGGAATTAGCTGTTTGTTATCTTTGGAATTCAATCCGGAGCAACCACCACATTTTGTACAAACTCCATTTGGATCCCTTTCAATCGGATTAGCTTGAGGTGAGTAAGGACTGGCAGAGAGGAGATATTCCGTAGTCATACTTCCAATGTCGCTGACCTGACACAAAGTTGCAGGTGACATACATCTCGTTTGAAAATTATCGAGAAAACCAGCTGTTTCTTTAAAAGTTTGGTCAGCTGAAAAGTAAAGATAAGGTTTAAATCGAATTTTGTAATTTGCAATCAAAGAAAACGTTTCTTTCTAAAAATATTTTCAGATTAACAGAGTGCTCATTAAAAATAAATCTTTGATATATAAATAAACAACTTCAGGGTGATACACACACAGACCCACCCTAAAAATGCCACCCGTGAAATAGTTAATGAAATT
Organism: Sepiola atlantica; assembly: GCA_963556195.1. Taxonomy (NCBI): domain Eukaryota; kingdom Metazoa; phylum Mollusca; class Cephalopoda; order Sepiida; family Sepiolidae; genus Sepiola; species Sepiola atlantica. Next base: position 249,197,255 of record OY744515.1, read on the forward strand.
TACAATCCTTTCTGTAATACAACCATATTTTTTTATGGAAATCGCTCCTAACAAAGCATAAAGTGACTACATGTAAGGACATAAAAAATATATTATTTCAAGGTCAAAAACTAGCCAACGATAAGTGTTAGATGAATAGATTCCGACCCAGAAACAGCAATTCTTCCCTCTCTGTCAAAAACATCGCTCATGGAATGTGAGAACTAAAGGACAAAATAATTGGGTACCAATAAATTTCACTTTATGCTTGACTTGTCTACCAAGTTTCATTCATGAATGTCCAACAATCTTAGTTTTATTGCTGTTCAATGATATGCAGAGACACTTTTGTGATCGTCTCATTGACGTCATTGATAGTGGGAGTTAGAACCACTATCAATGAGGACTGAAAGTGCCCGAAGGCGCTAACGCAGACACGTCCATCTGTAATCAGAACAAGTAATCAGAGAGAGCAGACTAATGCTCATAGAATTATTTAATCACTTGGAAATCATTGTTAACTTGTTCCAGCTATTGTGACTTTATTTCTCTGTCAAGAACAAAGTTTCCCTTTCATACATCATCGCACTACATACACATGCCTGATTGACTCTTTCTTTGGTCAACAGTGGTAACGTTCTGCTGGTTAGTAATGGCAGAAGTTCCCTGAACTTACTCCATCTACTCCAGCCTGTGCTATTTGTTTCTTGGCCTTTTGGCTAAGATCAAAGTGTAGTATCTGTTCCGATGGATACTGCACCCCATAGACTGGTATTGTCTTGACCTTCGGGGCTTGATTTACGCCGGTCTATGGGTCTGTCCTGTGTAGTTCTAGGAGGTCCACCCTCCCAGGCTTCGCCTCCCCTCTTTGGGGAGGAGTAAGTTTATTGCTTACTGCCTGAGGCGCCCCTACCGGGGAATGCCGACAGAACTGCCCAGGCAATTTTTAAACCCCACTTTCCCGACCCGACCTTGGGTCACATCTTACTTGTGGGAGTAAGATAAAAACTGGCCTTGTGCCTAACTCCTGGAGAGGAGTAAATCAATACTCCAGCCTGTGCTCCAATGGTAACAAAACTTCTCAACAACTGCAACAACCTTGCCATCCGAATATACTTTCTCCACCTTTGATTTCTCATCTGTCTCTATTGTCTTACACTTCTTGCACAGAAACTGGTTAGCATCTCTCAACTAGTAATTCCGCTGCATTTCTTGTGTACCCAATGCTTACAAGTAGCACAAACTTAGTAAAGGAACTTTCCCTTTACTACAAGCTTTTCAACACAACAACCACTGATCATCACTTTCGTCTTGGAAACGTTCACTCTCATACTTTTACTTTCCTTCCAAATCTTTAACTTAACAAGTAGGTCTTCCATAGTTTCACAGGCAAGCATTAAATCATCAGCATAAAATCATCAGCATTAAATCATCAGCATTAAATCATCAGCATTAATCATCTCTTCCGGACAAATTGTACGAAACTGTTTGAAAATTTAATTAACATATGAGTTCAGTTAAAACAAAAAATGGCCTCAAATGATTGGAGATAAAAAAAAACTCCCTGTTTCCACGACCGTATCAACATGCAGAAATGTAAATACAATGTGAACAAACGTCTTACTGCCTAGCTTCCCCATCCAGGTTGCTTCTCACTTTAAATCTGACAACTATCACACTTCAGTGGCGAACAAAAAAAAAATAGAAAACAAAAAAAAAATCTACCTTGTGAAGTAACATCTGTATTTACGGACGAAGAAAGGAGAACTTCATGCTGTTTTCCTATTTTCTTTTTCTGGTTGAAAAGATGGATTTCATATGGAGTATCGCGAACACCATCATCTAGCGATTGTTCTTCTGTTAGCTGGAGGCAAGACTTTGCCAACAATATATTACCAACTTTTCTTTCGTATGTTTTGACCGGCTTGCTATTGGTGTTGATACGGTTTCCAGTTTTGAAAATGTCTATGTAGGCTCCAAGAGCTGATGTAGCGGAGTCGAATTCCTCGTTGCCAACAAAAATCCGACCATTTTCTTTGTATATGAGATTTTGATCGCTCATCCACATCTCCAGATTCACCACTTTATTTGGAAGCTGCAAAAGGAAAGTTCCATTTATTAGTATGGACAAATAATAAAAAATAGCAGTTTTATTACTTAGAAGTCATCTCTACTTTATAATAAATACTGATGTGTATTTACTTTTGTGTATATATATATATATATATATATATATATATCTTTTTTATGGACATCGCTCCAGACCCGGCATGAAGCCACTTGATGTAAGGAGCTAACAAGAACAAAATATGATTATCGCAAAGACAGGTGATGCCTATTGGCCTTTTCAATATGTAGGAGTAAAACAGTCAGCAAGAAGAGAGTTACACAGCTCCCAATTTAGGTTGAACCCCCCAAAAAACTTTTATTCTTTTTCTCAGTAGCAGCCTGCCTTGTTTGGAGTGAACTATGTGAAAAAATAAAGGAAAAAAGCCTGCAGTTCTTGGAAATAAGCTACTGGAATAGGAAGCTGTATTATAATGAGGTATCAAAACAAACACAGAATTATAAGTAACTCGTCGTTACTGTGATCGATTTTTTTAATGGAAATCGCTCCAGACAAGGCATGAAGCCACTTGATGTAAGGAGCTAACAAGAACAAATATGGTTATTGCAAAGACAAGAGATGCCTATTGGCTAGGTTATAGGTAGGAGGAAAACAGTCAGCATGAAGAGAGTTCCACAAGCCTGCGGTTTTTGGAAAGAAGCTACTGGAATAGGTAGTTTACAATGACGTATAAAAACAGCAAATTGATGGAGACCACTAGACCAACAAGTTAAACAAGCTGGAACAAAAGAAGCAGGGAATAGATCACACAATTCTGAAGAACACATGCCATAATAGTATTTATAGAAAAAACTGAGACTAGCAACATCACATCTGTGAGAGAGAGGGTGTAGAGAAGAAGAAAGGTTGGGCCAATCAATTACAGATACGTTTCTGTATCTTATGAAGAACCCTCAAATGAGACAGAGATTCACCAGCCCAAATATAACAACAGTACTCCATACATGGTCTGATTGTGCATTTGTAGAAATAGAGAATAGCCTCAGGCGTGAGAAATTGTTTGGAGCGATAGAGAGAGCCGACTTTATGAGAAGCAAAAAGAGCAATGGATCTAATATATGAACTTCAAGAAAGATTTGATGAGAGAGAAAGATCGAGAAGTTTCAGAGTTGATTTCTCCTCAAGAGCAGAGTCATCCATGAGACGTCTTCAGAAAAAAGTGAAGATTTTAAATTTATTCGATAATGATAAAAACATAGGAAAAAGAAGAACGCACACAGAGACATCATTGGCGCTCATTTAACTATTTGAAAAAAGAAAGAATAAAACGTGCGTGCAGAGAGACGTTAAAATGGGAAAAGCGGTTGTGGAACAAAGAAGAAGGAAAAGAAATGAAAAAAATATGGATGAAGTGTAACAAAAAAAAAAGGTTTATTTAACCAGGATCGCAATGGAGCAATATATTGCAGTGTTTCAATGCGGTGTTAATGTTTTTTTTTTAACTGCACCCTCCTGAAGACCGAATACTCTCTCCCACATCGCAAATGCATCGAAAGCGCTATAATACTTCTCTCATCTCCATCTAAGATAAAACTCAGACTCGGATTCTATTCCTTAAGCAAACATCTGAATGGGGAGAGGAAGAAAAAATACAGATGAAGTGTAGTAAAAGAGAAACATTTTCTTTAACCAAGATCGCAATGGAGCAATATATTGCAGTGTTTCAATGTTTTTTTTTAACTGCACCCTCCTGAAGACCGAGGAGGGGAAGAAAAAATATAGATGAAGTGTAGTAAAAGAGAAACATTTTCTTTAACCAAGATCGCAATGAAGCAATATATTGCAGTGTTTCAGTGCGGTTTTTGCCAGATTCAAAATACTTCCAACATTATTTTCAAATCAGTTCCTATTTAATTGCCTGAATAAGAAATGGAAAAGAATATTTGATATTCCATTTGATACGTTTTTATAGCACCATCATCTTGAATATGTGTTTTTTTTTGTGAACACAGGAGGGTTCGAAATGAACGAGAAATTAACAATGATTTTATTAAATTATCGATTAATAGTAAATAAAAAAGATAATGTGTAAGTCACACAAAGGCGAGATACACAGACACACGAGGAATGGTCGCACAATTTTATTAGTAAAGTAAATTCATATGAATCAAAATGGTAGCTTTGTTGACCGGTTTGATTTTGTTGTCGGCATTCTTGCAGAAGGGACCACGTAAGTGAAAGTAGTATTATGGAATCGACTGGATTCCGCGTTGTTATCCACTTAATGACCGTCACCTCCCAATTCGTGTGAATCATCACAACTTTGTTGACCGACTTGATTCTGGTGTTGGTATTCTTGCAGAAGGGACCACGTAATGGTTGCCAACATCCACATCCCTAAGTGAAAGTGATATTATGGAACCGATTGGATTCGAACTTGGCACACCCAGGTCGTTATCCACTTGACCACCATCACCCCCACAATTTTATTAATATAGAGATGAATAAAAAAAAATATTACCTGATAAATTAGAATTTATTAAATCTACTCTTAAGAATGGAACATGTTTCAAAAAGAAAAGTATTGATGTTTAGTGTTTGCCATCTTTTCATAAATTATTTTAGACTTCTACCCAATCATAGTTGAACGAAAGCAAGCTACACCAGTGGACTAAATAAGGAGTTCCGTTCGAAGATTACATCGATCAAAACTGTTGTGGACTGATCCGGATTCACCCATAGTGACAGGATGGATTTGTCAGGTTACTATGAAGTCGACACCTTTTCCCTTACCAAGGAGAACCGCTTAGCGAACCGCTTAGCACGTCGTATTCCTTTCAATTCCTGTCTTAGGTTTCTTATTTACTTATTGTTATTCTTACGATATAACCTACTTAAATTTTGGCCATTTCGTCCATCATCGTTTTTCAATCCTCTCATAGTATTGTTCATCATCCAACTGACAATTTCATTAACCCTTATCCTCGAGTGGCTTTTGGCCTTGGTAAGTGGTGACTCATTAGTCTATAAAAAATGAAACAATACCTTATGTTGTGGACTGATCCAGATTAATCCATAGTGATAGGATGAATTCGTCAGGTCACTATGAAGTCGACACCTTTTCCCTTGCCAAGGAGAATCGCTTAGCAAACTGCTTAGCACATCTGCCTAAAACCAGTAATGGCGACCAACTTATTGTAATTAAGTATTCTTAATACAATTCCTATTCCTTTCAATTTCTGTCTTGGGTTTCTTATTTACATATTGTTATTCTTACGATATAACAAATTGACGACAAGAGATTACAATTTAAAATCCAGTTTGTTAAAACATAAAAAATTGACGATCTTCAAGCAGGACTCATGTAATAAAAAAATAAAAAATTTCCCGAACAGTGGATTTAAAACGCTCGATGGTAACATTACAAAGACACAAGGAAACGCTTCTCATGCAAGAACAATTCTTTTTCTTCCAAAGGAAATTGCTAACCAAATTGTTTTTGAAATTTGACAGTGACTTTTGTTAAAGGATTTGAGAAAAGATATTTTTGCTTTCATTGTATTTGGACTGTACGTATTATTTTTTCCTTTTATAAAAGGCTACAGCGTATTTGAAACAACTGTTGTCTGAGGAAAAACAAACAAAAATATATTTTTTTAAATGGAGAAATTGCAGCAAACTATGGCCCAACTTTTAAAAATACAAGTGGAACACCAGCAAAGAAATGACAAAAGGTTTGAAAAATGCTGGAATTTATTTTCCAGCGAACACAAGAACCAAAGCAAGCTGGATTCTTTTCACCAGATACGGTTGCAAATTCGATTGGAGACTTCACGTATGACCCAGATAATGATTCTATATGTTCTGCCTACTTTCGGAGGTTTGCCGACATTTTCAAGGAAGGATGTTTAGATTGATGCAAGAAAAAAAGGTTTGCCTACTTCTTCAAAAATTGAACCCAGCGTGCCATGATAGCTACTGCAACTATATTCTACCAAGGGCACCGGGCGAAATTTCATTTGATGAAACTGTGCAAATCCTGACAAATGTTTTGGTGAAAAGTCGCCCCTTTTAAACCTACGTTGGAAATGTTTAAACCTAGCAAAAAGAGATGACTAGGATTTTTTTAGTTATGCCAGAATCATAAATAGAAAATGCCAGCAGTTTAAACTGGAATAACTGACTGCAGACAGATTCCGATGTCTAATTTTTGTGCAGGGCTTAACCGCAAGCAAAGATTCCGAGAAAAGGGCAAGAATCTTAACGAAGTTGGAGCAGGACCCTAATTTAATGTTGCAAGCGATTGTTGACGAATGTAATAAAATCGTAAGTATGCGACACAATTTGGCAAAGATTGAAGAAAAAGACGTGGCTCAGATCCGATATGCCAGAAGAGATGGTTAAAAAAATAGACATTTAAAACCTATTTGTCGCTACGCAAAAAGCACACAAAGGTGGAAACCAAAAACGTGGGAAAACACACAGAAGCGGAAACTAGACACATGTCCTTCATGTTTAGGATTTCATATAAAAGGCAGGTGTCCCTTTAAAAACAAAATTTGGTAGTTTTGGGGAAGGTTAGGGCATGTAATGTATCTGTGTAGAGAAAAAAGGTTGAGCGCTAAGAGTTTTGTAAATGCTGTAATTTCCAGGAAAAATGATGGCGGCCATCATGGAAGAAAATTTGTTGATATAAAAATGAACAACAAAAATATTCGTTTTCAGATAGACACTGGTAGCGACTTGTCTATAATCAGTGAAGACTCCTGGAAAAAAATTGGTAAACCAACATTGGTTTGCAGCGAAAAGGTCACAAAAGGAGTAACTGGCAGAAAGCTGAATTTCGTAGGAGAATTTATGTGCAACATTTCTTTTGGAGGTAAGACGTGTAAAACGAAAGTCTATGTGCTGAAAAATACTTCCGATTAATTTGGTACCGACTGGATGGCTTTATTTGACTTGTGGGATACCAATAAGCTTATTCTGCCACTCGGTAAAGGCCCCTTCCCCAAACACAAATAGTAAAAGTGAAAAACTTAAAAAGGCTCTGAAAAAAAGATTTCCCTGGGATATTTTCACATGGTTTGGACAGAAGCACAAAAACGAAAGTAAAATTGGAGGTAATGGTAAACGTGACGCCAATACAGAAACCAAAGCGTAGTGTCCCCTATGTAGCTGTAGAATCGATAGACCAGGAACTCGTTCGCCTAGAACAAATGGAGGTACTTAGAAAAGTACAATATTCAGAGTGGGCGTCACCCACGGTTTACATAAAAAATAAAAATTAAAATATTCGTGTGTGCGATTTTCTTAACAAGCTTGAATATGTGCCTGAAAATGCATGAATATCCATTGCCCAGCGCAGAAGACATTTTTGCCTGTTTAAATGGTGGAAAAATTTTCTCGAAATTAGATCTCTAAGATGCGTATCTGCAAGCAAAAGTCGAGGATGAGAGTACGAAATTGCTCATTATCAATACGCATAGAGGGTTGTATTCGTTTAATCATCTACCTTTCAGAGTGAAAGTAGCACCAAGTTTGTTTCAAAAAATAATGGATAACATGTTAGCGGGGTTGGATTACACTATGGCATACTTGGACGATATATTGATCAAGGGCGAAACCGTTGAACAACACATTGAACATGTGAATGATGTTTTTTCAAAAAAAAAAAAAAAAAAAAAAAAAAAAAAATCGCTGATAAATGCGAATTTTTTTATGCCCAAAATAAAATATTTAGGACAAATTATTGACGCAAAAGGCAGAAGACCCGACCCAGAAAGGTCTAGTGCAATTAAAAATATTCCCGCCCCGAAAAATGTTGCTGAATTGACAGAAAATTGCCAGAAGGCTTTATCAAAAGATTAAGGATGTGCTTACATCAGACCTTTTTTTTTTTAACACATTATGACCCGAAATTAGAAATAATTTTGACTACTGATGCGAGTAATTATGGTATCGGAGCTGTACTACTCCATAAAGACAATTTAGGGGGCACAAAATCCATTGCTTATGCGAGCAGAGGTTTAATCTCGGCTGAGAAAAACTAGAGCCAGATCAAAAAGGTAAGTTTATCCATCATTTTCAGGATTAAAATATTTCATAAATTCATCCATGGCCACAAATTTATTTTACAGACGGATCATCGTCCATTACTTTCGATTTTTGGATCAAAGAAAGGAATCCCAGTTCATACAGCAAATAGGTTACAGCGATGGGGCACTATTCTGCTAAATTATCATTTCAAAATGGAATATATTCCTTAAAAGAAGCTAGGCCATGCGGACGGCTTGCCCCGATTAATTCCGAAATATTGTGAACCAATGGAAGATACAGCAATCGCATCACTCAAAGCTGAAAGTGAAATAAAAGAAGAACTGGTTGGCACTGTACCTGAACTCCCAGTGACTGGATAAGAAATACAAATAAAATCTAAAAATGATAATTTTATTAAAAATATGATGGATAAAGTGAAGTGCAAACAAAGGGGAAATATAAATTCGCCGGTAAGCAATAACTATTCAATTTGTGACGAAATTTTAATGTACGCCGAGCGCATCGTGATCCCAGTGGCACTACAAAAGAGACTGTTAAAGGAATTTCATTGTTGTCACCCAGGAATGTGCAAAATGAAATCGCTTATGCGTTCATTCGTTTTTTGGCCCGGTATGGACCAGGACATTAAGAGGACAGTTTAGAGCTGTAGAGGTCATGCTCTAGGAGTTAAAGCACCACCAATAATGACAGCATTATGGCCGAAAGTGGACATGCCATGGTCTAGAATACATCTAGAATTTGCTGGATCGCTAAATGGTGCATATTATTTGATTGTGGTGGACAGTTTAGCAAAATGGCCAGAGATTCTGAAATGCAAAAAGCCAACATCTGCCATAACAATACATTTTTTGCATGAACTGTTTGCCAGGTTGGATTACCTGATGAAATTGTCACAGATAATGGGACCCAATTCACAACAGGAGAGTTTAACATTTTTTGCAAAAACTTTGGGATAAAACATATTACTACCCCTGTTTACCACCCGAGAAGTAATGGGCAGGCAGAAAGAGTTGTAGAAACCTTCAAAAGGGCTTTAAGAAAATCTGGAGGTGAAGTAAACGATGAGTGGAAGATCCAACAATTCTTAAGCGTTTACAGCTTTCTCTTACCAAGGAGAACCGCTTAGCACATCTGCCTAGAGCCGGTAATGGCGACCAACTTATTGTAATTAAGTATTCTTAATACAATTCCTATTCCTATTCCTGTCTTGGGCTTCTTATTTACTTATTGTTATTCTTACGATATAACAAAAACGTGTTGAGAATAACATTCAAGATAAGAACACTAGTTCAAATAATACATAAGAAGGATATAATACTTGATACACAAAAATGGGAATGGCAGCACATGAACAGATGTAATTCTTAACGTAAGAGTCCAGATTAAAAGTCTCTATCGAGATGTGATGACAACATCAACAGTGTAAAACCATGTAAAAATAGAGGCGCAGGCAGACACGTCTGGGTCTGGATTTACGCCGGTCTATTGGTGGTTGTCAGTCCTATGCAGTTCTAGGAGGTGCACCCTCCCAGGCTTTGCCTCCCCTCTTTGGGGAGGAGTAAGTTTATTGTTTACTGTCTGAGGCGCCCCTACCGGAGAATGCCGACGGGGCAGGCAATTTTTAAACAACCAGAGTGCTTAAATTCTCGAGCACTGGTTCTTTCCCACTTTCCCGACCTTGTGTCACATCTTATCTTGTTGGAGGAAGATAAATAGAAGCCCCACGTGCGTTTGAACAACAAAACAACACATCCCATTAACCCTTGTCTTCGAGTGACTTTTAGCCTTGATAAGTGGTAACTTATTATTGAACAACAAAAAAAGCTGATATAATGTGTAGCATTTACATTCACAGTGGATATACGCAACCGAGATGCATTAAAAAGAAGACATTTTAGAAATAATCCGAATAAAGAAATTATTCAAGAATGATTCAAAGAATGAAATTCAGTTAAAGGTTTTCATACTAATGTTTTGAAATTAGTGTGGAACTTGTTAAAAATAATCCTCATTAAAAAAGGCATTCAATGATCAAAAACCCTAATTGCTAGCAATAACAGACAAATGGTTTCCTGAGCAAAAATGCACCAAACATTAATGTTGTTATTTTTTTCCTTTCTCTTTGCAAAAGTCAATCATGTTCTGCTAAGCTAAAAACAAAAACAACATTTTTCCTCTACAAAACAACCAAACCAAATACCATGAATAAATACTTGAACATATAAAGAACTTGAAGCATAAAAACTTTTGCCAAAATGACCGGATTCAGCATTAAATGACCCGAAAAAGGGTTGATATGCCATAAAACAAAACAACCAAACCAAACTCCATGAATAAATACTTGAAGATTTAAAAGAACTTGAAGCACAACAACTTTTACCAAAATTACCTGATTATGCATTTAATAACACAAAAAGGGTTGATATGCCGTAAAACAAAACGACCAAATGAGGGAATTAAACAATGTCAAAATTGAAATGAAACCTGAGTATTCCGCAGTGTCCAGAAAGCATCAGACATGTTTAAAGACAATACCAGTCTATGGGGTGCAGTATCCATCAGAACAGATACTACACTTTGATCTTAGCCAAAAGGCCAATGGTGGCCATTTTAGAAATACCTAAAAGTGGTTACTCGTTCTGTCCTATCCTATGTGATCGCGAACTAGGTGAGACCTTGTTGGTTAGGAAATGGGTGCTCATTTTATGTTATGTTTACAAAGAGGAAAGTGAACCTACACTTTAAAGTCTAAAATATTTTTTTAAAGTGTCCAAGTATTTCTAGAATATTGACGTGTAATCGCACGTAAAAAATAAATTGTCATTTTTTAGTTTTTCGTTTACAGCGTGAGGGAAAATTTTACAAAAACAAAAACCTACTCTTTAATTTCACTATAAGTTTAAACAAGTTTCTGCATAACATAAACATCAGAATCTTATTTACTGTAGTTACTGAGGATTGTTATCTCAATTTAAAAAAAAAAAAATTAATATTTATGTCAACATGTTTAAACAAGTACTTAAAAACTAAAAAAAAATTACAAATGCAGAATAGACATCTAAGAATTTAACAAAGATTCCCGAGTTTCAACGACAAATTCCAAACTTTTCCGACACATACAAATCGTGGAGACAAATATTTGGAAAACCTGACACTTTATCGAATTGACTTTCGCAGATTTCTGATTTGTAATTGTTTTCGGATAAAGAATAGCTATACATCTCACATCTTTGTATTTCAGCAACATCGCTTCCTACTTCTTCTAATATTTCCTAAATATATTTCTCCGTCCTCTATTTTTCTATCCCATCATCTATCCCACCCACCCCAAAAATAAAAAACATTGCACTCTTCTGGACAATCAAGAAAAAATATTGTACTTCTATAGCTGGGAACCCATACGATCCCTAATGTTTCCGATTGCGATTTATGGAACAGTCCGGAAATGGTCGAACCATTGCTGAATTGTCAATCAGTACTAGGTATAGGCAAAATAAATGGCCAATCGCAAAACCATGAAAAAATTTGACCCCTCCCTTCATTTAAAAATTCACCAAAATTCAGAAAAGCAACCCATTTTAATGAAATGTTCAGTATTTATTAATTAATGATCACAGTACATAATGAATTCATTATTTTATTAAGAAACTTAGTGAAAAGTTATTATTTTCTGTAAACAAAACCACCTCTACTTAAGTTATATGTCAGGGCATTAAAAAAAGCAAATTATTTTTTTATTATTTTTATTAAAATAAAGAACTGTACATGTAAACAATAAAAAATCTTTTAAATATAGTTATTATATATATTACGAAAAACGTCCCTAGATTTTGTGTTAAAAAAAAAAAAAAAAAAAAAAAAAAATCGATATACCTCTAGGAAAAATTCATTTATCGAATTAACGATATAACGTTTCATAAAGCATTGTTTATTTAATATTTTCACAAGAAAAATAAAATGACCTCATATATATTATTATATTTTACTTATAATTTTACAATGCAATTTGATAATAGTTCTATTTTGCGTATGAAAGTGCAGTCATCAGCTTAAGAAATGTTTTTTAATCATGAAAAGAAAGGAAAATTGATAAAATTGAGACAGTGGGTAGTTCCGAAAAAATATTGGATTTTGGACTAAATTTTACAAACGTTTTACTTTAAATTCTACGGAAAGACATTGGTATATAAATAAACGTGAATTGCACTCTTATTTTAAGAGATCCAACAAATGCATGTCTCACTTTCAAGAGATAAATCTACATTATCTCTATAATAAAGTAAAATCGGGTTTCCCCTACCACTTTGGCTATCAAAAGCTTCATATGATAATCTGTTCCTCACTCCAATTATCTTAAGCCCTTATGCGTGTTTCAGAAATTATGCATTCATTTCTTCTTCTTTCCATATTTATTACATTATTTCCGGATTATCAGACTCTTCAAAAACAACTTTCAAAACAGAAAGTGGCAACCTCTATCACGTACTAGTACTTATCTACTCTCACTACATCCATATTCACCAGGTCCTTTCTTAATATAAGGGAATTTTTGTTACATCACCGAAATGATTTCATTTCGACCTTCTTAATATATTCTACATAATATATAAGTTTTCAAATCAAAATAACAATTTCTACTTTCCACAGAATAAAGGAATATCGGAGTTCTTCCATTCAGCTGTTTTAAATAACTGTTTCTTATACTTTTTGTAAGTATTCTGGTTTACCGGTATAAGAATTGTTGAACACATGGCTGCTTGCAAATGCCAGCATCTAAGTGATGTCTTCATAAGTAATTAACTATTTTGCGTTCGAATAGTCTTTCATTTTAAAAATGTTTCTTTAATTGGCTTCATGATAAAAATTGACTCAGTCTAGAAGGATTTCTTCTTCACTGACCGAGGCCACAACATATCAAAATGTTTTTGTTTTCTTGCTTTTGAAATTCAATAAATAACATCATCACTAACTTGTTGGTTTTTCAGAATTATGTTATTTACAAATATACAAGCATCTTCTTGTATAGTTTGATTTTCTTCTGTTACTTTTTTCGATTTTAAACTTTCTCAGTTTTGGGGGTTTTTTTGCTTGCTTATGGAGTTTACAATTTTTCCAGTGTTTATTTTTTCTTTGCTTTTGAAATTCCATAAATAACAATAGTTTGATTTTTAGTGTGTGGAAAAAACACATCTCCCCCAAAACAGGCACTGGATTATTACTCAAAAAATGCTTCAATCTAGAAGGATTTATAATCACCAAAACATGCTGAAATCCTATTTCAGTCACCTTATTTACTTACAGTGAAATGGATTCTTTTCTGATTTTTTTTTTCAGAATTAATACTCTCAATTTTTTATTTTTCAATTAAATCATTTTTTATTTCCCCATAACAAATTATTTAAAATAAACTTGTGTTTTTTGGGGTTTTTTTTTAACATAGTTCATCCCAAACAAGGCAGGGCGCAACTGTAGACGTAAGGGGCTACTGAGAAAAAAGGTTGAAGGTTTGGGGGGGGTTCAACCTAAATTAGGAGCTGTTGCGAAAAAAACAGAATTATATTTTTTATGAAAATCCGACAGTACCAACCAGCGACTACAAAAACTTTGCCGCTTTACAACAAAACAAATTTACATCATATAACTTTTTCCAAACGCCAGAAAATTTTATCTTCTATCGATCTGCATAGGTTTTCTGTTTCAGAACTTTTTTTAATGTATTTGTTTTTCAGATTTTGTATCGCTATCTACAAGTCGGCCACATGATGACGCCACTTTTTATGGTTGACACTGTCCGCCCCAATCACAATCCAGAATTTGTTTCACGTGACTCAAATTAACCAAAGAATTGCAACCATTTAAAATGAAAGAAAATCGTCTGCCTTAAATATTTAAAAAATAAAAAGCGGTACTTATTTTTACGTCCCCCTATGAATATTGGTCGACTTTACAATAAATTTTTTCTTTTCGGTTTATTTTTATTTTACTTTTCAAAATAGAATTAACGTTAAAGTGTAATATCAGTTCTGAAATGTTTTAACCCTTCAGCAGTTTTCGTAAACTGCCAGAAGATGCCGATGCAAAGTTGGCGGAATTTGGGCACCACATTATATCAGTATCGAGTTTTGCATAGCGGCTGCAATGAGTTCTTCTTCGGGAGACTTAACAGCTGCTATCACCCCGATTAAATTCACTTTGTTTTTGTCTTCGTATACTTTACATTTTTTCGCGGCTTTCAAATTGTAAACTGCTTCGGCTGTTTCCGTTTTGTTTCTATAAATTGCAATCGGAAACGTTCAGTCGATATTGCTCCCCTCCTATAGAAGTACCGGATTTTTCCCCTCCAGAGCTAGAATATATTCTCCGCATTGCCAACCCAAACTTATGGTTAATGTTGGTAAAAGTTATTGAAGTTTTTTTGTTTTTTGCTGAAATAAAAAAAAAAGTTTTTTTATTAAGAAAAAAAATGCCCTTCATTAACCACATATGGGATTTATTACAAGAGCGACCACAAAAAAAAGGGGGGGGGGCGGAATGTGCAACAAATAAATGTTACCAAAACCAAAAGTTACTCTTCTACCTACATGAATAAGTTTATTTGTGTTTAAACTTATTTTAAAGCGTTTTCTTTTTTGTAAAACAAAAATAGTGTTCAGAACCAAAAGAAGATGGCGTCGATAAGCAATGCACATATAGCACTGGGCACTTGATAATCGCTCAAAAATTGAAAATTAATCAAAATACTGTTAGACCATTACATTTTCGCACCATTGGTGACATTTATTGGATGTGTTTCTACCAGTATTTTGGGTGCTTGTACAAAGAGGCGTCCGTATTAAATTAGCAATACCACAAAAAAACAGTATTATATACTTACGCAGCAGATTCGAATAAGTATCCTCACCAAAAAGTAGGAAAAATATCGAGAAGAACTTTAATTAAAAGCAAAATCCATTTTTCGGGATCAGTCAGTCGACATGGTCAAAGGTAGCCATCTTAAGCTAACGGGAGACATAATCACGGAAGGTAAGCGTGTTTTGTCAATTATGATTAGCTCAGGTCCTAATCTGATACAGTGGAGTAGAAAAAAATTCATTTAAAAAAAAGATGCGAAAAAAAGTTAATGAAACAAAGCCAACATGCTGGAAAGTGTGAGGCACTTCTGCCGTATATATGAAGCAGCTGCCAATTAAGAAATCGAAATTGAAGAGTTCCGTTTTTTTTTCTCCATGTACCATTCATTCAGAATTCACCGGAAGTTGAATTTAGTATTTAGAAAATGGAGTTAAATGAGATTAATCTTCGAGACATTGGTAATTTAATGAACCAGCCGCAAAAAACAATAGATGTTTTACAGGCACACCGCCTGATTTCTTAGGGTTAGGGTTTAGGGTTAGGTTTAGGGTTTAGGTTAGGTTTAGGGTTTTTTTATTTAAAATTTTTTTACTTCATATAATAAAAAAAAGAAATTGTTAATTGTTTCTTGTTACCCAAAAACAAATCAGTCTTGCATTTTTTTTTTATGTTGTAAAAAAATCACTTCCGGTTGAATTACCTCCCTTTATTTTCAGTAGAAGGACAGAAAATCTGCTGCTGCTTCATATATACGGCAGAAGTGCCAAGCGTGATTATAGATTTTTGGAAAAAATACGATGAAAATATATAAATTAAGAAGTGTTGTATTAGTATCAATTGTTTTTTTTTGTTTTGCTTTTTCAAACATAGATTTATTATTTTTTAAATGAATAAAAAATTAAGTGTACGTATCTTGTCTCACGTGACTTTCACGAAAAATAAACATTTAACAAAATTAAATATTTATTCGTTTTTACGAAGGTTCCTTTACTTTAGGGTTAAAAACTCGTAGCACTTTCAAAATTTAATATTTTTTGAAAAAAAAATTAACCGAGGCCTTTTGGAACCATAGTGAATCACAAAAAAAATAAAAAGAAGTTTGTATTATTTTAGGGGGGGGGTAACTTAAAAAAGGGGGCAGCACTTTTCCACCCCGTCACACCCCTCCACCGGCCGTCGCTGGGCATTAACCGTTATGCCATGGGGTCATGCTGGCGGAATGAGAACAATCCACTCCCGTTGATTAAATAAAGGGTTTACTGTTCGGTTAGAGATTCCGTACAGGTCCCCAAGTTATAAAAGATGTACCTGAAGAAGGTTACATATGTCGAAACGTTGTGAATATGACAATCAAGATGAGAATAGTAGTTTGAATAAAAACAAATGTAAATGTAATTTTTTTCTAAAAATATAAATTTTAGACAGTGCTATTAGCTTTTTTACCCTCAACTTGGCCAAGAAGTGGGTGGTCAATTTACGTAAAATTTATATAGGAAAGTGACCCCCTCTAAAATCTAAAAAAAAAAAATTTAATTTTTTTTTATGGAATATGATTCACTACGGTTCCAAAAGTCTTTGACTGAAAAAAATTTCTAAAAATATTAAATTTTGAAAGTGTTATGAGTTTTTAACCCTAAAGTAAAGGTTCGCTAAAAGATATTTTTTAGTTTAGTTTTATCGTAAAAATCATGTACAAAATAACAATTTCCAGTTAATCGCATACACAGATTTAAACACTGCGCTTTTATTGAAGTTTAACCGGTGAAGATTGGAAGATGTCCCCCATCGTTAATGGTCCGTCATTTTTATTTTTTTATTTTTATTATAAAAGAAAACTTATAAAAACGTTTATGTTATTAATATGTGTGTGTAGCTTCAGTTTTATGTTGATTTGAACATGAAAATATAAAAGAAAAGTAAAGTCATAAAATACGAGAGATTTCGTTTGCTTCTCCGAAAAACGAACGAGTACTCACTGAAACGAGGCAATCTTGTTGAATTGTCCGCTGGACTTCGGTCTCTGTTGCCATGGTTTCGAGGGAGCGGTAAATGTATAGCCTTTAACCCAGGATTTTGTTTTTAGCGATAAATAATAGGATTCTACGATTTTATGCAAATATATGTAGGCCTAAATAACCTGAAAAGTTTCTGAAAAGTTTTTTTTAAATTATATTTGGTAAATTTGTAGATTCACGCCTTCCGCTGAATAACCTCCCACCCACTAAAATAAGATTTTTATATTCTAATTTTGGTGCTTATTTAGATTAGGATCCACGCTAAAATCGACTTAATGTCGGTACTTTTCGGATTGTTTATGTAAACCGCCGGAAAATACCGACGTCGAGGGGGTTGGTTGACTTACCGGATATAACTAAAAATTATAGGACGCAGCAACGTATCAAAATAACAAAAAATATTTATTTGATAACAGTAACTTCGCTATGTTTTGCTTGTTTTGTTTTTGTTTTTTTGTTTCCTTTAGAAAATTTCTTGAAAATATAACTTAAAATCATAGGACGCAGCACCGTGTCAAATTGTCGTCTGGTACAAATCGGCTAGTCATCTCTTGGGCGTTTGCGTAGGATAGCCGAACGCTTCCGACAAGAAACTCGCGAAAACTGGGTCAAGATCGATATAAGTACCGAAAAAAAAATTGGGCATTTATAACGACAGCTAACAGAACGAAAAAGGGGTCGAAAAACAGATAGGCAATAAATAAATATTACGCAAGGCCAGATAAGGTACTCTTCTACTTCTACTAATCTGGATAAGTTTATTTTTTGTTTTAACTTATTTTAAAGCATGTTTTTGTTCAAAACAAACCTGGTGTCCACCTGTTCAGTTAGAACGGGGGGAAAAATGGCTGTTCGTGAGCCCAGCACGGGGATGCTTGGTAATTGGTGAAAAATCGAAAAATAAACAAAATAGTGTTAGAAACACATCTAATAAATATCACCAATCGTGGGAAAATGTCATTGTCATGTTCTACCAGTATTTTGCTTAATTTTCGTTTTTTGAGCGATTATCGAAACTCTATAATTTCAGCCATTTTGATTTCGTTCTAACTGAACAGGTGGACACCAGGTTTGTTCTGAATTTAAAAAAACAAAAACACACGCTTTAAAATAAGTTAAAACACAAATAAAGTTATCCAGGTTAGTAGAAGCGTAATTTATCTTGCCTTTCGTAACATTTATTTGTTGCCGATTTGTTTTTTTTACCTCTTTTTCGTTATGTTAGCTGTTGTTATAAATGCCCGAAATATTTATTTTTTAACGAAGAAATAAAAATAAACAGGTGATAAATTATATTTTTTAAGTGTTTTTTTTTTTTTACTGAAAATTATTTTTGGATTGTAATCAGGTAAAAATGGCGTCGTTAGGGTTGGGGTTAGGTATAAAAGGTTTTTTTTTGTTAGCATTTAGTAAGAATCAATCAAAGAATTGTGTTGTTTTTTTGCCTAAGAAAACTTTCAATGAACAAGTAAAAAAGTTGTATTTTTCTCACAAAACAGTTTTGAAAATTATTTTAAATTTGTAATAGGTAAAATCACTCCTCCGGAAGACGCAACAGCCTGTGATAGCTCGTTAAAATTCATTGCGGGTTTGATGAACATTTATTTTGAATTTGTTACTTTCGCGTTTCAAGCAGTTGCAATCGCGTTTCAATCAATTGAAATGTTGACATGTCGTCTGCTTATTTTCTCGTAATTTGATTGGCTAACCGCTTCGGCACTTCCCATCAGTTTACGTAAACATCCAAAAAGTACCGATGCCAATCTATTTTAGCGTCGGTCCTTATCTGAGAAAGTACACTAATTTTTTAGGCGATTACGTGTGAACACCCTGAAAAATTTGGTGGAAAGAAAAAGAAAAAAAAGCATTATTTTAGAATTTAGACTAGAGGATCAGTTTCGCATATAAATTCAATCTAAAAGCTGGTCCATTCTAACTTTTAGGGCAGTTAACTAAAGTTTTTTGCTTTTTTGCTATAGGAGATAAATTCTGCGTGTTTTTATTTGGGGCATGCTGAAAAGTTAGTAAAAAATAATAATAATTACCCTACCACTCACTCTAAGTCTGAGTGGCAAACCCCTCTAAAAATAACCTCCATTAACCCCAACCACTAATCCTAAATCCGAGTGAAACCCCCTACAAAATCTCCCTTAACCCTACTACTAACCCTAAGTCCGTGTGGTAAGCCGACCTCCCCAAAAAACATCATAAAACCACACAGAAGCGTTTGAAAAAGTAGAATACCTCTCAAAAAAAAAACACACACAGTATTTATCTCCAATAGCAAAAAAAAAACTTTCTTAACTGCCCTAAAATGCTATAATGGGGCATAATTTTACGTTCAATTTATATGCGAAACTGATCCCCCACTCTAAATTCTAAGTTAATGTTTGGGGGGGGGGGTATCTTCTTTTCGCCACATTTCTTAGAGTGTTTATACGTAATCGGCTAAAAAAGTAGAATCTCATTTTTTTAGGATAAGAGTGATTAGCGGAGGGTGCAAATCTACAATAATAACATTTTTGTTAGAGTGAGGAATCACCTTCCTATATAAATTTAACCTAGAATGATCACCCATTTCCAGACCAGATATCGTAGAATCCGGTGATGAGGCCCCAATTCCGGAGCTTTGGAGAATGGGGTGTAACCACTTAGTTACCATTATTCCTAGGTCCATTCTGACTCAAAGTGGTAGTACCTTTCAGTATGACGTTATGCCTTCCCATTGCGATCTTTTCATCCTAGGAGCATTTCAACATTGAGGTCCACAAATTGTCCGGCGTAGTCTGCGATCAATCACTTGTCTTCCCACATTGTGTTATTGATCTCAGGCAAAGTCTGACCACACGCCAGGACTGTAGGGCGTCACAGATGTCATTCAAAAATAATAAGGATCGACTTGAGTTTAAAAGACTAAAAAAAATAATTTATATATATAATAAAAATCAGAGAAAAATACAGTTCAAACCCTGTTCGTGTGTGACACTGATTCGAGTATTTGTAACACTTCTTGTCGATAACATGGCTTGGGAAGTAAGCGTGAAGTTTGGGCTCAGGAGACAATTTGGAGACACTTGGCAGTAGTGTATCTGGACTTTGGTCTGATGGTCATTCTCAGACGGTCTCTTTGACTCTATCTCAGACGCTCGAGGGCCTGCTTATATGAGCATGAGTTTACCATTAGCCCCACCCATCTATGACGTCTTCGCCCCGATCCAGCCCCCTTTTCTACCCATCAGGGTTGACGTGGCTCCGGTAACTCCCCCATTGATCTCGGTCAAGCAAACTTAATTTTGGAGGGTTTTTTCTTCATCTTAACCATTTTACAAACATCTGATCAAAATTTTATTCATTCTGAAAAAAAAAGTCTGAAGAGGCCACTGTTGTCGGTCAAAGTAAATATAGTTTCTTAATTATGGATGGTTGAGTTTTTGATACCTTCCTTTTATTACTGTTATATATATGTACATGAACATAGATGGTTAGCAAATAAAAATTGCTGGTAAATATATATATATATGGGAAGAGAAGGATGAAAGTAATCCGACGTGATGGGAAAATGAAAAAGGAAAACCAAAAAATGGATGTTTTTTATGTGTACATCAACGTTCTGTCTTTATTTATAAGACTTCATCAGGATGATAAAATAGAGAAAAAATGTCATGCAAGCACAGATACATATATATATATATATATATATATATATATATATAAATTTTTGTCTAGAGAATATATTTTAGCTGCAAAGGCATTTCAGCTCAATAACGATTAATTGTCACAGTTATCCAAGAATTCTATTGATTATATTTTTGCTGATGTAGAAACTTAAAAGAAATTAAAATCTCGATGGACAGAATTTTCTAGAAGTTTATTAAAATCTGAGCAATAAGAAAAAATATGTCCATTGTTCCGTAAGCGTCCTGACAATCATAGAATATTTTTGTTCTTTTAAATTATTCCATATTTAGTTTCGAAAAAAGTAGGGGGAGGGGGGGTAAATAATGCAAATCTGGAAGATTTCGTTTTTATTTTTAAAAGTCAATTTATTTTTCAGATGACAGCATATAAATCATGTTTTAAAATATTCAGTTTAAAAGATTTGTGGAGAATTTGAAAGATAAATATTTTCTTTTCTTTTCCATCAATAAGTTTTTTGTTTTCTTTCTTGAAAAATTCATTTTTATTTGGATTTAATGTTTCAAGCTTTCCTTGTCTTTAAATATAACTTTTATTAGATTTTGTTTTGAACGAGAAAACCACGAAAAAAAAATTAAATGTGATAAAATGCCTTGTCGCCACTCATAGTGTGACAATAAAGACGAATGATTGGCAGCGTCTACCCTCAGTTATTTCTAATAGTACTGTGCCCCTTGAATTTGCCTTGGTGACATTATCTGTTAATTGAGATGACACTACAGTCAAGTTGTCAATTGAGTTATCTCCCTTTGCTGTTTAGAGTCTCTACAGCTAGATGGCTCTAGCTGACAGTCAATTTGCATGGTTGTGTTCTTAGTATAAAAACTGTACTTTTTGGATTGAAGAGTGTGAGTTGACTTTCTTTATTTTAGGTGTCAGAACTCCTCCAGGACGCCCGTTCCTGGCCTGCCCTAATGATATTTATCCTGGAGGACACTGCACATCCCTTTAGAAAACCCTACGCAATAATTCTTTTGTCCCTCTAGGCAACGCCCATTCCCACTTAGGAGCTGACTCTCTTGCATTCGGTTGTTCCGGAAGACAGTGAGCAGTTCATACCTTAGATAGGATGGGAGGTTCCTACTAACTTACCATAATTGGCATTTTATTTTGTTCTTTATTTTTACATCCCTTTTATTTTTATTTATTTTTGGGGGATTTTTTAAGGCTTCTTTGTTCTCACACTCCCTATCATCAAACTGTGTACATATTTCTTTTGTAAATAAAAATCATGAAACCACCTGGGGATATTTTAAGTAGATTAGTCCATAGAGTAAATGTGGTATTGTGGTGATTGAAACTAGTTTTTAGGGCATAGGCCAGTGGACGACCCCCACCCCCCATACCCGTTTGGCCTTGTGCCACATCTTTTATATTTTATTCAATGTAAAAAAAGATAAATAAAGTGTGAGTTGACTTTCAGAGAGCAGTGAGAGAAGTGCAGAGTGGTTGAAAGTTGGATTGCCTTTGAAACCATTTTTTTTTTTCTTCTTTTCACTTACGGATAGATTTTAGTAAATTTATTGATTTGATTCTCCTATTAACAAGACACAAATTTACCGAGAATGAATCCAAGGGAGATTAGTCTGATAATTCAGGGCAAACAATCCAATTAACAATTCACCAAATTGATGCCTTCCTCCCTCCCTCCCTCCCTCTCTCTTTACCTCCCTATACCTATGGTCAAGTCCGATTTCAGGAAGACTTTATTTAAATCTCTTATATTCATTTTTCATTTGTATTAATTGGTAAAATTACACTGTATTCATGAATTATTTATTCCGTCACAGTGAAAAACAGCAAAATTTGTCAGTTGAAGTGTAGTTGACAAAGTTCTCTGACAGCCAGGCCTCGTTTTCTAACTAGTATAGTAGGGCGCTGAGTTTTGCTGTCACAAGTATGGCCTTCTTGAAGCTACCTGGTCAATCCATTTTCACTACCTTACTCAGAACGCGCATATAGCCATCAATGTTCAGCTACCTGGTCGATCCATTGTTTCGCTACCTTGCTCAGAATGTGCATATAGCCACTAATGTTCAGAACACATATGTGGCCAGTAATGTTCAGCTATCTGGTCGATCCATTGTTTCACTATAATGCTCAGAATGTGCATATCGCCAATTATGTTCAGTTTGAAGTACTCGGGGAAGAAGTGGGGTGGCATTATGACTGTGTCAGATTGTTGATCATGCATTTGTATCTCTTATGTTACCTTGTAGTCGAATGCTGAATTTTTGAATTCGTTTCTGACGTTTTCTACTATCCTCAGTTTTATACGTAAAAAGTTTGAAATTTCTTTATTTGTCTTTTCAAAAACTGTGTCTCTTCCACAAATATAGAGGTTCAAAATTGTCCATAATCAATTATCCTACCCAGAAAGGATGGAAATATAGTCACTCTTTACATGAAGACAAAACTGACAACGAAAGTAAAAAATTAATATGAATAAAATTAGCACACATTGTATTCATTTCGACAATACACGATTCAATTCTTATCAAGAAAAATAATTGAAAAAAAAATGAAGAAAATTTCAGTCTTTTATTTGATCTGCAAATTTTAAATTAAAGATGGAGTTCAGTTCCTTTTATAGAATAAATGTCTACTAAAAAAGACAATGCCCCATCTTTTATTCATATGAATAGAATCTTTGACGACATTAAACTCTAATTTAGACATAAAACTGTGTGAAAAAGAAACAACTTTAATCCCCAGACAATTTTCGTTTCCTATAATCTTTTGTCTGTTTTATGGCATATCAACCCGTTTTGAGTTACTATGTAAATGAATGCAATTGACATGTTGGGTCTGTTCTGATGTGTAGGGTCACGTAATGACAACATGGTCACCCATTGGCAGATTAAGCCACAAGGTTTTTTCAGAGAGAGAAAAACGATGAGAGAATCCAGGTCAGCTCAAGACGGCACATAAACGTTGACCATAGGGAAGAATTTCATCAGACAAACTCCAAGACGACATGAAACGAATGTCTTCTTCATGTTTTCTTTTCACATTATCGGAATGACCGGCGTGTGAATTCTTATTTTTTGTTATTGTTTAAAATAAATAACCTTGATATGTAAAAAAAAGTCTTATTTCTTATTCTTGATTTTCAAAGCACAACGGGACTACCGTAATAAACCCAACGAGAGTTGAACTAAAGGGAAGACACTGTCTCTTAGAATTCCTGTCCAGTCAAAGGGACACAACTCTGTCTTGAAGAATTATACTTCCAGAGTGTTCTTTCTGAGGAGGTGTATTTTCTCCACATAAAAGTAATGTAAATTCGTATGAATAAACACGGCACAACTTTGTCGACCGGCTTAATTCTGTTGTCGGCATTCTCGCAGGAAAGACCACGTAATGGTTGTCAACATCCCTAAGTGAATGTGGTATTATAGAATCGACTGGATTCGAACTTGGCACACCCAGGTCGTCAGTCCGTGTCGTTATCCACTACATTAAAAATCGGCTTTGTGTCTAACTCTGTCCTCGTGGGGAGGCAAGTAAATAGAAACTGCCTTAAAGAATCATAAATTGTTGTCTTGTTATTATTTGTTTGGTTTCGATCTAACACATTCTATTTGTGGTAGAAGGTGTAGGTCACGAGTTGAACCGTACAGCCATATGCAGATTCATGTATAGTGGAGGCAGGAGACTGTCATCATCTGACACAACAAAACAACCAAGTCGTCATAATGCGTTGGTAAGGGGAGAAAGAATTCATGTAAAAATAATTTATGTAAAAATAGATTGTTCATATTTTTTTTAATAGTTCAAGAATACTACTATTACCACTATTACTAATAAAGAACTATCTACTACTGCTACTATAACTCATTAAAAAAAAACTATCTACTACTGCTACTATAACTCATTAAAAAAAACTATCTACTACTGCTACTATAACTCATAAAAAAAAACTATCTACTACTGCTACTATAACTCATTAAAAAAACTATCTACTACTGCTACTATAACTCATTAAAAAAACTATCTACTACTGCTACTATAACTCATAAAAAAAAACTATCTACTACTGCTACTATAACTCATAAAAAAAAACTATCTACTACTGCTACTATAACTCATTAAAAAAAACTATCTACTACTGCTACTATAACTCATAAAAAAAAACTATCTACTACTGCTACTATAACTCATTAAAAAAAACTATCTACTACTGCTACTATAACTCATAAAAAAAAAACTATCTACTACTGCTACTATAACTCATTAAAAAAAACTATCTACTACTGCTACTATAACTCATAAAAAAAAAACTATCTACTACTGCTACTATAACTCATAAAAAAAAACTATCTACTACTGCTACTATAACTCATTAAAAAAAACTATCTACTACTGCTACTATAACTCATAAAAAAAAACTATCTACTACTGCTACTATAACTCATTAAAAAAAACTATCTACTACTGCTACTATAACTCATTAAAAAAACTATCTGCTACTATAACTCATTAAAAAAACTATCTGCTACTGCTACTATAACTCATTAAAAAAACTATCTACTACTGCTACTATAACTCATTAAAAAAAACTATCTACTACTGCTACTATAACTCATAAAAAAAAAACTATCTACTACTGCTACTATAACTCATTAAAAAAAACTATCTACTACTGCTACTATAACTCATTAAAAAAAACTATCTACTACTGCTACTATAACTCATAAAAAAAAAACTATCTACTACTGCTACTATAACTCATTAAAAAAAACTATCTACTACTGCTACTATAACTCATAAAAAAAAAACTATCTACTACTGCTACTATAACTCATTAAAAAAAACTATCTACTACTGCTACTATAACTCATTAAAAAAAACTATCTACTACTGCTACTATAACTCATTAAAAAAAACTATCTACTACTGCTACTATAACTCATTAAAAAAAACTATCTACTACTGCCACTATTACTAATAAAGAACTATCTACTACTGCTACTATAACTCATTAAAAAAAACTATCTACTACTGCTACTATAACTCATTAAAAAAAACTATCTGCTACTATAACTCATTAAAAAAACTATCTGCTACTGCTACTATAACTCATTAAAAAAACTATCTACTACTGCTACTATAACTCATTAAAAAAAACTATCTACTACTGCTACTATAACTCATAAAAAAAAAACTATCTGCTACTATAACTCATTAAAAAAAACTATCTACTACTGCTACTATAACTCATAAAAAAAAAAACTATCTACTACTGCTACTATAACTCATTAAAAAAAACTATCTACTACTGCTACTATAACTCATTAAAAAAACTATCTGCTACTATAACTCATTAAAAAAACTATCTGCTACTGCTACTATAACTCATTAAAAAAACTATCTACTACTGCTACTATAACTCATTAAAAAAAACTATCTACTACTGCTACTATAACTCATAAAAAAAAAACTATCTACTACTGCTACTATAACTCATAAAAAAAAAACTATCTACTACTGCTACTATAACTCATTAAAAAAAACTATCTACTACTGCTACTATAACTCATAAAAAAAAAACTATCTACTACTGCTACTATAACTCATTAAAAAAAACTATCTACTACTGCTACTATAACTCATTAAAAAAAACTATCTACTACTGCTACTATAACTCATTAAAAAAAACTATCTACTACTGCTACTATAACTCATTAAAAAAAACTATCTACTACTGCCACTATTACTAATAAAGAACTATCTACTACTGCTACTATAACTCATTAAAAAAAACTATCTACTACTGCTACTATAACTCATTAAAAAAAACTATCTGCTACTATAACTCATTAAAAAAACTATCTGCTACTGCTACTATAACTCATTAAAAAAACTATCTACTACTGCTACTATAACTCATTAAAAAAAACTATCTACTACTGCTACTATAACTCATAAAAAAAAAACTATCTACTACTGCTACTATAACTCATTAAAAAAAACTATCTACTACTGCTACTATAACTCATAAAAAAAAAACTATCTGCTACTATAACTCATTAAAAAAAACTATCTACTACTGCTACTATAACTCATAAAAAAAAAAACTATCTACTACTGCTACTATAACTCATTAAAAAAAACTATCTACTACTGCTACTATAACTCATAAAAAAAAAACTATCTACTACTGCTACTATAACTCATTAAAAAAAACTATCTACTACTGCTACTATAACTCATAAAAAAAAAACTATCTACTACTGCTACTATAACTCATTAAAAAAAACTATCTACTACTGCTACTATAACTCATTAAAAAAAACTATCTACTACTATAACTCATTAAAAAAAACTATCTACTACTGCTACTATAACTCATTAAAAAAAACTATCTACTACTGCTACTATAACTCATAAAAAAAAACTATCTACTACTGCTACTATAACTCATAAAAAAAAACTATCTGCTACTATAACTCATTAAAAAAACTATCTGCTACTGCTACTATAACTCATTAAAAAAACTATCTACTACTGCTACTATAACTCATTAAAAAAAACTATCTACTACTGCTACTATAACTCATAAAAAAAAAACTATCTACTACTGCTACTATAACTCATTAAAAAAAACTATCTACTACTGCTACTATAACTCATAAAAAAAAACTATCTACTACTGCTACTATAACTCATTAAAAAAAACTATCTACTACTGCTACTATAACTCATTAAAAAAAACTATCTACTACTGCTACTATAACTCATAAAAAAAAACTATCTACTACTGCTACTATAACTCATTAAAAAAAACTATCTACTACTGCTACTATAACTCATTAAAAAAAACTATCTGCTACTATAACTCATTAAAAAAACTATCTGCTACTGCTACTATAACTCATTAAAAAAACTATCTACTACTGCTACTATAACTCATTAAAAAAAACTATCTACTACTGCTACTATAACTCATTAAAAAAAACTATCTACTACTGCTACTATAACTCATTAAAAAAAACTATCTACTACTGCTACTATAACTCATTAAAAAAAACTATCTGCTACTATAACTCATTAAAAAAAACTATCTACTACTGCTACTATAACTCATTAAAAAAACTACTACTGCTACTATAACTCATTAAAAGAAACTATCTACTACTGCTACTATAACTCATTAAAAAACTATCTACTACTGCTACTGTTACTAATAAAGATTTATCTATGATAATGAGTCAAATCATTTCAGTGTTTCTTAGTAGATGATAGTAAAGTGGAACAAAAGTGAAACTACTATCACATTCAAAGAAAGACTAAGAAAAATTACAAATATATTAATTTTACATTAAATTAAATACTAAAAGATTATTAACCGATGGAATCAGTAAAACATAAACCCCAAAACAATACATGTGTCAAGAGTAGGTTCAATCACAAGTCCGTTCAAGAAAGCCTGAATGCAAAGCAGTTGTAAACACTCTAGCAAACCAAATCACAAACTCTTGTTCAAGATAATGATTTAATATTAAGTGACATGCTCAAAACTATACGCTCGTCCATAATAAATAAAGTCTGCTGTTTTCGAGTGTTTAAAAATTTAGATAGCATATGAGAGACCAATCTTCTATGATAGGGTCAGTTTTGTAATGTTGAAACTTCCTGATAACCCAAACAAAATACACCACTGATGTCATCCTTCAGCACCCGAATTTTTATTTTTTAAAATTTTTTATGGAAATCGCTCCAGACCAGGCATGAAGCCACTTGATGTAAGGAGCTAAAAAAAAAATACCACTTTAAGGTAGAAATCTAGCCAACGATAAGTGTTATATGGATAGATTCCGACCCAGAAAACAGCAATTCTTCCCCCTTTTTCAGAAACATCGTTTATGGAATGTGAGGACTAAAGGACAAAATAAGAGAAGCAAAAGTTACGAAGCTGTCGAAAGTAAACCTAAAGTCTACTTTCTACTCTCCTAATTAAAAGTAATAAATTGATTTGATATTAATTGACAGTCTTAAAATGTTTCCCCATTCATGTCGATACAGTGGTGAACCAGCAACAATTTTACAGACTTTTTGATACATTTCCATGAAATTGCAGAAAATTTATCTGCAATCACTTGTATTCATTCAGGAATTGTTTTCGCTTTGAGGCTATAAATCTGATCTTTCCATACACCCCAGAAAAAAAGTCTGGTGGTGTTAAGTCTAGTGATTGTGGTGGCCACTAAATTAGTCATTGGTGGTCTATTCATCTATTCTCAGAATTTTGATTTAACCCTAACTCTCCAACTCTTACCCCATAAAGGGGAGTTGCTTCATACTGTTGCAATAAAAAAAAGGGTGTTACATATGCCTCACTGTAGATTTTATTTATCTATGGATCCATTTCCTTATTTATGAGTTTCTGACCATCTCCCCA
This sequence comes from Sepiola atlantica, assembly GCA_963556195.1. NCBI lineage: Eukaryota > Metazoa > Mollusca > Cephalopoda > Sepiida > Sepiolidae > Sepiola > Sepiola atlantica. The sequence goes on from OY744515.1 coordinate 249,226,326, forward strand.
ATCTTACATGTTTCTTCTGCTAACATTAAACTGCAACTGTCTGTATCACTTCAAATCTTATCTAGTCACATGATTAAATCCAACCAATCTACAACATATGCTCATATCATAGGGGGCAATTAAATCATGTCAATTATACCTAAGTAACGTTTTTGTAACTTGACACTCATCAACTTCAAAAAAGATATTACAGCCAAGTAATCTGTTACATTTCTACGGGTTGTGGTAGCAGAAAATAAAATTCCTTATGTATTTACATTTAGAGAAAATGTTAAATATATATATATATATATATATATATATATATATATATAAAGATAGATGAACGAAGAGTGATAAACATGCACGAATGTCCAAATTTATATCAGTGCGCTCCATCTACGACTTGAACTCAATTTTCACCATTGGATTTACTTCATTTTGAACGCCTTTCTGTAATTCCTCCACAAAACTTTTTCTTCTCCATCAAAACTTTCTTCCATTGGACACCTTATCGGCAGAGAATTACCACCTGGACAAACCCAATATCTTTTTACAAGAACTTTTTTCACCCATCATTTTTAAAAATATTTTTTCAAATGTTGAATTTTGGCTTTTCTACTGCCAACTTATCTATCTGTATAATTCCTCTGATGATAAGATTTCGATCTTTGAAAAGCCTTGGCTTACGGAAAGAATAATAAACATAATTTTATTACAGAATATACCTTGCATTGAACAATCGAAGTTTGATATAAATTTGGACATTCGTGCATGTTTATCACTCTTCGTCCATCTATCTTTATAATTGCTCTATCTCGTATATTAAGCTTTTACCATTTCACTATAGGTTCTTTCTACTAAAAGTTTACTTTTAGTTTCATATTTATTCTATATATATATATATATATATATATATATGATCAATTTAGAATAAATAAAAAAGAAAAAAACCCAAAGATTCTGATCCAGCAGAATACAGCACAGGTTTCATTGTAAACCTCATTTATTTGTATATTATTCTCAACGAGAGAACCCATCATCGTTTCTAATAATATCATGAATAAGTTGCTTGCCTTATTTATGAGAAACGTTTTTTCTAGAACATGTCTCCTGAGAAATAATGTTTATTTTTGGTTTAGGATTACAAATTACTTAGGTACAACGGAAAGTAGAAAGTGAACTTTCGGTTTACTTTCGACAACCTTGTAACTCTCGCTTCCCTTATTTTGTCCTTTAGTCCTCACATTTCATGTGCAATGTTTCTGACAAAGTGGGAAGAATTGCTGTTATCTGGGTCGGAATCTATCCATCTAACACTTATTGTTGGCTAGTTTTTGACCTTGAAGTGGTAATTTTTTTAGCTCCTTACATCAAGTGGATTCATGCCTGGTCTGGAGCGATTTCCATAAAAAAAATTTTTTTTAAATGAACCATAATACTCAATTTTAGCTTATAAACTTTAACCATATCAGTTTTGTTAAATATCTTTTAAAATGTATAGCATTGAGCACAATAAAATAAATGAATACTATTTCATTGATTTTTATAACCTATTTTTTTTTCTATTCTCATTGTGAACATTTTTAAAGAATTAAATATATATAAGTGTACATCTTCTGTCAAAAATGAGAAACAAAAATTATGTTTTGCCAGTGTTCGCACTAATATTCATCTTCATATAAAATACCATCTGAATCAATGAAGTAGAAAAAAATAGAAATAAGAAAGAGAGAAAAAATTGGAAAGTTTTGTAAAAAGATAAAAAGAAAACAAAACGTAAAATAAATCAGAAAAAAAAAGGAAATAGATTTGCTTTCGAATTTCCCTAAATACTTAAAATGGATTCGTCCAGCAGTTTTTAGAGGAATGATAAAAAAAATGGAAATAATATTTCAACGTAATGTAAAATGAAAAAAAGGAAAACGTTAATTTATCCATAAATAATATTTTTTGGTTTTCCTTTTCCAAATATATATATATATATATAATAAATGTATTAAGAAGGCTGGAGGCAATGTGGAGTGCTGGATTGATGAGAAGCTGGAAAGAACAAAAATAATCAATCGAAGGGGAGGACTTACTATATATTTTTTTTTTTTACAATCTTACATAAACAGCAAGTGCGGTGTCAGCTGTGTGCTGTCTGGATGATGACTAAGAATCATTTGATATTTCGGGAAAATCGTCCCTTTATCAAAAATGGACACAAAAGAAAAGCCCGACTGTGGAATTTGCCAAAATGAATGCCAAAGAGTAGGGCTACTGTGTCCATTTTTGACAAAGGGAAGATTTTCCCGAAATATCAAACGATTCTTAATTATCATGCGAAGAGCACATTGCTGTTAGGTAAGATTGTAAAGAAAAATAAATAGCAAGTCATCCTCTTTGATTGATTATTTTTGTTCTTTCCAGCTTCTTATCAATCCGGCACTCCGAATTGCTTCCAGCCTTCTTATTACATTTATTACAATTCCCAGCAATGCTTCAAGCAAACTACCATTCTCTCTCTCTCTCATATATATATATATATATATATATATATATATATACACACACACACAAATAAATACACATTGTTCTTTATTATAGTGGAGGATGAATTAATTAAATAATGTATTTCAAGTCCAATAGTACATTTTTAGAGCAAACATTGTGTTTAAGGATAGCCATGTTTTGCATAGACAAATTCTGTATTATCTAAACGGGTAAGAAACATTTTGTCTGAATCCCATTTTTCTGTATGCAAATTTTCTATGTTCCAGCCCCAAAGATAATTATTACCCATTTATATAATACGGAGTGTATCTATGCAAAGCAAAGGTATCCACTAAAAAATAATATTTGCTCTATTATAAGGATCTATAATGTATTGAGCACTATTGAAATAAATACCAGAACATCTGCCAACATATATATATGATGGTTTCCACTTTGCAGTAAAGCAATATCATTCCCTAAAAAGAATTTAGTATTTTCATAAAAATAAAAGTAAAATAATAGTCCAATTTAAATACAATATAATCCTTTGCCCCCCCCCCCCCCCCATTATAAGTGACAGATTTGATAGTTCAGTTAGTAGAGCACCAGACACTAATCTGGCTGTGCCTAGCCAAACTGATGAGACGTCCAGACAAAGAAACACATGTCTATTGATACATATATTTTATATATCTTCATTAGGAGGTATTTTGTTGTTTGTTTAGAATATTTAATTTATTGTTTTCCTTTTTTTTCTTTTCAGGAAAAAAGTTCAATTTAATTTATTCTTCATTTATTTATTCGTCATTTATTCAGTTAATTAATTATTTATTTATTTAGTTATATTATATTTAGTTATATTATATTTAGTTATATATTTAGTTATATTATATTTAGTTATATAGATTGTTTTGAGGTATTTTAGTTGTCTCGTGCAGTTATTTTTGTGTATTATTTTGGTCTTTGAGGTTAAGAATTTTTTTGATGTCGGCTGTATGTCGGCTCGTACTTTTTTGTTATGTGGTATTTAATTGCGCTTGTATAGTATAGGGAGTATGTGAGGCGTCTGGAAAGAGTTGTAGTTGTATAGCCGATATACATGTACTATATGTTTTGGGTCCGATGTTAGGAATGCAGTTATTAAATGAACACGTGAACTTACACAATACATGAGTTTGGTTTAATGTAGAACCTCAGACTGAAGATCTCAAGGTTTTGGTTTCAATTTCCGGTCATGGCATCTGCTTTATTTATTGAGAATTTATTATTTACTATTAATGCAATATTCTCCATTTCTAAAAGAAGTTAAGATCTCTGATATTTCAGAATGAGACAAATTCTGCAATGTATTTATTACGTTTTTAAAAATTGGTACAGACGGACGGAAAAATCTCTATTTATATAAGATATGTAGAAAGTGTCATTTTTGGTGAGGGTAGGTCTTATTTCTTTAGTGTATAGAATTGATATAAAGTTTTAATTTGTTGGTCTATGATTTTATTTGTTTAATGTTGCTGAGTTCTTTATAAAATATCATTCTAGAGGCATGGTGGGCGAGGTTTTTATTAATGCGATTTTGTAATGGGGGGGGGAGGCATTCGCTTTGGTAGTTGAAGAGGCTAGAGTTATTATTTGTATTTTTTTTGTATGTGGATGTTATGCACTTAGTAGTATTGTAAGAGTCGATTAATACGTCATGGAATGGGATTTTATTGGTGATGTTTGAGTAAATTTTAGGACGGAATAGTTTTTAAGTGTTTGGAGCTTTTTTTGTTATCATCAGATTCTGTTGCCATGAAAATGTCGTCTACTTTTCTAGGATATATGGCAGGTTTGGCTATTAGTTATGTGAAAATTTGGTTTTCAGATACGTCATCAGTTTGTATATATATTTTGCATGCTGGGTCTTGAAAGGGGACTTGTCTGGTGCAGATTAACAGTGTTTGGGGTTTTATTTTTATTTTTTTTATTTTTACTTAATATTCACTCCAAAAAAGGGGCTACTGAGAATTAGGGGGCCAAACTAATTGGGGCATCCTAAGTGGAGAGTCATGCAGCAAGATGTTTGTTCACATTACATTTAAATTTCTGCATATTGGTACAGTCAAGGAAACAAAGAGCAGGGAGGGAATTCTAAAGGCAAGCAGTTTGAGGAAAGAGGCTATTAGAGTAGAAAGTTTTCCAGCATCTGGGGACCTCTACAGTGAAGGGGTGGGATTTTCTCTGATTGTCAGAGGTATTTACATTATAGTAAAGTAAATTCGTATGAATCAACATGGTACAACTTGGTTGACCGGCTTTATTCTGTTGTTGGCATTCTTGCACGAGGGACGACATAATGGTTGCAAACATCCCTAAGCGAAAGGTATTATGGAATCGACTGGATTCGAACTTGGCACACCTAGGTCGTCAGTCCGTGTCGTTATCCACTTAACCACCATCACCTTCCTGGTATTTACATTGAGGGGGCACAAGTGCAGCTGGAGGGGGAATTTTGTTGTGGTTGTAAGCGTTTTTATGATTTTAATGGTATCGTTTATGAGGACATTAGTGAATAAATTTTTGGTGCTTTGGTGCGGTTAAGCATTTTTGGGGAGAGTTTCATTTTAATATTTGTATGAAGTTAATTTTATGGCAGACTTGATGCTGTATTTATTAGGTATATATGTTTGACTTATGTTGTTAATTGTGTTTGCAATATGGTATACAGGGGTAGGTATTTGTGAGATGATTGATCGTAAGGAGTATCCTTCTGTATTGGGTTTTATTTTTCCATATATGTAGCTGGAATTGCAATTGAGTTTAGGGTTAGGGTTTTTCCATATATGTAGCTGGAATTGCAGTTGGGGTTAGGGTTAGGGTTAGGGTTTTTCCATATATGTAGCTGGAATTGCGGTTAGGGTTAGGGTTTTTCCATATATGTAGCTGGAATTGCAATTGAGTTTAGGGTTAGGGTTTTTCCATATATGTAGCTGGAATTGCAGTTTGGTTTAGGGTTAGGGTTAGGGTTTTTCCATATATGTAGCTGGAATTGCGGTTAGGGTTAGGGTTTTTCCATATATGTAGCTGGAATTGCAATTGGGTTTAGGGTTAGGGTTTTTCCATATATGTAGCTGGAATTGCAATTGGGTTAGGGTTAGGGTTTTTCCATATATGTAGCTGGAATTGCAGTTTGGTTTAGGGTTAGGGTTAGGGTTTTTCCATATATGTAGCTGGAATTGCAGTTGGGGGTTAGGGTTAGGGTTTTTCCATATATGTAGCTGGAATTGCAATTGGGTTTAGGGTTAGGGTTTTTCCATATATGTAGCTGGAATTGCAATTGGGTTTAGGGTTACGGTTTTTCCATATATGTAGCTGAAATTGCAGTTGGGTTTAGGGTTAGGGTTAGGGTTTTTCCATATATGTAGCTGGAATTGCAGTTGGGGTTAGGGTTTTTCCATATATGTAGCTGGAATTGCAGTTATTTATTATTTTATCTAGTTTGAGAGTTCAAAATACAACATCGTTCATGATGACTATTTTTATAATTTTTTTTATTATTATTGTTTTGTTGGATTTTTCTGCATTCTTTTTATTTTATTTTATTATTGAGAATATTTAACAATTTTAGTGTCGTAGTCAGTTTTAATTAGGATAGTGTATATGTTTGATTTGTCGGCCATTCACATTGGTGTTATTTAGTTCATGAGTTAGTCGGGAATAATAGTGTTTCGGATTATATTGGCTTTTAGTAAATCCTTAAGATTAGAGTGCATAGTGATATTGTTTTTCTTTTTTAAATCTTAGATCTGTCGATAGAAGACTTCAATTTTACTTTGTTTTAAGTTTTGATCATATTTTTTGAAGAGGTGACAGTTTGGTCTTAGATGGAGGAATTTTTTTTTGGTATTCAAGGAGTTAAGTGTTGAAAAGGTTTAAATATTTTTCATTAGTGTTGTGAGGTGGCGGGGGGTAGATGTCTCCTTTGTATAGTTGATTTAATTTTCTATTTATTTTTAATTTTTGTTTGAGTTGTTCAAGCCGAGATGTATCATAGATTTTGTTTTGGATAGTGTGAAGAAGAGTTTCTTTGAGATGATTTTAATTCTCGGTCATATTTTTTTTTTTTTCAGTCTTCATTAAAAGCTACGGATTTTTCTTTTTTCGTATTTTTTCAATTATTTTCTCAACTCTGCATGCAATCTTCCAAGTATCAGTGAAATATTTGGTGAAATATGGATCTCTGGTTGTTGTATGGTCTATCTTGAGCACTTGCGATCTCTGCGATCATCATCAGGAGTTATGTTATTTTTTATTTAGAGTATTTCATTTATTGTTTTAGTCTCTTTATTTTTTTTTTTAGAAAGAAAGCCATTTATATATATACCATATTACATATATATAGGTTTGTTCCAGTATTTACTTCAACAGTGCTCAATACACGTGTAGAGCTTAGTAATAGTATAATAATATACTTATAGCAAGTGAGCTACGTTTGTGTTTTATTCCGTTGAAAGAATTCTTCAGGCTAACTGTGAAATTTGAAATTCTACGACTGATTTTATAAGAAAATATTTTTTTAAATTTTATTTTTTATTTACGGCTGCAACTGCTTAAATATTTAACGCTGTTTGCTTTTATTGCCTCTATAAACAAATCCCACAAATCTTCGGTCATAATTTTCATAGTGATGTTTTAATTGAGTAGCTATCCCAAAATAAAATTTATTCTATATCTACAGTTTGTAGTAATTTCACTTCTTCGATTAAGTAGATTGTCTCTTTAAACTTTAAAATGTCTAGTTTTTCATTCAGGCATAATTTACACAAACAATATATATATATATATATATATATATATATATATATATATATACACTTTTCTCCTACGAGTGGAAAGTTCACTTGAAGGACTTTTTCAAGAATTCATCTGTTTCCATTAATGTTTGTCATTCATTTTCTAAATAGACTGTGATTTGTAGCGGGAATTCTGTTTCTTGGAGTTTTTGCCGGAACAACTGTGTATGTTGCCAAGCGACATCTCCTTCTCCACCACTCAATTTTGCTGTCAATATGACCCATCGGCAACCTTTCACTCTGTCCAACACAGACGTTTCTCCAGCTGCAAAAAAAAAACACACACACACACAGAAAAAGAAAGGGAAATATTAAATGTTTACAAAGTTTTAATCACAGCAAAAAAATCATAAACTTGAATTCAGTTTGAATCCTCAGAATAAATTATAACATGTCACATGACTCAATACATTTCACAATAGAAAGGATTATTTTTTTTTAGAATGGATGTGTAATATGAGTCTTAAAGACAAGCTTAGATCTGATAACCTCAGAGGAAGATTATATCTGGACAGGATAGAAAGATGTGTGCAGAACAGAAGACTTTGTGGGTTTTGTCACATTAAAAGAATGGATGAGAGTTCTTGGGTTAGTAACTGTAGAAGAGTTGAAGTAGCAAGGTCAGTTGGCAGGAAAAGGCCAAGTTAAACAGGACAGGAAGTGATAAGGATGAATTTAAGAGAAAGAGGGATAAATAAAGACCTTCCAGAGATAGGTTAGTCATCATCATCATCATCATCAGTTTAATGTCCGTTTTACATGCTGGCATGTGTTGGACGGCTTTAAGAAATTGACTTCTAAAGTAACCTATCTCTGGCCAGGTCTTTATTTATCCCTTAGGTCTATTTTTATAACTTCCTCCAATGTTTTCCATGGCCGCCGTTGTGACCTGGACCTGCTACCTCAACTGTTCTACATCTACTAACCCAAGAACTCTCAACAATTCTTTCAACATGTCTAGATTTAATCTTTTTCTTAGGTCATCAGAACTAAGCCTGTCTGTAAGACTAACATTACACATCTATCGTATCATTCTCATGTAATTTCTCTCCATGCAACGGATGTCCTCAACCCGCACTGACCAGGTTTCACTTCCATACATACTCACATTGTGTACGCGTGCCTGATAGAATCTTCCCTTGGTCGACAGTGGTAACGTTCTGCTGCTAAGTAATTGCAGAAGTGTCTTCAACTTACTCCATCCACTTCTAACTTTTGCACCAATCGTATCACTAAACAAAACTTCTCAACAACCTCAATAGCGTTGCCATCCAGATATATTTTTTCCACATCTGAGTTCTCATTCATGTCCACAGTCTTACACACAAATTGATTATCCTCTCCAAACCTACCAGTAATTCCACTGCATTTCTTGTGTAACCAATTCTTATAAGTATCACAAAAAATTAATTTCTAATAACCGTCCGATGCCAACATGTAAAACAGACGTTAAACTGAATATGATGATGATGATGTGTTTTTGTCCGGTCGATCTGTCACGCTTACATTGTAAATGGAATTTTCACTGCCAAATTCACAGATTGAATTAACGCATCTGAAAACAAATATAAATTCTTCTTCTGTTCTCAGTTTTTCTTCCCAGTCGGACATTTTTATTTTGTGTTATCTGATTGAGTTATAATGACCACAATAAAAAAGTTATGATTCTGAATTTTGTCTATTGTTTTTTTGGTTTTTCCAACTTCAAGCAAAATATCCAGCTTGCTCTGGTTCCATCAACTATGATTGGATAGAAGTCTTAAGTAATTTGTAATTGTATTCTTAGTATCCCCCGAACTGAGGATTGAACCTTCAACCCCCAGAAGACTGTCACTTAGAACTAATTATTAATTAGCACTTTTATCCGTTGCACCACTTGTCCATGAGGAGAATTCTAGTATAAATTTTAGGAGCCTTAAACCTATTCTTGTTTCGGATGTGTAGTCATCTGCCGACTCTCAACTAGATAGTTGAAGTTTCTATCCCTGGCTTGGGAGTAGTGCTAGTCTAGCCACACTGAAGAGCGGTGATACAGCAAAACAGTCTGTCTGTGGATGACTATATATATATATACGTGTGATTGTTTAATGGTGTTCTAATCTATTATTAATAATTACTGGTTCCCATATCGTATTCAATTTCATACTAGGCCATAGTCGCCCAACATATGTGCTGCTTCTTAGAGAAGGTCGAAGGTTACATCAGCCAAGATGAGAACGGTAGTCTGAATAATACTAATAATACGGACAATGAAACTGGTTTAGTCGATTTATGGCATATCAACCCTTTTGGAGATGATTTAATGCCAAAACGCAATGCCTACTGGTGCAATACACGATAAGAGTTGAGCAATACAATAATGTAGAGTGACCCCTAGAAAAATGAAACGCACGAAATAATTAATAAAATTTAGATTCATCTTATTATATGGGTGAGTTTTCCGACTAGTACAAAGTGACACCCCAAAAATGAAACGCATGAAATTGTTAATAAAATTCCCAATCCTTTCTGCAATCCAACCATATTTGGTACAAATAATCTTCTGTCATGCATGACTTATCCACCAAGTTTCAGTCATGAATATCCAACAGTCTTTGTTTTATAGCCGTTCAAAAATATGTTCCAAATGTGCACCTCTGCACTGCAAGCATATCTGCATATGAGTGACTTTGGCTGCAATGACCGTCTTCACTTTGAGGGATTGCTTTGATAGACATTATCTTTGAGATAACCTCGCCGATAAAAATCTCGGGAAGAGGGGGTTAAGGTTCGATAAGTGTGAAGCCCATTCACGATCACGCTTCCTACTGATGAGATGATCAGCAAAGTATCCCCGCATATCATTGAATTTGCAGAAAGAATTAAGAATTTTATTATGATTCCATGGGTGGAATTTTTGGAGGATGGGGTCACTTTATACCAAGTACCAGAGCTGTGCAGGTGGTGATTTTAATGTCCCCAGGAAATCGAATGGAGTCATAACTAAAGCTTTTTACTCAATTATAGCATTAATCTGCAGGGCCTCAGTCTAAGGAGTTCTTTGTTTTTTTATTATCCTCCTGCTTTGTTTTGTTGTCTAAGACAAGCTGACCATCATCATTCACCACACATACATCCCCTACACTATCTTGATTTTCCATCCTCATCTGCTTGGCAACTTTGTAGATGTTACTTCCTTTCGGATCAATTTGACTGAACCGGTATCTAGCCGCAGCTTGTTTTGCTAAGAACACCACTTTCTTAGCGTCACGCTTTGCCTGTCTGTACTCCCGTCTGCTGTCTTCCAGACCTTGTAACAGGTTCTCAATCTCTGTCTTAATATCTTCATATCTAACACCAGGTTTCTTCTTACGCTTTTTAGTGTGTCTGCAAACATGGTTACCCGTGCCAAGAAGACCATCATTCCCTTACATAAGCTGCCTGAAAATCCTTCCTGATTTCTTATGCATGTTCTGGTCCTTCAGTTTCCACGTTCTAACTTTGGGCCAGAACTTGGTGGCGTTTCTGGGCGTGTCATTATCAGGAAATTGCATACTAGAAGCCTGTGCTGGGTTGACCAATGTAGACCTCTTGAGAAATAATTTTTATCTTCCCAAATTACTAAAAATTGACTAAACAACATTTTATTTTTTTTAATTGACATAACTAAATAATAAAAAAGCCCTTTTCAGTTTTCTCTCTGGTTAGAGAAACTTGACTTAGTTGACAAAGAACACAAATGCAGACTATATTTATATTAATTTACAAAAATTCAAATACCTCCAATTTTTATGAAAGTTTGCCAATATATAAATATTCCCAGTTTCTCTGAAGTATTCTAAACGGTTGTTAAGATTAATAATAAATATTTCAGATTTGCATGAAATTTGATCCATAGTCATTTGACAGCAATTAAGCAAGATTCCCTGAATTTCAATTTTTTCTTAAAATTTCTAAAATTTAGACATTTTTCTCAAATCAACATCATTTACTGAATTTTGAGAAAAATTGGAATAAGAATTTTAAACATAAGGTTTAGTAGCATATATATCTTGATTTTAATATTTGTAAGGGGACATATGTTTGTAAGAGGACATATGTTAGATATCGAAGAGGAGGGGGGGGGGGCTAAAAAGAAGGTTGGGGAGCTTAAAAGAAGATGCACAGGTGTATAATGTTTATGCACCTGTGACGTTTGGTGAATTAATTTTATTATTAACGAGCAGAGGACGGAGATTCTGCTACTGATGTATATAACTGTGAGATAAAGTTTTAAGGATATACACGGATTATAGCTTTAATCTTAAAATGGTATTAAAAAAAAATGGCAATCCAGTCACCGCAAGTAAAAGAATGAAAGAAAATGTGATTTTGTTACTATACCAATAGATGTCCGAGTTGATTATTTTTGTTCTTACATTTTATAAGTTCTAGAATTCATGATTTACCTTTTAAAGTGGAGGTATCACATTTGTCCCCTTGGACATCCCATACTATCTTTCCTGTGGAAAATGTACTGCTATTAGGAAATATCTTGAGCTGTTTGATTGTCATGTGGCATTCTGAAAAAAATAAATGAAATAAAATTGAAAGTTTTATTACAAGATAGTTTTTAAAGAATTATATATAACACGCGGTGACATGACACTTTAGTAAACTCAAAACAAAATGGCAGCCAAAGGGAGGTAATTCTGTTCTTATTTATATCAAGATACATGCGAAATATGGCAGTTAAAAATAAAATAACAAGAACACTTATGGCTATACTTACTTCATCATTATCATTATCATCATCCGATTCATTTTTAACAGGTCTTTTATTAGTTTTCTATAAGAAAGTGGGGCCTGTCTGTCAGTCTTGATCGAAGTCTTCCTCTCCAGGCTCGGCGGTCGTGAGGATCAAAGTTTGCAATCCCCAGCCTGCCGACTTGATGCGATGGACATATCTCTGACCCGAGAGATCCAGCTGGAGCTTCGCTCGACATGGCCAAGCTATCTCATCCTGCTCAGCTTAACGACATCAGATATTTCTTTTATACCAAGCTTAGAGAGAAAAGTCTCGAGGAGAGTGTCGTCTTCTGGCTTGACATGGCAGATCCATCTAATCATGGCTTTTTTCATTGCGCTGCTATATCTTAAGAATGTTCGCCGATGCAGCCCATAAAGCATGACACTCCTCACAGAACTGAAAATATTAGTGTGCACCAAAAATTACGGAAAACTATCGAGTAGAATTTTGCTAATAAATAAAATTAATTTCTTTTTCATATTTCCGATTATATGTTGGAATGACGCCAGTTTGGGACATTTTGCGTCTTTTAGTTACAAGAGTTATGTAAAAGAGCAGATAAGTCGGTCTGTCTAGTCGAAGTTGCACAATGACTCAAAATGGGTGCGATCCAACGTATAATCGGAAATATGAGAAAGAAATTCATTTTGTCTATTACTAAAATTCTACTTGATAATTTTCCGTAATTTTTGGTGTACACTAATATTTTCAACTGATAAGTATATACATAAATCTTCCTGTTATTTTATTTTGAACCGCAATCTTTTGCATGTACTTTAATATGAATAAGCACCGATGTGGACCAAGACCCGCTGGAGGGAAGATTGGCAGCAGGCTGTTCATCACCGACCCAGACGACATACCAGGGCTGAGCTGCCACGAAGACAATGGACCAATCTGAACCGCCTGAGAACTGGTGTGGGCCGTTTTCTGCCACAATGAGAGACTGGGGCCTGAGAGAGGGTGCTGCCTGTGAATGTGGCCGGCCACCCAGAACAGACAGTTACGCACGTCATAGAGGAATGCCCACTGTTCAAACCACTCAATGGCGAGCAGGGCATAGCGGATCTTGATGACGAGACGAGAACCTGGCTTGCCAAGACCGAGCTGCAGCTTTGAGGGAGCTGGCACAAGAAAGAAGAAGAAGCACTGATAATTCTACTTCGCCAATAAAAATATAAAATTTAGATACTAAATAAAATATGTTACCATTTCTCGTGCCCGTGTATGTGGTGTGTTTCTTGAGAACGACCTGGATCTTTCTTTTAGCTAAGAAAAATCTGAATGACAGAAAGTACCACATGAAGTGCAGGAGTCAAAACGTTATGCACATAAATAGGGTTTGAACATACAGCAAGAATTTTTTTTTTTTTTTTAAAGAAAAAAAGAATTATTACTACTCACTCAGGATGGTTACATTTGTAGAAAAAATATTTTCGTAAAGAGGGAAAAAATAATAAAGCAGAATTCACAGACAAAGTAGCCATAAAAAAAAGGATATTACAAATACACAACAAAAAGAAAAAGACACAGTGACTTTTCTCTCTGAAAAAGAGGGGAGGTTCAGTGGGGAGTGGATACTGATGTTGACTAATAACCTGGTTGTCATCATCATCATCATCATTATCAGTTGAACATCCGTTTTACATGCCGACTTTAAGAAATTAACTTTCAAACTAACCTATCTCTGACCAGGTCTTTATTCAAACTACATAATCTGAAATGCGACAGATTTTCTTTGGAAGTTATTTCCTTAGTTGAGGTAAGATTTTTTAGGCCGGATGCCCTCCCTGATGCTAACCCAGTGCTTTTATCAAGACACCATCTCTAAGTGATTGCCTACCATGGCTAAAGAATGACGTGAACTAATGACCTGGACGTGCCAAGTTCAAATACTATCGGTTCCATAGCATCACTTTCACTGTGGATATTGGTAAGCTTCACGTGGTCCTTCCTGTAAGTACCTGATTCTAGAAAGAACTAGGGGAAACCAGTGTCAACAACGGAGTAAAGCCAGTCAAAAGTCGTACGATGATGATTCTTATGGATTTATATGTTGACTAAAAAAGAGAAAAGAGTAGTTGTATGTTCGAATAAGTGAGAGTAGAAGGGAAACAATGGAAAATACAACGATGAAGACGGCTGTAGCAAAACAAGAAAAATCAAAATAGATTACTGGCATGTCAAGCCTCTGTCTTTCCTTGTAGTATGCTCAACAAAACAAGTCATCATCATCATCATCACATTCGGTTTACTGTTTGTTTTACATGCTGGCATGTATTGGACAGCTTTTAGAAATTGACTTTCAAACTAACCTATCTCTTGCCAGGTCTTTATTTATCCATCTTTCTATCACGCCCATTTTTATCACTTCCTCCCATGTTTTCCTTAGTGTTCCCCTGTGAACTGCTACCTCAACTGTTCTATATCTACTAACCATCAACGTTTCCTGTTCTGCACATATCTCTCTATACTGTCCAGATTTAATCTTCCTCTGAGGTCATCAGATCTAAGCCTGTTTTTAAAACTCACATTATACATCCACCGTATCATTTCTCTCTATTCAACGCATGTCCTTAACCCTCACTGGCCAGGTTACCAATCATTTATGAGCCCAATCCACTACAGCCTGGAGGTCATTTTCTAAGGATTCAGCCATTGCCTCGGATATAATCGCGTCTGTTTTGCCGACATGGTGAGAGTAAAGCGTGGTGTCGTCATTAGGGAGATCGTTTATATAGATCAGGAACACTAAAGGTCCAAGGATAGATCCATGGGGTACACCAGCATTTATGTCATGTTGCTTAGATGAACAGCTATCGAGGACAACCTGGATTTTTCTTTTGGTTAGGAAGGATCTAATTATATTAAGTAATTGCCTAGTAATACTGTATGAGCGTATTTTCAGGAGAAGCCCTTTATGCCATACCTTGTCAAAGGCCTTGGATATATCAAGCGCTACTGCCCTAGCTTCACTTGCCTTGTTGAGTGTATGATACATGCATTCAGAGATGACCGTTAGGATGCCTGCAGTAGATCGTGCTTGTCTAAATCTATACTGGTGGTCAGAAAGAAGTTTAGCATTAACTAAGTACCGTACTATCGCTAGATTGATTAAGGATTCAAAGATTTTAGCAAAGATCGGCAGTAGACTGATTGGGCGGTAGTTCTGAGGATCGGTTCTATTCCTAAAATTCTTGTAGACTGGTACCACAGAGGCAATTTTCCAGCTATCGGGGAAGCAAGATTCAGCTAAGATCGGCAGTAGACTGATTGGGCATTTATTGTAGAGTTTGGAGAGGACAATTCAATTTAATTATTTAATTTGCGTTACTTCTAAAAAACAACAAAGGAGTTACTCCAAGGAAATACAAACATCATGCAAAAAAAAAAAAAAGGAAAAAATGATTTTTTTTTTTTTTTTTTTTTTTTGTCTGGTGCTTCGAACAGGCGTGTTCAGGCTTGCTGGTTGTTCAACTCGCCCTGGCTGATGTGAGGATCCTGTGAGACAAAGGAACCGCACCAGCATGTGCTTGCATGTGCACGATAGAATTGGTGTCGGCTTGCCTGCACGCCGTGTATCCGACAATTTGGGGTTGGTCCGGGATATTAGCGAGGTAGGCATCAAGAGAGCGCTTAAATTGTTCCACAGCAGCATTTTTTATATCCCGAATACACCTAGGCATGGCATTGAAGAGTTGTGACCCCTGTACAGGTAAGCTCGTTTCAAAAATGGTTCGTATTTTCCCACCAGTTTTTAGCGAGGGAACAATACAGTGCCTCCCGCGGCGTTCATTGTCTCGGGCTTGAATGTGGCCATTAATGTTCGGTACCTTTCCTTCCAATATCTTCCAGATGTAAATTATCCGGTACCTTTCACGTCGTCTTTGCAGCGAGAACATTTTTGTCTTCTTCAGACATGACCAGTAGTTCCGATCAGCTTGAATTTTCCGTAGAAAGGACCACTGAATGGCTTCAAGCTTTTGGATGAGCCTAGGGCTACTTGGGTTCCACAAGACAGAACAGTATTCCAAAACTGGAATGACCAAGGATTTATACAGCGTGACCATTGCACCATTTAACCTTTATTTTTGAAAGGGGTGATATAAAGTAGTATAAATGATTTTTGGGAAAAAATATATATTTATTAAATAACAATAAATGATGTTGCAAATGTGCAACAAATGGTATTAAATTTTACATGCATAACAAAACACTACAATATATGCATGTAAATAATCATAATACATTTTTACTTAACATTATAATGACCATATTTAAAAGTTTAGGCTCTTGATGGCACTCACCCATGACACTCGCCCATGACATCGAAGATACTGATTACCTATTAAGCGGGTATGCTGATGCAACATCATACTAATACCTACTTACACTTGCCAGCAGGCTCGTTGCAAATGTGAAACAAGTTGCAGTTTGACACATTTTCGTTGAATATTATATTAAATAGGCATTTTGTTTGAATGTGTCATATTTGAAACAAAAAAACATTTAAAAATTAAAGAGAGATTTTCTAAACATAGGTAAACAAAGATGTATAAACAAAGCAACAAGAAAACATTTTTACCTGAAACGTCAAATTTCCAACTAATTGAAGCCGATTCTGTTCCTTCCTGCCTCGCAAGATAAACCATTTTCCAATCCGGCTCTTCTTTTCTGATAATATCATTCACTGAAAATGCCGCCGACATCCATTCTTTTATCTCTTTATTCTGCGCATTTGGTCGAATATAAGCGTCTTTCGAGCAACTGTATTTGACGCAAAGAGACTTAGCTTCTTGCTCTTTGTTATCCGGTTTGAAAACATACGGAACATGATTTTCGATCTCGCCTCGACCGAGGCGCCAGGCCAAAGAACCTGTAGTTCTTCCACTCAGTCCTTTAGGATCCGCAGATTTTGGCATCATAATTTCAACCAGTTCCTTCATCTGTCTTAAAGAAAGTTTATCTTTTCTCTCGGGAGATAGATTCTGTTGCAAGATTGTCCGAAGATTTTCCATGGTGGCGATCAGCCAGGTTTCTTGTACTTTGGTGCGATTGCGTTTCACCTCGTCAGGTTTACAACTGTAGCGCGACGTCACATCTTGGATCTCGTCAACAGAAAATGCAATTATATAATCGATTTTCACTCCCCATCCAAGCTCATAAAGTAAGGGTTTATCACAAACGTTCTCACAAGGGTCGCAGTGTAACCATCGATCTTGGAAGGTAGAAAAAACCTCTGTCCACACGTGGTCCTTCCAGCTGACGACAAGACGAGCTTCAAACCCCACTGCTCGGCAACAGAGCGTGAAACAGTTGGCCCACTCCCCACATCGTCCTTCGCGAGTCTCCAGCAGTTTTCCCGGGTGGTTGTAACGAGGGAAGCGCACAACTGTGTCACACAATGTACAGGAGTAGAGCTCAACATTTTGTGTCAGCCATTTTGCCTCTTCCGGTAAGGGAATATCCGTTCCTTTCCTTTGGACTTCGACGCACTGACAGAACGTACACGCGGGACTATCGACCCATTTAAAAAAGCTCTTTTTATACCAATCAAGCAGGCCGATGAGAAGACAGTCGTCGACACCAAAATTGTTAATTTCATCTTGAGAATTCTTGAGCATATCAAATTGAAGTTTTGCAGTTTCCTTTAATTTATCAACAGGAATTATGTGTCGGGCTTTTTGCAGAAGTTCAGGATCCTCGTATCGCCGGACGTTTTTAATTGTGGACACAAGAGACGAATAAAAGACACTCTCATTCTGAAAGAACAAAATTTTTAAAAATATATATTTTCTAAAAAAAAAAAAATAAAAAACACATGCACAAAATGAAATCAATACTCATCTATATAATAATAGCTCCACTCCTGTGTAAATATGACCGTTATATTTTCTGGAGCGGTAGAAAGATCCAACCAGTTTTCTAGCGACAATAGCAACTGATTTGATGTAAGTTTTCTATTTGAGGTCTGGCGTGAAAGTCAGTCTAGGAGCTTATCCAAACCTCCTTTAAAACTTCAAATACATCCTATTTTGATGAAATTTATATCATATGTATAAAATTCTCCGGGGAAGACAATGGAAGTGGCCCCGAATCTTAAGGTTATCCTCTATGTGTCGAATATTAATGTGTCACCACGTTCAAGTGACCCATAGAGACAGAACCCTCTTAAAATTTCAAATACGTAGAAACGATTTTAATGAAATCTAAACCATATGTATAAGATGCTAATTCAGAGAGTTTTCCAACATTTCAGCTTCTTCCGACTATATTAGGAGGGGAACAGTAATGTTATGAGGATAGTGAAAAGGTACATAATAGTGATCCTCAGTCAATCCTGAGTAACGCCGGATCTTCCTATATATATATATATATATGATTATTTTTATTTACACAGACATGTACAAAATCTGCGACACTTTTTATAAACCCGGTTGAAATTCTTTGAATTACTATCCTGTGGATGTTTTACCTGGATTATTATATATATATATATATATATGTGTGTGTGTATTGATTTACTCCTCTCCAGGAGTTAGGCACAAGGCCAGTTTTTATCTTACTCCCACAAGTAAGATGTGACCCAAGGTCGGGTCGGGAAAGTGGGGTTTAAAAAATTGCCTGGGCAGCCCCGTCGGCATTCCCGAGTAGGGGCGCCTCAGGCAGTAAGCAATAAACTTACTCCTCCCCAAAGAGGGGAGGCGAAGCCTGGGAGGGTGGACCTCCTAGAACTGCACAGGACAGACCCATAGACCGGCGTAAATCAAGCCCCGAAGGACAAGACGATACCAGTCTATGGGGTGCAGTATCCATCGGAACAGATACTACACTTTGATTTTAGCCAAAAGGCCAAAAATATATATGTGTGTGTGTAGTGAAAATGGAAAAAGTTCTTTTGAAGCAATTGTTAAGTTTTAAATTTGAAAATTGAGCAAAAAGCCATTAAGCCAAAAATAAGATGCAAATATTTTTTATTATTTTATTAACCAAAGTTTTTTAAAAAAAATGCTTTAATAAAAATATTTGCATCTTATTTTGGCTTTTAGCTCAATTTTCAAACTTAAGCCTTAACATACTCTTCAAAAAAACTTTTTTTATTTTCACTATACATCTGGCATGACACGTGCCTTAAAGTTCTGTATACAAGGCTGTTTCATATCGTTCCATGACATGACTACTAAAACGACCTTACTCATTAAAAAAATAAATAAATAAAACAGTAATATTTTTTACTAATATGAAACACCTTTCGTTTCTGAGGTATGGTACTTCATCCTAAAAATTTAAGACCTAAGTTAAAAAGAAAAAATTATAAAAAATATTTACATCTTATTTATGGCTTAGAACGGCTTTTTGCTCAATTTTTAAATATATATATATATATATGAAAATAAAAACAGTTTTTGTGAAATGATGTGAATCTGTCCTTCCTAACATTTGACATGGTTTAAAATGAAATAAAAATATCTTATTTATATATATATATATATATATATGTGTATGTATGTATATATATAGATATAAGATATTTTTGTTTAATTCTTCCTAACATTTGACATGGTTTAAAATTAAATAAAAATATCTTAATTATATATATGTATATATATATATATATATACATATACATATATATATATGTATGTATATATATAGATATGAGATATTTTTGTTTAATTCTTCCTAACATTTGACATGGTTTAAAATTAAATAAAAATATCTTAATTATATATATATATATATATATATATATATACATATACATATATATATATGTATGTATATATATATAGATATAAGATATTTTTGTTTAATTCTTCCTAACATTTGACATGGTTTAAAATTAAATAAAAATATCTTAATTATATATATATATATATATATATATATATATACATATATATATATGTATATATATATATAGATATAAGATATTTTTGTTTAATTCTTCCTAACATTTGACATGGTTTAAAATTAAATAAAAATATCTTAATTTTAAACCATGTCAAATGTTAGGAAGAACAGATTCACATCATTTCACAAAAACTGTTTTTATTTTTAGCATACAATCGTTTCGGCTTATCACCAAGATATTTGAAAAATGCTTCTATATCCTATGCATTTATTTCCTGGTATGACTATCCTCGGTGTTCATATATAAAACAAAGAAAAACAAGGTAAGCAAAACCTGAATTACAATCCGTACTCATTATTATCATCATTTACTTTTGTTCCCCCCTAATGAAGCTATTATCTTGTATATGTCTTTGTCGCAACCTACACACGTCATCATGCGCGTTTCGCTATGAGTTTTTTTAATCGTTCATCATCAGCTTGGATATTCACCCTAAAACCCATGAATTAAAATATATGTTTTTACTGACCGTCTTTTGTTGTTTCGACCTAATTATTTCTTTTTCATCCGGGCTTTTGTCATTGATCTTACCTTATTTTATATGCCTTTCTTACATTTGTATATTTGTGTGGTGAGCAACTTTGTGAATCTGTCTTTCCTAACATTTGAAATTTAAATTAAATAAAAATATTTTATACCAGAGCTCTAGTCTCACACTATTGAGCTATTACAATTGCTTTATGTTATAAAATGTATATTTAAATATAAAAAACTTTAAATATAAATACAATTTTTCTGATGTTTATTATCAAATCATCCTCAGGTGTCAAAAGCAAATGAACAAAAAAGCTGGAGAAAGAAGAGAATTTTTAAAAAGACGGCAGAGAAACACGCAGAGAACGTTTTTTGCATTGTTCCAAGAAGTTGTTGACAATTTAAATTCATCAAAATTCTGCTTTTGCCACCTGAGGATAAATCAACGAAGAATCGAAAACATTCGTGAAACATATGGAACATTTATTATTTTTTTGATTTTAATAAAAAAAAGACTATAAGAAAAAATACAAAAAAGGTATAATTAAACAGACGAATTCTGTTATTTTTTACAATGTTTGCATAAATATATATATATATATATATATTACGATTTGGGAAATGTAAATTAATTGTGTATTTTGAGAGTGTGTTCACACACACTTCACTGAAAAAAAGGAGTATCTATAGTTTGAAATAGTATTTTCTTTGCTAAAAGCATAGACTGAATGGATGCATCGCTATACTTGGTTGTCATACTAAAGTTTAAAATAGCATTTTCATCAAAGAAAATAATATTTCAAAGTGTAGCATAACAGAAAAACTAAAACGCTATTTCAAAAATTAAACAAATCCTCACATAAAAAAGCTTGAAAGTTTTCAAAGCTATTCCCATCCAATCATTTAATAGAGATTAAAACAACATTATGTGAAAAAAATTAGTTTTAATTTTATAGCAATTTCGTTCAATTAATAATTCAATTATCAAACGATACCATAATAATTACATTTAATTTTCAAATTCCTATTTAACAACAATAATAAATATAATTTGATAAAAAAAAACGAAACAAAAATGAATTGAATCATTATGAAAAAGGTGAGTATATGAATTGAATCATTATGAAAAAGGTGAGTATATGAATTGAATCATTATGAAAAAGGTGAGTATATGAATTTAATCATTATGAAAAAGGTGAGTATATGAATTGAATCATTATGAAAAAGGTGAGTATATGAATTGAATCATTATGAAAAAGGTGAGTATATGAATTGAATCATTATGAAAAAGGTGAGTATATGAATTGAATCATTATGAAAAAGGTGAGTATATGAATTGAATCATTATGAAAAAGGTGAGTATATGAATTGAATCATTATGAAAAAGGTGAGTATATGAATTGA
Organism: Sepiola atlantica; assembly: GCA_963556195.1. Taxonomy (NCBI): domain Eukaryota; kingdom Metazoa; phylum Mollusca; class Cephalopoda; order Sepiida; family Sepiolidae; genus Sepiola; species Sepiola atlantica. The sequence continues at coordinate 249,248,182 of OY744515.1, forward strand.
ATCATTATGAAAAAGGTGAGTATATGAATTGAATCATTATGAAAAAGGTGAGTATATGAATTGAATCATTATGAAAACACCTGGTGGGTATATGAATTGAATCATTATGAAAAAGGTGAGTAGTATATGAATTGAATCATTATGAAAAAGGTGAGTATATGAATTGAATCATAATGAAAACACCTGGGGGGGGGGTTCTTACCAAAGAAGAATTCTCATTTGCTGAAAGTGATGGAAAGTTAATGTCTGCCAGTGTCTGTTGCGATGTCTGCAACTGGGCAGATTCCTTTGACTCCTCAGTGGAATGGCTGGCTGTATGGTTTTCTCTGCTTGCTTTATCATCCAATAAATTATTAAGTTGATCCTTAATTGCAGTCAGATCATCAAGGGGACTTTTTTCAGGCAAAGTCAAGTACTCTCCATCCTAAACAAAATATAAACAACGAAAAGCCTTTTACAACTTGTTAATGTTTTCGAGACAAACAAAACAATTTCATATGAATAACAGTTCCTGTCATTGGCAATATTTCTGAAAGGATATTTCTGTGAAAACAAAGTCTCTTTGTTCATCTCTTCTTTTGAGATGAGAATTAATAATTTTAATTATTTAGACTCCTACTCATATCTTGGTTGTTATTTTCGCAGTGTTTCAGCTGATGAAACTTCCAACCATCTTCAGGTGCATCTTTTCGAACTTGGGAACCTATAGGGAATTTCGAACTGAACTTTTTATTTAATCGACAATGAGCCAAGAAATGTTACTTATTATCGCCTGAACTATCAACCTCCAGAAGACTGTCATTTAGAATTGTTAATCAATGCCTTTATCCATTGCACAACGGGTTCATGTCGACAATTCTAATATGAGCTTTGGTAGCTTTAAACCTAATCTTGTCAAGATGTGTACTATTACTACTTATTACATATAAGGAACAAAAAATAAAGATATGATTTATATCTTTAAACTAGAACCTATAATGAAAAAGATTAATGCTCAATATATGGGACAGAGCAATTATATAGGCAAGTTAAAGGATGAGAATAAAAGTTGTAAAAAAATACCAAATTTATTACATCTTCAGTTGTTCAAAACAAGGGATTTGGTTTTCCTAAAACCATGGCTTTTCAAAGAATTGAATTCTTATCATCAGAGGAATACAGATGAATAAGCTGGTAAGAAGATTACCGAAGTCAAAGTTTGAAAAAAAAAGAGTAAAAATTAGAGAAAAAAATGTTAAAAGTGGAAATATGTTTAGGGTGTTCACTGCAGAGTAAATGAATTGAGTGCATTTGAGAAAAAAGTTCAATGTAAAAGACAATTACACATCAACACCTTAGAAATGCCTGGATTTTTATATATATATATATATATATATATATATATATATATAAAATACTTAAACTTTATATGGGGTTCATTTTACTAAAAATATAACATAAAATGATCACCCACTTCCTAACCAGAAAACTTTATCACCCAATTCTTTACCACATATCGTAGTATAGAACGAGTAACCATATTTCGTTTGTATTTTCACAATGTATTTTTCTCAGCAGAAAAATGCATGCCTCTTAAAAATACATGCCTTTCATTAAACCCAACACTGACCCTAAGTCTGTGTGGCAATACGATATATATATATATATATATATATATATATATATATACTAATAGTTCTGAAAATAAAATTGTCAAAAGATTAAATGGTGGACAAAATGATTACTCGTTCTGTCTTATGTTTTTTGACCAGAAAGTGAGTGATCATTTTACGTTCGGCCTACAAAGTGACCCCCATTCTGCAAAATATGAAAAAAAATATATATAATAATAAAAAATATTTTTTCTGGATATTTCCGGAGTATTGACGTATAATCGCACGGAAAAAAAAACAAGAATCTCATTTTTAATTTTTCGTTGACACCGTAGGGGCAAAGGGTAGAATTTTACCGCCGCTGGATACGATCACAGCTAAACTGATAATTTGAGAGAGGGTTTCTTGTTATTTTCTCTGTTCTTACCTCTTGAAATCCCATTGCTAAAAGACAATTAAAGGCCCCATCAACAGGCAAGATCTTGTTCTGCATGACTTTGCTGCTAACTCGAAGACGGCGATATTTCAACTCATTCGGTTGAGTCACGACGTTTGTGCAAATCCGGAGCAAAACTTGATACGTGGCTTGAGCCTCTCCATGCGAACAATTGCCGATCTCATCCAGGAAATCGTATCTTCCACATTGAGACATGATCTTTTCTCTGATTCAAATATGAACAGTTTTCTGTCCGCGTGGTTTCCGCCGAATCTATAAATAATTCAACACGTTAAACAAAAACAAATCGGAAAATAACAAAACTCATGTCTCCATTAGAAAGAGCGAAACGGATATTTCCCCAAAGGGAAGTAACTCTAACGGTATAACTTTGGGGAAGTAACTCTGTTCTAACAATTCAAGGAATAAAGTTAATCTACAAAAAGGGAGGCATTCTGGTCCCTGGATTGCTGCCAAAGTTGCTGCGATCGATCCTGTCGGCATACCACAAGAATACCCCCTCCCCCTTGAAAGAGAAAGTAATGCGGCGATATTGAACTATTTTACTTCGACGCCGCTATACTGAATTCACAACAGCAACCCGCTATCAATACACTCAACTGCCTCATCTAATTATAAAAAAAAGAAGAAAAAAAAGTCACATGAAATCTTTTTCAGGTGAAATCTTATTATCAAAATTTGCTGGAATCATTTTTTAAATGAAAATTAAATATAAAATAAAAATTGATTTTTTACTTGATTACCGAAAACTATCAAATAATTCGAATAAAAAAATCGATTTAAAAAAAAATTATATTTAGTGTGCAATCATTTGTATCGGTTTGAAACCGTCTAAATTAAACTTAAAACGTTGTTTATGACTGTTTGGTATGTGAGAAACAGTCCACTGATGGCGGTTCACGGCCACGAATTCGAAATAGCGGCGTCGAGGTTGTGGTGGTCGTCATGCCTTTTTTTGGTGATAACTTCCTCCACAAATAAAAATAATAATAAGAAGACTTACATGCAAAACCAACGGAAGTTTATTCACTGAAATAAACCATTAACAAATATAACATATTTCCTTTTGTAATGAGTTCAGAAGTCCTTTCTTTAGTTCCAGGGTAAGTAAAAAGGAGAATGTCTTTTGTTTTGTTGAAATGCTCATGTGTTATAAAATGTTAAGAGAGGCAATAGGTAATGTTCGCCTGTGAAATTGTATAAAGCGCGCGAAAGGTGAAATGGAAGAGTGATAGTAAGACGCGTGTAACCTCCGAATGAAGAGTCAGTTGAGAGAGAGGGTTTGATGTTTGTGTGTGCTTAAATACTATTTGGATAGGCTCCAGCGAGCTTAAGGAGAAAAGTTTAGAAAAATGTCTTTGGAGAAATCCCATTGGACAGAAATATCACGTGGTGTGCTCCCTACTACGTCCGCTCGTTTTGAGTTGATTTAATATATAAGGCCACGCCGGAATTTGTATGGGCGTTATTTTTTATCTTTCACGCGCCAATACAATTATATTCACACTGCACGCCTAAATTGTATTTATCCCAAACAACAATTTTTATCCGAATATTAACCGTGTCAACTGGCACAATACTCCCCCCAGATTGAAAAAAAGGAAAAAAATTTTATTTTTTTTTTCTAATATGTAATGTATTCCTTGAAATGTTTCGGCCAGTGGACTTTCCTACCTGTTTTTGTCGTAGGTTTGATGTTCCCGTCATTTTCTGCTGGACTCCCATGTTCTAAGGGAATTTGTTCTGGTGGGGAAATTGTCTGAGGGTGTTCCTCAATGTATGCTGGTTTAATTCGGTCGATCGCGATGTTGTCTTTCCTGTTTTTCCTTTGGACAGTGAAATATTTTTCACTTCTATCCAAAACTTGGTATGGTCCTGTGTAATTTGGACAAAATGGCTTTTTGACTGTATCATTCCTAATAAATACATATTTGCATGTGTGAAGGTCATTTGGCATATGTGTTTGTTTGTCAGCCCTCCTGGTGGGTGTAAATTTGAGAAGACATTTTGTTCTTTAATTCCGTCACAAATGTATTTGTGGGTGAAATGTCTGCGTATGCATCAAAATGTTGTCCAGGTAGTGTGACTGCTGATCCAAAAACTACCTCCGCTGGCGTGCTTTGTAAATCCTCTTTTATCGTGTTTCGGATCATTAATAGGATTAATGGTAAATTATCTGACCAGTCTGCGTTGTTATGACTCGTAGCCAAAGAAGTTTTTAGCTGTCTGTGGAAGCGTTCGACGAGGCCGTTCGAGCAAGGGTGATAAGCCGTTGTCTTTATGTGGGTTGTTCCCAACAATTGGTTGAACTCTGCGAAGAGTTTCGATTGAAATTGCGAGCCTCTGTCCGTTGTGAGTACTGACGGTACTCCAAAAATCGCTATCCAGTCTTTTAATATTGTTCCAGCTACTGTCGCCGCCGATGTGTCCTTCATGGGTATGGCTGTTGGCCATCTGCTGAACCTGTCGACTATGGTGAGAATGTGGGTGTGTCCTTTCGAGGGGGGTAATGGCCCCACCAAGTCAACATGGATATTGGTAAACCTAGCATCTGGCGTACTGAAAGTGCCCAGTGGTGACTTTGTATGCCTGTGTATTTTATTCTTTTGACAGGATACACACGTCTTGGTCCAATTTCGAATATCTGTATTCATTTTCGGCCAAACGAAACGGTCTGCTATTATTCTTACCGTGGCTCGTTTGCCTGGATGAGATAAATTGTGGAAATGTTGAAAAACATGTCGTCTGATGCTTGGCGGTATGTATGGACGTGGTTGTTTTTTCGCTGTATCACAATAAAATGTTGTTGTACTAAAAGGTACAGGCATTTCCTTCAGTTGCAAAGACGTTTTCTGTTGTACGTCAGTGAGTGTCTCGTCCGTCTTTTGTTCTTGTGCAATTAATTCCATACTCAGCGAACTGGAATTTATCGAAGTTATTGCAGCTCGTGATAATGCGTCCGCCACAATGTTTTCTTGTCCCTTGACATATCTGATGTCTGTAGAATATTGAGCAATATAATCAAGATGTCTGATTTCTCTTGGGCCATATTTATCTACATGTGTATGCAGTGCATATGTTAACGGCTTATGGTCAGTGTAAATACAAAAGTTTCTTCCTTCTAACAGATGTCTAAAATGTTTAATTGACAAATAAATTGCTAATAGTTCCCTTGAAAAGGTACTGTACTTTGTCTGTGTCTTGCTCAGTTTGGCTGAAAAAAACGAAATAGGGGTCATTGTATTCCCTGTCAGTTGGTGTATAACTGCTCCTACAGCTATGTCTGATGCGTTTGTTGTAAGTGTAAGTTTCGATTCCTCACTGTCCTTAATATTATTCAATTTTGTGAAATTGACTAAGGCAGTTTTAGCTTGATGGAAAGCTTTTAAAGCTGATCCTTCCAGTTTTAATTGTTGGTTTTTCGTTTGGTTCTTCAATAATGACGTTAACGGTGCAAGGATTGTGGAACAGTTGGATAAAAATCGTCTGTAATAATTAATTACACCTATGAAGCGACGAATTTGTCTAACAGACGTAGGTTGTGGAAAATTCGTAATGGCACTTACTTTTTCGGGTAATGGTGATATTCCACCCTTATCAATTGAATGTCCGAGGAAATTTACTTCTTGCTGACCGAAAATACATTTGTCCAAGTTTATTTTTAAACCGTAATGGGACAGTCTTTGGAAAACTTGTTCCAAGTGTTGTTTATGTTCGTCGAGGTTTCTACTAGAAATTAGGACATCGTCCACGTATGCGAATACGAATGGAAGGTCCCTAAAAACCTCGTCTATTAACCTTTGGAAGGTTTGACAGGCGTTCCTAAGTCCGAATGGCATTCTGACGAATTTGTAAAGTCTAAATGGCGTGGTCAGTACTGTTTTATGGATATCTTCTTCCGCCACCGGTATTTGGTGATATGCTTTCACTAAATCCAGTTTGGAAAATACCGTGGCGTTTTGCAGTCCGATTGCGAAATCGTGAATGTGTGGGATAGGGTATCTATCCGGTACAGTTTGTGCATTTAATCTCCTGAAATCGCCGCAAGGACGCCATGTTGTCGCGTCTGATTTCTGTACCATATGTAGAGGAGATGACCAGGCACTTTTGGAAGGTCGAATAATTCCTTGTTGTAACATGCGTTTGAATTCGTCCTTTGCAATCTTGTACTTATCCGGCTTCAAACGTCTGGGGGTGGTGTAGACGGGTTGTCTACTCGTTTTAATATAATGTCTTGCATTATGTTTAATATCATCCGCGACTGTGAATGGCTGAGTAAGTTGTGGGTATTTTTGACACAGCCGACGAATGTACGTCTCTTCAGGAAAGGCAGAACTAATCCCAGTAGACTGGTATCTTGTGGTGATACCTTTAATTACGACTTTTGTTTGGTTATCAGTCAGTGTGCGATTAGTCATGTCTACTGATAGATTAAATCGTGCTAGGAAATCTGCTCCTAATATTGGTGTCGTCACGTTGGCTATGGTAAAAATCCACGAAAATGTGCGACGCAAGCCGAGATTGACGCTTAAGTACTTTTCACCGTATGTCGGTATTTGTGTGCCATTAGCTGCCTGGAGGTGGTAAGGCTGTGGAGTAGCTTTCTGTTTACCTAGCGCTGGTATCACGCTTATTTCGGCTCCGGTGTCTATTAAGAAGTTATATCCGTGATTACTGTCACGAATGAAAAATAGACGACCTTTAGTGGAAAATCCAGCAACAGTTGTCGTCACTACTGGCTGGAATGATCGTTTCCCTGATTCTTGTCTTCAAAAGTACAAGGATAAGTGCAACGCCTCGCTTCTGTGCCGAATTTTTTGTGGTAAAAACAGATTTCGTTCGCTCGTTCTCGTGTGTTGCTTCGACCTCTGCTAAAACTTCGTTTTCTGTAGTTAGGTCGATTATTAAATGAGTAACGACGGTTTATTTGCATTAATTCCTGCAATTTACGAGTGAGGTTTTCGACCTTAGTTTTTAGTCCGGCCACTTCGTCGTCTCTCGTCTGTTTTGGCTGTGCTTGTGCTGAGTTTACTTTGCGGCTCCTCAGATTTTCATGAATTCGGTCTGCCATGTCGGCGAGCTTTACAGTTCTTGTCTCTTCCGTTGTGGGTGCCAGAATTTGTACTGTTGTGTCTGGGAGTTTATCCAGCCACAAACTTCTCATTATAGTTTCGGACATTTTGTTGTCTCCTAGCAATGATCGCATGTATCGTAAAAGTTGCGATGGTGTGCGATCTCCCAATTCTACTTGGGTGAAGAGATTGCGTAACATTGTCTCGTTTGAAAATAGCCTCCTTAAGTTCATCGTATGGATTATTTTCTGGTACGTTCTCCAATAAATCAGTCACTTCCTCGACGACGTCTGCCAGGAGTTTTTCAACTAAATAACAATACTTGGTTCGCTGAGACGTAATCCGTTTTGCGTCGAAAAGGGCCTGGATCTGGATAAACCACGTCTTTATATTGGTGGGATTAAAAGCTGGAATATTTAGCGTTAATGTAGCTAGAGGTGTTTCAACGCGGGGAGCTTCCATTTTTCTGTTTTTCATTTGAAAATGATTTTAAAGCCTTTAAACTGTCGGTTGATTTGTTTAATTTCGATTTGATAGCGACTATCGGCATAACTCGCTAATTTGTTGCTATATTGTACTGAGATCCACGCTTCGTCTGACGGCTTGTATCATCCCTTGAGATTCGCATCGTCTTTTTACTTCCTTTGAGTGTTACCGCACGCATGATATCGCCAGTAGGTTAGGAAACCGCGTGTAGCTTATAAGGAGATTCCGTTGTGCATGCAATTTTCTAAGTCTGGGTCACCAACTTGTGGTGGTCGTCATGCCTTTTTTTGGTGATAACTTCCTCCACAAATACAAATAATAATAAGAAGACTTACATGCAAAACCAACGGAAGTTTATTCACTGAAATAAACCATTAACAAATATAACATATTTCCTTTTGTAATGAGTTCAGAAGTCCTTTCTTTAGTTTCAGGGTAAGTAAAAAGGAGAATGTCTTTTGTTTTGTTGAAATGCTCATGTGTTATAAAATGTTAAGAGAGGCAATAGGTAATGTTCGCCTGTGAAATTGTATGAAGCGCGCGAAAGGTGAAATGGAAGAGTGATAGTAAGACGCGTGTAACCTCCGAATGAAGAGTCAGTTGAGAGAGAGGGTTTGATGTTTGTGTGTGCTTAAATACTATTTGGATAGGCTCCAGCGAGCTTAAGGAGAAAAGTTTAGAAAAATGTCTTTGGAGAAATCCCATTGGACAGAAATATCACGTGGTGTGCTCCCTACTACGTCCGCTCGTTTTGAGTTGATTTAATATATAAGGCCACGCCGGAATTTGCGTGGGCGTTATTTTTTATCTTTCACGCGCCAATACAATTATATTCACACTGCGCGCCTAAATTGTATTTATCCCAAACAACAATTTTTATCCGAATATTAACCGTGTCAACTGGCACAAGGTAAGATAATTCAATATCGTCAGTGGCAATGTGCCTTGGGCAAATTCAAGTTTTAAAAAAATAAAATAATACAGATGCTTTCAAAGCTTTCAATCTTTTCATTAAATGGGGATTCTCTAAGAATTGTTAAGCTAGTTTAAACGACTTTCTATTCGACAGTTTAAATGCTTCCAAATTCCTTTGAAATTTTGAAGTGTCACAAAGTAATTAAAGAAAAATAGGAAAATCACACACGTGTGTCCTATCGCCCACACAATTACGCAGGTCTAAGCATAACAGCATGCCCGAAGAGATTACATGTAAAGACAACAAGAAAAGCCGGGTATCTTTTACAATAGCCCTCAAACTCGCGAGTCGGGTTCCAAAAAAGAAGTAGAATGTGGTAAAAAAAAAGTTATATGCGACGTACGTCGAGACTGGAGATTTTCCTAGTTAGCTATTCCATTTGTTTGTATTTTTACGTAGGATAAATGGATTTTTATTAGACATGAAAAAAAATTGTCGTCGACTGTCTTGTTTTCGGGTTCTCGTTGTCAAGTGTGTGTGTTTTTTTTATCGGGACTCATAATCAAAGCAGCGTTTTTTTTGGTTTTTTTGTTTGCATTTTTGAAATTTAATTTTATGAAACGAACATTTTAACGATCAGGGCTGGGGTTAGGGTTAAGGCTGGAGTTAGGGTTAGGGCTGGAGTTAGGGTTAGGGCTGGAGTTTAAAAATTTTTTTTTTTTTAACTTAGTTCACCCCAAACAAGGCAGACCGCCACTATAGACGTAAGGAGCTACTGAGAAGAAATAAAAGGGGAGAAGGTTGGGGGGGGGGGGTCAATCTAAGCTGGGATCTACGCAGCGAGATGTCTGTTTACATTAATTTTAAATTTCTGAATGTCAGTACTGACGGGGAAACAGGGGGCAGGGAGGGAGTTCCAGAGGCCAGCAGCACGAGGGAAAAAGCTATTTGAGTAGAAAGCTCTCCGGCATCTGGAGACCTCCACAGTGAATAGATGGGATTTAGTTGATTGTCAAGTTGGTCTATTGAATTTACGTTGAGGAGGCACTAGAGTAGCCAATTCATCAGAGCATAATCCATTGAAGTATTTGTAAAACAAGCACAAGGATGCCACATTGCGGCGATGGGACAGAGACTGGAGCTTGGTTGACAGTGAGGGACTTATTAGGTTTGCGACTCTTTTTTGGACCTTGTCAAGGAGGGAGAGTGTAGTAGATGATGCACCAGCCCAGATGTGGCAACAATACTCCATGCATGGGCGGATGGTGGCTTTGTAGAGATACAGGATAATGTCAGGTGTGAGGAGTTTACTAGCACGGTAGAGGGAGCCAACCTTCTTTGCAGCAGCCTTGGCAATGTCTTCAATGTATTTGTTCCAATTCATGTTATCTGTGAAGGTTAGGCCGAGGAGTTTGAATGATGAACTCTCAGGTAGGGTGTAATTTTCCATGACAATCGGTGGTTGGAGAAGTTTCTTGTAGTTGTTGAAGGAAAGTAGCTTCGTCTTTGCGGCATTAAAAGTTACCAACCATTTATGAGCCCAATCCACTACAGCCTGGAGGTCATTTTCTAAGGATTCAGCCATTGCCTCAGATATAATCGCGTCTGTTTTGCCAACATGGCGAGAGTAAAGCGTGGTGTCGTCAGCAAATAAACCAATCTCAGACTCTATGTCATCAGGGAGATCGTTTATATAGATCAGGAACAACAAAAGTCCAAGGATAGATCCTTGGGGTACACCAGCATTTATGTCATGTTGCTTAGATGAACGGCCATCGAGGACAACCTGGAGTTTTCTTTTGGTTAGGAAGGATCTAATTATATCAAGTAATTGCCCAGTAATACTGTATGAGCATATTTTCAGGAGAAGCCCTTTATGCCATACCTTGTCAAAGGCCTTGGATATGTCAAGCGCTACTGCCCTAGCTTCACCTGCCTTGTCGAGTGTATGATACATGCGTTAGGGTTAGGGCTGGAGTTAGAGTTAGGGAGAGCAAAGAGATCATCCATCTCCACTAGATTGTGAAGTCATGTTAGGGTTTTAGGGTTGAATGAAAATAATATGTAAATAAAAGCACAATGACATGTAAATAAAAAGAAAATGATTTTATTCCTTTTGTTTAAAATGTAGTTTTTTTTTGTTCTTTTGCTTGGCTGAAAAATGAAAAATTGCGCTTTGAATATGAGTCCCAGTAAAAAAAACAACCCCAAAAGAATTCAACGAAAACGAGACTGTGAAAATGGCCGCCATTTTATTCTTCCAGTCTCTGTGCGATAAAAATATCGATTTATAAAAAACAGCACTTTTAACAGATTATAATGATTAATAAATATCACAGGTATGTTGGAAATCCAGTTTTATCGGCTACGGTAACTTTTATTTGTTGTATATTTGTTTTTTCAGCGTTTTCATTTGAGGGCTATTGTAAAAGATACCCGAAAAGCCAAATGAATTTGTATTCGACAGCTTAAATTCTTCCAAATTCTTTTCAAAGTTCGCATAGTTACAGAGTAATTCATTTCTTGTTTTTTCAACCATTAACAAAAGATTAAAATGGCTGACTTGTTTACAATATCGTGATACTTCCAAATTACACAGTACTTTAAACTGACAGAAAGAAATTCATTTCTGGCTTGAATTTTAAAGATAAAACTCAAATATATGCTTCCAAACCAAAGAAGGAAACATTAATTTTACAATATTCCTTCTCATAATGCACCTCGTTTTCAGAAATCCGACATTAAATGTTTAATTTATGTAGAGACGGCATGTGCCTGTTGCATAGAGAAGGGGGGGGGGCGAACCGTGAACTCTCAGATTTAAAAAACAATGGTCGATGGCGTGTGACTATGTAAATTAGTCATTATTTTCTGCAATCGAGGAAGTGCGATAAAAAATAGCGATATTGTGATCTGAGGAGAAGGAGAGGATTGGAAGCCAGACAGTTGGCGTCGTTGTTTGTGTCTGGTTATTCCGTTGATTCCTGTGTTTTGTTGATTTGCTAATACGATTCGAGAGTCGTTTTTTTTTTTTGGTGTGAATTTTCAACTTTCACCGCAAGCTCTATCAGAATACTCTGGTGAAGGTACGCTTAAGTAGTGATGCGATGAAGCTATTTACTGGTGAGGGAGACGTGGTAACATAGTTGAAAAAAGTGAGGCTGGTGGTGAGACTTCAGAAGGTGGATGATGTGGCAAGCCTACTCCAATTGTATCTGAAGAGGAATGCATTAGTCATTTACTTGGAGATGAATGGCAACGACCAACTGGACATAGAGCAGATAGAGGCCCAGTTTAAAGAAGCTTTTACAGATGATGCATTCACGGCATGGTCGGGTGGGCCAGGTTTATGCGAACATGATCAAGCAGTTCATCAAATCGGCCGAGTTTGAGGGAGTTAGACTGAAAAAGCTGACCAAACTGGCTTTTGTTACTAGGATGCCTGTTGCCATTTCACTCGAATTCCGACAAGCGCCAAAAATTGAGACCTTGACTATGGAGGACCTGATTGCAAGAGCAAAGGTGTTGATAATGATTGAAGACCAAAGAAAACATGTCGCAGCTATGTGTTCGCCCTATGGTAAAGCTGTAGCAGTTTCCTACAAGCCACCATATTGTTTAAATATCAATGACTTCTTAGCTGCCTGCTGATTGGTTCAAGCAATCTACTTCCTTCTTTGCTTGACCAATCTGTTGCCTTCTCTTAGGCAAATCTCGGATGGCTAGCATAACTATATAAACACTTGAGCACAATACGCTTCCTCTCTCTTTTTATTCTGTGGCACGAGAAGCCACTTCTCTCTCTTTCCTTCTTTGGTACTGCCAAACACACGTCCGCCTCTCTGGAGATGCAACAGACATTTTCCCGGGAGTTTGGCGCTGAGTTTGACTTCGACAAGAAGACAAGAAGCCAAAATGGCTACTGCCCTATACACATGGACTTGATATAACACACACACACATAACTGCTTACATGTGAACTGACTTCCACACCGGTGCACAGACACACATACTTGCATACACATATGGACACGTCCTGACACCGTAGCCGGTGTACAAACATTCTAATGTGATGAACTATTCTCTTTCCCCACTGGGGAATTATAACCACGGGAAATTCCTAGCTTTTGCCTTCGTCCATACTTATGGACATACTAACCCGTTTCCTTTTTGTTCACGAGGAAGACTCAATAAAGTTGTTTTATGTATTAGAAATGGACTTCGTCCCATTTTTCTATAAAGCCACAGTTCTTACCAATAGGGTTCCCCAGCACCGTCGTAGCCTGTTACAGCAAAGGTTACATAGCAAAAAACTGATGAAAGCATGAGATTTATTGCTACTAATGCGGCAAGGTTGGACACTAAGCATCAAACTGTTCAGGAAACAAACTCGAGGACGAGGCATCAGCACCAGCCTTCTTCGCCGCTAGAATGTAAATATGATGCTCCCAGAGATAATCGTCTGCATAGACGGGATCAGAGGAGGGGGGTCATCGCACAGGTGGTACACATGTATGGGTACTAATGAGAATTTCTGCAGTTTAGTTTTTGGTAGTACCCCCTACCGCATCTGGTACTGGATATAAACCTGCTTTTACACTAAATGTCTCCTCTGACCCCACTCCCAACTAGTAGCATGTACCAACATGGTCTTAGACTATCTTCTATACTTCCACCCCACCTGTAGATGCTAATGATACAAAGGCTATATACAGTGCAGGGTGGAAGGGTTTGTTTTTTGAATTTGTAAAATCACCTCGCCATACTGCTGGCCAGTGAGAATAACTAGTATAAAAGCTTTCATTCTTTTGGATAAAATAATGAAAAACAAAGGAATAAGAAGACATGAATTAACAAAGGAAAATAACAGAATTGAACTGAGACAAAAACAATCTGAAAGATTTATTTTGAAGCATAAATTAAAAAAACAATTGACATTAAATATTGTTTTGAAAAATTACACTATGTCAAATCGTTTTTTTTGTTGTTTTGGTTTTTTAACATAGTTCATCCCAAACAAGGCAGGCCGCCATTGTAGACGTAAGGGGCTACTGAGAAAAAAAGGGTAAAGGTTTTTTTTGGGGGGGTCAACCTAATTTGGGAGCTGCGCAGCGAGATATCTGTTTACATTAGTTTTAAATTTCTGCATGTCAGTAACGTCAGGAAAGCAGGGAGCAGGGAGGGAGTTCCAGAGCCCAGCAGCACGAGGAAAGAAGCTTTTGGAGTAGAAAGCTCTTCGGCATCTGGGGACTTCCACAGTGTATAGATGGGATTTGGCAGATTGTTGGGTTGGTCTAGTGAATCTACGTCGTGGGGGTACCAGAGCAGCAAGTTCATCAGAGCACAATCCATTGAAGTACTTGTAAAACAGGCACAAGGAAGCAAAATTGCGGCGATGGGACAGGGGCTGGAGCTTGGTGGATAGTGAAGGACCTATCAAGTTGGTGACTCTTTTTTGGACCTTGTCTAAGAGGGAGAGACTAGCGGATGATGCACCAGCCCAGATGTGGCAACAATACTCCATGCATGGGCGGATGGTGGCTTTGTAGAGATATAGGATAATGTCAGGTGTGAGAAGTTTACTGGCACAGTAGAGGGAGCCCACCTTCTTTGCAGCAGCCCTGGCAATGTTTTAACATTTTATTCTTGGTGACGTATTTTCAAATGAGATCATGTTTCTTGAGTATCATGTTTTAAATGCACAGAATAGGAAAATACTTAAATATAATAAATTTATACTTAAACCTTTAGTGACACAACAATGATTTTGAATAAAATGATGTTTATAACCAACATATGCATTCACTCAAAAATGTACACAAAATACTGAAAATATCAAAATTAATATCTTCCATATAACTCAATACAAATATGAATTACGATTTCCCATAAATTTAAATAAGTACAATTACATTTCCTGTCACAACTTTATTACATTGAGAAGCTTCGTCAAAATTTAGAAAACAAAATAATTTAGCAAAATTTAAAACTATTACTACGGAAATGTTCATTTGTATGCTAATTAATCTTAATTATTAATTAACAGACAAGTGAATACTGCTACAGTAATAGTTTTGCTAAGTGGAAATAGAAAAGGTAAAGGCTTAACCACTTTTCTTCATGACATCATACATATATTTTTTTTATGCAAAAACCTGAAAAATGCTAAAATGACTTGGGAAATACACATATGTTGGACAAACTTAAACTTCTAACAATAATTTCCTTAATAGTTATAATGTTCATTTCACAAAAAATTATATACCTATTTCTGCTATTCCAACTTTGCATAAAATATAAAATTACTCAACAAAACAATAACAAATACACTTGGGGATGAAGGTCATTGTTTTCATAAAGTTCACTTCATCATTAGAATATGGAGCTGGTGCTGCTTCATTTTTGTGACTGATGTTATAATGAGCTTCAAGATTATAGCTACATGCATACACATTACATATAGGACACACAATTATTTTATTAATACATAGATTCTTTTTTATTGCCCCACGAAAATTGTGTAATGCAATATAAATGCACATTTGACTTTACAAAAAGCTGGAGAAAAATGTGAAGAATTTAAAAAAGCAGACGAGAATGTGAAGACAGTCAGACGTCAAAAGAAGAAACCGGTGCAGTTCCAGGAGAAACGTTAACAATTTAAATTCCGAGACGCCAGGATCAGCGTATTACTTTAAGAATTTTAAAATGTTGTTACATCTTTCATACGTAATGTTATTTATTGTAGGTTGCTGTGTTTTAATGAAGATAGCTTCGAGAATTTTGAATTTTTTTAAGTTGGTTTCAGAATGTATTATTTTCGTGTTATTAACTAAAATTTGTTTTAAATTAGGGGGGGGGGCAGTTATATTTTTGTAAATGCTTGTAAATTGAGCTAGAGTTTACAAGGTTCATGGTGAGTCAACAAGAGAGGGTAGTGGTAGTAAAACCAATTTAGCTAATATTTCTTACTACCTTTGTGAGATGTTTGTTTTAGAGATATTATACAACAAGAGAGGGTAGTGGTAGTAAAACCAATTTAGTTAATATTTCTTACTATCTTTGTGAGATGTTTGTTTTAGAGATATTATACAACAAGAGAGGGTAGTGGTAGTAAAACCAATTTAGCTAGTGGTGGATAATATTTCTTACTATCTTTGTGAGATGTTTGTTTTAGAGATATTATACAACAAGAGAGGGTAGTGGTAGTAAAACCAATTTAGCTAGTGGTGGATAATATTTCTTACTACCTTTGTGAGATGTTTGTTTTAGAGATATTATACAACAAGAGAGGGTAGTGGTAGTAAAACCAATTTAGCTAGGGGTGGATAATATTTCTTACTACCTTTGTGAGATGTTTGTTTTAGAGATATTATACAACAAGAGAGGGTAGTGGTAGTAAAACCAATTTAGTTAATATTTCTTACTATCTTTGTGAGATGTTTGTTTTAGAGATATTATACAACAAGAGAGGGTAGTGGTAGTAAAACCAATTTAGCTAGTGGTGGATAATATTTCTTACTATCTTTGTGAGATGTTTGTTTTAGAGATATTATACAACAAGAGAGGGTAGTGGTAGTAAAACCAATTTAGCTAGTGGTGGATAATATTTCTTACTACCTTTGTGAGATGTTTGTTTTAGAGATATTATACAACAAGAGAGGGTAGTGGTAGTAAAACCAATTTAGCTAGGGGTGGATAATATTTCTTACTACCTTTGTGAGATGTTTGTTTTAGAGATATTATACAACAAGAGAGGGTAGTGGTAGTAAAACCAATTTAGCTAGTGGTGGATAATATTTCTTACTATCTTTGTGAGATGTTTGTTTTAGAGATATTATATACCCATCACCTCCACAAAATCCACATATCCGTTCACTTGCAACATTTATTTCTCCACGAAAATTGTGGAATGCAATATGAAGGCGCATTTGAGAAAGCAGTATCTTCCTCTTGCAGACTTTACATGGAACTTTTTCTCCATCATCAGTTGAAAGGAATTTATGGTTACCAATAGCAAACACCAACTTCTTACCAAAGAAATACCGAAACATGTTTTATGGAAGGGGGTATGGATATTGGGGGTGCTATAGTAAGACAATTGATGCCTGTCACCTCAACAGGAGATCCTATGAATGTTTTATTCGAAAATAAACAGTCATAAAATTCTTTTACATAACACCCCTTAACCTTAAGTCTTACATTTTAGACAAGAATCAAAATCTGATCAAAATTGGAATAAGGATTGTAGAAATAAGGTTAAGTATTATTATATTTTGGGTTTAATATTCTTAATGGGACATAAAAGTGGTGCAAAACTATATATATATATATATATATATATATATATATATATGTATATATATATATCTATATATATATATATATATATATGTATATATATATATATATATATATATATATATATATATATATATATATATATATATATATATATATATATATATATATATATAAAAGTGGTACACCACTGTCCTGTTTGTGAATTTAAATTTACCCATTCTGAAATGGGTATTCTTCTCGTCTGTATATAAGAAAGTTGCAGTGAAAAAGTTTTGATGTGATTTCCTGTAAATATGGTTTTGATTATATTAATAAAAAACTTGAAAAAACTAAATGAAATTTGAATTTCAAATTGTAAACTTTATAATAACAAAATTTGAAAAAAATATAAACCGAAACAGAATTTAAAAAATATGCTAACATGGGAAAAATATTTTACATGTGGTTGCTCTAATTCCTCTTGTGGCAGGAATTGTATTTATTTTCGCCGCTATTTATTTTACTAAAGTGTTATATCGTAAGAATAACAATAAGTAAATAAGAAACCCAAGACAGGAATTGAAAGGAATAGGAATTGTATTAAGAATACTTAATTACAATAAGTTGGTCGCCATTACCGGCTCTAGGCAGATGTGTTAAACGGTTCGCTAAACGGTTCTGCTTGGTAGGGAAAAGGTGTCGACTTCATAGTGACCTGACGAATCCATCCTGTCACTATGGGTGAATTCGGATCAGTCCACAATAAAGTAATTTGAAGCCATTAATGTATTTTTTTCTTTTGAGACAACAAAAACAAAAGAAAAAATTATTCCGGGCTCTGCAGTTTAACACTATAATTTAACAAAAAAGAATTGTTCTTACATGAGAAGCGTTTCCTAGTGTCTTTGTAATGTTACCATCGAGCGTTTTAAATCCACTGTTCGAGAAATTTTTTATTTTTTTTATTACATGAGTCCTGATTGAAGATCGTCAATTTGTTATGTGTTAATAAACTGGATTTTAAATCGTAATCTCTTGTCGCCAATTTGTTATATCGTAAGATTAACAATATGTAAATAAGAAATTCAAAACAGAAATTGAAAGGAATAGGAATTGTATTAAGAATACTTAATTACAATAAGTTGGTCGCCATTACCGGCTCTAGGCAGACGTGCTAAGCAGTTGGCTAAGCGGTTCTCCTTGGTAAGGGAAAAGGTGTCGACTTTATCGTGACCTGACGAATCCATCCTGCCACTATGGGTGAATCCGGATCAGTCCACAACAAAAAGTTTTCTACTTTAGGTGCATCAGTGTGATTAATAACGATCGATCACCAACAGAGAAAAAATTGTCTGATTCCACATAACTTTTCTGGTCCTGATATTAATTGTCTGTATCTCTGAGATGACGTGTTTTCATTATGGATTTCAGTGTTCGGACTGACTTCCTCATCTTGACTGCCATACTCACAACGTTTCGACCGTTCTGCCCTCCAGCTTTCATCAGGTGTCCTGTATCGAACTCGAGACCCGTCTGTCTGAACTCTCGAACCCAATCCCTTTATTGTCACGGGGGTACCATGCTCGGATTCCATTTTTTGGCTCTGAGACACACTCGTTAATTCTCCGTTGCTTTCAATTCTGCTGCTGCTACTGCTGCTTATCGCCGTATTGCTGCTGTCGTTGAATGTTCGATACAGGACACCTGATGAAGGCCGGAGGGCAGAACGGCCGAAACGTTGTGAGCATGGCAGCCAAGATGAGGAAGTCAGCCCGAACACTGAAATCCATAATGGTTGTTAGACTTTGCTGAATCCGTCTAAGTCGATCACGAGATAAAGGATTTAAAGCTGTCAACTTCTTAAGTACAGTTGCTCTGTAAAACATTTCCCTATCAATCTCAACCATACAATCATATGGTGAGGCTCTTGGGGTTATCAGTTCAACTAGTGAATGCACTTCATCTTGAACATGCACATCACTTACATCAATCTCAACCATACAATCATATGGTGAGGCTCTTGGGGTTATCAGTTCAACTAGTGAATGCACTTCATCTTGAACATGCACATCACTTACATCAATCTTAACCATACAATCATATTGTGAGGCTCTTGGGGTTATCAGTTCAACAAGTGAATGCACTTCATCTTAAACATGCACATCACTTACATCAATCTTAACCATACAATCATATTGTGAGGCTCTTGGGGTTATCAGTTCAACTAGTGAATGCACTTCATCTTAAACATGCACATCACTTACATCAATCTCAACCATACAATTATATGGTGAGGCTCTTGGGGTTATCAGTTCAACTAGTGAATGCACCTCATCGTGAACATGCACATCACTTACATCAATCTTAACCATACAATCATATTGTGAGGCTCTTGGGGTTATCAGTTCAACTAGTGAATGCACTTCATCTTAAACATGCACATCACTTACATCAATCTCAACCATACAATCATATGGTGAGGCTCTTGGGGTTATCAGTTCAACTAGTGAATGCACTTCATCTTAAACATGCACATCACTTACATCAATCTCAACCATACAATCATATGGTGAGGCTCTTGGGGTTATCAGTTCAACTAGTGAATGCACTTCATCTTAAACATGCACATCACTTACATCAATCTCAACCATACAATCATATGATCAGGCTCTTGGGGTTATCAGTTCAACTAGTGAATGCACTTCATCTTGAACATGCACATCACTTACATCAATCTCAACCATACAATCATATGGTGAGGCTCTTGGGTTATCAGTTCAACTAGTGAATGCACTTCATCTTAAACATGCACATCACTTACATCAATCTCAACCATACAATCATATGGTGAGGCTCTTGGGGTTATCAGTTCAACTAGTGAATGCACTTCATCTTAAACATGCACATCACTTACATCAATCTCAACCATACAATCATATGGTGAGGATCTTGGGGTTATCAGTTCAACTAGTGAATGCACTTCATCTTAAACATGCACATTTCCCCATCAATCTCAACCATAGAATCATATGGTGAGGCTCTTGGAGTTATCAGTTCAACTAGTGAATGCACTTCATCTTAAACATGCACATCACTTACATCAATCTCAACCATACAATCATATGGTGAGGATCTTGGGGTTATCAGTTCAACTAGTGAATGCACTTCATCTTAAACATGCACATTTCCCCATCAATCTCAACCATACAATCATATGGTGAGGCTCTTGGAGTTATCAGTTCAACTAGTGAATGCACTTCATCTTAAACATGCACATCACTTACATCAATCTCAACCATACAATCATATGGTGAGGATCTTGGGGTTATCAGTTCAACTAGTGAATGCACTTCATCTTAAACATGCACATTTCCCCATCAATCTCAACCATACAATCATATGGTGAGGCTCTTGGAGTTATCAGTTCAACTAGTGAATGCACTTCATCTTAAACATGCACATCACTTACATCAATCTCAACCATACAATCATATGGTGAGGATCTTGGGGTTATCAGTTCAACTAGTGAATGCACTTCATCTTAAACATGCACATTTCCCCATCAATCTCAACCATACAATCATATGGTGAGGCTCTTGGAGTTATCAGTTCAACTAGTGAATGCACTTCATCTTAAACATGCACATCACTTACATCAATCTCAACCATACAATCATATGGTGAGGATCTTGGGGTTATCAGTTCAACTAGTGAATGCACTTCATCTTAAACATGCACATTTCCCCATCAATCTCAACCATACAATCATATGGTGAGGCTCTTGGAGTTATCAGTTCAACTAGTGAATGCACTTCATCTTAAACATGCACATCACTTACATGTGTGCTCATCTTTGTTGCTGCTTCTTCTGCTTAATTATTTTTTGATAAACTTACACCAACCAGCTTCTTCAGAGTCACTCCTCATTTTTCTAGCGCATTGATTTCAAAATCAGCATCAATCTCGACCACAGCTCTCTGAAATTCTAGTAGTCCAATTTTCCAGTCCTTTACCAAATTCACATTGCCGACAACAAGATCATAAGTTCAATCTTTGATGTTTGAATAGTCAAGTTTTTCCTTTGTTAATCCATTCAGAATACTGTGTAAGAATATTGTCACATTTGCAAATGGCATTAGAACAATAAACCAGATCAAGTGCATCAAAGCTATTCTGCTGATGCATTATTAAGTGACAATTATCAAAAATCGCTCAACTGTATCTGTTCCATTAAGGACAAAATATATACAAGAATCAGCTCACTTTATTTGAAGATTGGCTTTGCAAAACACTCAATTGATAAATGTAGATTGTATATCATATAATTGAGATGGAAGAATATTTGTGTTTGGAAGTTCAAATAAGAATAACAGCGAATATGCAGATTTTGAAATCATTTGAATTTATTTGGAAAGGGAAAATTCTACATATGAATACAAACAAAGAAGTCCTTCATACACTACAGAAAGAAGCTTTAAGTTGTCTTTCATTTGATAAAGTTCGTATGAGATTTATTTTTTCAGTTGTAATCGCATCCACAAATTCCAATAAGCATTGCAGTTGCAGTGGGTACATTTTGTTTGAACTTTGGATAAATGATATTTTCTACATCATGAGAATCAATAGTTGAAACCTAAAGTAGCTTCTTTACATCTGCTTTTAGCAATGTTAACTCCTGAATTTTTATAGTACCTTTAATAATGTTTCTCCAACATCTTTTAACTAAATGTTTAACATCAAAATTTGATGTTTCATTAAATTTGCCCACCATTAAATCTACCAATGTTAACATTCCAATTAGTTTTCATAAAGGAGATTCCAAATGAAATGAAAGATTCATAAGGAAGTTGATTGGCTGTCTTCTTGTCCCATCACCATCAGTGCAAAGGTTCAGGGGTGGAGCTCCATTGTTATCCATCAAACCTTGAGAAATATCACTATATAATAAAACCATGCCAGAGGGGGTCAGATGAGGATTACGTTAAAAGGATCCGGAGATGTGAGAGATACCACTCCAGGAACCAAAAACCTTTTTGGTACATGTACATCATCAACAGGTTCATTAACCCTTGGATCATATCTGATCTTTCCATTTATATATGTTTCATCACATCACATGGAAGTAGAATATTTTTTTAGAAAAGTCTGTGTGAAAATTGGCTTTGAAGAATTCAATTACAGACATGTACACTGAGCTCTTGATGGGAGGGAACTCCTTATCTATTCGGTAAGCAACTGATGTACTAGGGAAACATTTCGCCCAATGTGTTGAGTAACAAAGACCCACCAAACTTCAATACTAAAAATGCCAGATCCTTATCATTTGGATTACATCTAGCTCTGTAGAGCCAATTGATGGCTTGTGTACATTTGTATAAAATGTATTCAATGCCTCACTTATTCCCTACTGCAAGTTTTTCCTGTGAATGGAGTCTTGGAATGGCATTATTCGCAATGCTTATAAAAACAGAGGTTTTTTTCAAGTTTCATGATTTTATTTTTTGTCAAAAGTTTTCAATTGTTATTTTCACCTCTTTTTGCAAGGTCTCAATTTTAGTGCACGACTGATTATGTGTCAGGTACTTGTTATTAATACGTAATGAGCTGACATCCTTAATTGCTGCGTGT
Source organism: Sepiola atlantica (assembly GCA_963556195.1). NCBI lineage: Eukaryota > Metazoa > Mollusca > Cephalopoda > Sepiida > Sepiolidae > Sepiola > Sepiola atlantica. Next base: position 249,270,616 of record OY744515.1, read on the forward strand.
TCCTCAATGTTTTTCATTGAAGTGGAATATTTTAAGTCAGTACATTCTTTGTTAACATTGGTGACACCACCAAAACTCTAAAATTACCCTCAGCACATTTGTAGTGATGCAGGGAAAAATTCCATAAAACAAAGTCTGAAGTTTGAAAAAAAAAAAAAAAAAACACCTTGTGTTTTAGGTGTGTAACTTGATCAAAATTGCAGCCGAGAGCTCTCATCAACTTTTACATTCCTATCAATCACATCACCTTGATCGTGAATGTCTAGTTTATCAACTTCTTCAAATTTTCAATATGTTTGCATATTCAAAAATACTTTATTAAAGAAAAATTTATTTATTGATATTTGAGGGGTTCTTATACCTCTGATAGTGATGTAATAATGGGGTTTTATCTGAACCCCGATATTTTCAGTTATTTAAAAATAGCCCCCACACCCCTAAAATCAATTTTTAATTGACTATTTTGTCAAAATTACCGAATTTTAATTTTCTTTAATTCCACCAGAATGCCTTTTCTATTAACTTTTAATCAAGACATCAAATCACTTCAGAATTTAATGAAGATCAAATGGCCCAGGTTCACCCATTTAACTGTGGCATGCAAATAGATGCAATGGAGTTCAAAATAATAATCAATTATCAATTAGAATAATTTTATTTTTTATATTTATTGTCGAAAAGTAAAAACTACAAGAGTTAAATTACAAAAATAGTACCGGGTACTCGCTTGGTTGCCTCATTTTAGGAATGACACCCCCATTTAAAGGTACCAGGTACATTTTAGAATAGCACATTTTCACATTTTCCCTTAAGGATCATAACCTCCCCCCTTTTCGGCATACATGTCGGTTAACTGAATGTTAACCCCCCCCCCCGATGGGTTGTGGTGTTCAGCACTGATTGACACAAGCTGCTCGTAGTTAATAGTGGATACAGATCGATGATGATCTTGAAAGAAAGCATGTAACAAGAATAGGCACGCCTTTGTTTGGAGCTGGATTTCCCCACATTAAAAGCCGACCTTGTGCCTAACTTGCCCTCAGGGGGGGGGGTGTGAATATTTAGTTTATAATACGTTTGTATATCGGAATCTGGCGTAGTACAACAGCTCCTTTGTTGATCCAGCGAACGGCATCGCTTGCTAACGGGACGATATGTCGTTTCTCGATCCGGGCGACGTCGAGTGGTCTTGCCAGTCGGTCCCGGCTTCAATCTCCCCCTTTCGGCTGACACAACAGTAAACCCAATTCGGGAATTATATTTCCCTTTCTTCTTGCTGTCTCTTCTCTTTCTGCTTTCAATGTCTGCACCCTAGCTGCTATTGTTAGCAGCTGACCCGTCGCCGCCACCACTCTCTGCAGCTGCTTTGTCGTTGTCACAATTTCGTGCCGGCGGTTTCTCTCTGTAACTGAAATCAATCTACACATAACAAAATATAACAAGCCTTCTCTTTTAGTTCCGAGCCATTTATTTTCATTTATTAGCTTGTTGACACCGAAGCAAGTTCGTTGAAGCAGAGAGAGAGAGAAGCTTACACTAGTTAATTAACTAATTACTCAATCACTTGCAAGGGAAGGAAGAGGGGGACAGCGTCTGGCTCTCATTTTTTGGGATCTGAATTCCTCTATCTTATTTAATTGCTACATGGCTAAGGCGACTTGACAAGTCGGCTTCTCGTCAAGAACTGAAATCTCACTGCAGTTTTCTCACCGGGAAAACTGTGACATCACGAAATCTCGTGATCAACGCACAGGTGCGACCCAACCCTCGACCCGAGGTCTCATCAACTGTCACCGCGAATCGTGAGAAAACATTGCACCAAAGTTGCATGAGATGACTCCGTTACAAATCGCACAAGTTAAGCGATCTCTCTGTACGTCCATCATCACATGCGTCCCATTATATAACAGGAGGGAGGCTAGTAATCGAAACAATTATGTTATTGCATTAACGACAGTGCAACGTCAACCCACTTCGAAATATCAGCTTAGTTCCAATAAGCCAGGCTGTTTAGTGCCATGGGGATCATATGTCAAAACAATTAAGGTTGATTGGCGCATCAAAAGGCCAAGGATCAAATCAACTGTTGGCTGATGCTTGGGACTTGTTGAACTGAGAATAACAACCAGTGAGTTTTGTTCTTTCTTTCTCTTTTGTTTTTTTGTATGTATTCTTGTTTTCTCTCCTTCTTTTTATTGAACGTTTTGTTCTCTCCCTCTTTTTGTCGCCACAAGGGAGAAGCGAATAGCAGTTAGTGATTTTCCTTGCATATGGCGGTCGTGTGCGACACCAATTAACTGACTCGAGATTATTACATTTTTTGGAAGACAGAATGAATAAATAAAAAGTTATATACTTTTATATAAAATACATTTTGTCCACGTTTTTTACAAAGTGATCAAATTTCAGTGGCGATGTCTCCCAGCCGAGATAATTAATTCTCTGGAGAGAATTAATAATGCCAAACCATACAACGATCGGAATAACGCTTTTATTAATTGGAATATGACTATCATTACTCCAGGATCTTGTGGCGCCATGCCAGAACGATAAGAATTACACACAAGAGACGTCCCCATGGGCCATAATAAGAAAAACTTATCGCAAAAGAAAAAGAATGTTCAGACAAAAAAACAAAAAAACTTTAATACCTATACCTAAACCCTAACCCTAACCCTAAACTCAAACCCTAACGAAACCAAAAATAATTTTCAGTAAAAATAAAAAACCTAACGATGCAATTTTTACCTGATTACAAACTAAAAATAATTTTCACTAAAAAAACAAAAACACTTAAAAAATATAATTTATTACTTGTTTATTTATATTTCGTCATTAAAAAAATAAATATTTCTTTCATACAATTTGACTAAATGTATTATTTTATTTTTTTCTTTAATTTTTTGCTTTAAATGGTGGTTAATGTTTGTTTTGTTTTCCACTTGTAAATCCAGCCTCGTTTTTTTATTTTTTGGACGCAAGTAAGTGGTCAATCGACTTGGCGTCAGTACTTTTCAGCGGTTTACTAAACATTTGGAAAGTACCGACACCAAGTCGATTTTTAATCTAAGAGGGCACCGGAAATTCATCTTTCACATAATGATGAATCTTCCAAAGAAAATTTTGAAAACCAATTTCGAGCAATTCTTTCTTTTACTACATCATCATCAAATGCTGTACACATCTTTTGTGAAACACTGGATGCATTTGTGCGGAGTTTAAATTCGTTCAACAAACAGGCGAGAATTATCCATTTTCTCTCAGCCATCTTCATTTTTCTTCTTTAAATATCAACAAAAATTCCTTATTGCAATTGTTTCATATTATATTTGACTTTAAGAGACAATGTGTTTCCCTTTCGTTCTCTTTTTTTAAAATTTCGTCTTTTCGGATAGGGAGTTTATTCATTTCGCATTTCTATTCACACACTTTTAGAAATATCTCATGAATTACTTTCTTTTCGATGTTCTGCCAAACATTCTGCATTTATTTCATTTAAAAAAGACTCCTACTCCTTACACTCACACACATCATCGTTCAAGTAAATTGATTTCACGAAATGTAAGTAGAGAAATGATGATGATGATGATGATGATGATGATGATGATGATGATGATGATGATGATGATGATGATGATGATTATGATTAACAGAAAGAAAAATAATAATTAATTTTCTTATCGATTTATTTTTTTCGTTTTTTTTTTAGTTTCGTGAAATTGACTTTTAATAGTTCAATGCAATTTTTAAACTAAAAAAGCCCAACACTAACATTAAGACCGGGTTGGCAATTAAACTTTATCCCTAAGTCAAAGTGGCAAGCACTCTCCCCAAATGTTTTATATTAACTTTGTGGGGTCTGCGTTTCTGCGGGGCTGGTAATTTCTTAGATTAATATACTTTCCTAGGCAATGCGAGGACACAAATAATTATATATATATATATATATATATATATATATATATATATATATATATATATATAGTAGTAGTAGTATGAAAATATATTTATGGCAAGTAAGCTAAATAGAAACGTGTATGTTTTATTTCCGAAGTAAATAATCAGGCTAAATGTGGGGATGTATGATTTGTAATTGTTTTATATCTAAGTAGTGTTTACTCAAGCTAACTAACCAGTCAGATTTGTTGGTTTTATTACCTCCTCTCGGGTTATATTTCTATTGGCCAACCCCCTCTCAAATAATGGACTTGACAGTCCTTTGTTTGAGAAGAGTTTTGGCGCTCCTCACTTGTAAGTGAGTTAAATTAACAATAGTGACCTTACTATATATTGACGATTTAAATCATTTTTCAAATTGTATACCAATTAAAAAAGATACACAAAGGCATTAAAGATGTTTACAGCTGTTTCAAGACAATCTTTATCTTAAGTCATAAAATAAAACAAAACATTTTCAAAACATTGGATCATATTCAGAACAGTAATAATAATAAACGATTTTAATGTTCTTTAAATTTTGATCTGAGTTACGAGTCTGAAAAAAATATTCCCTCTAATTTCCCAAGCTTATTATTGCTTGAGAACTTAAAGCAAATAAGTTTCACCCATCTAAATGTAAAATGTAAATTTGAGGAAAAAATCCAGAAGAATCTGCTTATTAGAAAACAGGAAGAATTGCATTTTCTTAACATGGCCAAATTTGTCTGATCCCTCCCCTCCTCCAAGGACTACGGACTTGGGTGGAATCGTTATCATTGGATTTTCACACAGATTCTTCTGGATTTACCAATACATTTGAACCCCATACTATTTGGATTTCCGTTTTTGGTGACTTTTATTTACATTGAAACATACTCGTTTGAACTTTAAAACTTTTAAAAACTTTTTCAAATTTCGAATATTGACTGTCCTCATCTGTCAACTTATCAATCATTACCTCCTCTGATGATAAGATTTTAATCTTTGAAAAGCCTGGCTTAAGGAATGAAAGAGAAGAAGAATAAATATTTTTATTCACTAAATGCTCCTTGTTCTGAACAACTGAAAATATTTATTTGCTTCCATTTGCAGGTCTAATTATTTTTCATTGACTCATCATATTTTTGCTCTATCCAGTATATTGAGGTTTCCTCACCTCACAATAGATCCAATTCTCTAAAAGTTACCTTTTAGTTATAAATTTTCATATATATATATATATATATATATATATATATATATATATATATATATATATATATATATATATATATATATATATATAAAGATAAAAGAAATAAAAGTGATAAACATGTACGAATGTCCAGATTTATTTCAAACTTCGATTGTTCAATGCAAGGAATATTCTGTAATAAACTAATGTTTATGATTCTTTCCTTAAGCCAAGGCTTTTCAAAGATCGAAATCTTATCATCAGAGGAGATATACAGATAGATAAGTTGGCTGTTGAAAAGCCAAAGTTCAAACATTTGAAAAAAATATTATTAAAAATTGAGTGAAAAGAGTTTGTGTAAAAAAGATATGTGGTTTGTCCAGATGGAAAAGTGTCAAATGATAAGGAGATTTTGAAGAAGAAAAAAGTTTTTCATAGAGGCAGTATGGAGAAAGTGTTCAAAATAAAGTAATTCCAATAGTAAAATGTTGAATTCAAATCGTAGATAGAGCGCACTTAAACGGAATTGATATGAGAAATCTGGCCATTTTAAAATCTTCCTGGGCCGTAGTAGAGAAACAAATAACTTTAGTGGTGAAATATTCAAGCGAATCTAAGAAAAAGACCTTAAGTTAAAAAGCGAGGCCAAATTAGGAGGTGGGCTGGAGAGAAGTTTTAGTTTATATTTGATTCTATATATATATATATATATATATATTCATTTCAAATGTTCAGTTAGAAGTTTATAAATGTGTGTTTGCATGCGATGGTGTAGACATTTGTGTGATTGCCTTGCGTTAGAAAGCCTAAGTGTATGAATGTACGTGTCGCCTTTTGTCAGGGTGTGTAGCTAAAGGAATGTGTTCGTGTGTGAGTTGAGAATTGATAGGGCGTGTAGGCATTGGTATGTGTGCGTGTCGCTTTTTGTCAGCAGGGTGTGTAAGCATGTGTGGATGGGTTGAATAGTAAATTGTAGTCGCCTGAGCTCTGAAGGGGCGAGGGAGTGTGGATGGGTTGTCCTCCTGTTAACTCTCTGGTTCTCAAGGAAAACCTTAGCTTAAATTACATTTCATCAGCTCCCAGCACATACTGTTATGTTACTGCGAAAACGGGATTTTAATCACACGGTGTGGCAGACGTAGTGCGAAACACATCGCATGACAGTCATTTTTTTTTTTTTTAAGTTGGCGCTGGGAGCGACTTTTTGAAACGAAAATTTAATGCGGTGGCTAGAATTTCGTCCGGTCTGTTTCTTTGCCGCACGCCACTTCAGCGCACGCCACTTCGGCGCTCGCCACTTCGGTCTCCCTCCGAGCATCATTTCAGCTCTCCTGGGCATCAGTCCAACTCTGCTCGTGCGTGAAAAAACACATTCTTTTATTGAAGTGGCAGCATAGTTCTACACACCCCTTCTCCACGATCTTACTTCCTGCCTGTCCTCTTCTCTCAGGGAGGGTGGGGATGGGCGTCTCCTTTTTTCTCAAAATAAATGGGATTCCCCCCGTAACTACCGACATCGTAAACAAACGATGACAGGCTCACATAAATCTCTGTTAAGAGTGATTTGGTCGTGACATCTTCAAAACAACTGTAAAAGACCTGTGGATGAAAAAAAAAACCCGCCATTCACCCAAACAATGGTATCGTGTTATTGATATTTCAGAATTAAATTTGCGATATGGAATTGTCTAATCTCCACCCTCCAGCTGGCAACTGTCTCCTCGCCTCTGGTAGTAATTGATTTTGAATATCTTACACGATTCCGCGAGACTAGCTGGCGTCTCATTCTGTCGTCCGAATAAGTTCATGTCTACGTCAAATATATACTAGTTTTATATCTCCACTTCGTCTTGTCGCAGGGTCCTCAGTCGGTGTAGCATCACCACTAAGATGCATACTAGCGCGTCACCAGGGTACCCGATCCCCATGGGACCTTGGATACTTTGTCACATTCGCCCCTTCCTTTTTCTATGTCATTTACTCGTAATTGACATCTTCCAGACCGTCACCCCTCCCAACAGAGAGAGAGAGAGAGAACAACGGATAATGTAATCAAACAACAAGAAAAAACTGCAACTAGAGAATGGAAACCAAAAGTTGTTTTTTTCTTGACTGGGTGTTCGTTCAGCATGCATTAGTGTTCCGCTCATTCAGGCGGTCGGTATGTGGGTGTGGGTGTGGGTGTGGGTGTGGGTGTGTGCATGTATGCATCACCATCAAGATGCATACTAGCGCGTCACCAGGGTACCCGATCCCCATGGGACCCCGGATACTTTGTCACAGAACCAGTTGCCAGAGAGGTAGAGGGGGGGGGCAGACATGTTACACGTACTTCATTTAAACTCTTCTATTTTGTTATCCATGCTCCAGCCCCCGTACAACATGAAACTTCAAAACTTGAAAGGAATTTGGAAGCATTTAAACTGTCGAATAGAAAGTCATTTAGTATGACTTGAAAATTCTTAGAAAATCTTAATTTTATGAAAAAATTGAAAGCTTTGGAAGCTACTATTTACATCCAATAATTTTATAAATAGAAAAGATTAAGGCAACATTAACTTAACAACCAACCATAAGTTATAGTTTGGTCTATATTATAGGATTGACATGCATCCCAATCCTATAATATATAAATCTAATTCAATTAATTTGGCAAAAAATAAAACAAGCATGTTTCAATTGCCACAGGGTTTTTTACCCCGCCCAATAAACCGGTATTGTCCGGGCCTTCGGGTCTGGATTTACGCCGGTCTATCGGTTGTCCGTCCTGTGCAGTTCTAGGAGGTGCATCCTCCCAGGCTTTGCCTTCTCACCCTTTGAGAGGGGGTTAGTTTATTGCTAATCGCCTGAGGCGCTCCTACCGGGGAATGCCGACGGGGCTGCCCAGGCAATTTTTAAATGGCCAGAGTGCTCAAATTCTCGAGCGCTGGTTCTTTCCCGACCTTGTGTCACATCTTACCTTGTGGGAGGAAGATAAATAGATTCAGTTGCCACATAGGGAAAGGGTGGTAGAAATTTACACGATCGCCCGGCACCTACCCAAATTCACCTTGAATTGCTTCATTGTTGGCGCATTTATTACCTCTCTTGGGAGACTTTTCCAAGGCCCAGAGATCCTGATTGAGAAGACGTCCCTCCTTCGGTTCAATCGAAATCGGCAGTTTAATAGTTTCTTGTGTTGTCCGTGTAGACCTCTTTCTGGTGCAGGAGTGAATAATAGATCCTGAGGTATATTGTAATGACCCTTGAGGAGATTGTAGGCCAAAATGAGATCACTGCGTAATCGTCAGCACTCAAGGGAGAAAAGGTTAAGTTTCTTGAGTCGGCTTTCATAGGGCAGATCCAATAGACCCTGCACTATTCGAGTAGCCAGTCTTTGAACTCTCTCCAGATGTTGGATATCACGTATTAGATATAGAACAGAGGTCTGGACACCATACTCTAACAGTGGTCTGACGAGGGAGACATAAAGTGGGAGAAATATTTCAGGAGTGAGTTTGCAGAAAGAGTGTCAAATGAGAAATAGAGTGCTCCTTGCTTTGTTTGCAGCCTGAATGCAATGTTTAGATGGCTTGAAAGCCGAGTCGATCTTTTGTCTCATTCGCCTCCTTGAGCAGAGCCGTGTTACCGCCGAAAATAAGAGCCGAGTTAAAGGGATATCCCACTGCAATATGACAGTATTTATCGACATTAAAGTCCCATTCAATAGACCATTTCCATACACATTGAAGGCTAGACTTGAGATTGTCAACTTCGCTTCTATGAGCTACTAATTTGACGTCATCTGCAAATAGGAGCACGTTTCCACCAATCACTTCCGGCATGTCGTTTATATAAAATAGAAAGAGAATAGGACCCAGCACGGAGCTTTGAGGAACACCACTGCAAGCATCCATCTCAAATGACGGACTGCCATTTATCTGAACCCTGTATGTATTATCACCAAGAAAGGATCTTATCCATTTTATAACGGATTCATGAAGACCATAGGTGTTGAGTTTATATAAAAGTAAGCAGTGATTGACAGAATCAAAGGTCTTGGCAAAGTCCAAAAAGACAATGTCAGCAGTATCTCTGTCGTCCATTATACTCGTAACCCATTCTTCCATCACAAGTAAATTTGTGAGACATGAACGTTTTGGAATGAAACCATGGAGAGATGGTAGCAGTAGATGTAAGATGAGCCATGATTGCTCGCTTGAGTAGAACTTCAATAGATTTTGAGATGATAGGGGTGAGGCTCACTGGTCTGTAATTCATTGGATCTTCTTGTCACCTTTTTTAAAGATAGGGCAGATTGTGGTCACCTGCCAATCAGCAAGGAGAACTCCGGTAGTCAGTGGAAGGTTGAAAAGGGCTGCTAAAGGTTCAGATAGTTCAGGTGCAACAGCCTGTAAAACATCCTCACATCCAAGGACAAAAGCTGCTTCCTGACCTCATCCTGGATGATGGTGGTCAGCCGCATGGGTGTTGCTATCATATGTAGCGTTGCAGGTTCTCTGCCATCATCATCTTTAAAAATATTTGCGAAAATATTGGCAAAGAGAAATACTTGTTGGTTTGAGTGCCTAATTCTTTCTCCTTCACAATTAAGTAGAGTTACAATTTGATTGTTCAATTTTTAATTTCTTTGCACGTGAGCATAAAAACGCTTCGGGTAATTTTGTCTGCTTACGCTGGAGATGTGTTCAACAGGATTACGTTGTTTTCTGTCGACCTTCAAAGCCGCCTCAGAAATCGCCTCAGAAATTGCCCCCATGCAACATTTCTCGCAAAAGCTCAGAACTGTATGATCACTCTTGCCAAATGGAGGCAAAATTTGCAGAGAAGAAACGGAACTCGGGTCACAGGTGAAGACAAGATCAAGCATTGACGATCTCTGGCCAATTCTGGTTCTTGTAGATTTTGTAACATGCTGGTATAGAAAGCATTCCTCCATCGTGTCCAAACACGTCATTGGAAGTGCACAGATTTGACTGCCAGTCTCCCAGTATTCTGGCATTTGGAGACAGCTTTCACAGCATTAGTGAGACTTTGGTCATCAGTGTCTGTAGAAAGTACAGGTATATTTTCTCTGCCAATGTTTATATAGCAGAGATCAGCATCAATTTATCAGACAGGTGAACATTTGGAAGGAGTTGAAGTTGGGATGGCTTGAGCGAGAATCTTGCATACACCATAACTCCACCGCCTTTTCTTTGAGATCTGTCACAGCGAAAAAAAGTAAAACCTTGCAGGTGAATCTCTGCTTCTTTGACTTCTGAGGATAGTCAAGTTCCAGTTATCACTAACGGGTCTGTTTTCTCATCTGCAATAACGGATATTAACTGACCAACGACATGGGCGAAAATACACAACCCACGCCCAAAAATTCCATCTGAAAGCGAAATTAGATTTTTCTTTCAAAACCGGCTCCCAGCAGCATATTTAGCAAAATCGCTGTCATGTGACATGCTTTCAACTACATCAAGAAACAAAGTTGGAAAAATGTCAGAACACAGTTTACAAGAGGACAACGTTTCCACTTCCCTTTTCCTCTTGGGCTTGGGAGGCTGCTACTATTCATTTTCAGCTCACCCACACATGCTTATGCACACTGACAAAAAGCGGCATGCGCACAAATGCCTACACTGTCGCAATCAATTCTCAACTCATGCGCACATACATTCGTACACTTTCACACCCTGACAAAAGACGACACACACATTCATACACTTATGCGTTCTAACGCAAAACATCACACAACCGTCGACACTGTCGTACACATATACACACTCATAGATTACAGGTTGAAATACATACATTTTATTACTTTTCTAACTGAACTGAACATTCAACATCAGCCCCTACGTTCATTTTGACACGATGACCCAAACACAAACCTTTCTTTCAAAACCGAATTAATAAACTCATCTCAATCAGCACGTCCCTTACACCTCCTAAAAACTCTATAGACTGCTGCTGCTTGACATGCATTTTGTTTCTGCCTTATCACTTTTTGACTTTTCTTTCAATCGCAAACCAGCTGAAGCTCGTCAACTTTCAGGCAAATCAAATTGATGTTTGTGTGATTTTTTCTTCATTTTTCTTTATCCTGAGGAAATCTTACAAATAAAGACAAAGCGTTGATGAACACATAAATAATATAGTTTTTTTACTTTCCTTTTTCATTTTCCATATATATATATATATATATATATATATATATATATATATATATATATATGTGACAGGACCAATAGAACCGACAGAGATCTGCACTTTAAGGCGCACCAATATGCATCTTAGTGATGGTGGGGCCCTACATAGAAACGAGTAGAGATCTAAGAACTAGTACATATTTTCCACGGAATCGGCTATACAAAACAAGCTGGGAAGGTGGTGCCGGGCTGTCTGAGAAAGCCATGAGAGATTGTCAATTGCATTTAAATCTTACACAGGCCGAGTTTAAACAGGTTGGCCAGGTTTTGGCAGAATCTTTTTTTTATCGCCAACGAGAGAAATTTTGAGATCGCCGGCTAAGCTGCCATCATTAATTAGGATAAAGGTTCATGTCACCGCTAATGTGTTTTTGTTATCGTGGCAATGGAATCTATTAAAGAAATTCAAGTTATCTGAATCAGGAAGAGACGCACCCCTCACCCGACCAACGAGGAAGGGGGGAGAGAGAGAGAGGGAGAGTAAATCAGTATATCCCAAACCCGGCCCACCCCGAGAAAGAAGAGGGTAGGTTGGAGAAAGAAAAGGTGTGATGATATGCCTTTCTGGGAGGAGGAAAGACACACAGAGAAAGAGAGAGTGTTACAATATGCTTCTTTGGGAAAAGAAAAGGTTTTTTGTGTTGAGTGGACGACCAGTTAGATTTGGGGCTCGCGGCTTGGATGGGTGTGTTAGTCAGAGCTCAGACACGAACGCCGGCCAGGCGAGGGCGTTGCGCAAACAATCGCTCTCGTTTGGGATGGCATGGGCCATAGGATTCCCCCCCCCCACCGTTTTGAGTTATGTCTCAATTAAGGCTTTGCAGTCGTAAAAGCGATTCACACACACACACACACGCAGAGAGAGACGACGAACTAGTTTAGTAAACAAAGACAATTTACCAAAACAATAGACTCTAAAATTCAAGTGTAAAATTAATCCTTCCTTTTAATTGTTTTTAATAATTATTTGATACAAACAGAAACCGATGTTGTTGAATTATTCTATTGTCGAATTGTCCTGCTAAGTAACTTTGCCTTCACAGAATCACAAAATCGTCATTCATCCAGCCGGAAGGAATTCGACACATCTTCTTTTTTTTCAGCCACTATTGACGATCATCGCCAAAGAAGGTGTCCACAGTCTAGAAGGATTCCTGCGCCGAGGACCAGACGTGTGAGTACAGAGATAAAGACACGAGTGAACCATCTATGTTACAAGTGGTTCAGTGACACCGGAGCAAAGTGAGATATCTGTTTTACTCGGCACCGCGACCGGGGTATCAAACACCTGTGCGTGAGTGGCTGACTACGATACTCACGGTGACGAAGAGAGTGGGGTACCCTTTTACATTTGGTGCCGTCACCAGGAAGGATCGTGTGGGGTACCTGTTCATATATATATATATATATATTTCCTGTTACCAAAAAGACAAATTTTGATAAAGATCTAAAAATTCCGTCAAAACTAATTTATTTTGATTTGCCTACTCATTTGTGACCTATTTGCGTTTAAAATATTTTAAAATATTTAATAGAAGATATAAGCATGTTAAATTACCGTAAATATCGGTTCTGAGCAAAATTATGGTAAACAAAACTCGATCTGAACGAACGCTAAAAGGCAAATGGCGTTAATTTCTACTCTCTTTCTTTCTTTGCGTCGTTTGGATATGCCAACGATATTCCAAGGCAGACAAAGGATTTCTTGCAGAAGTGTGTTAGCCCAGTATAATATAGCCAATCAGAAACTGGCACGTTGATAAGCAACGCAAAATTTGTAACACACAAGATGATGTTCTACTCTAGCCCGGTCTTTTTGGCTGAGGAAAAAAAGGTACACTGTAGAAATACATACAAGCTTGTCTTGCCTCGCGCATACATGCTCACACAGTAGCAGGACAAAGTAACAAACCTACACACACACACAGATCACATAACCACATACACACTCTATGACTCACGTACTGACAAATAGATATACACATCCTTAGCCCCTCGTATTCGCCTGGTTACAATGAACAATTTCAAACGAAGAATGTGAGTTTGAATAAACTTTACAAAGAACATTTCACTCATTAAAACGAACTCATATATTCTATGTAAGCTTATAGCTTCACAAATGCCTTATCTGAAATAAATTGTTTGTTAATTAATATTGTTTTCCTTCACTTGTTAATTCACTGTCTAAAATAATGTTTTATTTTCTTTCATTTTTAAGTCACTAAATATTAATCCTGTTTGTAGTATTTTCCTTCCTTGATTCATTCACAAAATGCCATCAATGTAGAGCGAGCATTTTCTCGCTGGTAACCTCTAATATATCCATATTCTCACTTCACCATTTCATTCCATTTCCTTAAGTTTTTATTCACCAAAATCCCATTTATGCACGTTAGCATACTTCTCGTGGGGCCATAGTTATATGGCGGGGGTTAAACTTCTTAGACAAAGGATTAAATCCATGTGGGATCCCCCGACCAAAGGTTATGGGAGAGATGTCTTTGTAGCAGCATGTTATCCCACTGTTTGGACGTGGCCCGACCATGTGTGGAGGGGTCGAAGTGGCCGGACCACGTGTGGATAGAATTAATAGATTAAAACAAACAAAGGGAAAGAAAGAAAACATTATCATTATCTAAAATTATATTAGAAAGAAAGCGAAGGAATAAGAAAAATAACACAACATATAAATGGTATTTTGCAAAATTAATAATTAAGAGAAAACATTTATATTAAACAAAACAATTTATTTAACTACGACATTTTGTAGAGTTCGTACTTTTAGGAGTTCAACAGTTCTGTTCGTAAGTTCATGTTTGTAAAAGTGGTATATGCGAGCGTGTTTGATGTATTTTTGTGTGGCAATTTGAAATGGTGTATGTTTGAAGGAATAGTTCATCATTCGAATTAAAAGAGATTACCCCCTCGGTCGAGTCGGTGTGTGTGTGTGTGGGGGGGGGGGGGATCGACGATCTCCTCTGTGTGCGTTCGCCCCAGAAAGCGGAAAGAAAAAGAGAAAGAAAGGAAGTGCGTCCCTTCTTTTATAGACACTCAAACCACGCGTGGTCAAGCTGACTTGTTAGTCCCTGATTGGCTGGAATCTTCGGGCAACGTGATTTCACGAGATCATCCCCTCTTTTCTAACTCAGAGACGAAGAAGGGCTGAGTCAACAAAGAAAGAAAGGTCGCACATATATCCCCTGACCAGTTGTGGCGTCGACCACAGTTCCTCTGACTAAAAAAGATGTCTGTGCATTGGTTGCTTTGCTCAGAACAGATATTTATGGTAAGTTAACATGCTTATATCTTCTATTAGATATTTTTTGAACACAAATAGGTTATAGATAAATTGTTTTTGATTAATAATTTGATAATTCCCCAATTGTTTCCTTTTGTTGGGAAAAATATAAAATATATGTGAAATATTTCAAACATAAAGTATATTTTCCTAGCTGTACTCTGAAGGATGCCGAGACAGCAGTTGGGAGGGGAAAGTTCGCCAAAAAGAAATGCTCTTTAGCAACCTACCCAACAGGGTCTGGTAATAATATGTTTGTAGGGAGTACGGACCTTAGCTAAGTAAGACATTGTGTCTTAGAGAAAATGCTAAGATCCACGCTTACTTTTAGATTGTTGAAAAACTGTTTAAAAGAGTAAAAACAAATAAAACATGGAAAAACATGTATAAAAGTTGAATGAAAGATAAAGCATGCATAAGCTGAAGGAAGAATAAAACGTAGTTTAAAAGTAACACAAAATATTTATATGTTTACAAAATACAAGGGATTAAGTGTTCATTTCAAGTGTTCAATTAGAGAAGCGATAAATGTTTATGCCTGTAATTTATGAGTGTGCATATATGTGCGTAGTGCAATTGTACGAATGTGTGTGCGTGCACGTGAGTTAAAATTTATCTGGTAGGCATTAGTGTGTGCGCCTTTGTTAACAGTGTGTGTATGCGTGCGTGGGTGTGTGGTAGACAACATGTGTGTGTGACAGTGTGCGTGCGAGCGTAGAGTTGCCTTTGCTACCCCTCAGCAAGATCACCAGGACAAGAGGTCACAACCTGAAACTGGAAAACACGCATAGTAGGCTAAACATCAGAAAGTATTCATTTGGGATACAGGTTGTGAACAATTGGAATTCTCTGCCAGACTGGGTCATCGACGCAACAGACATAACCGACTTCAAGTGCAAGTTGGACAAACATTGGCTTCACAGACAATATTCAGTCAGACCTGTGCACGAACTGATATAGTGGACAAGAAGGAAAGGAACGGGAGTTACAGGCAAAAGCCTTTTTCCCAAATATATGTTATGTTATGTTATATATCGTTTAGGCATTTGTATGTGTGTGTGCCTTTGTCAGCAGTGTGTGGTTGCGTGCGTTGAAGAATGATAGGAGTGTAGGCCTTTGTGTGTGTGTGTGTGTGTGTGTGTGTGTGTGTGTGTGTGTGGGTGGGTGTGTGTGTGTGTGCATGTGTGTGCGTGCGTGTGTTTAGTAGTCAGCCGATGCACTGGCACCCCGCGCCCAAAGACGGGGAGTAGCTAAACTGTTAAGCGTCCGAGAGGTAGAGGGGAAAAAGGGAAAGAGAAAGTTTGGCGTTGCATGATGATTTTTATATGTTTGACCAGTGGTTTGCCCGACGTAGTTGTAAGCAACCCACGTGATCAACATTTTTGGCCTTTCTGCGCCTTTTTGTTAGACTGGTTTCTGAGAGCCGATTTTTATGGCCCCAGTTTCGAGCGTTTTGTTGTGGAAGTGAATTTGGTATTGCTTTCTGTTTTTCTGTTTACGCCGATATGATAAAATATTAGGATGTCAATCCTATATGTTCTCTGCTGAAGGACTTCTACATGAGAATGGCAGAACCTAAATTTATAGGGTAGTAACAATCTGTGCCACCCTATTTCTGACTCGTTCACTTAGGCGCAACCATTCACTTTTTTTCACACTTTAAAATAATTGTCGTCAATAGTAATGTTTACCGATTGTGCTTCAATTAAAAGAAGAGAAGTTAAACAAAAATGAAAGTAAAAAGACCACCGGGTAACGCCGAGTAGGTTCAACTAAATTTAAAATAAACAAACAGAAAAAAACAAAAAAAAAGCCAAACAAGAACGATAACTCTCTCTTAAAGTGATTCTCTATTTACGGTTATCTCCCTTGATTTTTCATGTGGGAGTGGGCGACATTTTTGCGTGTGTCAGTCAGTGCCCGTTAATTAAAGAGAAGAAAAAAAATACGGACATTACATTTTTTTTCTCCGTTTATTTTTCCTAATTTAAAACCAGTCTAGCACTTTGGCAAATGGATACCAGCTACCTTTGCACCAACGACAACAGGTGAGCGATCGCAATTATTACTTATTTCGAAAATGACATACGGGCTTGGTAAATAATAAGTTTTCAACCTCGACGCACACCGATAACCAGCAGTTTTATGAATTTAGTTGCGTTTATTTCTTGTTTTTTTTTTTTTAAATCTCCTGTTTCGTTTTTTTAAATTATTAAATAAAATACTGCGTGCGTAAAAAAAAGTGCTGCTATGGATGACGTAAATAAGCATGATCGATTTTTTGTTTATTTGTTCACAATAGTCAATTGCCAACATATGTCATCCTATGATCTTATGATATATATTATGAACTCCGACAGTAAACCATTTTTTTTAAACCATGCGCGAAAATAAGGTAAAAAAAAAATAAAAAAAATAAAGGCCACCCAGATATTATAACCGAACTGTACATATCTCGGTGTTACCCGGGAGTCTTTTTACTTTCATTTTAACCACATTATTAATTTTTTAATAGGATTTGGTAAACGTTACTATTGGCGACATAAATTAGTTTAAAGGAAATACAGTTGGGAAGTTACTAAAAGAAAATTATGTTGGCATGCCTACTCATTTGTGACGTATTTGGGTTTTAAAATGTAATATTTCTAAGAAGTTATGAACATTTTAAGTTCCGTAATTATTGGTTGTGAGTAAAGTAATAAGAAGTCCGATACCTTACTTCCTGTCAATAAACAAAATGTTCGGCACCTTATTACTGGTAATCACATAACCAATCGCTAGCAAGACAGGCAGCTACATTGGAAATATGCCAGTATGTAGGCTTATTTACTAATTTAAAAAGGGTTTTTCCAATTTCATACGTAATACTAAATTGATTTTTAACGCCAATACGTTCAACATGTCAGAATCATATCTCCTTTCCGGTAAAATTATCACGTCGGGAAACGACATGATTGCCTTCTTACTTTACTTATAACTTCTATTAAATATTAAAATCTTTTTTTTTTACGCAAATACGTCACAAATAAGTAAACCCAAATAATTTTTTTTTACCAATTTTCTAACTGTATTTCATTTTAAAATAATTTATATCGCCAATAGCATTTACCAAAATTATAACTAATTGTTATGGTAATGTTGTCAATTAAGGCTTCCAAATTCCTTTCAATTTCGAAGTGTCACGAAGTAATTCCTGCTGTTTTCAACTGTTATTAAACTGTCTGATTTGTTTACGAAGTTAGATTTAATTTCGTAATTAAATTACCCTTTTTTAAATATGATTTAAAAAAAAAAAGAAGTTAGTTTTAATACTTTACGCTATTATCGCATTTTAGATTTCAATAAAAAAATAATGTGTAAGTCACGTAGAGGCGAGAACAACACAGGCACGCGAAATGATCATACACTGTTAGAATAATAACTGAAACCTCTCCTTTAACATTGCACCCAATTTTTTGTTTTTTTCTTCCTCTTTTTAATTTGAACAGGACTTGCGTGTTTTGTTATGTTGAAAACAACTGCGAAAATGTATATTTTATATCATTTAACAGGAAGAAAGAAAAAAAGATTTTATTTATTCTGTGAGCGCCCCTCTCTTTTTATCGACTCAATTACAAAATTATTCAAAATAAATGTAAAACGCCGCAATGATTTATTTTACCGGATTTCCTTTTAGTTCCATACGCTTTTTCTCATTATTTTTGCAACGTATTGATGATGATAATAAATAATACATATTGAATAATAATAAAAAAAAATAATAATGATAAAATCTTTTTTGGTGCTTATATAGATTAGCCCCCATGGCTGTACATATTAGCTCTGTGAAATCCGATAACGAGTTACAACAGCTAAAAGGCGACCACCATACAATTAATCTAGTCTCCTGAAACGGAAAATTAAAAAAAACCAAACATTTGGTAAATGTTTACTTGAAAATTCAACATAGCAAACTTAACATTATCTTGGTAAAAGTCTATTATGCCGCCGCGAAACCGAATGTGGAATCTTGTACATCTGGTACCTTAACTCTAAGTCAGGATTAAGTACAAATGTGCCCTAATTAACCCAACCGCTAACCCTAAGTTTGGGATGGCAATCCGACAACTCGGACTTCGAGTTAGTGGTTAGGTTAATAAAGGACACCAATTGTACTGATTTCACATCCAGTTTTGCGGCGGCATAATAGACTTTTACCAAGTTAATGTTAACGTCGCATGTTGAATTTTTGGCAATATGGAGTTCAAATTTTTTTACTGATATATTTCTATTGTATTTGTAAGTTTTTATTTATTCATATTTTTTGCATAAAAAATAGTTTGTGCTGTTTCGAAAATGTTGTTACACACACACACACACACACACACACACACACACACACACACACACAAAACCTTTGAATGAATTTTGTTTCTTGTGTAAAAAGAAACAAACATACAAAACAAATGAAGAGACCCCTATATTTTTTATTAAGGATAGTTGGACACAGGGTCGTTTTTTTTAATATGGGAAAAAATTCCTCTCCACAAAGAGGGGCGCTCTTGATTGGGAACAAACATTTGAAAAATTCACTCAGTCTAGTAGGATCTGTCTTTCACCAATCAAGACAGATACTACACTTTGATCCCAGCCCAAAGGGCGTCGGCAAACTTTAAGAGAATAGTCGATAATTTGAGGATAACGAATTATCAAAAAAAATGAGACTTGTTGCATGGGCCGGTCACCTGGGTGATCGGTCTTACAACTAAGAAAGTAGACACAGGCAAAAAGTAACGATAATGGCAAAGAAGAGGACAAACGCAGATGAACAGTGTAAAATAATGGAGAAAAACTGGAGGAATTGGTTTGGTGACGTCACTGGAAGCAGAAAGGCTAAAGGACAGGAATGACGTCTCTGCAACCTAGACAGCACGAAGGGCTGAATCGGCAGAATTGACGTCTCTGCAACCTGGACAGTATGGGATGACGTCACACAGAGTTTGATGTGGACGTCCCTGAGGTGTAATGAGGTTCCTCAGGTAGGTCCGGTCTGTGTGAACGTGGCCAAAGGTTAGATTGGCAGGAACAGATAGACATTTCAGGAGCTGACAGTAGCAAAAAGTGGAGGTTTGATTGCAGTATAGTATGTGGAAGGTTGCCCTGAAAAGGGCAGTTTGATCACATTTAGTAGTTAGTAGAAAGTAGTAGTTGTTGCCCTAAAAAGGGCAGTTTGATCACATTTAGTAGTTAATAGAAAGTAGTAGTTGTTGCCCTGAAACGGGCAGTTTGATTGTTGCTGCTGGACTCGACGACTGGTCACAATCGGACACTATTGTTGGAGGGCGGGGGGCTCCTGATCCTCTGCTGATAGCTCTTGAATAATCAAAAAAGGGCTGAACATATTTCTAAGTAGGGATATTAGTACGTTTGATGATTCCACCAAATAAACAATGAACAGGGTGAATTACTGTCCGAGCTTATGGTGGTTAAAAAAATAGTTGACGCTTTGCCTAACTGTATTTACATTAATCTCGGCCAATGTTTAAAGTCTGGTGTGTTGGTTTTGTGTTAGAGTGTTGTTAAGCCACAAATGTGTAGACCAGGGGCGGGCAACCTCCGGCCCGCGAAGGCTTAGCGCCCGGCTCGCCACCCTGCTATGCTTTATTATTGCAATCCGGCCTGCGGACCTCCCAGTAAAACTCATATCATTTTGTGACATAGACGTAAATGTAGGTTTCAATTAAGATTTACAATGGGATGAAAATGTATAAATATCAGCGAGCGATGATGCATGTATATTTCATTTTTCTTTAACTATTAATTTCAAATCCTTGGCCTGAGATAAAAGTAGAAAAAGAGAAAGAGAGAGGCAAAGAGGAAACGAGAGACGAGGAAGGGCATGAAACATAGAACTTATGTGAGTTGTGTCAAAACGAATGCTGGATCAACTTGCTACTTCCCTCGTCATTATTTTTTATGATTCCAAAATGGCTCTTCGTCGGTGTCTTTTATAACATCAGATACAGAAGTCTCCTGAGAAAAAATATCAGATTTGTAGAGTGTTCAATGCAAGTTTTGTACAATTAATTCATGTAAACAAAATATAGTAATTCTGAGATTTCGTTTTTCACTCCAGCCCGCTATCTCCTTCCAAAAGTCTCATCTGGCCCTCACTCTGAAAAAGTTGCCCGCCCCTGGTGTAAACGTTCTGCGATCAGCAGAAAACATTTGATCCTGTATTTTTCCATGAGGGGATTTTAGCAGCAGGAGTCATATATTTTTTCACACGAAATTATTTGTTGAGAGCGTAGCTTACGGCAACATATTGAAGAAGTGTTGAGTTTGTGATGCTTCTGACATAGTAACGGTGGGAGACACCATGACAGACTTGTCATTTAATCAATACATTGCAAATGCCATTCTTATTCTAATAAATTCGAATTTTGTTAGCCAAATATGTATAACTGGGAGATGTTGTTAAATCTGTCTAACACTTTTAGAAGAAGGCTGTTACGCTCAAATCGTCATTAAAATACGAGCAAGGAAAGAGTTCTATTAACATTAAAATAATCTAAAAATCAATCGTAATATCGATCTTGTAGTGATTCACTGGTTTCACTGCAGATTTCTGGTTTTAGCTCATCAGACCTGTTCCACTAGCAATCCAAGCATTTTTCAAAAGAAAAATGCCTCCTCATCAAATGTGGCGTCGTGCTATGACCCACATAAAAAAGGCCTCAATTCAGTCTTGAGAAACAATGGATAACCCCTGTAAGGGTGCCTGCGCAGCCAGTCTATTGTGAAGCAAGGGTAATTAATTTCCAGCTAAAACATCATTGCTTGAGTCTCGTGACAAGGAGAATTCCAAGACTACTAGAAACAATGCGGGTATAAGCAAAGAGCCTTCCCATATACAGTACCTAGTATTCTCGAATGGTCACCTATTTAGTACTGACCAGGCTCAACGTCACCTAACTCTGGTAATATAATGGAGACCAATGTCAACATGATAATGCCATACTACATAAACTTTGCAAACTAAGCGATAACATAAAAGCCTAACAACAATTAATGTTATTGTTTTTTTGAATAAAACATTTTTTAAATCTCCTTGAAGATAATTAATCTTCTACTATTTAATAAAGTAAATTTTCCCCTCTTAAATTGACCATTGTAGCTTTCGAACCAACACCATAATGTGTTCTGGCAGATACATTTTTCCAGAAAATATACATTTCGTTCCCTTTCAAAATTTTGTATATTTTTTTTCCGGGTAAGCTGCTTCTCCCAACACAGTCATTTACAGAGAAAGTCGCAGGCATTTTCACTCTCATGCTAATATCTACTCCCACAGTTCCCAGTGTCACGGAGAACTGTTCTTATTAAGCTGACTTTTTTACTAAATTGCCATTATTATTTCATATTTTTCTTACTATTGTCTATATACTACATTAGATTTTAAATCTAAATACATGATATAATTCATATAACAACAACAATTACATTCCCACAACATATTGAATATTTTTTACATTTTGTTCAACTTTACTTCACAATTTTCGCCTATTTATAGACATTGAAGAATCAACGAATACTATTAGAATATAATTTACAAACATAACAAAATAAAATGCGTCTATGCAAGATGGCCGCTAATTTCGTTTTAATTCGCTTCCTAACTCATGTTTTTTGTTTATTTTTCACTGACAGATTTATTTCATAACTTCTGTTTGAAGATATACTTCACCTACAAAGAAAAAAAAACTGTCAGATCTATCGAATCATATCCCCTTTTTACAGCAAGCTGTGTCTAGCATTCGTTCACATGCACATTTTCTTCCTTTCTTTTGCACAAAACATGAACAAATAAATATGCTTCCGAATCGTATTCGATTGCTTTTGATTAAGGCTACTTTTTAAAATTATTTATCCTAACGTTATTTTTATATTGGACTTTTACATATTTTCTTCTTTTTTTGCTTTTTTTAGGTATGATCTTTATTTATTATTTAGTGTTTATTTACTTTTGTGTGACACTTCCTTCTTACGGCCACACTTCTTTTTTAAGTAAAAAAAAAGGGTTGCCAATTGAACTTGCACAATAAGTCCGGGTGGAAAGTTCCCCCCACCCCTTAATGTTTTACATTAAATTTGCGGGGTTTATGTTCTCGTCGGACAATCATAAACAGCAAATAAGTCAATAGTTGAACGTTGGAGCCGGGGATATCTTGAGTTAATGTACTTTCTCAGGCAATGCCAGGACAAAGGCCATTTATCGCACTGACAGTAAGATTAAAATGCCAAAGCTTTCTAATATACTGATCATGTGTATGCGATTGGTTTCATAAGAGTTAACTAATAAATTATAAACAGCAAAAAAATAATTTTGGTTCGATTATAAAAGATGTTGGAATATCTTGCCCATTTCGCTTGCTATTTGCTCAAATATTAGATAAAATTGATTCTTGCTTTGAAATGCTACATTTTATCCTGAAATAAAATTCTAATTTACTTTTTAATGTATAAAAAATTGAATGTTTATGCCAGTCGTGGCCATTTTCATTTTGATAATTTGTTGATTTTAAATTATCGAAAATTCTCTTCAATTTTAGTCCGTATGGACTAGGATCAAAGTTACCCTACACTTTTGATGGCCTTGTGTCTATAATTTGTTTAAAATGTAAATTTATATTTTCTGCAAATAAATATTTCAAAGCGTAGTATCTGTTCTGTCTTCCATCAGGGGAGGAGAAATCCTTTTCGAGTGGGACAGTTTTGTTTTCTGTCTCAATCCAGTGTGCCCCTTTTGGGGAGTTGGATTTTCCCCACATTAAAAACCGACATTGTGTCTTACTTTGCTGTCATGGAGAGGCAAGTAAATAGTATTATCTTCATTTTTAAGTTCTGTAAAAAAATCTTTTTTGTGTAAAAAGAAAATTCAAAGTTTGCGATCAAAACATTGAATTAAAGTTCTGTTTTTACGACTTTAAAAATTAAATTAGAATTGTTTCAGGACAAGAAATGCGATTTAAGACCAATCGATTTTAATGGACAACTAGCTGTATTTACTTGGCGTTGCCCAGGTGGAGACATATTGTCAGGTGAGGATGGGAAAATAATTCAAACAGTCATATATATATATATATAATATATATATATATATATAGTGTGTATATGAAAATAGGATTTTAGAAAATTCTTAGTTTTTCATTATTTTATTTTTATTTCAAATTGAATGTGTGTTTATCAAAGTTAAGTATAGGTGAACCCCCCCCCCCCCCCCGATAAATACACACACGAAATAGAAGCAAAATAGGAGAGATATTTCAACGGACCTATAGTAAAAAGGAACCTCCATTTTTTTTTAATTTTTTTTTTATATCATGATCGAGTGTTATAAAACTTCAAAGGTTGTTTCGTTTTAACTTTATTTTAATTTTACATTTCTTAAAAAAACATTTTCTCAGAGATTTGAACAGAAGGTTTGTTTTCTTTTCATGGCTGTGTTTTATTATCAGTTGGCCATATGGCAAAAGTCTGAGTTGATAATTTCTGTTTGGAAATATGAAAACCTGCTCATCCTGACGGATAACAAACTTAGAAAAAATAAAATTTAGTAGATCTGACATTTTTCTTTTACATTTTTTTATGTAAGCTATTTATTTACTTGTCTCCCCACGAGGGAACATTTAGACACAAGGTTGGGTTTTAATGTGGAGCAAATCTAATTCCCAAAAGGATACTATGGATTGGGACAAAAATAAATTTTGCCTCAGTTTTGAAGGATTTCTCCTCCTCCTGACCGAAGGCTCTGTCTTAGTAACGAGAAAATAAACTGTAGCACAGAACAGCAGAATACGAGAGATGCCAACATGACGATATGTCTGAGACGTGAACTGCCCCGTGGTTGTTTTAATACCAACCAAGGTTTGCTTCAGCAATCGATCCGATAGACTAAAGACTACCACAGCAGCACCAGGCCCTCTTTCGTTGGTATGAGGTATGTCCAGCTCGGTTCTAGGAGGTTCATCCTCCCAGACAATACATCCTCGTTTTGCGGAGGGGAGGGGATAATGCTGACGAGTCTGTTCATGGTCATTTTTGTATCCAGCCAGATTGTCTCTTTATGGTAACTTATTTTCCTCACCATCCGTCCTTATGCTGAAGTATGAAGCAAGTAGAGTAGAAAGTGGACCTCTGGTTTACTTTCGGCAGCCTCGTTAATCTCGCTTCTCTTTGTTCGTTTAGTCCTCCCATTCCATTAGCGATGTTTCTGACAAAGGGGGGGGGGGATTGCTGTTTATGGGGTCGGGATCTATCCATCTAACACTTATCGTTGGCTAATTTTTTACCTTGAAGTAGTATTTCTTGTTTTCAGCTCTGTACATCAAGTGGCTTCATCCATTGTCTGCTGGAGCGATTTCCATAAAAAAAAAGTAAACACTCCAAGACACAAACTGTTTTCCATAAATGTTGTTCGGTATTTATTATCACGCTCAACTACCGTCCGTGATTGGCTCGTGACGTGATTCATTTGCATAGGCAGATATCGAATTTAGCAGTCGGATCTCAACTCTCTGATCAGTCGAGCGACAAACAAATAAACTGAAAAGAACACTAGGAAGCCGGTTTATAAGAATGTTCCATTATGCTTAGATGGGCGAGTCTATTCTCTGAGTTCTGATTGGCTGATAGTCCATGGGTGGATAATCTTTTGGAATTTCTTGCTTACATTAAACAATATTTACATTGGAGCGCTTTATGTCAGTAAGTGTTACTTTGATTCTACAGCAGCGACAAGGATTACTTGACTACTTGTTCACATCCAAATGTTTCTGGGTTTGTGCTGGCTTCGCTTGTTTTGGAAAAGCCACCATCCCTTTACCACCGCAGACACAACACACAAGGCAACAATATTTAAACCAACAAGGATGGTCGTCTCGGCTGGGTGCAGTGGGCATTTCATTGTGTCTATAAGTTTAACTCCAGTCTTAGCAGAGACAGTTTTATATTCATGAATATTACTTACATATATTGGAATACTGTTTTCCCATGAGATTTTCGCACACTTTTGTTTATTTCTTACTTTTATTATTGTGTTCTAAATGAATTTATATTTGTGTAAACTTTTTTTTTCTAAATTTGGGAAGATTGCCAAACCAAAAAACACTGGGTTTCCAACTGTAAAATCAAATTGACACTTACCGGAAGAAAAGCTTTATGAGAGATTATCCACTTATAGACTAGTAACCAATTAGAACCCAGAAAATGAACTTGCCCATCTAGACATAATGGAACGTTCCAGCCTTCCTATAAACCAGCTTTTTTGGCTTCTGTGTCAGTTTTAGTTGAGCTGAACTGGTCAGACAGCTGAGCACTAATTATTAAATGAAGCACCTAAAGAGGAGTAACGTGTTATGCGCCATATATAACAAACTCTGTTTTATTATAGAATTTTACTCCCCCGGGGTTCCCCTACCCCGAGAGCTTCTCGGGTGGCCGATTTGGAACTGACAAGGTCGAAATACGCTTCATGTTGAAGGGTATGTTTGACTGCACGGACATGAAAGGAGTAACGTGTTATGCGGCATACATAACGAAATCCGTTTTATTATAGCATTTTACTCCCCTGAAGTTCCCCAACCTTTGGAACTTCTCGGATAGCCGATTTGAAACTGACAGCATGGTCGAAATTCGCTTTATGTTGAGGGGTATGTTCGACCCCACGGACACCACGGAATGTGAGAGCTTGTGTTTGGGGAGAGTAAGTCGACTACCTGCCAGACATGCTGGCTGGGCGTGTGTGTTTCCGGGCCAATGAGGATGCGTGTACTGTCCAGTCAATAAGGGAGGGGGGGGGAGTTACATTTTTTTTCAACCAATCAGAGTGCTGTTTTCTGTAGCATCTTCGGTTCAGCTGATCTCCGCCGTCTTTAACACTTGCCATTGAGATTACTCCTGTTTATTGTGGAATATCATGGATTATTAGCGTCATCATTAGTGATCATTGTGATGTTGGTGATCATGGTGATGTTGGTGATCATGCTGGTCCAAGCCGTGGAAGGAAGAGAGTCCGGCACTGCGAAAAATGTCTTACTGTCATTGTTTTCTTCTGACCTTTCGTTCATTATTATTAATTTTTGTAACATGTTATTATGATCATTGATGCATTGTGAGAGACTGTGGGCAATAGACACAAGCGTATCGCATTTATAATTTATTTTCTTTAAACTGCCATTTATTTTTGTCCATGGCAGTAAGACAACATGAAAGTACATGCTTTCCGCTCCATTAAAAAAACCCACTAAAATATCTTTATTCGTTCGATAGTTATGGCCGTTTTAATGTTGAGAAACTTCACGTGCGGTTTACTCACTTTTTAAAAAGTGGTGCTTGACACATTACTCATCTAAGTGCCTCAAATGTAATACATGTCTTCAACACTTTTATTTTGTATTTATTCTTGTAAATTCTTTGTCGAGTACAGGCAATATTTACCTGCTTTCCTTAGAAGAGCAGGAGGTGACACAGTTATATTTCATGAGGAGGAACACATTGTCGGTACTCTGGATCCAATTCTCCCACCAATGAGAGAATCTCAGGCGATAGGCAATAAACCAGCCCTTCCCTTATTGTACAATGGCCTTCTGGCGCGATATAAGTCACTTACATTTTGGGAAGAAAGTTTATATCCTTCTTGCTTTTGTAGATAAACGGCTCTGTAATTTGTAGGTTCAAAGATTTTTGAAAGTTGAATTGAACATCTCTGGCACAGGAAGTCCTTCTCTTAGACATCACCTCTTTATCACACCAAAGCAAATGACCGCAATCAATCCTTGAAGCATGTTCCCCCTCCCCCATACACAGTGAGCTCAGAATGGTAATTTGGGCCTAATTTGAGAAATAACGATCATATGATATTGGGTGAGGACGTTTTTGAAAGCCAATGGACAACAGGCATATATTAAAATTAAAATGGTTAAAATGTGCGCTGAGGAAATTCCATTTTTAGTACAACGAGCAGGAAATTCTTCTCAACCATGAAATGCATTCTAGGAATTTCTCTTCAGTACAATGATGAAATGTACATTTCTTTTCAGTACAATGATATAGTTCGCTTTGTCAATGTGCAAATAGGAGCTTCATCCTCTAAAGTAGTATTTTTAGTTGTCGTGGTGACACCCAGCAAAGAAAACACTCTTGATCAACACAGTTCACAAGAACATTCTCATATAACGACGATTTTCTAAGATCTAGAGAAAAGATAACGAAAAACATAACAAAGCCATTAGTCGAAATGTTGGAGAAATTCTTTGAGTCAAATCAGTTTTCCCTTACATGAACGCCACTTCTCGATGATCTTGAGTACTGAGTTCAAGACGAGAAGATGTTCGCTGATGGAGGCTGTTACATTTATGCGTTGCATGGTTCTTAGAAAAGAGCAAATGGCCAGAAAGGAATTGACTTTCAAACAACCAACAAAATTCTTCCCATCAGGAAGTCATTGAGACCATTCAGTTTTTGATGGTAAAAGAATTGGTGGCAAGAATATGAATGGCCGTGATGATGCTGGTATAATACTGGTATTCCAATCAAAGCAGAACTACAAACTGAGAAGAACACTAAAAAGCTGGTTTATATGAAGGCTGGAATGTTCCATTATGTTCAGATGGAGAAAGTCCATTCTCTGAGTTCTGATTGGCTGCTAGTTTATGAGTGCATAATCTGTTAGGAAACTTCTCGCTTGAATTAAGCAATATTTGCATATTAAATAATGGAGCATTTTATGTCAATTTGATTCAACAGTATTGTGAACCTGCGTTTGTGTGCATTCACAGCAAGGGCTGTGATTGTTGTATTTGCCTGATTTCTTCAATACTGTTCGTAGTGTAAAACATTTGGTTTCTGTCACACAGAGATTTTCTTTCTAAACAAAATCACGACTCCAGTTTAAAACAAATAACAATGTTTTATTTGAGGTTACAATGATACTGGTTTCTCTACAAAATGACAGTTACTTCTTTAAATTCTATCCAGGTTTGATCAGTCAGTGAATTTGGACTTGCATAATATAAAATCCGCAAAACAACAAACCAGTCTGCTTAAATTCCTGACTGCACCCAGAGCCTGTCTGAAACAAAACAACTCCAGCTGAACACAGATCGTCCTTCAGCTTAAGGCCCAGAGACCCATCTCTGTCTCTAAGACCAACAGAGACCCAACTGACTCCCCTTGGCTCATCTTGCTGGAATATATATATATATATATATATATATATATATATATATATATATATATATATATATAGGTGTCATATTGACCGTTTTATCACTGGACATAAAACCCTACTGACTAGGGGGCATCTTATCTGGAATGGACATTAATTCTGTAAGATTAGGACTAGTCTGATCTCCCAGCATGAACACTTGTTTTAAAGATGTGATCACTTTTTCAAAGAGGCCAGCCAATTTCTTCCGCCAGATATTTTCACCATCACCTGCCTGTCGTCAGCAGCATGCATCTATGCACTCCACTAAACATGCAGCATGCATCTATGCACTCCACTAAAAATGCAGCATTGCACAAAATGTTGATGTGTTAACTAACAAAATACCAAATTCAATTGAAGTAGAAGAAGAAATTAATCGTGCTCAAAATAACTTAAGCGCGAATGTCTTGTCCCATCCGTCATTGTGTTGAAAATTTTAATATTCCCTGTGTCATGTTCAAAAAGTTGCTCCCTGGCTTGGCAAGTGGAGATTTTATACTATGTAAATTCAAATTCACTGACTGGACCAACCTGGATCTAATTTAAAATATGGTGAGAGACTTCAAACAAACAAAAGTCTGGTCTTCACTTGAACTGTCAATTCTGCAGAGGAAAGGTGATACATCAACTGAAGCAAACAAAACTGATGAATTAGTTGGTGATTTACTAAGTAAACAATGCAATAGAAATCATCATAAATAGTTGAGCATTATTTTACTCAATTTCTTGTACATAGAAAATAAATGTAGAAAAGTGTAAACAATGCAATAGAAAACATCATAAATAGTTGAGCATTATTTTACTCAATTTCTTGTACATAGAAAATCAATGTAGAAAAGTGTAAACAATGCAAT
The DNA here is from genome assembly GCA_963556195.1 of Sepiola atlantica. Lineage (NCBI taxonomy): Eukaryota > Metazoa > Mollusca > Cephalopoda > Sepiida > Sepiolidae > Sepiola > Sepiola atlantica. Next base: position 249,300,329 of record OY744515.1, read on the forward strand.
AGAAAACATCATAAATAGTTGAGCATTATTTTACTCAATTTCTTGTACATAGAAAATCAATGTAGAAAAGTGTAAACAATGCAATAGAAAACATCATAAATAGTTGAGCATTATTTTACTCAATTTCTTGTACATAGAAAATCAATGTAGAAAAGTGTAAACAATGCAATAGAAAACATCATAAATAGTTGAGCATTATTTTACTCAATTTCTTGTACATAGAAAATCAATGTAGAAAAGTGTAAACAATGCAATAGAAAACATCATAAATAGTTGAGCATTATTTTACTCAATTTCTTGTACATAGAAAATCAATGTAGAAAAGTGTAAACAATGCAATAGAAAACATCATAAATAGTTGAGCATTATTTTACTCAATTTCTTGTACATAGAAAATCAATGTAGAAAAGTGTAAACAATGCAATAGAAAACATCATAAATAGTTGAGCATTATTTTACTCAATTTCTTGTACATAGAAAGAATGTAAAAAAGTTTAAACCATGCTTAATATATCAAAGAATTTTCCATGGGTTATGCATATTCACACATTACATGGGGCCATAAAAATGGGCTGAGTTAATCGAAATGAATGGTGGGGAAAGTTTTGGGGTGCTATTTTGAAGAAGGGTTAGAGGCCAATAATTAGGACATTTAAAACTATCTAGAGCGCCTCAGTAGGAAATGTGAAAAACAACAATCGAATTGAAGATATTCACCATTAATTGTTGGAGAGATCCAATTCATATTTGATACACATCACATCAAAATACACTGAGACAAAGTTGTGTACAGCTTGCTAATCATCTGATCACACAATACAAACTCATGATCCACATCACTTCACAGTAGATGGAGTTGAGGAGTTCTTACTTTTTTATTTGAATCCTCTTTTCTAAAAATGGATTTGTTTGTATTAATCCAATGTTTGATTCATGTCAGATAGAAGTTAAGGATTTAGAATACATATACTTTACCTATGATGTCTGGAAACCATCTTCTAGGTGCAATTTAAGTTAGAAATCAAATTCTTTGTTGGATTTTTCCCCAAATATGACTATTTTTGACTCCCTAAGTTTCCTAAAAGTGTTCAGTATGAGCCCATGAAAAGCTTATGAGTCCAAATCCGGTTTTTATGTATTCATATGATATAGTCAAATAAACTTGATTTATGGATGTTTTGTACCCTGGGAAAAGGTCAGTGATCTCTATTGAAGCATCATCATCATCATTATATTCGGTTTAATGTCTGTTTTACATGCCGTAAATTTTGAAATTCTGTTTCCAATAGGTTTTCCTTCTGGTAACTTTGTTCTCAGACCGGATTTGATTGCACTAATCCAATTGTTGATCGCCTAAGTTTCTCAAATGAAAACCAAGTTGAATTTTCTTTCTAGGAAAATTTTTAACTTACTGTTATTTTATTCGAGCTCAAGTAGGGATTTAAACCTATACCTTCTTGAGTAAAATACAGAGTTTTACTTATATTAGACTGGTTGTCAGCCAAGACTAGAGGCTGACTTCATACAGAAGCTTAGAAAAATTGAAAATGACTGTTTGGTTTGATTTGATTACAATATGTCCATTGAAGTATGTTAGAGAGTATCATTGTAATCTGTTATAATTTGTCCATGTATGTGCACGTATGAATGAGTAATATGTGCCATATTTGTATTGTTTCCTTAGGAAACCTGCTCCCATCATCTTTAGGTATGACGAATAAAAGATGAAGAAGCTACATCTGTCGTCTGTCCTCATTCCGGAGAATTTATCGCACATAGCTAATTATATCTTGATTTTAATCTTCATAAAGAGAAATAAGAGTGATGCAAAACTCTTCTGTTCAAGGAATTAATATTACCCCTCCTGTGATGGGTATTTTTCTAGTATATGTATTATCATGCATCTGAAGTGAAATAAAGAACTCTATATTTTTGGTACAGATGACTTTGGTTAACTTTTGAGTATCAATAATCCAATGAAGAATTGCCAGCAGACAATGCTGCATCGTCTAGTAGAGCAGGATTAAGCATCCGGCCAGAATAAGTCTTCGAACGGTCATCATCTTCTTCCATCGACCATGGAGAAACTAAACCGTGTACAATATTATAAGTGAATGGGGTAAATTTGACTAGATTGGAACTTGGCTTAGCCAATTCCATAGTCTGTGTTGGTATCCATTTTGTTTACTCTGTACTAATCAACTCAGAAAATTCTTTAATCAATTTCTCCACACCAAATCTATAGATGATTGGCAAGGAACAAAGGAACGGTTGGGTTTTGCTGTTGGTACCATGTAACCCAGGACAATCTGCCACATGTTACTCGGCAAGGAAACAAACAGCACCAAGCAATTCTCATTGCTCTGAAAAATGTTTTCTAGACATAGAAGAGGGCGAGGGCTGTTGGCTAATTATAGGTGATCACCCCCCCACACACACACGCACACAACCTTCATTCTAATCCCTTGCTCCCACAACTAGGGAAAAATGAAAGAGTATCTGAAATAAAATGAGGAGTTCCTAGTTTTTAAGGCCTGAGGCTTCAATTTTCTAAGCCTTAATTAAATGCAGATCTACACAATATCAAATTAATTCGTGAGCCTCCACCATGTGTCACCCTAACAATCCAATGGATCACAAGGTTATATGAATTCGGTCGTCAGACAACCCAAACATGGTGTTGAGTGAAAACTTTCCTGTGACATGTGTTAATAATGTATTTGTTTTCTTTTTAATCTTGACAATTATCTTGAAAATTGATAAGAACATCTGTTCTATTCATTTGATATATGGATAGAAAATAATCTTTAAATAATCGTACTTTGAAATAAATCCAATACTTTGAAATAATGTCAAGTTAGCCAAAAGAAGGTAGGCACCTTCTACCAGGCTAGAAAACTTCTCACACCTGCCAGTATCATATATCTCTATAAAACCACCATTTACCCATGCATGGAGTATTGTTGCCATATCTGGACTAGTGCACCAACCACGAGCGTCTTCCTTTTGGACAGAATAAAAAAAAAGAATTTCTAACCTGATAGGTCTGGCGCTGTCTGCCAAGCTCCAGCCTCTGTCGCATCACCGCAGTGTTGCATCCTGTTGCCTGTTTTACAAGTACTTCCATGGAATGTGCTCCGATGAACTAACCGCACTTGTACCCACTCAACGTAAATACGCCCAACGTATCCGACTAGCAGCAAAATCACACCACTTCAATGTCGAGGTCCCTAGATGCTGGAAGATTTCCTACTCTAATAAACGATGCGGCATTGTCTGCTGGCTTCTTTCGTTCGACTGCTTGTCTTTAGAATTCCTCTCCTATTTCCTTGACCCTAACCCTAACCAACATACAGAAATTTAAATGTAATGTGAACCAATATCTTGCTGCCAACTCCCCACCAAAGTTGCCCCCTTCTATAAATCTGGCTCCTATCACAGTAGCCCCCTTACTCTCCAGTGGCAATATGCTTTGTTTGGGGGTGAATAAAAGTTTTTTTTTTAAATCTATGAAATGTCACTGCTTAAATAATTCTTTGGGAAGAATTTTTGCAAATAAAACCCGACCAATACCAAAATTTCAAACTACATACCTATGCATTGGCTTAAAAATGATCCGACCCTTAGAATTATTATTAAAAAATTTGTTTATTTTAAATACCCCCCCCCCCCCCACCAAATAAAAAAAATTGTCCTGGGAACTATATTATAGGGATTTTGTTCCTATTTACTTTCCTCCCCACTAGGACAAAGTTAGACACAAAGTCGGTTTTTAATGCGGAGTATTGGATTTATTTCAAAGTACCAAGGCACTCTGGATTGGAACAAAAATTTAAATTGCCTCAGTCTAGAAAGACTTCTTCACTGACCGAAGATAGAATCGACTAAATGTAGCATCAGAACAGATACTACACTTTGTTCCTAGTCAATTTATTTATCTTTAAAATTCTACAAAATCTTTACACGAGTAATGTTCTTTAGAAAATTACAAGATGTGGAACAAGGCCAAAATTAAGTGGGTCGTCTTTCGTCCTCTTAATCTATTCTCTAAACTAGTTCCAGTCACCACAATACTACATTCACTCTATGGGGGGAACTCCTACTTAACATTAGACGTTTTTATTTACAAAAAATATATATGCACAATTTCATCGGTTAAAACTTTATTTTAGAATAATTACAATAGTAAAATCCATTTTAATATACATTGTGGTTGAAACTTGAAACTAGAGTTCTCTCCCCCTTATTTGACTCTTCTCAAATTAAAGACATTTTTTTTTTTCGGACCTGCAATCCACAAGCACCTATTTTTGTTACTTATTATTCTATATTCTAAAGACCAGACTATAGACAATTACATCGAGGTTTTGATCCCTGCCCATGGTAGCCATGCTGATGACAGCTCATAGCCAGAAACACGTGTCCATGAATTTCTTTTATGAACATAAAAATTGATTTATAAAAAATTAATTAATAAATATATATGAAAAATAAAAATTCGATATTCCTAGATGACTGACAAATGCAAATTCTGTCCCACTCCAGGCTGTAGTGGATTGGAGTCATAAATGGTTGGGAACTTTTAATGCCACAAAGACGAAGCTCCTTTTCTTCAATAACTACAAGAAACCTCTCCAATCACCGATTGTCATGGCAAATAACACCCTACCTGAGAGTTCAACATTCAAACTCCTCGGACTAACATTCACAGGTAACATGAATTGGAACAAATACATTGAAGACATTGCCAAGGCTGCCGCAAAGAAGGTTGGCTCCCTCTACCGTGCTAGTAAACTCCTCACACCTGTCATTATCCTGTATCTCTACAAAGCCACCATCCACCCATGCATGGAGTATTGTTGCCACATCTGGGCTGGTGCATCATCTACTAGTCTCTCCCTTCTTGACAAGGTCCAAAAAAGAGTCGCCAACCTAATAGGTCCCTCACTGTCAACCAAGCTCCAGTCCCTGTCCCAATGTAGCATCCTTGTGCTTGCTTTACAAATACTTCAATGGATTATGCTCCGATGAATTGGCTACTCTGGTGCCCCCTCGACGTAAATTCACTAGACCAACTCGACAATCAACTAAATCCCATCTATTCACTGTGGAGGTCCCCAGATGCCGGAGAGCTTTCTACTCAAATAGCTTCTTCCCTCGTGCTGCTGGCCTCTGGAACTTCCTCCCTGCCCCCTGTTTCCCCGACAGTACTGACATGCAGAAATTTAAAACTAATGTAAACAGACATCTCGCTAGGCAGATCCCAATTTAGGTTAGCCCCTTTTTTCTCAATAGCCCCTTACATCTACAGTGGCGGCCTGCCTTGTTTGGGGGTGAACTAATGTTAAAAAAAAAATAATAATAAAATTAAAAAATTTTCATAATTAATTAATGGCTGAGTTTTCTTTTCTTTTTCTACTTAAACAAAAATATAAATAAATTTTTTATATTCTTACCTACATACTTACATCATCCTTTAATTTGTGCTTTGTTGCCCCCCCCCCCCCCCCTTCCCCCAATAAAACACTTGTTGCTTTTGTTCTTACCAACTTACAAACAGAGAAGATATAAGTATGCCATCGGGAGGTCAAGCTTAGATTTTTTATTTTTTGTAAGTTGTCTACCAAGGCTCCAAGTTAGAATATACTTAACAGACATTTTATGATGCACATTTGTTAAATAGATTAATTGTTGTAATCTTTTTTTTTATTGTGATGAAAATGTTTTATATTCTTTTTTTTTCTTTTTTGCACAATGTCGACCATAGAGCGGTGTACGTGACTGGAGATAGCGGAAAGACAGATAGGTTGTTGCAACGTGTTTCATTTACAGGTGTGAGCGGAAAGTGCATCGCAATATCTACAGCACATCACAAGCATCATAATATTCGCTTGAACGTTTGTTTTAGATGCTGACACGTGTTAGACGGCTGGTTTCCGAGAATTGTGATTTTTTTTTTTTTTTTTTTTTTGAAAAAGAAAAGTTTTCCTGTTTACTTTTTCTTTTTTTCCTTTACAAATTTGAATAACAAGACGGTGGCTTGAAAGTGGCCTTCAAGTCTGGGAACACTAATATTCTTTGGTACAGTTGTACTGTTTTTGTTTCAGCAAGCACTAGATATAGCCATATACAGAGTGTTGCAGCAAAATTCGACACTTGAGAAAAAGTAAACGAAAAATGCAATAAAACCAAAAAGTTTATTATGTAGAGACCCGGCAGTTTATTCAGAAACAAATAGTAACATACATTATTTTTCAATATAATCGTCACCGGCAGAGACAACCATCTCAAAACGGGTGCGAAATGAGTTGCACGACTTGGCGACCATATCCTTGTCTGTAGTGGCAAACGCCTCCATGCTGTCAGTCTTCTGAGAGTCGACCATGTTGTGGGTGTGCTTGTTGGTGTTGACCTTGATCACGCACCAGAGGAAATAGTCAAGGGGAATGCAGTCGAGTGAGGAGGGTGACAGTAAGTAGGACAACTAGTGGTGAGAAACATTGTTGAGCAGCCATGCCTGGGTCGTCTTGGCCTTGTGGGCGTCCGGCTGTGATCTCGTCCATCCAGGGCATCACCACGTTCCTAAACACATCCTGGTATTTTGTTTACTTTTTGTCAAGTGCCGAATTTTGCTGCACCACTCTTTGGTATTTATTTCATGAACTTATGAGAACATTGCTAAATATTTATATTTTCTTTGATTCATTAAATATTTCGTTTTTGTTTTTTTACTAAGTGGTCACCGCTTTTAAAGGCCTCGTTAAAGGGTGGACGATGATCGCCTCTAGAAGAGGACGGGAAACATTTGGTGGGATGGGGAAAGATTACTTAAGAGGAATTAAATTATCCAAGTGTTTATTCACATTTGACTTGAAAACGACCATGCTGTAGCCGGTTGAGAAGCAAGCTCGTGATATCTTGGCAGGATTTTCTAGGAAAGAAACTTTGTTCATGGAAGTTTGTTTTGATTTTTGGTAAGGAGAGAAAGAAAAGAAAGTTCTCCGCTGTGGTTGATGCAAGACGAGTTCTTGAAGTGAATGTTTTACGGGAGGGTACCAGGTGTTGGAGCTCAGCCGAGCACCTACCATGAACATAACGATACAGTAGAGAGAGACTCGCAACATCCCTTCTGTGTGAAAAGGGGCTGTGGGGACGAGAAGAGAGAATACCCCACTAGATTTCAGATTCGATTTTGTACTTTGTCGAAACAGGAAAGAGTGCTCTGTGCAGCACCTCTCCAGATATGACAGCAGTACTCTATCTCAAGACGTATCTCGCTCTTACAGGTAGACGATTGCATAGGAGGTAAGGTACTTTCTGGAGTGGTAGAATGATCCAATCATTTTTCCAGCAACCTTAGCAACAGATGTGATGTAGGTCTTCCATTTAAGGTCTGGAGAGAAAGCCCGTCCTAGAAGCTTATCAAAGAAGTGGGCTTCCTCAAGGAGAGAACTGTTCATTTCGACTTGAAAGAATTGAGGACCAAGCGTTGGTGGTGGAAAGAGAGAAGCTTGGTTTTAGAGGCGTTAAAAGTAACAAGTCACTTTTTTCTCCCCATTGCACCACGTGCTCCGAGTCAAAAGAGATAGTCAGAAAGATCTTGATCATCAATGCTCTTCGAAGTATTTCCATAAATAGTTGTCGTCTGCGTAGATGTCAACGAATGATCTCAGAATATGATGTGGAAGATCGTTTATGAAGATCGGAAAGAGGGTTCGGCCCAAAATTGATCCTTGAGGCACGCAGGCCTTGATGTTATGCGCTTCAGACATTTGCCCGACAACAATTACCTTGATAGTCCTATCAGAGAGAAAGGATTTGATGATTGAGAGGAGATTTCCAGATATTCCATAGCTAACAAGCTTGTGGAGCAAACCTTTGTGTCAGACACTATCAAAGGCCTTTGATATATCAAGAGCTATTGCCCTAGAAACGAAACCTCCGTCGATAGATTCACTTATCCTGTGCGATATCACAGTCAGCACATCAGCTTGCAGGACGAAATTCGTATTGCTTATCACTAAGAAAATTTTTGTCTTTGAGGTGGTTGACAACTACTTGATTTATTACAGCTTCAAGCAACTTACTCATGACGCAGATGAGACTGATCGGTCTGTACTGGGATGCAGAGGATCGGTCTCTTATATTTTTGAATACCGGCCAGACCAACAAAGTCTTCCAAGATCATAGGAACCATTTGAAGTAACGATTGAACAGATTAGTAAGGATAGGAGCTATTTCGGGCTGCAGTTTCTTGAGTACTATGGCTGGAATGTTGTCGGGACATGTTACCTTGTTGACATCAAGGTTCTTAATAAGTTTGGCGACATCACAGACAGTTATTTTTTTTTTTTTAAAACAAAAACAGAAACCACCACTTTATCAAGGCCGAGGCCACCTGTGGACAAGTGTTAATGTGATTTCTATTTATCCCCCCTCCAGGAGATTAGACACAAGTGTCATGTGGGTTTGATGGAAGCGTTTTCAGTGGAATGACTTGGATTTGAACCTGGCACACCCAGGTTCTTAGTCCGCGTCGATACCAACTAAGCCACTGTGCCAGACAGTTATTTGAATGTCGCATAGTTTTATCAGTCATGGAGGAGAAGTCTGGGGTTAGATGTCCCTGGTTACAAAGGGTGGAATTTGCTGCCAAGTTCTTTGCAAACATTTTGGCTTTATCAGATGCTGAGTATATAATCTTTGGTCCATAAATGATGGTTGGGATAGAGACTTTGCATCTGTTCAGGACCTTGTTTGTTATTTTCTAAAACTCATGGGAGCCAAGTATCTGATCGGCAACTCTAGACTTAACTGATTGGGCATAGGACTCTTTAGCGTTTTCAATTACTATTTTGCATTAGTTTCAGGCACTATTAAAGGACACTGGTGATACCAGATCAGGCTGCCCTGTGGCTCCCTGAGACGAAATTCACCTACATTGACGTTTTTTTTTTTTTTTTTTTTTTTTTTGTTTGTAAAACTTAATTATGTTCTACAAAAACAAAAACAACAGCCCCTCTCCCTTTCTCCCTCCCCTTTTTTATTTTTATTTTTATTTTTCCTACCCTACTCCCGGTCCTGGATATGACCTTAAACTACATCCGATGGTGAGATCCGGCTTACGGACTTTGGGGAATGTGGAGCCTCCTCTTAATTACCATTGCTCCCAGGTCCACCCTGACCCGGAGTGGTAGTACCTGTTAGAGTCCCAACTATGGGTTAAATAGAAACAGATATTAAAAGGGGAAAGAAACAAAAAAGAGAAGAAAACAAGACCAGATTCGGCATTAAATAACCCAAAAAGGGTTGATATGCCGTAAAACAAAACTACCAAACCAAACCTATTAAAGGACACTTTGGTTTCAAGGAATCTATTTTATTTAAAGCAATTGAAATAGTGGTTTCTATGGGTAATAGCGGCACCGCATTCGGGGGTATACCGTGGCTGGCTGTTCAGTCTCTGCTGGAATGTTTCGGAGAGTATAAAACTCTTAATACCAGCAGTAAACCACTCCGATATTTCAGATGCGATGCGGGACACATTCTTTTTGGAGATGGAGTTAAGGAAGATTTCATATATGAAGGATCTTAAGTTGTCCCAATCGGCTCTTGAATATCGATAAACTTTGCGACGGAAAGGGACATCAGGAGAAATGCTGAACTTCGTTTTGATCTTAATTGAGACAACTGAGTGGTCGAAAGAGTCCAGAGGAGACAGGACAATAGACGTGCACTGTTCAGGGCGAGTTGCCAAAAAAGATAAGAAGGCTTACGAAATGTCTATTAGCATCGAGTATGTTTGTTTGTTGGTTGGTCAACAATTTGAGTGAGTTCAGATGTAAAGGAAAAGTCGTGACAAAACCTCTTTATCATCAGTTTTGTTTGAGTGGACTAACCACTCAACATTGTAAACATTAAAGTCACCAAGTACATCGATGTTAGCAAAAGGGTGAACAGTCAGGATCTTTGCTCAACGACAGTCACTCCTTCGGTGAGGGGACGATAGAGGGCAAAAATAAAAACGCTGCTGTGTGCCAGTGCAACACTGAAACATATGTAGGGCAAATTATTGTCTTCATCTTCTGATGTATTTCTACCACATGGAAAGCTGCCCCTTATATAAGCACAGATTCCATGACCATATTTTTATTCCTAGTATTTATTTGTCTTTTATGCTTTTTGGTTGTAAAAAGAACATTTTCATTCGGACATATATGCAAATATGAATATCTGGGAAGTCAAGTTCTACATCAAGTTGGTATCATCATGTTGGCAACGATTCCACATAGCAAAAGACGGAAAAAATATAGATGCCAAAAATCTAATTAATATTCTATTTAAACTATATTCTTCAAAAAGTCTATAGACATTCACAGCAAGTCTATAGACATTCACAGCAAGAACTCATCTTACTCCCACAACTGCAAATAATTTTGCTTTCTTCCTTCATGTGTTTAACATCAAATTTCTATGAACAGAGTTTCTTTCCAAGAGCGTCGCATCTGTGGAACACGTTACCACAGGACTGCTTCCCTGCATACTAAAACAAGGTCGTCTTCAAATCCAATGTTGAAAAATACTTGTCATAAACCGTCCTTATAAGTAATCATTTATTTTCATTTCATTCATCATGTAGAATCCTCTCATAATATTCTTCATCATTCAACTGACAATCTATCCATCTCATTAACTCTTATCCGCGAATGGCTTTTAGGCTTGATAAGTGGTGGCTCATTAGTAAAGAAAAAAAAGTATTTTTTCTTTCAGTTTAATTTTTTTTTTTTTTTTTTTTTTGCAAAAATAATTTCCAGTAAGTTTTCTATTAAAACAGCCGATGCATTGTGTGGTGCATTCATTAATGACTACGTGCTGAAACTGTTAATGCAAAATAGAAGGATTGGTGGCTGCTTTTTTAAATGTGTGGTCGATGACACACATGACATTGCACATATCTAGTAGAAGTGTAACGATTTATGAATGCATCAATTTTTGTTGTTTTCATTCATCCATCAAAAAATATTGCAATATACATCGCCAGTTTAATGAATGAAAACTCTCAAATATACTTTATCCTGCTGTGAATGTAATTACTTGTTTCTGTTTAGTGTTTATTAAATAAATACGTTGTACAGGGTGGTCCGAAAGTGTTGTTACCCCTACCAGAAGGGGTAGTTCGAAAGTCTTGTTACCCCTACCAAAAGGGGTGCTTTGAAAGTCTTGTTCCCCTACTAAAAGGGGTGGTCTAAATGTCTTGTTACTCCTACCAAAACAGGTGATCTGCAAGTCTTGTTACCCCTACCAAAACAGGTGGTCTGAATGTCTTATTACCCCTACCAAAAGCGGTGGTCTGCAAGTCTTGTTACCCCTACCAAAAGGGGTGGTCTAAATGTCTTGTTACCCCTACCAAAACAGGTGGTCTGAATGTCTTGTTACCCCTACCAAAAGGGGTGGTCTGCAAATCTTGTTACCCCTACCAAAAGGGGTGGTTCAAAAGCCTTGTTACCCCTACCTAAAGGGCTGATTCGAAAGTCTTGTAACCCTTACCAAAAGGGATGGTACGAAATACTTGTTATCCCTACCAAAATGGGTGGTCCAAAAGTCTTGTTATCTCTTCCAAAAAGTAACAACAAAAGATGAACAATCAACAAAGCACAGCTTGGTAAAATATCAGTTTTATCACCTCATTTTGTGCAACAAAGATTATGTTCATACAGACTTTCTCGATGTGTGACAGTGTCAATGAAAGTGAATAAATTAAATATTCTTTTCAGTTTTTTTCTATTGTTTTAGTGTTAATAGATTATTTTACTGTTCTAAAAGTGAATAAACTGAATCCAGGACACATGTTTTGTATTGCTGCATTAATTTTTTTTTTTTATTATTGTTACTTTTTCGGTTTTACTATTTATGTACGTCAGATTAAGGCACTGCTGCTGCTTCTCTATTCAAGCAATCTCGGCACGTCATTCAAGCAACCTGATTCTCATCGTAATATTCAGGCAATCTGGGCCCGTCAGCCTGAAGTATCTGAAATATTTCTTTTGATATTATTTAAAATAAAAAAATAAAACGGATTTAGTCACAACTTTCTGCCAAGAGTTTATTCTTAGCAAATATCTTTTAGGTCCATACCTAAAAAGATATTTACCAAAAATAAACTTGATTTTTAAAAATATTCCATCTTAAGCCTGAAAAAAAAATTGTTTGTTTACTCCTTACCAAAATGTTCGGACTAAATCTTAAATAAAAACAAATGACTTTTTTTTTTTTAATTTGAATTTTTTAACACAATAACAAATATGCATGACATAAAAGTAGGTCCGGGCCGGGCCGGGCCATGCCGGCTCGTTCCTTGCTCTGGACAGAATCTCAAATGAAATACTGCCGGCCTTCAATCTTTAACTTGGTTATTACCACTCCCAGCTCACCCCCTCACAATTCTAGTCAAAGACCGTAGTTTTAAAGACCAGTGATTTCCTCTCAGTCAAATTTCACTGTTTTCAACCATATTTTGAACTGACTTTCTCACCGCGTTCACCTGTATTGACAGTGACCGTCACTGCTGATTGGTTGATAAAATCGTCAACAGAACGATGTACAAGGTAGCCAAACCAGCAGAGACTTCTGGACAGCAGATATTTGTTTTTCAGCAACAGGCAAAAATGGTATATTCTCAGGAAGCGCCGGCTAGAAACATTCGACCATTACTCTCTTCCTGGCATCTTGAGAAGACATTGTTTCCAGCAGTTTCCAGAAACTTCTTTCAATTAAAGAATAAAAAAAAAAAGTTTTTAATTAATTTTTTGTCTTCCTTATTTTCACGTAATTGGTTCCTTTCTAGAATAATGGCTTCTCCAGGAAATATATTTTTGGTTCAGAAACACAAACTACTTGAATTTTAACCAGAAATTATTTAAAGTTTTCATAATCGCCTTTGAATTTCTCATGGTCATAAAGAAATCAACAGAACCGCCATTTATCTGTATAAATGTATGCACGTTATCGTCATCCCCATGAAAAGAATGGAATTGTTCAATCACCAAAGATGAAATGAAAACAAGTAATTGATGATTATCTGATGTTGCTGATTTTATTTTACTATTTCAAAATGAACTGTTCCCAAATTGAATAAAATGTCATAAATTGAATTGTCATCGCCTTAAGTGACATTCGTTTTATCTATTTAAAAAAATATTTAGCTGACAATTATTTTTATGGTAATAAGTAAGAAAAGAAAATGTGGAATTGCCACAGATTTTTTCTATTTATATAATAGTACTAACAGGGCTATTCGGCATTGCCCGGGTCATAGATAACGAAATAGAAGAGTTTTAAAAAAGTGTTTATAGTGACATCTTTTTTTCTTTTTTTTTTTTTTTTTTCTTTTTTAAACTTAGTTCACCCCAAACAAGGCAAGTTGCCACTGTAGACGTAAGGGACTACTGAGAATTAAGATGAAAGTTTTGGGGGTCATCCTAAATTGGGAGCTGTGCAGCGAGATGCTTGTTCACATTAGTTTTAAAGTTCTGCATGTTGGTACAGTCAGAGAAACAGGGAGCAGAGAGGGAGTTCTAAATGCCGGCAGCTCGATGAAAAGAAGCTGTTAAAGTAGAAGGCTCTCCGGCATCTGGGGACCTCCACAGTGAATAGATGGGATTTAGCTGATTGTTGGGTTGGTCGAGTGTATTTACGTCGAAGGGGCACCATAGCAGCCAGTTCATCAGAGCACATTCAATTGAAATGACTATCTGTAAAATTAGTGTTTTGTCTGTAAATAAATAAAACGAATATAATTCTTCTTTCTTTATTTAAAATTGTAGAAATTTAATTCGTTTTAAAACAATAAATATTCTGTCTTCTTACCGTAAAAATAATTGTCAGCTTAATATTCTCCAAATCAATAAATGGAATGTCGCTTTTTGAAATATATTTATTTAAAATCAATAAATATATTTATTTAAAATCAATAAATATATTTATTTAAAATCAATCTGTTTTAGTCGACAGGGTGACATGATCTGATTTTGGAACAATTCATTTTAAAATAAGTAAAGTTTGAATTGTTTACCTTAACAACATCAGATTAATTACTAAGCTTTGCTGATCGGACATTGTCATTTTTGTTTTAAATATGTGTGAAAGGTGATAACGTACATACGAACATGAAATGCCTTGTAGAATTATTTGTATTATTCAGACTACCGTTCTTATCTTGGATTTTATTCTCACAATGTTTCAATCGATGTTACGGAAGGTGACGGTGGTTAGGTTAAGTGGATATCGACATGGACTAAAGACCTGGGTGTTCCAAGTTCGAATCCAGTCGGTTCCACAGTACCACTTTCACTTAGGGATGTTGGCAAACTTCTCGTGGTCCTTCCTGTAAGTACCCAGTGTCTTTCCAGAAAGATTTCTAACTAGAAAAACATTGGGGGAAACTAATGCCAACACCAGAATCATCTGATTCACACGAAAGAAGAAGAAGCCCTTCTTGATAATACATTCCAAGGGTGATAGACTTCATATTTAAAATATGAAACTGTATAAAAAATTATAAAATTGAGTAAATATTTGGTATAAGTTTGAAAATTTGCATGCTTTCGCGTTTATGTAATAATGACATCACCATCCGTTTAAAATTCAATATTTTAAAATAGATAAAATAATAATTTTTATATGACATTTTCTCAGACTTTCGTGACGGTGGTTAAGTGGATATCGACACGGACTAAAGACCTGGGTGTTCCAAGTTCGAATCCAGTCGGTTCCACAGTACCACTTTCACTTAGGGATGTTGGCAACCTTCTCAGGGTTCTTCCCGTAAGTACCCAGTGGCTTTCCAGAAAGATTTCTAACTAGAAAAACATCGGGGAAACTAATACCAACACCAGAATCATCTGATTCACACGAAAGAAGAAGTTGATGTAATCTGATCTTCTTTCTGTATGGCATTTCAAATGGAATCCTTTTATTTAATCCACCAGAATAGCTTGCTCTTACTCCGTCAGTTAGCACTTTTAATCCGTTGTGCAACGGATAAAAGTGCTAAGTAATAATCAGTTCTAAGTGATAGTCTTCGGGAAGTTAATTCAAAACCAGATAATACTAAGAATACAATTACGAATTAGTTAAGGCTTCTACCTGGTCATGGCTGATGGAATGAGAGCAAGTTACCCCTGTGGATTAAATAAAGGGTTCCATTCGAAATTGTGTACAGATTCCGGAGTTTGACAAGACTCACCTGAAGAAGGTCGAAGGTTACATCGACTGAAACGTTGTGAGAATACCATCCAAGATGAGAACAATAGACCAAATAATACAAATTATTAATCCTCATCTCAAAAATTCTAGAACTTAGTGTATCATTATATAGAGAGACCAAAGTCATGTTTTTTTTTTTTTAGTCTTCAATAAAAGACAAAACGGTATTTCTCAGAAGAGCCACTATTCTAAAAACTAATCAATTTATTAATACTCCTCTCGTACGAGACTTTTGACTTTAGCTAAGATTGTTTATTGATAAAATATTTTGCCTTTTGTTAAAAAATGATTTTCTTTTTCTTCTTTCTCTCTTTCAGATGCTGACTTTGATGGAGATGAGAATGTGTGTTGTCTGCGTGCGGACGGGTTGTCTGTTTGTAGTTGCCCTGTTGTTATTATGTAATGGCGGTCATGCAGAATCCTCAAAAAGTCGATATAAATGTATGAAGCCTGATACAAGAAAATTAATTGATTATGATGTAGAAGATTTGAAGAAAATACACATCGAAGTGCCTGGAGCTAAAATGGAGGTCAGTGAAACTGTTTGAATTATCTCGTGAAGTTTTAAAAGTTGCACCTAAATAGCATTTAAGCTGATATATCAAACTTTGTATTATGATGAACCAATTTTCATTTGTTATTGTTGTACCATGTTATTCACACTAAAATAACATACTTTGCTGCAGCTTATTTAAAAAAAAATATGTAATCTCGCCCGTTCAACTGGTAATATGGAAACGTTTTTCAATTATGACCAAAATATCTACACCAGCAAAAACTGTATTTTTAATTGAATGTCATTAGTTATTATCGCTTGTAGTAAGAATTGAACCCTAACCTCCAGAAGACTGTCATTTAGAACTGATTGTAAATCAACACCTTTATTAGTAATGTCATGTATCCATGTTCAAAATAATAAAAAAAATGTTTTTGGCCTTATTATAAAGACGTATTTCGTTACAGTTTATTTTTTTAAAATTATGTAGTCCCACCTAGACAACTGGTAAAATGGAAACATTTTTCAATCATGACCGAAAAATAAAAATCAGCAAGTAGGATAACTCATATTTTTAATTGAAGAATATAAAAAGAGTTATCTCCCTTACAACTAAAATTTTATTTCCTTTTCTGTATAAGTTTTTAAAATGTGCAAAAAAAATTTTGAAATTAAAATGACTTCATTGTATCCCGAGCAACACTGGATAGGTACAGCTAGTAGTTAAAATTAAAGAAAACAAAACCAAGAAATTTATCTTTGAACTTGTCAATTCCAGTTTAACTAGAGGAAATAAGAGAAAGAGAAAAATAATCCGTGCAGAGAATAGAAAAGTTTAAAAAAACATTTTTTCTCATGATTAGATTTGAAAATGCTATTTAAAAATTAAAAATATTAAAAATCTATCATATACTAATACCCTACAATTCAATTTATTAAACTTTAGTTTGAATCTACTGGATGTAAATAATTGAACAAAAGTTGCTATTTTACTGTTACACTCGCCAACGTAACACAATAAGACAAACAATGTTTACTGAAATAATGATGATAAAACAAAGGGTTGAGGATATGCGTTGCATGGAGAGAAATTATATGAGAATAATATGATCTATGTGTGTAATGTGAGTCTTAAAGACAGGCTTAGTTTTGATGACATTAGAGGAAGTTTAAATCTGGACAGTATAGAGAGATGTTTACAGAACATGGGACGTTGTTGGTTTGGCCACATTGAAAGAATGGATGAAAGTTTTGGGGTTAGTAGATGTAGAACAGTTAAGGTAGTAGGTCCAGTTCACATGGGGAAGGCCAAGGGAAACCTGGGAGGATAGACTTGAGAGAAAGAGGGATAAATAAAGACCTGGCCAGAGATAGGTTAGTTTGGAAATTAATTTCTTAAAGCCATCCATCGCATGCCAGCATGTAAAACAGACGTTAAACCGAATATGATGATGATTAATTTATATAAAAAAAAGGAGTTTATCTCTATATTAATAAGTTGTGAGACCACTTTTCGTGTGTATGTGTGTGTGTTTCTTGTACTTACGTGACCTACATTTAAAATATTTACTATTAATCGCTTATTTATTGAAATAAAATAATAGCATAAAATAATGTGACAATAGTCATGTCGTGGTGAGTACAGAATAAGCCGGGGGGTGGGCACAAGTATCGCATGAGTTCTGATCAGTTGCTCCGTCAGAAGCTCTGCACCCAGGTTGCGAATTTCAGATCCGCAAAACTACGATATTGACACTGCTGGCCCAAACTTTGAGAGGGTAAGCATCTTTTGGCGTTACTTCTCTGCTTCTGCCAGAGAAAGTGTTGTTTCGTTCTAGAGACAAAAAGATGAGTCTGTGAGCTGGAAAAAAATGGCTGGGGACAGAATGGACAAGACATTTTTGTCTTTTAAAAAATGTAATTTATTTTTAACATTCCATTTTATCAGTCAAGTGTTGCTACATGATATTCGCAACTGACTCTGACTGTTGCAGTCGAGTAGCTTTTAGACACGCGTCTATTGTAATCGCTGCTAGCTGCAAAATTAAATTATAAGCTCCAAGAGGGACCTTCACTCTAAAATACCACCTCCACTCCTAATAAACCGGTATCGTCCGGGCCTTCGGGTCTGGATTTACGCCGGTTTATTGGTTGTCGGTCCTGTGCAGTTCTAGGAGGTCCACCCTCCCAGGCTTTGCCTCCCCTCTTTGGGGAGGAGTAAGTTTATTGCTTACTGCCTGAGGCGTCCCTACCGGGGAATGCCGACGGGGCTGCCCAGGCAATTTTGAAATAGCCAGAGTGCT
Organism: Sepiola atlantica; assembly: GCA_963556195.1. NCBI lineage: Eukaryota > Metazoa > Mollusca > Cephalopoda > Sepiida > Sepiolidae > Sepiola > Sepiola atlantica. The sequence goes on from OY744515.1 coordinate 249,318,392, forward strand.
CAAATTCTCGAGCGCTGTTTTTTTCCCATTTTTCCGACCTTGTGTCACATCTTGTAGAAGGAAGATAAATAGAACCACCTCCACTCCATTCACCCACCCACCCCTCAGGACAAACAAGTTATTTCAACCTTTCAGAGTTTGTATATCAAACCCTGTTTTTTGAGAAAAGCTGTAAGCCCGTCTAGTATAGCGGACTCACCTACGTAGACCTTGATGCACTCACCGACAGTGCTTATTTCAAAATGAAGCCAGGGATTCTCTTTGACTGAATGACTCATTGTGCTACAATAAAACGAAATTTTTAAAAATCCTACTTAAAGAAATACTTCTATTAAAAAATTAATCTACCATAACACATATCGGTTTCTTCATAAGCAAGTTAGTCACTTTCATCTTTTGTTAAAAGTTGGAGAAAGAATAAATTTCTTTGTGACCCTTCAAAATTTGAAAGAGATTTTGAAGTATTTAAACTGTCGAAGAGAAGATAATTTTTGTTTTGATTTTTTAACAAATCTTCATGTATTAAAAGATTGAAAGTTTTAGAAACTATTTCCATCGAATAATTTTATAGAGATTAGAACAATATTATCTTAACTTTAATTATAGATTTTATAACAATTTTGTTCAATTAATAATTTAATGACTAAAAAGATACTGTTATAATTAAATTAAACTTTCACATTCCTATTAAAAAAATAAAAATTTATTAGAAGAATGATTGTCTACAGGGTACGATTCTGCTATCTGCGCTAATATGGAGATGAAGGGGTTGCTTCGGAACGTCTGTCTTCACATAAATTCGTACAGATAGCACTCTATCTTGCTTTTTTGTTTCGCTTCCTTCTACATTCTCTCAATGTGATTAGTAGTAGCCCTCGTTATTGGGTTCACAAATTTTTCACTGGTTGACCTTTAGGTGTTTATACCCCTTTTCCAACAGTCCGATATAACTGTGGTACCAGGCAAGAAAATTTTTTTGAGTATGAGAAGGAGGGTTTTGGCGTTCCTGTTGGGCACTGTCACCAAGAAACCCTCCTTCTCTGCGGGGTCATATCCTCCGAAGACCCAGAGCGGCTGAAGAACTCTGCCAACGTTGTGTTTTCTATGGTTGAACATAGACTCGTCTATCTCAACCATATGCCTTGGGCCTTAGATCTGAGGAGGATTTCTTAAAAAGTGCATCTCCATGAAAATTTGTCCATAATCGTGTTCTTTGTTCAACCTGCACATATATTTGCATTTTCTGCATTTTTTTTTTTTTTTTGTCTAAAAGAAATCTTTTTTGACAGAAAGCGATAACTTGTCGTCTGCTGACAGCTGATTGGCTAATCACTTCGGCATCTTTTGGCTGCTTATGTAACCTGCCCGAAAGCTGCCGATGCGAAGTTGCCGGAAATTGGGTCGAATTTTGTATCAGTACCAATAAGTTTTCTAACAAATATAAGACTTTTTATAGATGTTTGATCACAGGACAATGAAGGTGAGGTGGTTGCAATGCAAAGACCTCAGAGAGAACGTAATGTGCCGATTTTGGCACAGGATTATGTGATGTGAAATTATTTTTGATGATTATGGGGCTGTGTAGTTTAAAATACAAACGAGAGTTAAATGTTGCCTACTGTAAAAATGGAAAGAAAATGAAAGGTTACCAGCTTTGAAGTGTTTAGACCGTTTCGCATGGTGGGCACTCGATTCTCAGTGTAAAAAAGAACTTGTGTTCGTAATTAGATTTTTTATAGGTGGCATTCATTTACATATGAAGAGTAAAACTTTAAGAAGAAACGAATTGGGGGAAGACAATTCAGTTCGAAATTTGACAGTTGAGAAGTTATAGATTGAGATTGTTCGTTGTGTAAGAGAAGTTGGTTTACATTCATTACCGGATTACAGTTTTCTAACAAGCATGACTTTTATAGATGTTTGATTAAAGTGAGAATCAACATGAGTTAGCATAAACAATTGTTTATTCCACATGTTAGGCAGAGTGAGAGGAAATGTACAGTCTGTAAGCTTAAAGTGGCAAATATATAATTGGTTCTTTTTAAGGAAGTTTGAATTATCCACACATAAAATAAAACAAGATTTGGTCAGTGAAAATCAAGAAAGAAAGAAAAAACGAATGATTATTATGAAGAAAGATATATATATATATATATATATATATAGTTACTTGAAAATGGATGACGTCACAAAATGAGTTTTATTTTTTCAAAAGTTACAATTCATCCTTTATGATCTCATCCATTTTCAAGTAAATGCTTGTAAAAGCATGATTATCAACTCATGTCAAAGTTAAGAGATTATATATCTCTATTTATATAAAGTTAGGTATGTTTATATATTTCTATGTATATGAGTCAATCCTAAATTAATTAACCGATTATTATGAATTTTGGAACACAACTGCTAGGCATAAAGGTGATTAATGTGGGTTATATTTAGTTTAATTTAGTTTTATGCAAAGATGGGAGGGAAGCTCTTCATGAAAATTCTAGATACCTACAATTTTTGTGAAATTTTAGCAACAGGTATTGGACATCAATTAATAAATATTCTTCAGATATCAGTTTATACGGCATAATCACGTTTACACACCGGTTCCCGTTAGATCATCGAAGTTAAGCGATGTTGAGCCTGGCCAGTATTAAATGGGTGACCATTTGGGAATACCAGATGCTGTATGTGGGCACCTAGCTATGAGCAAATAGTGTCGCCAACCCGCAGTGCCTAGCGTGGCGACTATGGTAAAACACTTGAATGACAATCACCAACAAGGTGGTCGGAAATCAGGGAGGGGTTCCTCCTCCAGGAGTGATCTAAAACCCTGATGGTGATCAGTTTATTTGGAGTATTTTAAAGAGTTTTTAAGGGGGGGGCATAATATGGGCATAACCTCCCATTTGAAATTTCAAATATTTCAGATTTGCATTAAATTTGGTCCATAGTCATAAAACACCAATTAAGCAAGATTCCCTGGATGCAATTTCTTAAGACCCCCTTAAGCTTAAGTCTTAAATTTTAGTCATTTTCTAGAATCAAAATCATGTAATGGATTTGGATCAATATGAGAATAAGGATTCTAGACATGAGGTTTCATATCATTATACCTTGATTTTAATCTTTCTAAGGAGACTTAAGTGTTGCAAATCTGTTCAGGGAATGAATTTTAATCCTCCTGTGATGCGTATTCTTTTAGTTTAATAACATATATATAATATAACAAATGGTGAGCTATTAAGTATATTAAAATCTACATGGTCCAGCTTTGTGAAAATAAGTGTTGATTATGATAACGGACTTAAATATGTGCCTACAATTTATGTTGGATTGACTCGAGTTTTGAAGTTATTTTAAGAAGAAAATTGGATTTCTTTAGTCTGTAAACCTTAAGTTTGAAAAAGCATTTTCGTTTGTCTGTTACTCTTAAGTTTGAAATAGCATTTTCGTTTGTCTGTTACCCTTAAGTTTGAAATAGCATTTTCGTTTGTCTGTTACCCTTAAGTTTGAAATAGCATTTTCGTTTGTCTGTTACCCTTAAGTTTGAAATAGCATTTTCGTTTGTCTGTTACCCTTAAGTTTGAAATAGCATTTTCGTTTGTCTGTTACCCTTAAGTTTGAAATAGCATTTTCGTTTGTCTATTACCCTTAAGTTTGAAATAGCATTTTCGTTTGTCTGTTACCCTTAAGTTTGAAATAGTATTTTCGTTTGTCTGTTACCCTTAAGTTTGAAATAGCATTTTCGTTTGTCTGTTACCCTTAAGTTTGAAATAGCATTTTCGTTTTGTCTGTTACCCTTAAGTTTGAAATAGCATTTTCGTTTGTCTGTTACCCTTAAGTTTGAAATAGCATTTTCGTTTGTCTGTTACCCTTAAGTTTGAAATAGCATTTTCGTTTGTCTGTTACTTTTAAGTTTAAGTTTTGACTGAACACTCCTTAAAAATGTCTGTTCATGTTTAATTATGAAAATGTCTTCTCTTTTTTTTTTCGACATAATGATGTGACATTTAAAAATATTTCTTTAAAGTGCAATTTTATTTATTGCAACCCAACATTGAATGCACACACCAACACGTTAAACGTATGATTATTTCCTACAGTCACAAGCGCTTAGTAAATATTGCTTTTAATTATTTTCTGTGAGTAGAGTTAAATACAACTCAGAAAATTTCCTCTTGAAATATTTCTTCCCACTAGTGTCCCCTAACCCTGTCTAAACTGCTTTCTCGGCATGTGCACCCACCCACTGACTTTCTGACTTTCTGACCTGCATACAAAGGAAATTGTGTACACAAGAAAAGCAATTAAAAACAGGTCAGTATACTTTCATCAGCCATGATGGATTCTATTGTCTGGTGCGGTGTGTTCAAATTTAGTACCAACAACTGGGTGCAGACTCATTCTTCTAGTAACTTTGTTATACCTGTTCCGGAAATCAATATTCCTCTTCTCAGAGATTAGCAAAGAAATCCTGCGTTGCCCAGGAGAAATAACTTATTTTTTATCACATTTTTTTCATTTTTTTTTTAATGAGATCGATTATACAATAAATTCATTTTTAAATTAATTTAATTTTAAATGCAAAATGCAGTTTCTTAAAAAAAAATACTCTCATGAATCAAATTAAGTGAAAATAGAATTTATACAAGCAACCTGTTTTCAGTGCTTACATTGCGAGCTATCTCTCTTACTCCTAGGGGGAGGGTGTATAGCAGCTGTGTTAGGAACATAATGCTGTATGGAAGTGAGTGTTGAGCATCCATCCAGTCCTAACTCGCCCGTCTTCATCATAGTGATAGAGCAATGATCAGATGGATATGCAATGATATCCTGTTGGTGAGGTTGAATATACAAAGCTTGATGAGCCCTTGACGGTCAGTTGACTACGTTGGTTTTGCCATGTCTTGGATATAAAAAAAATGCAGAGATCTTTACGTGAGACACCGACGGAAGGTGGGATGATCCAAGAAAACTTGGATGCAAGCCATCGACAAAGATCTTCGATAATGGAATTTGAAGAAAATCAATCCCCAAGATCGCCAAACTTGGAGACTGGGATTGCAGGCGGCTAGAAAACGTTAGACCTGTGTCCAAGGGAAATAAGATAAAATGGTTATCTGTGTACATTTTTGGACTGAAAAGAGTGTAAACTTTGTGGTGTTAAGCCCCCATTCAAGAGCTTTAAAATGGCAGAGTGGCTTAGTTGGTATCGACACGGACTGAGAACCTGGGTGTGCCAGGTTCAAATCCAAGTCATTCCACTGAAAACGCTTCCATCAAACCCACATGACACTTGTGTCTAATCTCCTGGAGGGGGGATAAATAGAAATCATATTAACACTTGTCAACGGGTGGCCTCGGCCTTGATAAAGTGGTGGTTTCTGTTTAATCTTTAAAAAAAAAAAAAAAAAAAAAAATGATCGTTTTTAAAGATATTAATCAACATAATTTTGTGTAATTCAATTATGATTTTAATCTCATTAAAATCCGAGGTGAAACAATTTAAGCTTGTGTTGGAGAATGTGCTCCCTTGAGGCCCTCTTTATTTATAACTAGCTCTACCTACCCGGCGTTGCTTGGGAGTCTTTTTAATTTCATTTTTTTCCACTTATTTTTATTTTAAAAAATAGGATTTTGAAAGTTAAATTTAATTAATATTACTGTACCGTTTAATCATTAAATTATAAATTGAACCCAATTGTTTATAAAACTATAACTAATTTTATTAAGGTACTGTTTAAATCTCTATAAAATTATTGGATGTAAATAGCTTCCAAGACTTTCAATCTTTTAACGCATGAGGATTTGCCAAACATTTTAGAGTTTAAATGCTTCCAAATTCCTTTCAGATTTCGAAGGATCACAAAGTAATTTATTTTTTTGTTTTCAACTTTGAACACAAGATTAAAATGGCTGTGACTTAATAGTGTTTATGTAACCCACAAAGGGAAAATGTAAGTAGTAAGTCTGGCTGCTTGTGTCAAAACAATGAATATTTCTAATAAGTTCTGGTTAAATACTATGAAAAGCCAACAGATATTATAGTGCACAACTAATTTTAGAATTAGAGAAGACTTACATAAACTACTGTCAATATGGAAACAGTTTGTAACGTTATGTCAGAAAGGAGGGTATTTATTCAGATTATTTCAGATGTTGTGAAAAAAAATTGAAACATGTGGTTTATAATATTCAAGCTACCTTTGATGAAACTGTCCCTTGGAAAACTAATAGATCAATATGTGAGAAAACCTCCGAGATGATAACTTTATCATTTGAAAATTTGTCAAAATAGATTGTTTCAAAATTACAGCTGCTGCTTCGTGAGAATTCAATGAATGCTTGTGTGTCTGAGCAAACTGTCACGCCAGTTAGTCATGGAAAATATGCTTGCACCAGCTGTGAAACATTTGCTGTGACACATCTAATTTGTCACAAAAGGAAGTGCATTCATCAATGAGAAGATGAAAACTGCACATCACTAGCCAAAATGTTTGCATACAAGGAAGTGCAGTCATCGATGAGAAGATGAAAACTGTACATCTCTAGCCAAAATGTTTGTATAAAAGGAAGTGCATTCGACAATGAGAAGATGAAAACTGCACATCTCTAGCACAAAATGTTGGCATAAAAGGAAGTGCATTCATCGATGAGACGATGAAAACTGCACATCTCTAGCCAAAATGTTTGCATAAAAAGAAATGCATTCATCGATGAGAAGATGAAAACTGTACATCTCTAGCCAAAATGTTTGCATAAAAGGGAGTGCATTCATCGATGAGAAGATGAAAACTGTACATCTCTAGCCAAAATGTTTGCATAAAAGGAAGTGCATTCGACAATGAGAAGATGAAAACTGCACATCTCTAGCACAAAATGTTTGCATAAAATGAAAGTGCATTCATCGATGAGACGATGAAAACTGCACATCTCTAGCCTAAATGTTTGCGTAAAAGGAAGTGCATTCATCGATGAGAAGATGAAAACTGCACATCTCTAGCCAAAATGTTTGCATAAAAGGAAGCGCATTCATTGATAAGAGGATGAAAACTGCACATCTCTAGCCAAAATGTTTGCATAAAAGGAAGGGCATTCATCGATGAGAAGATGAAAACTGCACATCACTAGCCAAAATGTTTGCATACAAGGAAGTGCAGTCATCGATGAGAAGATGAAAACTGCACATCTCTAGCCAAAATGTTTGCATAAAAGGAAGTGCATTCGACAATGAGAAGATGAAAACTGCACATCTCTAGCACAAAATGTTGGCATAAAAGGAAGTGAATTCATCGATGAGAAGATGAAAACTGTACATCTCTAGCCAAAATGTTTGCATAAAAGGAAGTGCATTCGACAATGAGAAGATGAAAACTGCACATCTCTAGCACAAAAATGTTGGCATAAAAGGAAGTGCATTCATCAATGAGAAGATGAAAACTGCACATCTCTAGCACAAAATGTTTGCATAAAAAGAAGTGCATTCATCGATGAGACGATGAAAACTGCACATCTCTAGCCAAAATGTTTGCATAAAAGGAAGTGCATTCATCGATGATAAGATGAAAACTGTACATCTCTAGCCAAAATGTTTGCATAAAAGGAAGTGCATTCATCGATGAGAAGATGAAAACTGCACATCTCTAGCCTTAATGTTTGCATAAAAATAAGTGCATTCATCGATAAGAAGATGAAAACTGCACATCTCTAGCCAAAATGTTTGCATAAAAGGAAGTGAATTCATTGATGAGCAGATGAAAACTGTACATCTCTAGCCAAAATGTTTGCATAAAAGGATGTGCAGTCATCAATGAGAAGATGAAAACTGCACATCTCTAGCTAAAATGTTGGCATAAAAGGAAGTGCATTCGACAATAAGAAGATGAAAACTGCACATCTCTAGCACAAAATGTTTGCATAAAAGGAAGTGCATTCATCGATGAGACGATGAAAACTGCACATCTCTAGCCAAAATGTTTGCATAAAAGGAAGTGCATTCATCGATGATAAGATGAAAACTGTACATCTCTAGCCAAAATGTTTGCATAAAAGGAAGTGCATTCATCGATGAGAAGATGAAAACTGTACATCTCTAGCCAAAATGTTTGCATAAAAGGAAGTGCATTCGACAATGAGAAGATGAAAACTGCACATGTCTAGCACAAAATGTTTGCATAAAAGGAAGTGCATTCATCGATGAGACGATGAAAACTGCACATCTCTAGCCAAAATGTTTGCATAAAAGGAGGTGCATTCATCGATGAGAAAATGAAAACTGCACATCTCTAGCCAAAATGTTTGCATAAAAATAAGTGCATTCATCGATAAGATGAAAACTGCACATCTCTAGCCAAAATGTTTGCATAAAAGGAAGTGAATTCATTGATGAGAAGATGAAAACTGTACATCTCTAGCCAAAATATTTGCATAAAAGGAAGTGCATTCATCAATGAGAAGATGAAAACTGCACATCTCTAGCTAAAATGTTTGCATAAAAGGAAGTGCATTCATCGATGAGAAGATGAAAACTGTACATCTCTAGCCAAAATGTTTGCATAAAAGGAAGTGCATTCATCGATGAGAAGATGAAAACTGCACATCTCTAGCCAAAATGTTTGCATAAAAGGAAGTGCATTCATCGATGAGAAGATGAAAACTGCACATCTCTAGCCAAAATGATTGCATAAAAGGAAGTGCATTCATCGATGAGAAGATGAAAACTGCACATCTCTAGCCAAAATGATTGCATAAAAGGAAGTGCATTCATCGATGAGAAGATGAAAACTGCACATCTCTAGCCAAAATGTTTGCATAAAAGGAAGTGCATTCATCGATGAGAAGATGAAAACTGCACATCTCTAGCCAAAATGTTTGCATAAAAGGAAGTGCATTCATCGATGAGAAGATGAAAACTGCACATCTCTAGCAAAAATGTTTGCATAAAAGGAAGTGCATTCATCGATGAGAAGATAAAAACTGCACATCTCTAGCCAAAATGTTTGCATAAAAGGAAGTGCATTCATCGATGAGAAGATGAAAACTCCACATCTCTAGCCAAAATGTTTGCATAAAAGGAAGTGCATTCATCGATGAGAAGATGAAAACTGCACATTTCTAGCCAAAATATTTGCATAAAAAAAGGGCATTCATCGATGAGAAGATGAAAACTGCACATCTCTAGCACAACATGTTTGCATAAAATGAAAGTGCATTCATCGATGAGAAGATGAAAACTGTACATCTCTAGCCAAAATATTTGCATAAAAGGAAGTGCATTCATCAATGAGAAGATGAAAACTGCACATCTCTAGCTAAAATGTTTGCATAAAAGGAAGTGCATTCGACAATGAGAAGATGAAAACTGCACATCTCTAGCCAAAATATTTGCATAAAAAAAGGGCATTCATCGATGAGAAGATGAAAACTGCACATCTCTAGCCTAAATGTTTGCATAAAAGGAAGTGCATTCATTGATGAGAAGATGAAAACTGCACATCTCTAGCCAAAATGTTTGCATAAAAGGAAGTGCATTCATTGATGAGAAGATGAAAACTGCACATCTCTAGCCAAAATGTTTGCATAAAAGGAAGTGCATTCATCGATGAGAAGATGAAAACTGTACATCTCTAGCCAAAATGTTGGCATAAGAGGAAGTGCATTCATCGATGAGAAGATGAAAACTGCACATCTCTAGCCAAAATGTTTGCATAAAAGGAAGTGCATTCATCGATGAGAAGATGAAAACTGCACATCTCTAGCAAAAATGTTTGCATAAAAGGAAGTGCATTCATCGATGAGAAGATGAAAACTGCACATCTCTAGCCAAAATGTATGCATAAAAGGAAGTGCATTCATCGATGAGAAGATGAAAACTGCACATCTCTAGCCAAAATGTTTGCATAAAAGGAAGTGCATTCATCGATGAGAAGATGAAAACTGCACATTTCTAGCCAAAATGTTTGCATAAAAGGAAGTGCATTCATTGATGGGACGATGAAAACTGCACATTTCTAGCCAAAATATTTGCATAAAAAGAAGGGCATTCATCGATGAGAAGATGAAAACTGCACATCTCTAGCCAAAATGTTTGCATAAAAGGAAGTGCATTCATCGATGAGAAGATGAAAACTGCACATCTCTAGCCAAAATGTTTGCATAAAAGTAAGTGCATTCATTGATGAGAAGATGAAAACTGCACATCTCTAGCCAAAATGTTTGCATAAAAGGAAGTGCATTCATCGATGAGAAGATGAAAACTGTACATCTCTAGCCAAAATGTTTGCATAAAAGGAAGTGCATTCATCGATGAAGCGATGAAAACTGCACATTTCTAGCCAAACTATTTGCATAAAAAGAAGGGCATTCATCGATGAGAAGATGAAAACTGCACATCTCTAGCCAAAATGTTTGCATAAAAGGAAGTGCATTCATCGATGAGAAGATGAAAACTGCACATTTCTAGCCAAAATATTTTCATAAAAAAAAGGGCATTCATCGATGAGAAGATGAAAACTGCACATCTCTAGCCTAAATGTTTGCGTTATAGGAAGTGCATTCATCGATGAGAAGATGAAAACTGCACATCTCTAGCCAAAATGTTTGCATAAAAGGAAGTGCATTCATCGATGAGAAGATGAAAACTGCACATCTCTAGCCTTAATGTTTGCGTAAAAGGAAGTGCATTCATTGATGAGAAGATGAAAACTTCACATCTCTAGCCAAAATGTTGGCATAAGAGGAAGTGCATTCATCGATGAGAAGATGAAAACTGCACATCTCTAGCCAAAATGTTTGCATAAGTAAAACTTTATACTAGCTGTCCCGACCCAGAATTTCTCTGAGTTATTGAAACTAAAAAAAAGTAAAGTGGTCGATCGTAATCAAGAGTGACCCAAAGGCTCCCTTTTCATTGGCTACTATATCTTGATGTAGGGGAGGGCATCACTCCTTTCCTTGAGTTACTCCATTTACTCTTGATTCTAACCTTATAATTCTAACACACTAACCATTAAGTCAGACTAACACCCACTTCATTTTATAATAGTGGACTCGTATCCTGGCTTTGCCCGAGAAAATTGAGAAACAGAAGGAGCTCATTCTGATTTTTGTTGAAGTTGGGGTCTGCGATCGCACTGAACGTCCATAGAAGGCACGGCAACAATATACAACAGATAAATGATGCAATTGTGGAATTTCCACGGGCCGCGCTAGTAATAATAAATAAACATAGTTCTGTATTTACTATTATTATCTGTTTATTATTATTACTATTATTTGTGCTCACTAGGAGTTCTCACACAGGTCATCACTAAAGATTACTCACTGATAATAACCGGTGGTGTTCCATAAAGTGTGGATGTCAACAAGTTTCCCCAAATTTTCCAGTATTTCCACCTCTTTCGATAATCATTGCAAATGATTTTGTGTTATCGCAACAGCCGCTTGCCATTAATTTCTTGTTGTCAACGACCATTGGTCTTCACTGTACAATATCAAATGTCAAGTCGTAAATGAACGAAGTGTTTTTAATTTTTTTTTTTGTTATTAAAATGTGGTTTAATTAAAAAAAAAAGAAGGTGATTGAAGCAATACAAAAATGAGTGCAACACCAGATTATTACACCTAGTTAACGATAATAACGAAAAAATAAATTGAATTGGCATGTAAAACGGAATAATAATTTTGCTTTCGGTATAAATTCATGTGTGAAAAGGAAAAAAGAAAAGTAATTTACTATTTCTACAGTAATTATAAAAATAACAATTTAAATGAGAGAAAAAGTGCACTTTATAAAAAGAAAAGAAATAGCTTCGTTTTCGTTTTTGATTATCCCTTAATTTTCACTGAATTAATATCATCGAATGGTTAGCAATATCGTAAAATAAACTGTCAGGCAGCATTTTAAAGTCTATAAAATTTAACTTTTATGCTAGCTTATCATCCATCATAACTATTTTTATTTTCGGCAAATAAAAGTAAAACATTTTTAGATGAAAATGTTTTTGCTTGTTTTCCGTTGTAATTATTCTTACTTAGTTTAAACTGAATTATTTGCATCCAACGGTTGGCACTATTGGAAAAGACTTTTTACTATTTTTAATTGTCTAGTCAATCATGAATATATTTGCATTGTCAATGAATCTGTGAAAGTTAATCGTATCTGCCTGCATAATTACATTTTTGTTTAAAATCTAATTTCAAATAAATTATAAAAGTCTGTGCTTTGTAATTGAAAAGAAAAATTTGGATAACTACGTACCCAGCGAATGTAGATGCCATTTTGAATTTTTCGTTTTTGACAAACAGTGAATCTATAAGTTTCTATTACTGAAAGATTTATCAGGTCTGATAGAATATGTAATCGATGAAATTGATTAGAATTTTTTTTAATATGTAAAGAATCACAAAATTTTTCTGTGATTCATTGGCTAAGCAGAATCAAATATCGATTTGTGGGATGCATTGGTATTTAGTCTTAGTTGGAAAATCTGACAGCTTAATTTTATATATTAGACTAGCTGTAATCCTGCATCTAAACAAGCAGAAGCCCTACTACACTGTCTCAAAGGAACGGCAAATTGCATTGGGCTTTATGTTAGCACAAACAAAACAGAGCATGTTCTTCTGAACCAACATGGAATTATCTCTTCCCTCAGTGGGACTTGTCTCAAAAATGTTGACGACTTGGTAGTAAAATTTCAGAGTGAACTAAAGATGCGAATCAGCAAGGCATGGGCTGGATTGGACAAGATGAAAGCGATCTGGAAGTCAAACCTTCCTACCAAGATGAAACATGACTTTTTTGGAGCCATTGTTACATCAGTTCTTGTATATGGAAGTAACACCTGGACTTTTACAAAACAATTAAAGAAGAAAATTGATAGTGTGTACACGAGAATGCTAAGAGCTGTTCTTAACATTTCCTGGAGACAACACCCCAACACAGCAACTCTATGGACACCTTTATCAGATCTCAGCCTTGATCAGAAATTGGAGAACCAGATTTGCGATGTTCTTTTGTGAATGCTAAAAAAGGGATGTGGGGAGACTGCACAGAACCTACATGAAGCAACTAGCAAAATACCCACAATGCACCTATGAAGACCTACCAGGTGTGATGGAGGATAGAGCAAGCTGGCATAACTCTCATGGAGAATCTGTGACACTAGCACAACTAGATGATGATTCTATTTATCTTCCTCCCACAAGGTAAGATGTGACACAAGGTCGGGAAAGTGGGAAAAAACCAGCGCTCGAGAATTTGAGCAATCTGGCTGTTTAAAAATTGCCTGGGCAGTCCCGTCGGTATTCCCCAGTAGGGGCGCCTCAGGCGATTAGCAATAAACAACCCCCTCTCAAAAGGTGAGAAGGCAAAGCCTGGGAGGGTGCACCTCCTAGAACTGCACAGGACGGGCAACCGATAGACCGGCGCAAATCCAGACCCGAAGGCCCGGACAATACCGGTTTATTGGGCGGGGTAAAAAAACCATGGCTGATGTTTGCACATTTTTTAAGTTTTACACATAAAGAAGTAAAAGTTAAGTGTTTATTGTTTGCTTATTTATATAAATATTTGATTAATAATTAAGTTTAAAATAATGAGTAAGTTACATATAGGCGAAAAACACATACACATGCATTATCGTCTTCAGAAAAAGATTCATATGACTTTTTAGAAATCCCATAAATACTTCCATTTTATTAAGTCTTAAATGTAGTCCAGCATTGCGTGGATGAAGACAGATTGGTCGGAGTAGAGCCCAGAAAAGAGTAATTATAAATATGATCTCAGTGAAATGACGTTTGTTATTTAAAATCGATTTATAAAAAAACCATAGAGTTTTCATTAATTGTAATTTTGATTTGAATTGAGTTGAATAAGCAAAAAAATTAATCTTTTTTTTTCTTTGGTCAGCTGTATATTCATTGAAAGGAGCCTATCATAGTTTCTTAAGGTAATTTAGAAAGAGGCAAAATAGTATGTGTAGTTGTGCCATTAAATGAACCATGTAAGCAAAAAAGGTTGTTTTTTATGAGAAATAAGTATGGAAAAGAAGAAAAATGATAGTGTTTCTCCATTTCAGCAAAATAATAATAGAAATGTTCTAATGGAATTGAAAGGTTGATAGAAACAAAGAGAAATGTTAAGGTTGCGAGTTCAAATGACGACCTCGGCGTCAAAATTATTTATTGTTTATTTAGTTGTTAAGATGTGTCCTAATGTATGTCTTATGTTTCTGACTTAGAAATTAAGTAAATAGTATTTACCCCCCCCCCCCCCAATGTTACATTTACAAAAATTCTCGCCGACGGACAGACAGACAGACAGACAGAGAAGCTCTTCGTTATATTATATTCAACGCATTCAAGGATACCAGATATACCTGCCTTCTGATTTGATTCATCAACATATCCGTTTTTTGTTGCAAATGTCATGATTGTTTTAAAATGTCGACACCATTTATGAAGGTCAAGCAAGTAACTTCAATGAACACCGAAATTTATAAGTTTAAAGATATTACATATTAGTTGGCACATCAGATCCTATCAGAATAAAAAAATATATATATTTTATTCAAGTTATTGATCTGTAATAAAAGAAGAAATTGTATTAATATTACTAATTAATAGTATTAATGAATATTATTAGTGAGAATTGCTGCCGATAGTATAATTGACTTCCATCTTTAATTTACATTTGCTGATGAAAAATGTTTCTTTGGAAAATATTTTCCGATCAGAATAAGTTGTATTTGCAAATAAGTATAATTTAATGTTATTGTTCTTAATAACCTGCACCACTATTTAACGGAAAAAGAAGGCTAGACAGAATCAAATATGGATTCTTTAGATGCAATCCTATTTAAGTTTAAATTAGGAAATCTGGCCGACTTTTATATATAAGATAAATATGCTGCTCTACTTGCTATTAAGCATTATCATATAAACAGAGTAAGGATTCACAGAATTGTTTATCCAATGAACATACTATACACATGTTATTTCTTACTGCACTGATGCGTCATAGACGACGAAACAGCTGTGTCTGTGGATTACTAAATTTATTTATATATATATATATATATATATATATAAATGAAAGGAAAAACAAAACACTGACATCTCAACGTTTCACCCTTATGTAGCAAAAGCTTTTTCAAGAGTGTGAGACAAGAAAAGTTGAAAAAGTAGCTAACACAAACGAGAAGAATTGCTTGGGAAAAAATATTTATGGAAAATAGAGAACATCAGAATCTATTCACTGGGACATATAATCAGTAAAATCCAGAGGAGGGGCGAGTATAAGAAAAAGTCAATAATAATAATGAAAATTGCGTTGGATTTCTCCAATATAGACTTTGTCGCAAGCTTGGTAGTGAATAGAGTATATACCAACTTTAGATATAGGTGTTGAATTTAGTAATTTTGGGAATAATATCCTGTATGGCAGACAAAGTTACCTGACCTATCCTAGCTTGTTAAATTATAAATGGATGTGTTATTGATGTTAGTGGGTAAGACTAAATGTGTGTTTAATATTGGCTAATGGGTGTATTTCCGTTGTTTACCTTTCGAGTAAATGTGGAGAACTTTCTTTTTTGTATAAAATAAGTGTAATATTGCAAAGTTTTGTTCAATATGTTTAAATCAATCATCTAAATGTTAGTTCTGCATATTCTAACTGCTTGTAAGTAGAAGCCAATTATTATGCCTATCTTAATTCTTGGTGTGAATAAAAATGTACGTAATCATTTTTATTGGTAGGTTGATGGTAAATCTTAGTTTACTATTGTCTTTTGTCAGTAAGTACTTTTATTTGAATATTTAACTTTCTATATGAAAGAAAGTCAACCGTCTTTGTTGATTATGAGTCTTTTATAGTTGTTAAATGAATCAAATAGTTATAAAACTACAATTAATTTTGTTAATGTTATGACGTTTTAGGATTTATTTTATCTTATAATAGTCAGGTTTACGACTTTGTGTACATTTCTTTTTTCACTTTTATAGTCTAAGACCTGATATTAAAATTAAAAATCATACCATTTAGACTTTTCAAGAGGGTTTTCTAATTTAATATCATTTCCTTACAGCTGGAAACAAATGTAACATTTACCTTTTCAAAAAACGAAAACATTTAAGACATTTAGCAAGAAGAAAAAAGTGAATGGAGCAGGGGGAATAAAAAGCCCCAAAAAGAATGAGATCCTTCTGGCCTGGTTGAGTAAGCTGGACAATGCTCAGGCGGATTTTGCTTGTATTGGTTTAGCAGTGCTTGGTGATGTTGGGTGCCTGAGCGATGTCATTACGCTTCCTCTGGTTTGCAGCACTGGTGTATCAGATGTATGAGAATCTCCAGGTGTTGGTTATGGGGATTCAGCAAAGCACTGGGAATGGGGACTGGAATTGCAGATGTTCTAAGTTTCCTTTGGAATCTGTGATTTCGTAGAGTGATTCTGCCTGACCCATCAATCCTGATCCAGTACTGACAATTAAAGTGTTGTGACAACTTAGCCTGTTTTGTCCCATCGACGATTGTTTGGGCAATGTATTAAAACTCTTTCCCCTTCTCGGAGTAGGCATAGAGTATGCGCTGTGCGGTTGTACCGCTCGGTGAGGTGAGCGTTGCATTGAGATAGGCTGAGACTCCACGTCTAGAGGGATACAGTGATAACCATCCATTGGATCCAAGACGGTTTTTTTGTTAGCTTCTCACTTGCAAATGTGACAGCAGAGGTTTTGGCTGAGCCGTCAGTGATCTCTGCTTTGATAAGGTAATGTTCCCAATGTTCAAGATCCATGCATCGTGTTCATGGCGCTATATTGAATTCATTCGTAGCATAATATTGAACTCAGTAGTCTGTGCTCAACTGTCTGACCAGTTGGGCTACAAATATTTATTTCTAAAATATTTACAAAAGTAAATAATAATAAAAAACATGGCACAAGGCCAAAAAGAGAGAAGGGAGAGTTAGATTAGTATTGACTAACTATTGGTGACTAATCTAACTTATTTAGTTTCATTTATCTCCGTCATTCACCAAAATATCTCATTTATACTTAACATTCACACCTGACTATCTTACTTAAAACTCATCTGTATAAACAATATGCAATTGAAGGTTTGGGCAATAAAAATTTTATATACAAAAAAGTAGATTATATACAATGAAAAAATTGTGTTAGCAAAAAGCCCCCCCCCCTCCATTTCTAGAAATGTGGCAGATAAGCAGATTTGTCTGTCGAAAAAGGTGATGCAGGCCCCACCACTTTATTTAAAAGCCACACCTCCTTGTGAAATTTCAAAAGTTGACCTATATCTCTGGCAAATCAATCTGTCACCTAATTAGGGGTGGGTTTGGGGAATTATCAAAACAAAATAGGGAAACTCACCTTTCATCAAAGGTCATGGAAGGGAGTTTTACCTTCTCAGCCCTAATATGCACCTTCATGCAATGTTTGAAGATCTGAATAATGCAGAGAGAAGCAAATGTCTCTCTCCTGTAAACCACTTGCATACATGTCGACCATACTACCTCTCTCATAACTGCTAATAAACTCAAAATAACATAACGTTTTTCCTTATCCATTGTCAGAGTCCGATTGCTAGACATTAATATATTCCAGTTCAAAAAGCCTCACATGAAGCCTTCGATCAACCTGAGTCATGGCAGTACAATAGGGCAACAGAGACAGAACATTTCTTATCATCGCATAGGCCAAAGATGCCTTTTCGTTATTGAAGCATCTTAACCCAGGCACCCATGCCCAAATCGTGTGAACCTCAGCCTTCATCAAACAGAGCTCCACAATTCTATTATCTCGAACGGATCCCCTCACTATAATCCAAGATAATGGCTTTCTATCACCAGTAAGAAGAACTTTAGACACTCGTGATAAAAAGAGCACTCACCTCAAGGCAACCTGTGTGTCTTCCCCTCGGGCAAGTGCCACCATTTTCATCATTAGGTGTATACATTCAATCCAGATAGTAAAACCATAGTGTATGTTGACGCATCTCAATGCTTGGCATACCTAGACCACCCTCAGAAGGATGTATGTAACAGATCTAATGACGAACCATAGGAATCTACTTAAGCCATAAAAAACTCGAAAAGAGTCTGCTGAAAATCAAGGATGATCGGATAGATGTGCAAAACACATTAATAAAAGATTTCTAAAAGACTTTCAATATTTTTAACAAATTTTTACTCTAGCTGAAGATCAGGGCCAAACCAGATGCCAAGTAGCCTGCAAGATCCGTCAGTCTAGCTAAAGGGCCCCTGTAGAGAAACACACTTGTTGTAGTTAATTTTGGCCCCTTTTACCGTTTCATACGTTCTGATTTCTCTCTCGATGGCACTGCTCGTGAGAAGCACTGTGATGTCGTCTGCATAGGCAGAGTACTTTAATAAGATGCAAGCACCTGTCAAAGCGATCCCTCATATCATCCAGATTAAAAGAAGAGTTCCACCACAAGCACATAGAGCATCGGTGAAAGTGGACACCCCCTGACGAATAGATCTGGACAGATCAAAAGGCTTCAACCTCAAACCATTCACTTCCACTAGTGCATCAGGGTTCACATACAAAAAGTGAATCCAGGATCGAAACTGCGGGCTGAATCCCGCAGCCGAGAAGACAGTCTCCAAGTACCAATGATCAACTCTATCAAATGCTTTAGACTGATCTAATTGATCAGCACTGCTTCAGTGTTGACTTTGTCAATGATCAAGCATATTGCATGCAAATTATCCTGTATTCACAAGACTGTTCGGGGCAAATCAGACAAAGCAGGACAACCTGCAGACGATTTGCTAAAATCTTGGCCCAAATATTTAACTCTGTGTTTAACATCATTAAGAGACTAAAATTACTAATTCCATTCCAACCAGCTTCACAATCCCCTTGATAAAGTAATGAGGAATAGACCTGTTCCTACACCAAGAGTTAAATAAAACAACCAGCAAAAGTAGAAAGATGTGTGACAACCTTAAATACAGTTTGTAGGGCAAACCATCAATCCCAGGAGCCTTATCCTACCGGGCCTGTTTTAGGGCCTCCAAGACTTCATCTTCTTTCATGCAAATTTCGTACCCGGCCATTTCAGTCGCCCCAAGACAAGCAAAGTCAGCTAAATAGGCTTCAAAATGCACTAAGGACAAATCGGACTGCCGGGTGAAGAGCTTGTGAAAATAAGAACGAAATGCATATGGTCCGAGTAAACTATATTATGAAAACTTGGACACTTTAATAATCCTACATCGACTCTTCTAATTACGAACCGGTCAATGTAACTCTAGAGTTGTGCGGAACCAGAGCCATGCCCACCAGTCCAAGTCCATACTCTATCACAGGGTTTCTCATTTCAGAATTTATCTATAAGATCAAACTTATTGATAAAATTGTGAAATGCTATGGCATCTCGATCAAGGTTAGCACTCCTATAAAGATTTCTTTTGTGATCTAAATTGGGATCCAGGACCGCATTCCAGTCTCCTGCTAAGATAACCATTCGAGAAGTATTCATGAACTGCTTGATTTGCCGAAAAAATGTAGCAAGCCTCAGAATGGATATGAGGCCCACAAACCTTGATAAGTCGAAATGGTAGCATTCAAAATGCAAAGTCTCCTTTATGGATCAAAGAAGCAAGGGAAAACAGACACATCTAAGGAGCTACAAACAAATAAACTGAAAGAACATTAAAAAGTCGGTTTATATAAAGGCTGGAATGTTCGATTATGCTCAGATTGTCAAGTCCATTCTCTGAGTTTTGATTGGCTGCTAGTTCATGAATGAATAATATTTTAGGAAACGTCTTGTTTAAATTAAGAAGCAATATTTGCGTATCAAATATTGAAACATTCTATGCCGGTAAGTGTCAATTTTATTCTACGTCAGCGTTGATGAGTTATTGCTGACATTTCAAAATTTCAGATGTCAGACTCGGTTAAAACAAAAGTGATGCATGATGACCCTCTCCTACCAAATATCCAAATTTTTGTGTACTTTAACACATCACTCAATTATTCCTGGGCCTAACTAATAAAACAACAACTTTTAGGCAAAATTTAACTTTATTCATCAACAAAGTCTCCTTTTAAGGTGATACACTGATTCCAATGTTTCTCTAACAATTCAATGCCATTTTTTGTAGATCGATTTGTTTTTGGCCTCAAAATATGCCTCAATTCTGGACATCACTTCTTTATTGGAGCCAAATCTCTTCCCTGGAGCAATTTATTTATGTCTGCAAACAGCCAATAGTCACTGGGGGCCAGATCTGGAAAATAGGGTGGTGCAGAAACAATTCGAAGTGCAATTCATGTAGTTTTGACATTGTTGTGATCAACTTGTGACACTGTGCATTGTCTTTGTGAAAGAGCGCTTCTTTTTTTTCATTTGTGATCGTTTTTTGATGATTTCTTCCAAACGCAACAATAATTTTATATATAAAAGTCGCTATAGATGGCGCTTTCTTGCTTCAGGTAATTGATAAGCAAAATACCTTGTGCATTCTAAAAGATGGAGGCCAAAACTTGCCTGCTGATGTTTGCATCATTGGACGGCTTTCATCTGCTGCTGTCCACTCAGCAGTCAATTTGATTTCAAAATTAAGTAATGGATCCAAGTTTCCTCCATTGTCACATATTAATGCAAAAACTCCTTTTATTGTGTTGCAATGGTTGCTCTGAATTGCCGACACATCATTCTTTTTTATTGACTGTGAGCAAATGCGGCACCCACATTGTATACAGCTTTCTCATTGACAAATATTCATGCCAAATAGTGAATACGCTGCCTTCTGATATCTTCAACTCCTTTGCTATCTCACGCAACTTCAATTTACGATCGGCCAAAATGAATTTGTGGATTTTTTTAATTTTCCGGGACAACTGCCAAATTTGGATGACTTGAGCTTAGAGCATCATTTATGTCTGTACGGCTACATTTAAGTCAGTATACTACCTCTGCACCGTTGTTTCCGACAGAATAAAGTCTAAATAACATTTATCAAGCCATTGCTTTGTTTGAATAGTATTTTTCCTATCAGAATGCACTTATTGAGTGATGTGTTAATAATTATTACTAGTAAAAGATGTTTTTTTCTCAGGAGTCAAAGTGTTTGGTTTTCTAACCTCACAAATTATTCAGTATGGTGGCATAAGTAACTATTGAGCATATGTTCCACTGTTATCTTACCATCTTTCAGTACATTTCAGCTGGGGTTACCAGATCAGGCTGTCTGAAAATACTGGCTTCCTGACTTGAAATGCACCAAACATTGATGTTATTGTTTTTTTCCTTTTCCTATGCAAAACTCAATCATATTCTGCAAAGTCAAAAAGAAAAAGAAAAACAACAATTTTCCTTGACAAAACAACCAAACGAAACACCATGAATAAATATTTGAAGATATAAAGAACTTGAAGCATAAAAACTTTTATCAAAATGATGGGTTTTGTCATTAAATAACTTGAAAAGGGTTGACATGCTGTAAAACAAAACAACCAAATCGGTAGGTTTGAAAAATTGTTCTTACACATTATATAGTGCGAAACACCAAAAGTAAAAATGTTGGAATGAATGTTATGAGCAATGTCTTTTTGTTTACGAAGAGGAAAAAGACATTAGAAAAAAATCATTGCATGATTTCGTTTCTACTAAATTCCAACGACTGCTATGGACACAACGAAAGTAAAAAGGTTAGATGTTTCTCATAAAATTTGTTAGGTTTTTTCATCAGTGGAGAAGAGGGAAAATGTATTAAAAATTATTGTTTAATTTCACTTGTACTAAATTCCAAGGTTGTCATAGACACAGGGTGGCAATGCAGATAAGCTCCCAATGCCCCAAATGCCACGCATCTCCAACATCCTCTGACCTGCTCATGTTGCTGAGAAAGAAGGGTTGCAAAATTACTACTACTACTGATAAAAGGGCTGAATTCAGGTTACCTGGTGCCTGAAAACCAAGATGAGGCTTATTTCATTCTGGGAACAACTTAAAACTAACTGTAATGACATTCACCCGGGGTGGGTTGAGCCAGCTTTGGAATCAACAGCTTCTGGTTGCTTGCACCTCTGCATCTGTGGAGACTCTACAGCAAGCGCAAGTATGTTCAAAATCTGATGAGTTTCTGCGCTGGTAACAGGCGGCCTGTGGTTGGTGTCCCCTTGCATTTGTGGATAATCGGTGGCATGAATGGGTATATAACCTGTCTCTGGGTTACTAATATATGGCGTAATTATGTTTACACACCAGTTCTCATTAGATCACCAAAGTTAAACGACGTTGAGCCTGGTCAGTACCAGATGGGTGACCATTTGGGAATACTAGGCGCTGTATATTGGAGGATGTCGACACCTCCTTTCAAGATCTGCAAAATCTAACATCATTTCTCTGACTAGGATATACATGTGACTGGGGACCGCTTGTGAATTTAATATTTCCTAGAAAGTTCCTCCTTTACAGGAAGATGGCTCAACTCGTCTAGGGTAAATGTCGCTTCGTTTCGTTACCAACAGTGGCATACAGAGGAGAACTGGTTTCGTAGTAACCAGTATAATCGTATAACACTTCAAATAATTTAATCGACACAAACAGCTTATCTAAGAGATGGAAAACTTTCATTGGCTTGTGGTCATACCCACTTTGGGAATCAACTCTGAAGATAAATCCAGAGCCAGTTTTCAGGGCAGTCCGAGGTTGTATATAGCAACGGCACTGATCACTCCAACTAAGAGCAATTCGATAGTCTTCTGAGACTGACAGATACCTACCTACCTAGTGTATAGTTAGACAACCTGTTTCATTAAATAAGATAGACATCACATGTCCTTTTGATCCGTTGATCATTCTTGGCAAAATTCTAACAAACTTTCATAAGGGAAGTAAAATATTTTTCCAAAAGTCACGTTGTTTTCTTGACTTTTTTTTTCACTTTCTCTTATTTTTGAAGCTTTTGTTTTTTACCACCAAGATTTTCGGGTTGTTCACATTTTATCGCCTAAAAAAAAAGGTAGAATCTCATTTTTAGCATAGAGTTCTCATGTACAAATATACTGAAATATTTTAAAAATTTTTAGGTGATTACCTAAAAATAAAAATCAGCAAGGGGGATAACTCATTTTAATTGAAGAATATTATAAAACTGGTGCTTTCACAGATTAGGACCCACGCTAACTTTGGGTCCTAATCTGTGAAAGTACCATAAAAGTTGTCTAGCTTAAGTTTTAACATGTGCAAACAAATAAAACTTAAAACAAAAATGACTTTACTGTACCATGGGCAATGGCAAATGAAAGCATATAGGAAAACAGTTTTAAGAAACAAACGTTGATTCACTTTAGTATAAATAGTTCATATTTTTCTATTTGTACATTTTTAAGTGTGTAGCATGGAACAAGCCCAACTACTACTCTCAAGATTGGAAGTGTCAGCAGAAATCTGTATACTAACTGTAAAAAGACGGAAAATATATATTCCGTCTTTTTACAGTTAGTATGCTGTTCAAGCAGAATGAGACGGATTTAAAACCACTATGTGGTGAGATATTGAAACAAGTGCATAATTTCAAATATCTTGGTTCGTGGATTGCAGATAGCCAAAAAGACATGGCAGTTCGAATCTGGCTGGCATGGAAGGCACTAAACAAGTTAGACAAGATTTGGAAATTAAAACTGAAAAGCGAACTTAAAATCTAGTCGTTCAGATCCACAGTTGAAAGTGTTTTGCTGTATGCGGCAAAAAGCTGGACCCTTACAAATGAAATGTGCAAAAGACTATATGGTACCTATATCAGAATGTTAAGAGCAGTCGTAGGTGTCACTTGGATGACAAACAACAATCGATATGGAGAACTGAGTAAAATAACAGCAGGGCTCATATATATATATATATAGCAGGGAAGTACAAACCTAACAAATCTAAGTGATGCAACCTCTGCACTCTGGAATCTTACAATATAGTTATGTCTAAGGACAGATTATTGAATAAGAAACAGGAGATGGTTCAGAATTGTTTGCATAGAACCGCATATATTCTCTCTTGTCACAAACCTGTATAGATACCTGAGGTATAAATTCCCCATCAGTGTAAATTAAAGAATTATTAACAGTATATGGAACATTTAAGATAAGGTAGATAAAAACACTGAATGCATAAGGGTTTGTTAAGTTCCATTGCCTCCTTTGAAGGAGAAGTGTAGTCGTGTCTTTGTTTGTTGGCTGCTGATTTGATTGATTACTGGGGGGGGAAATATTGACATTCTGATTAATATAGCTCACTGGTCAGATCCCAGGAAAGAATTTTGATTTTGAGCATGTATAAATGATTTTGCATGCGAACATGAATCATGTGACCGCTATTTTCGCTATTTTGTATTTTCCAGCCTCTTTTTGTAAAGGAATATGATTGCTTTTTTTAGATATTGTTTTTTTGGGGCGTGGCTTGTGTATTTTCGCTTACGCAGTTGCTTAATAAATAGGATGAAAAAACATGTTAATCCTGTGTTCTTGGTTTAAGTAAAGACAACTATTGACGAGCCAAATACAATTGACCTTATTTCTATCATCTCGGTTGGTGGTCAGCTCTGTCTTTGATTTATAAGGATTAGTAAAACAACATTAAAAAGTTACATCTTTATTTGAAAAGCTTATTTGACTTGAAATGCTTGAACTGATCAAGTCGAACTTAAACATCATTGTTGACCTTTTTGTGTTTAAAAGAAAAAAAAAAAATTGGCCGCATATGTCGTGCTTATCTGTAGAATATTAATATTTTTCTTTTTGCTGAGTATTATTTGGATTATTTAGACTAATACTGGTCCCATCCTTGATGTCTGTGTGTATCTGTCTGTTTATAGAAAGACAGACTGGGGAGATTCTCTCAAATATTAAACATTTATATACGTGTGGAAATCTTATATGAACATAATGGGATTAGTCCTGACACTCTACATACACTTTAAAAGAATTTCTTTTAACATCTTGAACGAGAAATAGAAAGATAATTATGAGTGTTATATAAAAAGGGGACTAAACCAATGTTCTAATTGCTCAGTTGAAGAGGACTCAGACTGACAACATCGACTTTTGTTTCGATCCTGCAGCAGATTTTTTTTTTCATTAAAAAAAAAGAAAACCCTATTAACTTTTTTAAAATATAAAAAATTGTAAGTGGAAATCATCTTAACTTTGAGTATATTTAGTACTTAACGCATCTATGTAATCTTGTTTGTCTCTACTTCTCTCTCTCCCTCTCCCTTTCTCTCTCCCTCTTTCTTACTCTCTCCCTCTTCCTTTCTCTCTCCCTTACTCTCTCCCTCTCTCTCTCCCTCTCTCTCACTCTCCCTCTCCCTCTCCCTCTCTCTCTCCCTCTCCCTCTCCCTCTCCCTCTCCCTCTCCCTCTCTCTCTCCCTCTCCCTTTCTCTCTCCCTCTCCCTAACTCTCTCCCTCTCCCTCACTCTCTCCCTCTCCCTAACTCTCTCCCTCTCCCTCACTCTCTCCCTCTCCCTCTCTCCCTCTCACTCTCTCCCTCTCCCTCACTCTCTCCCTCTCCCTCACTCTCTCCCTTTCTCTCCCTCTTCCTTTTCTCTTCCTCCCTTTCTCTCCCTCTCCCTTTCTCTCCTTCTCCCTTTCTCTCCTTCTCCCTTTCTCTCCTTCTCCCTTTCTCTCCTCCCTTTCTCTCCCTCTCCCTTTCTCTCCCTCTCCCTTTCTCTCCCTTTCTCTCTCCCTTTCCCTTTCTCTCCCTCTCCCCCTTTCTCTCTCCCTTTCCCTTTCTCTCCCTTTCCCTTTCTCTCTCTCTCCCTCTCTCTTCTTTTCTCTCTCTCCCTCTCTCTTCTTTTCTCTCTCTCACTCTCTCTTTTTTTCTCTCTCTCACTCTCTCTTTTTTTCTCTCTCTCACTCTCTCTTTTTTTCTCTCTCTCACTCTCTCTTTTTTTCTCTCTCTCACTCTCTCTTCTTTTCTCTCTCTCTCCCTCTCTCCCTCTATATTTAGATCTATATGATAACAAAGATTTCTGTGTGTGTTTGTCAGTCCTTTCATATATAGACACGTCAGAGAATGTTCCTAAAAGATAAACGTTTATAAGCGTGTAGAATTTTCATAGTAAATTCATGGTATTAGTCCAGACACTTTAAGTTACGAGCCATGTTCTAACATTTTGCACACAAATTAGCAATATAATTATGATTTTTATTTGAAAACATGACTTATAAATATTCAGATTATTGAATAAGAAACAGGAGATGGTTCAGAAATGTTTGCATAGAACCGCATATATTCTCTCTTGTCACAAACCTGTATAGATACCTGAGGTATAAATTCCCCATCAACTTAAATTAAAGAATTATTAACAGTATATGGAACATTTAAGATAAGGTAGATAAAAACACTGAATACATAAGAGTAGATAAGAACATAAACATTTAGGATAAATAAATAAACTGAAAACTTAAGATAAGGAACAGGAATATTGTGGATTATGAAATACTAAATATAGATGTGATCATATACAGAATAAATAGGGGCAGTGCCATAGGTTAAACTAATACTATGTACAAGCAATGGACAGAAGGGTAGATTATAAGTAAGATAGGAGGGGAATATCCGAGGTCGATCGCTAATAGAAATGAAATAGAGTATAGTCGGCAATTAAGATAATTAAGGGATGGTTTTTAGGAACTTAGAAACGGCTAGCATCTAATATGAACGCAACTTAAATGATTTTTTTTTATATGTGTGTGCGTAGCCGGCGTAAACCATCCAATGGGGGAAATAAAGAAAAACAAGTTTTTCCATATACGTTCTGTTCTACTTAAATGTTCAATGTAGATAGGGAGGTATAAGGCTATGAATTGAATATGCTCTAATATAGATATATACATGCACTTGCCATATTAAGATTGTCATGGTAGGCATATGATGGGAGAACCTTTTCTTTTTTTTTTTACTGATTACTCAAGGTATCTCCTAATCTATATATAACCCCTCCCGAAAATACATTTCTGGGGGTGACTATTCTAACAGTAGGGAGGGAAGTACTCTCTATCAGTTTTTGATTTCTAGGCCTGAACCATATAGTAAGATAAAACACTAACCAATTTAATAGTATCTATGAATACATAATAATAGTGTTTTAGAGTGGTTGAGGTTCGGTAGTATAGGTAGGGAGGGGGGACATTTAATCCAAGCTATTTTTTTCCATCTTATAAATCACCCAGATATTCTCACGAAAATAGCCCAAATCATTTCCACAATATACATGCAACAATTGTTGACAATTGATGGGCGTGTGCAAGTTTTCTTAGATAATCTACCATAGAATTGCAAATAAGATTACAACATGAAGAAAAATTAATGTGAGGCAATAATTATGAATACAGAAAATAAAAACTTATCTACACGTAATATTGCTTATAGTATAATTCAAAAGGGAAGCTTAGATGTTCAGAATAACTTGGAGAGCCAAAATGTAGTGATATATGTAGTTTTTAGAAGTAATAAAAATTAATATGCTTTATTGAAAAATAGTCATCCAACGCCTAAACGTTACCTATTAGTAGGTAACAGCATCCGACAGGGAAAATATCTCAAATATATAGGTTTCGTTATAAAAAAATCATAAATAACATAACAACTTTAGGTGACATTCGTAAGTTTAGAATCTTGATATTTTAAAATTATATCCCATTGTGAAGAGCGCAAAATTATAAAGGAATTTTTACATAAAGATTAGAAAATGTGCCTTATTTTAAATAGGAACTAATATGGTATTATAACCAACTTAAATGTTAGGGAATAAGGGGAAAAAACAACATTTAAATGGAATACATAATTTGTATTAACTCGTATGAAGTAAATAGATACCCACAATATTAATGAAGTAAATTATGCCATTAGAATTATCTTTGAGTAAATTTAAGCATTTTATAGATAAACAATAAGCATCACTTGATAGAATAGAAGAATTAAACTAAATTAAAATTACTGGAATAGGTTATGTGATTTATGTTGCTAACTCTGAATTGTCGTTTCAAGATGGCGGACTTCTGAGGGTCGCACATGAGTTCAGTTTTCCATTTGAACGTTTGTCTATCATGTCATACTACAGTGTATAATTTTTTCAAATTAAGAACTTTTTTATGTACTTTCTGACGAACTTGAGGCAGACAGATCTAATATTGACATAATAATGTTGGTTGGTTTAATTTAAGCGAAACGATTCGTAAAAAAATTTGCACTAAAATGTATCTGTTTTGAAAATGTTTTATAAGAAAAAAAAGTCTTTGCCTTTGGAATATAAATGAACTTAGCTTACTTAGATATATATATATATATATATATATATATATATATATATATATATATATATATATATATATAAATTTACAAAGGTATGAAATATATTTAGTAGGAATGAATTGCCCGTGTGTGTGACTTTGAAAAATTAAGTTATTTTTTATTTGTAGAAATTCAAATTGAGAACACTGAATTGGTTTCTATAAGAAGTGTGTATGTATATGTTTGCTTTCTGTCAGTGTGAGTATGCGTGTGACAATGTGTAAGTTCAGTAGGCATCGTAGACAGTGTGTGTGTATATGTGCTTGCCTTTGTTTAGTTGGTGAGAGTATATACATGAACTTGTGTGTAAGTGAGTTCAGTAAACGATGTGCATATATGCTACTTTTTGTCAGAGCATGATATGTGTGGTGTAAAAGTAAGGGTTTGTTGAGTTTCATTGCCTCCTTTGAAGGAGAAGTGTAGTCGTGTCTTTGCTTGTTGGCTGCTGATTTGATTGATTACTGGGGAAAATATTGAAATTCTGATTAATATAGCTCGCTGGTCAGATCCCAGGAAAGAATTTTGATTGTGAGCATGTATAAATGATTTTGCATGCGAACATGAATCACGTGACCGCTATTTTCGCTATTTTGTATTTTCCAACCTCTTTTTGTAAAGGAATATGATTGCTTTTTTTAGATATTGTTTTTTGGGGGCGTGGCTTGTGTATTTTCGCTTAACAGTTGCTTAATAAATAGGATGGAAAAACATGTTAATCCTGTGTTCTTGGTTTAAGTAAAGACAACTATTGACGAGCCAAATACAATTGACCTTATTTCTATCATCTCGGTTGGTGGTCAGCTCTGTCTTTGATTTATAAGGATTAGTAAAACAACATTAAAAAGTTACATCTTTATTTGAAAAGCTTATTTGACTTGAAATGCTTGAACTGATCAAGTCGAACTTAAACATCATTGTTGACCTTTTTGTGTTTAAAAGAAAAAAAAAAAATTGGCCGCATATGTCGTGATTATCTGTAGAATATTAATCTTTTTCTTTTTGCTGAGTATTATTTGGATTATTTAGACTAATACTGGTCCTATCCTTGATGTCTGTGTGTATCTGTCTGTTTATAGAAAGACAGACTGGGGAGATTCTCTCAAATATTAAACATTTATATACATGTGGAAATCTTATATGAACATAATGGGATTAGTCCTGGCACTCTACATACACTTTAAAAGAATTTCTTTTAACATCTTGAACGAGAAATAGAAAGATAATTATGAGTGTTATATAAAAAGGGGACTAAACCAATGTTCTAATTGCTCAGTTGAAGAGGACTCAGACTGACAACATCGATTTTTGTTTCGATCCTGAAGCAGGTTTTTTTTTTCATTAAAAAAAAAATACCTTTATTAACTTTTTTTTAAATATAAAAAAATGTAAGTGGAAAACATCTTCATTTTGAGTATATTTAGTACTTAACGCATCTATGTAATCTTGTTTGTCTCTACTTCTCTCTCTCCCTTTCTCTCACTCTCTTCCTTTCTCTCACTCTCTCCCTTTCTCTCACTCTCTCCCTTTCTCTCACTCTCTCCCTTTCTCTCACTCTCTCCCTTTCTCTCACTCTCTCCCTTTCTCTCACTCTCCCTCTCGCTTTCTCTCACTCTCCCTCTCCCTTTCTCTCACTCTCTCTCTCCCTTTTCTCTCACTCTCTCTCTCCCTTTTCTCTCACTCTCCCTCTCCCTTTTCTCTCACTCTCTCCCTCTCCCTTTTCTCTCCCTCTCCCTTTCTCTCACTCTCTCCCTCTCCCTTTCTCTCACTCTCTCCCTCTCCCTTTCTCTCACTCTCTCCCTCTCCCTTTCTCTCTCCCTCTCCCTTTCTCTCTCCCTCTCCCTTTCTCTCTCCTTCTCCCTTTCTCTCTCCCTCTCCCTTTCTCTCTCCCTCTCCCTTTCCCTCTCCCTTTCTCTTTCCCTCTCCCTTTCTCTTTCCCTCTCCCTTTCTCTTTCCCTCTCCCTTTCTCTTTCCCTCTCCCTTTCTCTCCCTCTCTCTCCCTCTCCCTTACTCTCTCCCTCTCCCTTACTCTCTCCCTCTCCCTTACTCTCTCCCTCTCCCTTACTCTCTCCCTCTCCATCCCTCTCCCTTTCTCTCCCTCTCTCTCCCTCTCCCTCTCTCCCTTTCTCTCTCTCTCCCTTTCTCTCCCTCTCTCCCTCTCCCTTTCTCTCCCTCCCTTTCTCTCACTCTCTCCCTCTCTCTTTCTCTCACTCTCTCCCTTTCTCTCACTCTCTCCCTTTCTCTCACTCCCGCACTCTCTTCCTCTCCCTCACTCTCTCCCTCTCCCTCACCCTCTCCCTTTCTCTCTCTCCCTTTCCCTTTCTCTCTATCTCTCCCTTTTCATTTCTCTCCCTCTCTCTCCCTTTCTCTCCCTTTCCCTTTCTCTCCCTCTCCCTTTCTCCCCCTCTCCCTTTCTCTCCCTCTCCTTCTCCCTCCCTCTCCCTTTCCTTCACTCTCTTCCTTTCTCTCACTCTCTTCCTTTCTCTCACTCTCTCCCTTTCTCTCACTCTCTCTTTCTCTCTCCCTCTTCTTAACTATCTCCCTCCCTCTCCCTTTCTCTCTCTCTCCCTCTCCCTTTCTCTCTCTCTCTCCCTCTCCCTCTCTATCTCCCTCTCCCTTTCTCTCCCTCTCTCCCTCTCCCTTTCTCTCACTCTCTCCCTCTCCCTTTCTCTCACTCTCTCCCTCTCCCTTTCTCTCCCTCTCTCCCTCTCCCTTTCTCTCCCTCTCTCCCTTTCCATCACTCTCTCCCTCTCTCCCTTTCCATCACTCTCTCCCTCTCCCTTTCTCTCACTCTCTCCCTTTCTCTCTCTCTCTCCCTTTATCTCTCCCTCTCCCTTTTCTCTCTCTCCCTCTCTCTCCCTCTCTCTCTCTCACTCTCCCTTTCTCTCACTCTCCCTTTCTCTCACTTTCCCTTTCTCTCACTCACTCTCCCTTTCTCTCACTCTCTCACTCTCACTCTCTCACTCTCCCTTTCCCTTTCCATTTCTCACTCCCTTTCCCTTTCTCACTCCCTTTCCCTTTCCCTCTCCCTCTCCGTTTCCCTTTCCCTTTCTCTCTCCCTTTCCCTTTCTCTCTCCCTTTCCTTTTCTCTCCCTCCCTCCTTCTCCCTCCCTCTTTCTCTCTATCTCCCTTTCTCTCTCTCTCTGTCCCTTTCGCTTTCTCTCTCTCCCTTTCGCTTTCTCTCTCTCCCTTTCTCTTTCTCTCCCTTTCTCTTTCTCTCCCTTTCCCTTTCTCTTTCTCTCCCTTTCCCTTTCTCTCTCTCTCCCTTTCCCTTTCTCTCTCTCTCCCTTTCCCTTTCTCTCTCTCCCTTTCCCTTTCTCTCTCTCCCTCTCTCTTCTTTTCTCTCTCTCCCTCTCTCTTCTTTTTCTCTCTCACTCTCTCTTCTTTTCTTTTTCTCTCTCCCTCTCTATATATATTTAGATCTATATGATAACAAAGATTAGGAGCTGCGCAGCAAGATGTTTATTTACATTAGTTTTAAATTTCTGCATGTCAGTACCGTCAGGAAAACAGGGAACAGGGAGGAAGTTCAAGAGTCCAGCAGCACGAGAAAAGAAGCTTTTGGAGTAGAAAGCTCTTCGGCATCTGGAGACCTCCACAGTGAATGGATGGGATTTGGCAGATTGTCGGGTTGGTCTAGTGAATTTACGTCGTGGGGGTACCAGAGCAGCAAGCTCATCAGAGCACAATCTATTGAAGTATTTGTAAAACAGGCACAAGGAAGTCACATTGCGGCGATGGGACAGGGACTGGAGCTTGGTGGATAGTGAAGGACCTATCAAGTTGGCGACTCTTTTTTGAACCTTGTCTAAGAGGGAGAGACTAGTGGATGATACACCAGCCTAGATGTGGCAACAATACTCCATGCTTGTTAAGCGCTCTGAGAAAAAAAGGTATTAGAATAAAAAAATTTCCGTCATATAGGGGAGGCCATCTACAGTGAAGAGTTAAGATTTTGTTGTTGGCTTGGTTTGTTGCGGGGTGTTTACGTTGCAGAGATACAAACCCAGTAAGTTTATCAGAGAACATTCCATGGAAGAACTTGTAAAACAGGTGAAAGGAATATGAAATTATTTGGAGTTAATTCTTAGAAAAGATCTGATTTTGGAAAAATATTTAGCATGTAAATAAAAAGGATCGATCTAGTTGTTCTTTAGATTTATGTCATTTATCTGAAATCTATAATTATAATAGAGTTGAATTAATAAACGCATGTTTCCGTAAAGCTTTTTTTCATATATATTTTAATCACACAAACGCATGTGAAAATATTCCTCAGTTTTTAAATTATGTTTGAAAAAACTTCCATCTGAATTTTCAAATAACTCGAGTGACTTATCTCTTACTAACTTTCAATCTATCACTTTTACCCTGCTTCCTGTTTTCCCGACTGTACCAATATGAAGAAATTTAAATGTAATGTGAACAAACATATTGCTGCATAACTCCCCACTTAGGATGCCCCATATAAATTTGGTCCTTAATGACAGTAGGTTCTTATATCTCAGTGTCAATATCCCTTGTTTGGAGTAAATAAAAGTTTCAGCATGCACACCTACTTAATCGCCCCTTCTCCTCGCACAAATTTACGCATCAACAGATTCAAAATTTAATACAGTTCGATAAAAGTACTTTTTAACCCTTGTAGAAGTTGAACAGAAATCAATTTCCACCTTGCTTCTCCCCCTCCCCCGTTCCTCTGAATCTTCCCTTTCATCTTTTCCTTTCCCCCTATCAAGTATCTTTCCTTATTCTTTTCCAATATTATATCAGATGTGAAAACATTTAATGTTTTCTACCTTTTCTTGGTCGTCTTTCTTGTTTCATTTTTCCTTGTTCATTTGTAATACTATCTCTAATGTGAAAACATCTTTTCTTTTCTCTTGGCTTTCGCATACCTGAAGAATCTTCATCATATTCGGTTTACCTCAGCAAAAACAATTTACTCAGTGACAAGCAATATAGATTACGTTCTTCAAGATCAACAGCTGATGTGCTGACTGTAATGTAACACAAGATCAGCGAATCGATTGACGGAGGTTTCGTTTTTCTAGAACAATAGCTCTTGACATATCAAAGGCTTTGATAGGATTTGGCACAAAGGTTTGCTCTACAAGCTAGCTAGCTAGCTATGCCATATCTGAAAATGTCTTTTCAACCATCAAATCCTTTCTTTCTGATATGTTTATAAAAGCAGTCATTGATGGGCATACGTCTGAAGCATATAGTATCAATGCCAACATGCCTCAAGGATCAATTCTGGGCCCAACCCTCTTCCTAATCTTTATCAATGATCTCTCAAATCACATTTTAATAGCATTTGTTGACATTTATGCAGATGACACAACTATCTATGGCAACACTTAGAAGAGCATTAATGATCAAGATCTTTCTTTTTCTCTCTCTTCAGACCTGGAAGTGTAAAAATTTGAGAATTTCCTTGCTTTTGTACATTTAGTGTATATGAATTTTCATCTTAACCCTATTAAGGGCATATGATTTCAGTATACTGGCATTTATCATGGAATGTCACTACTTTTGTAAAGGCTATGCCTCAATACAATGGTCATTTTTAAGGTTTTTTGGAATTTTCTGGAAAACTAAGGTATATGGTAAACTGAAATTAAAATGCCATCAACTAGACCCTAGAACCTCTATCTCTGCCAAAAATCAGCTGAATTCATCAAATAGTTGATGAGATACAGGGTGGCACATACGTACATACACACGGATAACATGATTTCATGATTGAACTTTCTGGATCTCTGGGTTGACTAATGATGCTGAAATTCTACACACTTATAGAACCTATCAAATAAAAATTTTGTGCAAAGTTTTAACTAATTTGGTTTATTGGTTTTTGAGTTATGATTGATCAAAGAAATGAGATTTCCAGCATAGACCATTCTTGTAGTCTATTAAGGGATAGAGCGCTCTCGCGCCTCCCTTGATATATAGTAGACCACCTGTGACCCATTGGGTCAGTATTTGTTATATATATATTACTAATAGAGATTGTGCATTTGTCTGTCTGAAGCTGAAACTATACTATTACTATCTTTCAATGCTCAATTAGGGGGGATACTGTAATATATGTTCTGTTGTCATAATACAAACCTCCCAAGCATTACCCCCTTCTTTTTTAGGTAAGTAGTATGATGTAGGTTCTGTGGTCATTATACCTTCCTCCCAGAGATTAGCTTCTCCTTTTGGGAGGAGGAGTAGCGTAGTATATGTTCTGTCGTTATGACACCATCCTTCAAGGCATTACCTCCTCCTTTGGGGAGGGCAGTGTAGTATATGTTAGTTTTTCATATATACTAGCAAAAATATGTGACGGAGGTGGGAGGCAGGTTAAACATATTATTGTTAGTATTATTTAATAAATATTTTTTTTTGATAATAATTTCTTTTTATATGTGCTTCTCTTTTTCTCTTTTCCTCTCCCCCCCCCTCTTGCTTCTCTCTTTGAATGGGATGAAATTATATAGATTAAAAGAAATAAAAATTTTAAAATTTGAATCATTTTGAAGTTTATTTCCTGGAAGTTCAGAAACCATTTGACCAGTGCATCATCGTTTTCTTCATTTTTTTTTTTTTATATACTTCTGATATTGGAAATCATTTTGTTTTGTATTCCAGGTCGATAAATACATATGTACAAGTATCACTTTACCACCAGAGACTAATTATGTTGGTAAGTATAATTTTAAGTGTTTTCTTACCTATGTTTTAAAATTTTTTTTTAGATTTAACATTACTAGCAGGGAGGAGGGGAGCATGTATCAGAAAATAAACTTCTTCCCCTCTCTCCTTCTACACGTATATTACTTTTTGAGCATCCGCATCCAGCTAACTCCCTTTCCTCTCTCCCTCCTTTCATTCACTGTCCTTGGTCAACATACCTCTCTCTGACTGCTTACATATTATAGAGAAAGAAGACATGTAAGCAGCAGTTCGAGCTAAATTTCTATTTAGTACAAACTAGCAGGACCCGTGTCTCGGCATTGCCCGGGGGAAATAAAAAAGAATGATTTAACTTGAAAAAAATAAATATTAGTGTATCAAGCTAACTTGTTATTTTGATTAATATTTTGACTTCTTCAATCAAATATATATTAATAAATTGTGTTATTAAAACATGTTTTCTCAGTCTAGAAGGATTACTGCTTCACTGACCTAGGACAAAAAAAATAAATATAGTATACTACTCTTTAACTGTAATTCTATTTTAAAAAGTAAAAAAAAAAAACGAAAAAGAAAAAATATTGTAAAATCGGCAAATATTTAAATCAAGGAGAGACTTAGAGGTGCGCAATGGTGGGCATGAAAAGTGCTGCCGTTTAAAATCAATTTAGTATTACATATGAAATCTGAAGAAAAACACTTTTTAAATGTGTAAATATGCTAGTGTTATCAGCTTATTTCCTAAATGACAGCATGTTTCGTTTGATCAGGTGCCATGAAAATAAGTAAAGTCTGTTAGTGACATACAAAAAGAATTTAAATAAAAATACGTATGAATAAAAGTATTGGTTAAAAAACATATTTTAAATATCTCATCTGTTCTGTTCTCGGTTAGGGAAAGAGAAATCCTTCTTGACTGATGCAATTCACAAAGGAAAAGTTTGTAAAAAAAGTTGTAAAATAATTTTCAACGATTTTTTAATAAATTTTTTGCCACTTTTTTTGCACTATACCGAACGATTCGATATCTCACGTGGCCGATTTCTAGATAGCGATACACAATCTGAAAACACAAACACATTTTAAAAAGTTCCAAAACTGAAAACTTACACAGATCGCTAGAAGATAAAATGTTCTTGCTTTTGGTAAAGGTTAGATTGTGTAAATTTGTTTTGTTGTAAATTGTCAATAGGTTTTCGGAGTCGCTCTATCTCTCTCATTCTTCCACTCTTTCACTCTCTTACTCTCTCATTCTTCCACTCTTCCACTCTATCTCTCTCATTCTTTCACTCTATCCCTCTCATTCTTTCACTATATCACTATCTCTCTCTCTCTCATTCTTCCACTCTTTCACTCTCTCTCTCTCTCATTCTTCCACTCTTTCACTCTCTCTCTCTCTCATTCTTCCACTCTTTCACTCTATCTCTCTCATTCTTCCACTCTTTCACTCTCTCATTCTTCCACTCTTTCACTCTCTCTCTCTTTCTTCCACTCTTTCACTCTCTTACTCTCTCATTCTTCCACTCTTTCACTCTCTCATTCTTCCACTCTTTCACTCTCTTACTCTCTCATTCTTCCACTCTCTCTCTCTCATTCTTCCACTCTTTCACTCTCTTACTCTCTCATTCTTCCACTCTTTCACTCTCTTACTCTCTCATTCTTCCACTCTTTCACTCTCTTACTCTCTCATTCTTCCACTCTTTCACTCTCTCATTCTTCCACTCTTTCACTCTCTTACTCTCTCATTCTTCCACTCTTTCACTCTCTCTCTCTCTCTCATTCTTCCACTCTTTCACTTTCTTACTCTCTCATTCTTCCACTCTTTCACTCTATCTCTCTCATTCTTTCACTCTATCTCTCTCATTCTTTCACTCTATCCCTCTCATTCTTTCACTCTATCCCTCTCATTCTTTCACTCTATCTTTCTCATTCTTTCACTCTATCCCTCTCATTCTTTCACTCTATCCCTCTCATTCTTTCACTCTATCCCTCTCATTCGTTCACTCTATCCCTCTCATTCTTCCACTCTTTCATTCTATCTCTCTCATTCTTCCACTCTTTCACTCTATCTCTCTCATTCTTCCACTCTTTCACTCTATCTCTCTCATTCTTCCACTCTTTCACTCTATCTCTCTCATTCTTCCACTCTTTCACTCATTCTCTATTATTCTCGCACTCTCTAAAAAATTTTCTCTGCAGACTGAGTTTTGTATTTTAGACACTGTTTAGTAAAGCCTTGGTTTAATAAGGAGGAGACTCACGCGCAGATTATGTAAAAATTTTGATTCTTGATTGGATAAACATATTATTTCAGTCAATCAGAAGTACGGAAATTATACACCTCCATAATATTTAAGAAAAGAGCTGTTTCAATATTTCTCTACAGAACTATTAGGGAGAAACTCATTTTATTACAACCTTTCATGACCCTGATGTTTGACCTATCTGTGTATAAAGATTAATTGAAATCTAACTAGTAATTAGAGTCTATAATCATCGGACAAAGAACAGCTGAGGTTGCACACCATATAGGAGCTGAAAGGCTCACCTTTGTTCACCTCAAGTGGTCACTGTGGTGTCAACAAGAGATCTCAGCGACTACCAAGGGGCGTATATATATCAGGTTATGGTACAGAAGATCCTTCTTTATGATTGCAAAACATGGTCAATGAGAGCAGTTGATCTTCAACAATGACTGCCTTTTCTGCATTCTGTGCTGCCGCTGTGTGGATCGCGTACCAACTTACGCTTTTCATTAATAACTGAATCTCTGACTCTTGCTGATCATCCCTCTCCAACACCGTCTAAGATGGTTTGGGCATGCAGTTCAGTGCCCAGAGTGAGATCTCATTCACAAGGTCCTTCTCCACCCCTCCCTTCTCTACCTGGTTGGCGCAGATGTACTGGGCAGTTGAAGACCTGGACGGCGATAATCGAAGGAGACCTGGCAGTACTATCTGGCTTACAAGTAATTGGTCTTCGACTATGGAATCGGGATTGGCTAGCTATATCATGTGACCTGGCTCAGGATCATCGAAAATAGGCTGCCTGCAATGGTTAGATGTGATACTAAGGCCCCCCCCCCCCCCCGCTCAGAGCCAAAATCCCGAACAATAAGTGAAATAATCCACCAATGCACATAAAGGCGATCGGGGGGTGGGCAGCTGGGAGTGGCGGAGAAGTGGTCAGTTTCTATTGACCAGGCATTTTAGAAGTGGCCAAGTCATTTCTGCTTGTCGGTGATTAAGACTAAAGATGTTTGGGGGTGGGAGTTGATTACAACAATTTACAACAGTGCGACAGCTTTTGCGACAGTCTTAGTTTTATGACAAGTTTCCATTAGTTTACTGAGTTGACAAGTTTGCGACTCGGAGAGAAGACGATCAGATTGGAGTCAGTCGGTGAAGAGCAGATAGAGTAGATTGGGCAGAGATTTAGCTGATTGTGAGATGATCTGACGATTTCGAGTAACAGCAATGGGGTCCTCGACAGTTCATGACACTCTCAGAGTTTTAACTAGCTTATACACAATGTATCTGAGTTAGTGAGTTTGCGTTGTTTTGTTTTTATCAACTTGTAAACCAGTGCACATTACCTCGGCGACCACCGGGACGACACAACCAGGACAAGAAGAAGATGGAGAAAAAAAAACGACGGCCCACAAGCATTGTGGTCATCGGTTGTTGAGGGAACGCACGTGGTTCTACACAGGATTTGCTTAGAAAAAGGCCAGCTCAATCGGACCAGAGTGATAGCTGTTACAAGTACAAGCAAGATAGTTAAGCTTCATAGGAGAAGGATTACAGCGATAGATCGAATTAGATCCTTTTAAGAATGATTACTGTTTAGCATGTTCGGATGAGATACTGCTCAAGATTTGAAGGAGCTATTAGAAAGCACCCCACCCCACCCCCACTTCGTTTCATAGGTATGGGTAATACTATCAGCTAAGCAACTTCCAGTCTGTGTATCATCACCATAGCTGGAATGGAAAATCTTAAACCCTCTGAGAACTGAAACTGACTCTTCAAAGTCTGCTCTGACTAAATAGGAATATGTATAACATCAATTGGGATCATGTCCTTATCTCTGTCGTGTATACCAAAACTTTGCAACACCGCATATCTAGTAGCATATAATAGCACAGCTATAGCTTCTTTGTCACGTGAAAAAAAAACAATTTCTGAATACAGGTGTAACAACGATTTTTTTTTCTTGATTTTTTTCGCCAACTGATGATCCGACACCTTTTAATCTCGACAAAATTGCAAAAGAGAACTTAATAACCCCGCTACGTTACCGCTAGATTAGTTTACGGAGTGGCTGACAGCTGGTTCTGTGTGTAGCATGCCATGAATTTGTTTCTTTACACTGCACCTGCTGGTGGTAGTCTTCCTTTATTTTGAGTTGATATCTTATTTTGTTTAAACTTAACTGTTTAAGTTGAACTGTTGTTTGAGTTTGTAGCAATCCCTGGTGGTCTAGAGACATGGTAGGTGCATAATTCGTGGGTTAGGAGTTAGGTGTTGGTGAATTTTTATTATTATGGTGACATCAGATGGAAGGGAAACATCATTAATCAAGCAAGGCTCTGAAACCAAGGGTGCCGGAAAATGTGTGTTGCACTTGTATCGTCTTTTGAAGACCCCCCCCCCCCATATATAAGTATATGAAATATTTATGTAATCCTACCACTGGCCTTTTAAGCAACTTTTATTATTATTATTATTATTTTTCAACTGTCTTATTTTTTAAAAATTAGAATTTTTTTATTTAAAAAAAAATAATAATGCACTATTTGATTGAGACTGATTTCAATTTTGTATATTTCTTTAAAAAAACTTTTTATCAGTGCAATTTGAGGCTAATGCAACCGCGGGGTCTGCTCATCATATTCTTCTTTTTGGATGTACGTCGCCCGTTCATGTCGGCGGAATTTGGTAAGTAATTTTTCTTTCTCTTTTTCTATATATACTAGCTGGCTTGGCCGGCTCACTGTGCAAAGTTCGCTATGTAAAATACTTGAAACAAAAATTTTAAATAATAAACATTTCATTCAGAACTTTGTTGTAAAGACAAACAGAAAGTGTCGCATTTATATTTGGATAATTTCGATACAAATTTATTTATCGTTTAAGAAATGACCGTTAATAAAGGAAACTGAAGAAAAAATCGATGATGTGGTAACGATTTGTTTTTAACTTAGAAATAGATCGCAACATATTGAAAATGACGTCAGTCCACCTCAAGTAAAAGGGAGGAAAGGAACAGCTGAACACATAAACTTTTGTCCACGAAATAAAACAATGTTATATCAAAATCAAAACAATAATTGAATTTAAAAACAATAACAAATAATA
Source organism: Sepiola atlantica (assembly GCA_963556195.1). NCBI lineage: Eukaryota > Metazoa > Mollusca > Cephalopoda > Sepiida > Sepiolidae > Sepiola > Sepiola atlantica. Next base: position 249,358,778 of record OY744515.1, read on the forward strand.
ATTAATAAAATGTCATTTTGCAACACTAATATGCAAATTAGTTAATCTTGCGACTGATATCGTATGTACATAAGCAGTATATAAAAAAGATGGTGCGTCTATTGTGTAAAGTTGGGGCATTTTGACTTTACCGTTAGGGTGAGAAATGGGGCCAACATTTGCATTTATTAATTTAGATGAAAACATTACTTGTAAAAAAGAATTGACACTATCAATAACCTGTTCTGGACATGACACTAAGAAACTGCTTCGGACATCTTTAGGCAAGGTGTTCGTCCTCACTCTCACCCCCAAATCCACCTTCTATCTTTTTGTTCTACCCCCTCCCCCCCGTTTCCAAACCTTATTGACCCCTCCAGATCTCTCTATCCCCATCATCCTGTGATGAAGCCTCAATTTGGGAGTTTTGTGAAGTGCAGTCACCCCTTAGTTTCCATTACTCCCAGATCCATTCTTCACCCGAAGTTGTACTACCTGTCAGGGTCCCATCTATGGGTTAAATAGAATCTATCATTTACAAGTTTACAAAATATATACCTGCAAAACAAATTAATCTATAAACTAATCCATATGAAATGAGAAGTGGTGGGAGGAGAAGTCTCATAATCTGAAAGCTTAGAGTACATTTCGATTTTTCTCTTCAGTCTCACCTCAAAATAAAGCAACATTCTAGAAGAAACAGGTGATATAAATAGTTTATCGTCAATTTTATCGTGATTTAAAAGTGTAATTTTTTTTTTTTTTTAAATTGTCTGGAAAAATGTAACATTTCTTTGGGTCATTTTTAACAGAATCGGTAAAAACTCTAGTTCTGTCTATATGGAGCTTCATTTCTGCCTAGGACGAAAAATGGAGTACCTGTATGCTCTGTCTAAAGCATAACACATGCACACTAATATAATTAGCATTACACACACACACACACACACTACTAATATAATATCGATTGTGTGTCTGTTAAAATTTTGTATTTTGTTCGTAACATTCAAAATATTCCATTATGCCTTATAGAATAGAAAGAGAAATGTTGAGTGTCAGAAACGCTAAGAATAAAATTACATTAAGACGTGCGAAAGAAAGAGGAAGAGAAATGTTCTCCTTTTTTTTTCTTTAAATTCTGTTTTTATTGGGGTGGCATTTTGGGTTGTAATATTAAATATTGGCTTTTGTAAAGTTATTAATCTAATTAAAACCAAATGTTATTCATTGGTTAAATTAAATTTAGCTTATATTAGCTTTTAACTTGGTGAGGATTTAAAGAAGAAATGTTAATGAATTCAGGCGTTTAATGCTATCAGTTTGTCTGGAATGTCTCTTACGTTTTGATGGTTTTGGTGGTTAGGGTTAACTCTTTGTGGACTTTGTAAACGAAAGATCAAGCAACTTTTTAAAATGGTTCCATTTTTAAAATGCTATATTCTGTCTTTATAGTCATAATTTTTATTTAAATTTTTTTTTTTATGGAAATTGCTCCAGACAAGGCATGAAGCCACTTGATGTAAGAAGCTAAAAAAATACTACTTCAAAGTCAAAAACTAGCCAACGTTTCTTCCCCCTTTGTCAGAAACATCGCTCATGGAATGTGAGGACTAAAGGACAAAATAAGTGAAGCGAGACTGACAGAAAGTAAACCGAAAGTTCACTTTTTACTCTCCTAAATTTTGTTGTATAATTATAAGGGCTGTCATTGATAATTTTGAATGTAACGTCAAATAATATTCCTGCTATAGTAAGAATAATGTATGTCCTCAAATAGCTTATGCACCATATATATATATATATATATATATATATATATATATATATATATAATCAAGGAGATATATCTATCTATCCATTTAACACTTATTGTTGGCTAGTTTTTGACTATTAAGTATTTTTTTAAAATTTATTTTAGATCCTTACATCAAGTGGCTTCATACCTTGTCTGAAGCGATTTCCATAAAAAAAAATATTTAAAAAAAAATTTTATCCTACGTTTTGGATATTTGGACATCTGACTATTCTCTGCACGGATAAATACTCAAATAATCTCCCATATTTTACAATATAACCGTTTAGTTGTGGACGCCTAAGCCAAAAAATATACCATTTTAAAACTTTCTATTATATTTTCCCTTCCTTTGGAATTATAATGTTCATTATTTATCAGACTTTTGATATAAGTTTATAATTTCATTTCTAAAGGATTTTGTCTTTCCATAAAAATGCTCTAATTATATAATTTTCAAAAAAATATTTGAAACTAATTTTTATCATTCCAAAGTAGGCTTTACCTCCTGATGAGAAGAATATTTTTTTTTTTGACTTCACCTTTGCTTTGTTGCATATTAAGAAAATATGAAAATAAATATGTTCAGTATTTAACTGTATATATATATAAGTGCGAAAAAGAGTAAGCTATTGGTAAACAGCAGAGAGACTACTGTTAGTGATATACGGATGAACGGTAAACAACGAGAGAACGTCAATAAATTCAAATATCTTGGCGTTATTCTAACAGCAGATGGTACATCAGAGAAAGAGATTCAGACAAGAATTGGCATTGCTACGTCTTGTATGAACCGTCTGAAAAACTATACGGAAAAGTCGTCAGATAACGGTAAAAAACGAAATTATGTGTATGTAAATCGCTGGTAATATCTATACTATTATACGACTGTGAGAGCTGGACCATCCTGAAAGATCAGGGAAGACGAATTTACATATTCGACATGAAGACATTGAGAAAGATTCTAAACATACCGTGGCATGCTTATAAAACTAATGTCTGCGTTAATAAATTAGCTGAAGATTTAGCGGGACACAGTGAGCCATGAAATGCTGCAAACTACGATGGTTCGACCATGTATCATGGCATTAACCTCTAGCGAACACCATACTACAAAACCAGGATGCCCAAGAAAGCAGTGGATGGACAACATGCTTGAATGGACAGCGTTATCAGTAAAAGAAGTGGTGTGAATTGCTAATGATCGTATGAGGTGGAGGGAAATCGTAGGAATATCTGCCAGACAGTGACATTATGAGATATCAATATATATATATATATATATATATATATATGGTACATGTATTGTATTAGTTTCTGTAGATGTAAATCCATTGAAACTCCAGTATTTATAAAAAGTGCTCAATAACAAGTAGAGCTGTTCTTAAGTATAAATTTTTATTCATACAAACATTATTGGTTACATATCTGCATACATGTTTCGGTTGTACTCTTCACAGAGAGTCAACCTCTTCAGACCAAAGAAGACAGGTCTGAAGAGGTTGAGTTCAATTGGCAGGACTTGATTACTTAAGCAGATGGCTCGACAAGTATTTGTTGACATTAAACTTGAAGATGACCATGTTGTAGTCAGCAGAAGAGCAGTCCCATAGTATTGTGTTCCACAGATAGGAAGTTCTTGGAAAGTAACTCTTATTGGGTATGCAGAGGAAGAAAGGAAAATTCTTTCCAGTGGTGGTAGAAAGGTGAGTTTTTGCTGTAAATGTTTTACAAGGAGAAACCAGAGACTGGAGCTCAGTCGAGCACCTTTCATTGAAATAACGATAGAGTAGAGAGAGACTAGCAACGTCTCTTCTGTGAGAAAAGGGGTCTGTAGAGAACAGAAGAGATCACTCCCTCCACTAGATTACGAAGTCGATTTTGAACTTTGTCAAGGCAAGAATGAGTGCTGTGAGCGGCACCTCCCCAGATGTGGCAGCAGTACTCCATCTTAGGAGTGGGGATTCAGTATGCATGAAAATAACGATAGAGTAGCGACCTCCTACATACTCAGGATGCAGAATTGCTTGGAGAGATATAATTGCCAATCTTCAATTGTGAATGTATGAGGATGATGAGTTCTTAAAAAAGAAAAAAAGAAACTGCCAAACCAGTATATAAAAAAAAAATAAATAAATAAAAAGGTTGTCGATCATTGATTGGATGGACAATATTTATTTTCCCATCCATGAAAACCTGATCAGATGATTGTCTTACCTTTTGTCTTTCCTGTTTGACTAGTAACTTAATAAAAAGTTTTTCTTTTTATCAAGAACAGATCCATTCAGTCTGGGCATTTAACAATAAATATGATATTTCAAACGTAATCATGACCGACCGGCAAACAAAGGACACGTTTAAAAGAAAAGAAAATATTATGATTGGCTCATCCAAAGATGACATTATCAAGTAACAGGATGTACCAATTATTTAAAAAAAGACATTAAAGCTGAACATGTCAGTTATCTACTGAATCGCAAACATTTGAAAACAAGACTATCTACTTTCTTCAGACTGTTGTCCTGGTCGATGTTCTATTTACAACGTTTCTATTGTTTTACTCTGCTGTCTTCTTCAGGTGCTTTTTCATTGTATCCTGGGCGGGTTGAGCTGGCTTCCTCCATTAGAGGAAGTTTCTATGAAATATTAAATTCACAAACAGTCCCCAGTCGTATGTGTATTCTGCTCATTTTAACAATGTTAGTTTTTGCAGTTTTTTTTTGGGGGGGGGGGGGGAGGGGGGGTTGCAAGGAGGTGTCACTATCCTCCCACATACAGTACCTGGTATTTTCAAATGGTGATCTAAAGAACCGGTACTGACCAGACTCAACGTCACTTCGGTGATCTAACAAGAACCATTGTGTCAACGTGATTATGCCGTGTGTGTGCGTGTATGTATATCTATGTATATATATATGTATATATATATATATATATATATATATATATATATATATATATATATAAACAATTTTTATAAATAAATATTAAATTATTATTGACTGCAGACGCCAGAGCTTATTACTATCATCAGTCTAGAAAGTGATAATTAGACAGTCAAAGGGTGCAAACCCAGTTCACAAAGTCAGCCTAGACTCCGCAAGCTATCACTCTATCCTCACGGCCAACGGGAATTACCACGTGATTAAGGAGAAATTAAGTTCTATTTGTGCCTTCAGAAAGCGGACAGCAGACAATCGAGAGGGTTCAATGAACGTTTTTCGAAACCTATATATTATAAGAAATACATGTATGTATTAGCAGGTTATACTGAAGTACTTGTCAAAGGCATTTTCAGGGCCGTGTATTTTTGAAAGAAGGTTTCTTCTTCCTCCCACATACAGTGCCTGGTATTTTCGAATGATCACCTATCTGGTACTGACCAAGCTCAACGTCACTTAACTTCAGTGATCTAGCAGGAATCATTCTACTGGACATGTTCCGATCAGGTCACTTCAGGGGTTGGATTACACAAAACTAGCATCGAACCAGAGAGCGTGAGATCTTCATAGATGGATAGGAACGAAAGATACGAAGGATGAAAATAATAGAGAGAATCGTCGGTCCATTTATGTAACATACACAAAACGAAATGCAGAAGATGACTTGTGAACAAGACAAATTTTGCCCGCTTATATTACGCAAATTCTGTCAGTGGCCTCTGGGGCTTGATTTCCGCCGATCTATGGGTTTTTCCTGTGCAGTTCTAGGAGGTCCACCTTTCCAGGCTTTGCCTTCTCACCCTTTGAGAAGGGGTTAGTTTATTGCTAATCGCCTGAGGCGCCCCTACCGGGGAATGCCGACGGGGCTGCCCAGGCATTTTTTGTAGGCCAGAGTGCTCAAATTCTCGGGCGCTGGCTTTTCAAATCCCATTTTCCGACCTTGTGTCACATCTTACCGCTGTGGGAGGTAGATAAATAACGTGACTGGTAAAACCACTCTTCATAGCCGGCAACACGGACTAATTGATTGCTTCAACTATTTGTTTAGAACCAAGCATTCCAGGATTCATGCCGGACTCACTTGTTTTGGGAAAGTCACGGGCCAACTTCTACCACCACCAAAACACACACGGAAATAGCGCTTTACCCAGCGGAGATGGCCATCATCAGTAGAGGCAGTAAGCAATTCATTTTACGTATTAGCGCCACTACATGAAACCAACACCTTTATCCGCGGAGCTAAGATGTATATTAATGTGAATTATATCTCGGGGTTGTAAGTTCGATCTCTGGTGATTTCAAATAATTAACTGATACAAAATATCTAAAATGCCATCGAAAGTAGAATGACAGCTTTCTACCCCAGTGAATTAAATAAAGTGTTCAGTTAAAAATTCCCAGGTCACCTACTACGACAATCAGCAAAGTCACTGTTGAGATCCCCAGATGCCGGGAGGCTTTCTACTCTAATAGCTTCTTTCCTCTAACTACTAGTCTTTGTAATTCTCTCCCTTCTCCCAGTTTCCCTGACTGTACCAATATGCAAAAATTTAAATATATATATTTTTTTTATATATAAAGTGAACAAACATCTCGCGGCACAACTACAACTTAGGATACCCATATGGATATGGCTCGAAATCCACAGTATCCCAGTGGCAATGTGCCCTTTGTTTGGGGTGAATTTAAAAAAAGAAAGAAAAAAAAAGAGAACGGTTACCTGAAGAAGGCCAGAGAGTACGAGAGCCGAAATGTTGTGAACACAACAACAACCAAGATGAAGATAACAGTACCACATACATACCAACAATACCTCGTCACATTTCATAAGCATCAACATCATCAAACTTTAAAATTAATAAAATGAAGAGATTTATATTCAATTTTCTTCTTTTTTTTTTCTTTTAGGTCATGTGGCTCCATTTGTGAAAAGGGGACGCCATCCATTCTTTTTGCTTGGGCAAAAAATGCTGAATCAACGACTCTGCCGTGTGGTACATTTCTATTTTTAGTCTTGATTTGCATGCGTCTATGTATAGATATGTGTATCTGTGTTGAGGCAGTCATTTTTTTTCATTCAAACATGTATTGACAAACTTTTTTTTCTATGCAGACCAGGGCCGATTGAGGAATTAGGGGGCCTGGGACAAACAGATATTAACCTCCCTTCTCCGATGTGTACTGTATTTAATATATTTGTTATACCCCTTCCTCGCTTTACGGTTAAATGTACGTTTCCACAATCTGTCTACTCTATCTATGCAAAATTAATAAAATTAGAAATGGAAATATTATAAAAAAAAAATGTGATTAGATTACCTCCCCTTGTCTATTGTGTTAATAAATTTTCTCCTTTGTCTATAGTGTTAATAAATTACCTCCCTATTTGATTAGATTAGACGATTCTCTTTAACCAATCACCAGGCTGGTGATACCAGATCAGGCTGCCCTGTGGCTCCCTGAGACGAAATTCACCTACATTGACGTTTTTTTTTTTTTTTTGTAAAACTTAATTATGTTCTACAAAAACAAAAACAAAAACAACAGCCCCTCTCCCTTTCTCCCTCCCCTTTTTTATTTTATTTTTAGAACTTGAAGCATAAATCTTTTACTATAATGACCAGATTCGGCATTAAATAACCCAAAAAGGGTTAGTATGCCGTAAAACAAAACTACCAAACCAAAAACGATGATTAAACATTTGAAGATATAAAGAACTTGAAGCATAAAAACTTTTACTATAATGACCAGATTCGGCATTAAATAACCCAAAAAGGGTTGATATGCCGTAAAACAAAACTACCAAACCAAACCAAACCAATCACCAGGAACTTACTTTGGGCAGGATGACGGCGAAAAGCCTTTGCTCTTCCTAAAAATAATCTCCATACAAACAAAGAGTATTCTACTCAGCCAGCCATCCCATCCAGACATTAAAGGAACCCTCTTTCATAGTATCAGATGAGTTGATTCTTTAATGAAGTCGCAAACAGACTTTATTTGCTAGACATTCTTTGTATTATAATTTATCTCCGTCTTGTATACTTTCTTCAATACATTTTCTTTCAGTTTATCTTTCTAACATTCTGCGAACCAATTCACTTCATTTTGCCAACAAATCACTTCATCACTGTAGAATATGTTTTATTTTTACATTAAAAGTCTTGGCACTTCTGCTGTATATGTTTAGCAGCACATTTTCTTTCCTTTTTCTGAAAATAAGGGGAGATAATTCAACCGGAAGTGATTTTTTATTTTTTTTATTGTATAAATTAAAACATAAAAAAAAGGCAACGCTGATTTCTTTTTGGATATAATATAACAGTTAACAACATTTTTTTGTATTATATGAATTAAAAATCAAGCGGTGTGTGCCTGTAAAAATTCTACTGTTTTTTGCGGCTGGTTCAGTAAATTCCCAATGTCTCGAAGATTTATATCATTTAAGTTCATTTCCGAAATTCGTTTAACACACGTAACCCGCTTCCAGTGAATTCTGAGTGAATGGTACTTGGAGGAAAACAAATGGAACTCTTCAATTTCGATTTCTAAATCGGCAGCTGCTAAAGTCTTAAATAAGAACTTTGCCTGCTTCTTTTCACAGAAAATTGCTGAACAATGTCAGCAAAATCAATTCCACAAAAAAATCACTTTCTGAGCTAATGGTTCATTGGGGTCCTCCCTGATGCAATCGCATCCGAGATGGGTATATTTGCTGATGACACCACACTCTTTTCTAGATATGTGGGCAAAGTGAACACACACATATCCTAGGCAATAGCTTAATTTTTATAAAATGACCTCTAGTCTGTAGTAGAATGGGGCCGAAAATGGATGGTGACATTCAATGCTGATGAAAAGGTAATATTGGATGGACTTTGCTGTGTTAATTTATTTGTGTTCTCCTGCAAAAGATATCCCGTGTGTGTAAAAGGCTGCTTGTTGCCAGTATTTGTTTAATTTGATTTATTTTGATGCAGAGATGACAACAATTGAGAGAGAAAGTGACCACTTTCGTTGTTACCAAGTTAAATGAGTTCTATCACTTCCTAAAATCAAACTCTAGTATTTCATATGCCGAGCCCTATTAAGATTTGAAGATGGCCACACACAACAACAACCAAATATATCACGAATGTACCCACTCACAAGCGTAAAAATCTCCACACTCACGCTATAGAATGTAAACAACATTTCCATGTAAACCTACACAAATGCACCGTTCCTTAAATAATTATAAGTGTAAACATACACTCGGCTGCATGTTTAGTGGGTTGCATGTTTGCTGTGCATGCGATTAGCAGACTTGCTGCTGGTGAGAAATGTTCAGCTAAGAAATTGAAAATATCTTTGACTTCATATTGGACCACCCAGAATTTTATTTCTCTTTGAAAAAAAAGTGTTTCCTCAAATGGGCATTCATGCTAAGAGATGAAGACTCTACAGAAGTAATGTTCAGAGATTGTCAGTAGAGAGATCCTTGTAAGTGGGTACTGGATAGCCGCTATCTCAAGTGGATATCTAGGTGACCGAATGTGGATGACTGAGGAAAAGAGTGGACTTCTAAGATTTCTGGGTGAAAGTACATATATTCGAGAAGATGGGCGTCGGAGGTCAGTTAATTTTGGCCCTCTTGGCATCACAGAGACAGTTTGTTTTTCTGAGGTCTGACAAACGGTTGGTTTTCAGTGGCCCTTGGAAACAGATGGTCTGTTTGTGTTTGGTTTGGACTTGTATCTTTATTTGGTCAGATTAAAAAATCTCTCATTTGTTGTTCAGAAACGAGTACCAGTATAACTTCCAAAAAATAAACCTCTCTTATTTGTTTTAAACGGGAATTGGAGTTTTATTTGGAGGGAGAATTCTTCTGTTGCAGCACAGTTTCTTTAAACTGCTTGCCTTTGGAATTTGCTCCCTGTTTCCGCAACTGTACCAACGTGTAGAAATTTAAATGTAATGTGAACAAACATCTTGCTGCACAACTTACCACTTAGGATGCCCCCTATAAGTCTGGTCCCAAATCACTGAGACCCTTACGTCTCAGTGGCATTATACCTTTGGGGTGGGAGGGGGGGGGCGGAGGTGAACAAAAGTAAAAATACAAAGCGTAGATGTTCAGTGTGGCAACCATCTTTGAAAATCTTATCTGAACATTATTTGTCGTTAGTGATTTGATGCATGAATATTTCTATGCTGCAGTGTTCATTTTTCTTTCTGACTCAAAATGCACCAAACATTGATGTTTTGTTGTTTTTTTTCTTTGCAATACTCAACTATGTTCTGCAAAATCCCAAACAAAAAACAATTTCCCTCCCTCCCCTCTTCTCCCCCCCCCACCTTTCACTCAATCAAACACCATAAATAAATACTTAATATAATTTCAGTGATTCTTAGATATATGTATCTAAGAATTACTGAAATGATATTTATCACCAAATCCAAAGTCAATGTGTGTCATTTTTATCGAAGTTCAACAAAACTTTTGGCGGCTGATCTGAGAGTAGAATGTTCCATTATTGGTATCTGCAGAAGAAAACCAAATAGATCGCAAATTCCATTATCGGCGTCCAGGTAATAATCCATACAAGTAAAACTGTTGATAGATCATGTTAATTTTATATTTAAAATCGATAAAAATTACAATGTTATTTTTTATTTTTTTATTATTGATTGATTAAAACAAAAATTAAAATATTATTTATTTTTGTTTTAATCAATCAATAATTTAAAAGAAGATTAAAACGATGCCAAATGTTTAAGTTTTTTTTTGTATGAAAAGTTATTTACATTTCTAAAGATTTTTACAGTTTTTAACTTGATTCTAAAATTGAAAACTATGAAAAATTAGCAAAAATAATTTTTAGAACTTTACAGGATTTCACATTACTTAAAGACCATTTTGTGACATCGCTGCATCAATTATTGTAGTTGTTTTGTTCAAATTTTACACTGTTTGACATATTGATGATCCCGTAAACTATATTAACTCACACTATAAATACTAAAGCGTTCAGCGGATTTTTATACGGTTAACTCAAGCTTTGTACGTGTGAATGACTGAATAAAATTTTAATGAGTAATGTTTTCCATTTAAAATGTAGATTATACGTCAAATGTAGTTATTTGGATTATTCCTTAGTAGTTGAAGAAGAGAGGTTGAATAATATATAGTTGTCAGGGTTGGTTGAGTTGCATATCCAAACTTTTAGGTTTTCTTTTGTAATTCTAGAAAACCTGTCTCAATTAATTGGTCCCCCCGATTTATAAAATCGGGGGACTTATGTTTTGAGGCATGTCCGTCCGTCCGGATTTTTCTCCGCAACCATCCATTGAATTTCTCTGAAATTTTGCATGAAGTTGTAACTTTGGTCAGGTTAGAAAGTGACATTCTCCGATTTTTGAAAGACTATCTGGTTAGCCCCCCCCCCCCCCCAAGTGGGTCAAAAGGTCCCGAAATGGCAAAAAATGACATTTTTTGCCCCATAACTTTTTATCCATCCATTCAATTTCTCTGAAACTTGGCCAAAATGTGGAGGCAATTGTTCCTAATAGAAAATAAGTATCGCTGACCTTAGAAAAAATCTGGTTCGCGCCCCCAAGGGGTCAAAAGCCCCCAAAATGGCAAAAAATGACCCTTTTCTCCCATAACGTTTGATCCATCCATTCAATTTTTCTGAAACTTGGCCAAAATGTAGAGGCAATTGTTCTGGATATAAAATGAGCATCTTTGACCACAGAAAAATTCTGGTTCGCGCCCCCGGGGGTCAAAGGGGGGTAAAAAATGCCCCAAATTGCCCAAATTTATTGCATTTTACACTCGTCACATACAGAGGGAAGACCACGCACGCGTGGCTTGTTCCATTTGTTGGAATGCGACAACAAAACAAATCAGGAATATGTGTAATAATAATAACAACATGATGAGGAAATGGTGTGGAATGATATAAAACGGTGGAAAATAAAATAAAATGGTGGAAAATAAAATGGTGGGAAATACAATAAAATGGTGTGGAATAAAATAACACGGTGGGGAATGAAATAAAATGGTGGGAAATAAAATAAAATGGTGTGGAATAAAATAAAATGGTGTGGAATAAAATAAAACGGTAGGAAATACAATAAAATGGTGTGGAATAAAATAAAATGGTGGAAATAAAATGAAATGGTGTGGAATAAAATAAAATAAAATAAAATAATGTGGAATAAAATAAAATGGTGTGGAATAAAATAAAATGGTGTGGAATAAAATAAAATGGTGTGGAATAAAATAAAACGGTAGGAAATACAATAAAATGGTGTGGAATAAAATAAAATGGTGGAAATAAAATGAAATGGTGTGGAATAAAATAAAATAAAATAAAATAATGTGGAATAAAATAAAATGGTGTGGAATAAAATAAAATGGTGTGGAATAAAATAAAATGGTGTGAAATAAAATAAAATAATGTGGAATAAAATAAAATGGTGTGGAATAAAATAAAATGGTGTGGAATAAAATAAAATGGTGGAAATAAAATAAAATGGTGTGGAATAAAATAAAGTGGTGTGAAATAAAATAAAATAATGTGAAATAAAATAAAATGGTGTGGAATAAAATAAAATAAATGGTGTGGAATAAAATAAAATGGAAATAAAATAAAATGGTGTTAAATAAAATAAAATGGTGTGGAATAAAATAAAATGGTGGAAATAAAATAAAATGGTGTGGAATAAAATAAAATAATGAGGAATAAAATAAAATGGTGTGAAATAAAATAAAATGGTGTGGAATAAAATAAAATGGTGTGGAATAATATAAAATAAAATGGTGTGGAATAAAATAAAATGGTGTGAAATAAAATAAAATGGTGGAAATAAAATAAAATGGTGTGGAATAAAATAAAATGGTGTGAAATAAAATGGTGGAAATAAAATAAAATAAAATAATGTGGAATAAAATAAAATAAAATGGTGTGGAATAAAATAAAATGGTGTGAAATAAAATAAAATGGTGTGGAATAAAATAAAATGGTGTGAAATAAAATGGTGGAAATAAAATAAAATAAAATAATGTGGAATAAAATAAAATAAAATGGTGTGGAATAAAATAAAATGGTGTGAAATAAAATAAAATGGTGTGGAATAAAATAAAATGGTGTGAAATAAAATGGTGGAAATAAAATAAAATAAAATAATGTGGAATAAAATAAAATAAAATGGTGTGGAATAAAATAAAATGGTGTGAAATAAAATAAAATGGTGTGGAATAAAATAAAATAAAATAATGTGGAATAAAATAAAATAAAATGGTGTGGAATAAAATAAAATGGTGTGAAATAAAATAAAATAAAATAATGTGGAATAAAATAAAATAAAATGGTGTGGAATAAAATAAAATGGTGTGAAATAAAATAAAATGGTGTGAAATAAAATAAAATGGTGTGAAATAAAATAAAATGGTGTGAAATAAAATAAAACGGTGTGAAATAAAATAAAATAAATGGTGTGGAATAAAATAAAATGGTGTGGAATAAAATAAAATGGAAATAAAATAAAATGGTGTTAAATAAAATAAAATGGTGTGGAATAAAATAAAATGGTGGAAATAAAATAAAATAATGTGGAATAAAATTAAATGGTGTGAAATAAAATAAAATGGTGTGGAATAAAATAAAATAATGAGGAATAAAATAAAATGGTGTGAAATAAAATAAAATGGTGTGGAATAAAATAAAATGGTGTGGAATAATATAAAATAAAATGGTGTGGAATAAAATAAAATGGTGTGAAATAAAATAAAATGGTGTGGAATAATATAAAATAAAATGGTGTGGAATAAAATAAAATGGTGTGAAATAAAATGGTGGAAATAAAATAAAATAAAATAATGTGGAATAAAATAAAATAAAATGGTGTGGAATAAAATAAAATGGTGTGAAATAAAATAAAATGGTGTGGAATAAAATAAAATGGTGTGAAATAAAATGGTGGAAATAAAATAAAATAAAATAATGTGGAATAAAATAAAATAAAATGGTGTGGAATAAAATAAAATGGTGTGAAATAAAATAAAATGGTGTGGAATAAAATAAAATGGTGTGAAATAAAATGGTGGAAATAAAATAAAATAATGTGGAATAAAATAAAATAAAATGGTGTGGAATAAAATAAAATGGTGTGAAATAAAATAAAATGGTGTGGAATAAAATAAAATAAAATAATGTGGAATAAAATAAAATAAAATGGTGTGGAATAAAATAAAATGGTGTGAAATAAAATAAAATAAAATAATGTGGAATAAAATAAAATAAAATGGTGTGGAATAAAATAAAATGGTGTGAAATAAAATAAAATGGTGTGGAATAAAATAAAACGGTGTGAAATAAAATAAAACGGTGTGAAATAAAATAAAATGGTGTGAAATAAAATAAAATGGTGTGGAATAAAATAAAACGGTGTGGAATAAAATAAAATAAAATAATGTGGAATAAAATAAAATAAAATGGTGTGGAATAAAATAAAATGGTGTTAAATAAAATAAAATGGTGTGGAATAATATAAAATAAAATGGTGTGGAATAAAATAAAATGGTGGAAATAAAATAAAATGGTGTGGAATAAAATAAAACGGTGTGGAATAAAATAAAATAAAATAATGTGGAATAAAATAAAATAAAATGGTGTGAAATAAAATAAAATGGTGTGGAATAAAATAAAACGGTGTGGAATAAAATAAAATAAAATAATGTGGAATAAAATAAAACGGTGTGAAATAAAATAAAATGGTGGGAAATAAAATATCCCCAAACTTAATACAAATCATACAACAACTTTATCTATAAATTATCTACTAACCCTAACCCTAATATATATTTTGAGTCAGTTCTGCTCTGGAAAAAGCATAGATATAAAACACCAAACATTGTTTGTAAGATTTTCCTAGATCATCAGTTTCCCTTTTCATTTCAGATGTAGCTTTCCGTATTGGTGAATCGTCAAAGATCTTATCACTTGTAATGCAAGTTCATTATGCAAACAAACAGGAATGTAAGTATTTATAAGTTTAAAAAATAATTATTTGAGGAAATAAATGTTCTTTTCATGTACAAATAATATACACTATAAGTTGTTTTCGCATGTTATGTGGTAATTTCAAAAGAAAAAGCCAGAATGGATCTTTTCTTAAGATGCATTCATTTAATCCTTTCTTGTTTCATTTGACTTCAGTTGAAGTTCTCAGAAATCAAGGGGCCCTTTCTGAGGCTTACAGTTGATCTCTATATGAGATACATAGATATTTGAATATTCTATTAAAATTCTCTTTTATTTCTCAAATGTTGAGCTAGTAAAGAAGTTAAGAATATTAATTATCATCTCACCAATTGACCAGTTAATTATATTATAGTATATCTTTCTTGTGGTTTCTTGGTCTTGTCGGATTCCAGGACAAGAATTTGTCTAGTCTGGTGGAGTATACAGCTTAGTGCTGCTAGTATAGCCAACATCACTTGGAGAAGATGCACCATTTCTCGTGTAAGCCAGTCTAGGATAGCCATACCGAGGGGATCTTATTTGTGCTGCGAATACTATGTTATTTTGAATATTTAGTCAGGGTTTACTTGTAGGAGGAAGTATCCTCATGCCAGGATGTCCTAACAAACTCCTGTACAGAGAGACCTTAGACACTCGAGGACAGTGTCTAGTAAGCATTCAAGTTCTCACCAGTAGGCATTCAAGTTCTCAATTTCAGCATTTAATCTTTTTAGTGATGAAAATGTGAGTTCAAACTGAAGTGTTACAGACCAAAGACGATGCTGCTCACACAATGGACACCCAAAACTATATCTCTCACATGGCCCGGTCCTGGGTATGACCTTAAAAGACATCCAGTGGTGAGGCCTCCATTTGGGAGCTGTGAGGAATGTGGAGTTGCCCCTTAGTTGCCATTGCTCCCAGGTCAACTCTGGCCTGGAGTGGTAATACCTGTAAGAGCCCCATCTATGGGTCAAATAGAACCTGTCTGAAGTTTACTTCCTGACTCAAAATGCACCAAACATTGATGTTTTATTGTTTTTTTCCTTTGCAAAACTCAATCATGTTCTGCAAAATCCCAAACTAAAAAACAATTTCCCTCCCTCCCTTCCTCCCTCCCTCCCTCCCTCTCAACCAAACACCATGATTAAACATTTGAAGGTATAAAGAACTTCAAGCATAAAAACCTTCACCAAAATGACAACAATTCAAAATACCAAAGTTCTTAACTAATGACTCTAAATGACCCACTGACTTAAGACTCAAATGAAGGATATTTCCTTCTACATTCATGGCATGAAATGATCCTTAAGGTTGATGTGCCATTAAGTAATATTATTATAGGATTGGATTACCCTTCAAATGTTTGGGTTATCATTACGAGTGTATACGTTTAAAAATTAAATTGATGACGACATAGTGTAGTAAATTATAGTATGTAAATTACACGATTAAACCGGTATAATGGCGAAAGCAAAATCTTACAATAGAATGAACTTCCTTATTTTTCGAAAAATGAATCTTAACCCAAACATTTGAAGGGTAATCCAATCCTATAATTCCCATAATTATATTTTAAGCTCCTTTTCCGACTAAATTGGCTTTAATCGTGTTCATTTTTAATTTTCTTTTCAACATCTGAAATGAAAATCATTACGTTGAAAAAATAAGGAAATTTGTTTTAAAATGTTGAGTCCTCCATCACCCCGCTTTCACCTAGAAATGTTTAATCGTAATTTACGTGCTGTAAGATAGCAGACATTTCTAATGCCGTAATCAATTTAATTTTAAACCGCAAACACCCATAATGACAATTTTAACATTCACATAGTAATATAATCAGTAATTATCATTGGAATATCTCTACTTTTTTACCGACTACATTGGTTTTAATCGGTTTGTCTTTTAATTTTCTTACATAAATTATTTGTATTTTTAAAGCTTTCTCCACCACCTCATTTTTTCTAAGTTAAATTTTAATAATTAATTCTAACCATTTATTACTACCCCCTACAATCCTCCCCTTCATTATAACGACCAATCAGAAAAGATCTTTTTAAATTTTTTTAATATTTTTTAAAAAACTTTTTTATTTATTTATTTATTTTTTAAAAATTTGGTTTAATATAAAACGGTGTTATTTTTTTCGTCATTCATGTCGGAATCGTGGTTGAATGTACATCTGAGGAGACCAAAATAAGGTCGAAATAGACTATTATGTATACAACCGAAATGTGCATCTAATTCATCTCATCTTCACATTTATACTTACTCTGCTAAATTGGACATCGAGCTCTCTTATTTGGATTCCTACCGAAACCATTCGAACCAGTATACTATATATATATATATATATAAGCAAAGTTCTGAACAAAATTTGATTTGTTAAATGTTTTAAAAGTATAAAAATATACACTAAAATCACCTCCTTGTACAAATTACATTTGCTTCTAAGAGTTCAATTACCAGTAACACGGTGTAATTATATTTCTAATTTATTTTTTTAATTACTTTCTTAAAATAATTGTTTTTGAAAGATTTATTTTATTATTTCTGTGTTTATATTGCAGCTGATCAACCTCTCGATCATTCTGGCCTAACACTTTATACGACCAAAACAAAGTAAGGAAATACAAAAAATATTTTATTTCAACTTGTTGCACATCTACAGTCATGTATTCCTTGCACACAAATATGCCTTCATCACTTTCAGAAAATATTTTTAATTTATAAAAATTAAGCAAATTCAAATCTGAACTAAAACTAATTTTATTTAATAGACAAATTTCCCTAGCTTCATAGAACATATAAAGGAGTGACGATGGGTTTATACTCCAAAATCTAATATCTATAAGTCCAATAAACCAAACTGTCCTATGGATTAAAATAAAAATTTAATCAATTGCAGACAGTTTACTCACAAAATATACATATATAAAAGAAATTGATCTGCAAATGATCTATGTACAAGACTGACCCTGTTAAATGTTTCAAAATATTATAAACCTCAAGCATAAAACCCTTTTACCAAAATAAATGAAGTCTGCATTAAATAACCTAAAAGGGTTGATATGCCGTAAAACAAACAAACATATAATGGATTAATATATCTTTAAAATCCTATATTCATGAACCAAAAATGTGAGCACAAATAAAACAGTCCTCAAAATTACAGTTAATAAACTATCATATTTTTGTACAAAAAGCGTCTCAAAAGGAAAACAAAAACGAAATTATCAAATTAACAAGTGATGTGACTTGTCTACAACTACGTCCATGGACTAAAACAAAAACGCTCGAAGAAACACTTTCAGTCTGCAGAAGATCCGATCAAACTTTTTGATGTTTCTGATATATTCATAAAGGTTTTTTAAATTTGACAGTTAAAACAGATTATTTACAATAGAACGGCAACAAAGTAAATGTTTAGATTAACTTTTTTATCTGTATAAAATCGAACTTTTATGTCAAATTGTTTTACACATTGAGGCCATTTTCTTTTTGATAATTTGTTATTCTTAAATTATCGACTCGTGTGTTTTTAACTTCTCCATATTTTATTTTAAATCTGTTAAATTCTGTTAAAAAAATCTTTTTGTGCAAAAAGAATGTTGAAAGTTTATCTTTTTGTTTCAAAATGTTTTGTGTGTAATAAAATTTTAATTATTTTCTTTTTCCCTTTTTTTTTTTAAATTTATTTTTAAGACAAAAATATTCAGCTGGAATCTTCCTCCTGGATTCTTATTCCGGTGTCATCCCAGCAAATACACCAGGTAATTTATTTTACCCCTAGACATCTCCGTACAAAAAAACACTATGTAAAAGATGAAGAAAATAACAGCATGATACAATTTCAATGTTAAAAAAAAAAAAAATTCTGTATATAATTTAAAATTAAAAATTGTTTTATTATGTTAATGTTTTAATTGAATTTATTTATTTTCTTTCTATTTTTTCTTTCTCTATCACATCGGTATAACTTCCAGAAAGTCCAGATTCTTTCTAAAATCTCATCTAAAAGCACCCAATACTGTCCACACAATCCATTCTTTATACTATAATCACAATATTGGTCAATATTATTTTAAAAGTTATTTAATGTTGGCAGAATACATGAAATATTCAATATGACTCGATAGAAGTTGGTTGCAGAGGCTTTGTGGGGACAGTTATTTTGCAGACCTAAAAGAAAAAATAGGAATAGTGGGAGTCGTGAAAGCAACTGAAAACATTACAAATATAATATTAACTGTTCCCAAATGGATTTGACTGAAAAGAAGAAAACCATGGGAAAAGGATTTTTTTGAAATAAGAAAAGGCTGATTTTTCCCTCTTGAAAAATGAAAATCTTAATTTTGCCGTGACTTCATGCAATTCATGAAGGGGTCAGAGAAATTAGATGACTTTTGTTTTATCAAAGAATGATTTCCTATTCCTTCCCCCCACATACGCACTTTGTGTTTTTTTCTTAATTTTGACTTTTTCGAGTTGAAACTGATTGGATTTGTTTAAGAAAAAAGTTGTTGTTTTTTTGTGCTTCCCTTTCTACTTCCCCTAGTTAGTAAATTAATCTTGATTTCCGCTATTTTTGCCATTGGCATATTATTCAAGTCATTGTGATTTTTGTTATAAATGAAAATTATTTTATCTATATTTGTATATATAAGCCTAAAATTTGTTGCATATACTTATTGTTTCAGTTCACAGTATAGACATGAGTTGTAAAGTTAACGTACCAGGGAGCATCTATCCATTCGCTTTCAGAACACATGCTCACAGTTTAGGTAAGCATTTTTTGCACCATTTTTTATGATTAATGTTCAGTGGCATTCTACAATCACCCTAACACACCATTTATAGAAAAAAAATTTAATTGTCGAATCTTTGGCGTGGAGCTTTATTTATACACTAATGAGTCACTACTTGACAAAGCCAAAAGCCACTCGAGGATAAGAGATTATCAGTTGGATGATAAACAATACAATGAGAGGATTGGAAACAATGTGTGGAATGGACAAAATTATATTAAAAGGACGGCTCAACAAGTATTTGTTAGCATTGAACTTGAAGGCAATCCTATTGTAGTTTGCAAGGAAGCAGTCTTGTGGTATTGTGTTCCACGGATGGAAAGTTCTTGGAAAGAAATTCTGTTCATGGAAATTCTATTTGGTTTTAGATACACGGAGGAAGAAAGAAAAGTTCTTTGCTGTGGCGCTAGAAGACGAGTTCTTGCTGTGAATTTTTTTTGTGGGGGGGGGGAGGGAGGGCCAGAAGTTGTCGATTAGTTGAGCATCTACCATGGAAATAGCAATAGAGTAGAGAACAACTGTCAATATTTCTTCTGTGAGAAAGGGGCTGTAAGGAAGAGGAGAGACCATCCCCCACTAGATTGCAAAATTAATTTTGTATGCTGTCAAGACAAGAAAGACTGCTCTGAGTGGCACCTCCCCAGATGTGGTAGCACTACTCCATCTGAGGACATCTCTGCCTCTTGTATAAGTAGAGGATTGCAGCAGGATTCAGATACTTTTTGCAGTGATAGAATGATCCAACCATTTATTCCAGCGACCTTAGCAACAGATTTGATGTGAATCTTCCATTTCAGATCTGGAGTGAAACCAAGGGGCTTCCTCGTGTCATAAACTTTGAGAATCTATTTATTTCAATAAGATAAAATAGCTTTGATTTGATTTGTAATTTAAAGACTATTTTTTACTTATTGGTCTCCCGATTTATAAAATCGGGGGACTTATGTTTTGAGGCATGTCCGTCCGTTCGGATTTTTCTCCGCAACCATCCATTGAATTTCTCTGAAATTTTGCATGAAGTTGTAACTTTGGTCAGGTTAGAAAGTGACATTCTCAAATTATTGAAAGACTATCTGGTTAGCCCCCCAGTGGGTCAAAAGGTCCCGAAATGGCAAAAAATGACATTTTTTGCCCCATAATTTTTCATCCATCCATTCCATGTGGAGGCAATTGTTCCTAATAGAAAATAAGTATCGCTGACCTTGGAAAAAATCTGGTTCGCGCCCCCAGGGGGTCAAAAGCCCCCAAAATGGCAAAAAATTACCCTTTTCTCCCATAACGTTTGATCCATTCAATTTTTCTGAAACTTGGCCAAAATGTAGAGGCAATTATTCTGGATATAATATGAGTATCCTTGACCTCAGAAAAATTATGGTTCGCGCCCCCAGGGGGTCAAAGGGGGGTCAAAAATGCCCCAAATTGCCCAAATTTATTGCATTTTACACTCGCCACATCGAGTCACATACAGAGGGGGACCACGTACACGCGGCTTGTCTCCATAATAAAATTATGAGACGATTCACGTGTATGTGTGCATTTCTTACATCTTTGATAATTACGTATTGAATTGTTTTTTTTTAATTTACTATTAATTTATTTATTGAAATCAAAATTACAATACATTAAAATAATGCAATTAAAAAAAATATCATGGTGGGAGGGGGGTTATTTTAAAGAAGTACCAAATTCGATCTCATTCAAAATGTTTTTTTTTGTTTTTTTTTTCTCTTTTTTCTTTTTTTTGAACTTTCATAGATTTTTGTTTGTCAAATTTGAATTTTAATATTCTTAATTTAAATATTTTTCTTTTTGCGATAAACTCAAATCTAAAATTTTTTTTTTTACTTCTGGAGCTTACGATATTTGTAAAAGATAAATAGGGTTTATTTTTCTCCTCATTAATATAGCTGTCATGACAACTGCATTGATTAGGGTGTTTGGATGAAAGTCAATGATGGCTGAAGTCTAGGGTGCGAAGCATGCGACCAGCTGAATAGTTATGTATAGCCACACTGATGATTGTTAGTGAACATAAAATATGTGTCTGTGGGTATTAAATATGTTTTTAAAGAAGCAATAATTTTATTCATATATATATATATAGTCTCGGAAGTTTCTCAACCATTAAAACTATATTAAAAAAAACAAAAAAAACAAAAAAAACTTATAGTCCCAAGTCTTTCAGTGGAAAATCACTCATGTAAGTCAATTTATTTTTTACAGTTATTATATTAGTTTGTTTCTAACACTATTTTAAGGGATCATCAGTTGTTTACCATGAAAAACTGTTTCGGGAATATAACTATATATATATATATAATTGTACAGAGATAAACAAATGTATGACTTATTCATTTATATCCGTTCCAAGAATTCAACATCAACAACATTTATGTGTACGATCGTTTCCAAGACAAAATGGACTTTTATTGATACCATGTCTGTTCATCAGCACGGGGTATAGGCATCAAATGTTCGAAGTCTAACAAAGCAGCAAAAATTACAGTATACAACTATTCGATTTATATATATAAATTTGTTCAAGGCAATCAAACTATACAGAATTTTTTGTTCTTACGAGCTAAACACAAGCATTTCTGTGTAGCTTGCTTGCTATAAGTACATTTTCGTAAAACTGCTAAGCTCTATTCAGAAGAAATAAAAAAATTATTAAATGCCATCGTGTTTTGTATTTTTATAACATTTCAATTTGCATTCTTGTTTTTAATATTACTTTATTTATAAAGAAATGTCTGATTTTTACATTTTTTTTTCTATAATTAGGTGTTGTGATATCTGGTTATAAATTCAATGGTACTTGGACATTGATTGGTAAGGGAAATCCACAATGGCCGCAGGTAAATAAGAATTATTATTATTATTATTATTATTATTTACTCACTAGGAGTTATCACACTGGTCATCATCAGTGATCGCCCACTGCCAACAACCTGTGGTATTCCCTGGAGTCTGAGTGACAACAAGTCTCCTCAGACTTCCAGTAGGCTCCACCTCTTTTCGTTCATCACCGATGATGACCTTGCGGTATCGCAACAGCCACCTACCACCGATTTCCCGCTGATAAGGGCCATTGGTCCCCTCTGGGACCCGAGTGGCAACAAGCCTCCCCAAGGTCCCAGAGCTGTCCGCTCTCTTCCAGTGGAGGTCTGGTTTGCGCTTTCCCTCCTCGACCCTCTGTCCATAATTTTCGTGGCGTCAGCCTATGCTTGCGCCTCTCTCGTGCGGTTGTATTTTCCCCGGTTCTGTTGTCTTGTGCTTCCATGTGTTTGTTCTCCATTCGTTGCTTATGTGGGTTGGTTTCCGCATTCGCTTATGTGGGTTGGTTTATTATTATTATTATCATTAATAATTAATAATAATAATGTCAGAATTAGTGAAAAGATCAATTTTCTCAAATAATATTTTTTTAAAAAATAATGCAGCAACATTTAGTGATTATCTTTTTGGTTTCAAGATTACCAGTTGTGTGTTTACTAGCAGATTTACCCAGCATTGCCAGGGTATCAAATATGTATATTTGGGGAAAGGTATAAATCTCTTCATTCCGCCCATTTGTGGTTAAATAGTACAATTACTGTTCTTTTAACATTGCATTTACAAAAGTAGAACATTTGTTTCGATAAATAGTTCCAAGCATTAAATGAACACAAAGGTTGATGCATCATTTAAAAAATAACCCAAACCGTTTATGCATTATTATAATAGACGAAAAAAAAAAACAACTTTTAAACATCCACTTGTAGAATACAAATACGGAATTGCATTAACAACCGATGTGTGGGCAGACGCAACGCATATATATATGTATATATTTTTTTTTCTTTTCTCATTTTCAAAAATGTAATCATCTCACTTGGATGCTTGACAATACCACAAGGTTGAAATAAATTATTGCATCGATGATTATGTAATTTCGTGTTACTATATTTTATTTTATATATATATATATATATGGAAAAAGAAAGAGGAAAGCCGAAAACTATGTTATGTATTCATCAACGTTTCGTCTTTATTGAAAGACTTCCTCAGGATGAAGAAATACAATGTAGAAAAATCATACAGAATATTAATTTTAAATTGTCAGAAAGTGTCCAGGCTCGGACATGGCTGTAGATGCGAATAAGCAGACAATGAAAACCATGATTTTGGATATGGCGTTATCACCAGCAGTCTGTCTCATTCAAAGGATGTGAATATGAATGGGATGATTGCTTCGACTTATTAGCTTCAACATGTCTATTTTTAGCTGGGAAGTTTGTCTGGGTAAAAATATGTCATAGACAAGCTTGGCTGACAGTGGATGTGGGGCCGGGGTTGCAGGGGGGGGGGGCGGAAGTCTGAATCTATCATTGATTCTGATCTGGGAAAGAAGAGAGAAAAAATAATTATAATAAGAACAGTGGAGATTTCTTACTATATTTTGAAAATGCAAATTATGATTAAAAATAAACTACAAAGGTTTGGCATAAGGAGAGAGAGGTATCATACCTATTAGTTTAAATATTCAAAGTAGGTGTGTATATATATATATATATATATATATAACGTTTGTCTCGTGATTCTAACCTAAATCTATGAACTGCGTTCGAGCCCATGCTACCGCCTGCAGCCGCCACTCCTACACTGATGAGGGTAAGAGAGCCCGAAAATACAAAATTTATTAAAACATCAGAAGTTTAAAAGCAAGGAATCTTATTATCCTTAACCCATGGATTTTCAAAGAAAAATTATTTTCAGTAGAGGATAAAAATCGTGAATGTAAATATTACCCGTAGCATCAAACTTTGAAAATTAATGCATATATATAGAAAACTTTTTGGCTAAAAGGACCTTAAGGTTAGGACAATCACCACCAACAAAAATGCTGTTAATGTAAATAAATTTGGAAAAAGAATACTCAAGGTACTCAGAAGTTCAGGTGTTGTCGTTAAAAGGCTGAGTGTTCCATAGCAATCAAATAAGTTTGTGTATTCTGTATGTATATATATATATATATATATATATATATATATATAATGATAAGATTAACCCACATGTGCTTTTGTTGTAATCTAAAATGATTTTCTTGGCTAAAAATGATGAATTTAATCATATTTGAAACATAAGCATACAGAAAATATAAAAACTTATAAAGTGTAAGTGCTAGTATAATTTTTGATATTTCAGACATTCCTCCGTTCTTTATGAAAAAATGTATTTAAAACTTTTATCAAAAATGTGAACATTTTCAACTTTAAATAATCTTCAATGTACGGACGTTTTTCTTATTCTTATTACCAGAGAGAGTAGAAAGTGGACCATGGGTTTACTTTCGGCAGCCTCGTAACTCTGGCTTCCCTTATTTTGTCCTTTAGTCCTCACATTCCATGAGCGATGTTTTTGACAAAGGGGAAGAATTGCTGTTTTTGGGGTCGGAATCTATCCACTTAACACTTATCGTTGGCTAGTTTTTGACTTTGAAGTAGCATTTTTTAGCTCCTTACATCAAGTGGCTTCATGCCTTGTCTGGAGCGATTTCCATAAAAAAAGCTCAAGTAATATTTTCAATTCACAAGTAATTTTGTCAAAATAAGATCTTTCTCAGTCTTTAGAAACATACATATTAAAAAACACACACGCAGCAGTTCAGATCTGAATTATGTATATTTAGTTTGAATATCCATTGTTTTTTATTTGCGTGTATATAGTAATTTGGTGTTGACTAATATGCATTTGATATTATCTAGTGTATGTTCTTTTTGGATGAAATGTTTAGCTATTTGAGAGTAGAGTGACTTTTTTTTCTGATACTAAGTCTGTGGTTATTGAATCTGAATGTAAAAGCTAATTTTGCTTTGTCTTTTATATATAACATCACTGACACTAAGATTTATTAATCTAACATGTAAAATTATCATGTTGGATTTTCAAAGTCAGAATCAAATAGCAATCTGGTTGAAATATCAAGACTTGATTCAAACTAGCCTATTTTCTCGTTTTTTTCTGGCACAAATATTTTATTTCACTTCAGTTTTTTTTTTCTGAAAATATTTATTCCAGTTTAGAAAACTGTTTAAGTGAAGATATTTTCCTTTACTCACCTAAGCAGATTAAAGAGAATTTATCGTGTGCAATTATACTGATTTCTCTCCCTTGATTTATAAAAAAATATGTATTAATTAAACTATGCAACTTCAAGCATGTCCGCATTAATTGCATATTATTATTTTTTTAGCATTAACTACTAGAACAGACTTTTCAAAATTCCTGTTTCACAAAATTTGATGACGAAATTAAAGCCACCAAAATTAATTTCATTTTCTTTGTAAACAAGTGAAATTTATACAATAAACTTAACACAATATAAATCCTAAGTTTGATACTGTATACCAGTGGTTTCTTAACCTTTTTTCTCCAATTCCCCACTATTTAGTGAGCCAGCTCTCCATTCCCACCACAGTTATCACATGGAAATAAATACATGCAAAAAGATTCGTTGTTTTTTCTAAATATATTCGGCCTATTAAAAGCATACAAAAAATGTAACACTAGCACTAGACGCATACAGGTTAATGAGACTTTTGCATTTGTTTTGCCTTGACAAGTGCCTCAATGTTCGGTTCCACCTTTGAAATAGCGCAAATCAGATTCAAGGTCAATCAAGCGGTTTCGCGATTTGTTTTTGATCTCATCGTTGTACTCTCTTTTCGGCATCTCGATCTTTGGGGTATGTATCTGTGAGATAAGGAAAAAAATATAATAATAAGGTACCTGAAGAGAAATAAAATGAAAAGAAAGTAGTGACAATCATACAAGAGAGAAACAAAAAACGAACAACAGAAGTGGCATTGAATCAAGAAAATGATCAAAATTATCATGGTCAAAGTAAGTTAACATTTGGATGTAATGTATTAAATTTTGAAGCAGTGGTTCTTCTGTCCGACCGGTCATTCCCCACTTGGCAACTCCGCCATTCCCCACAGGTTAAGAACCACTGCTGTATACCAATACTCAATAGGAAAGTATGACTCTGAACATCAGACATTTTTTGTTCTTTGGCCAGAGCCTTCAGTAGTTTGGGCATTTAATTATAATAAATGACAAAAACATGTTATTCTTTGTGTTTCTGTTTATCTTTTTGTCATAGAGAATGTCACTGCTAACAACAGAGTTTGAACTTGAATCTTTAGATAATGAAATGGATAATTGCTATTTAGTATAGAGATACATATGGATGTGTTTTCATTAATGATTTGACTATTATGTTAACCTCGATTATTAAAATTGATTGCCACCTGTTTCAGAACAAGTGGTACTTCTTAGTAACTCTATACAAAACGTGTATTAACCTAAACTTGTTTCATAACTTTCACTGATTTTTTTTATTTGTATAATTTAACCAAAAGAAGTAAAATAATAAGCATTTCATAATTGCATTTCATATTATTTTACTTCTTTTAGTTAAATTATACAAAAAAAAAATCAGTGAAAGTTATGAAACAAGTTTTGTATTATATCTGTAACTTCACAAAATTTTTTGTTTATGGTTTTATAAACAGGTAGACTGTTAGAAAATATAGATTTTACAGAACTTATATAATAAAAAATAACATTGTTTTTATTTACATTTACATATTTCCAACTGTTTTTCTGATTTTGTTATTATTTTTACAAGGTTTCGGGCCTTCTTTATGGCCTTTTGCTATTTTGTCTCAGTCGGTAAGCTGAGAATTTCAATTCACTAGGATAGATTGCTCTCATTCTGCGGTCGATACCTTTTAAATATCTTGTATCAATTCATTTTTCTTGAGTTCTTTCACCAGGAATTGAACTCTTGATGCTTGTGCAAACGACTTACAAATTAAAAATAACTGACACTAGATATGCAGCTATAGTGCAATCGCACTTGAACTTCGCTTCATCAGTCTGGAATCCCCATCTTGATCAAAACATTGACTACCTGGAAATTGTTCAAAGATGTGCAATCAAGTGAATACCCTCCATCAGACACTTGCTTTACTAGGCTTGGATGCATTGAAGTTCTGACACCTCGCAACTGACTTGGCAAAATTATTAAGCATCTCGCCAACAACAACAACAACAACCCAGAGAGCACCTTTTTGATCTCCATGTGTCTAACACACATGGGCATGACTACAAAGTCAGAAAGCAGTACATCTCCTCCCACAATTTTTGAAAACATTTTTTCACCCTCAGAATTGCTGAAGCATGGAACAACCTGCCTACATTGGTTATTGGCTGCCGAGACACTGCATACTTTAAAGCCGTCATGCTTCGCAAAATTCGCCCAAATTACACCTGATGTTCCCTCTATACACATGCACATTTGATCAGTTGTAGTGCACCTGAGCACTGCACACACAGATTTCATTATTATCTAAAACCATTGACTGCAGAATAAGAGCAATAAGTTAAATCAAGGGTTCAGCTTGAGATTCACAGCTTACCGACTAAGACTGAAAAAATAAAACCTCCAAAGAAGCCCTGAGAGTAGAACATCCAAAACCTTGTGAAAATGATGGCAACTAAGATAAGAAAATCCATTTGAAATGTGGATAAATAATAGAAATAAGTACACCTCATCTCAGAAATATCGTAAAATTGTTTTTATAATTTTGAATTTTTATCTTGTAGGCTTTTTATCCTGTTAAGAAATTCATAGAAGTCAAGAAAAATGATGTTTTGGTAATATCTTCTTTGTTATATTACATTTTTTTTCTTTTATTTCCCTTCCACAGCGGTAAGATGTGACACAAGGTCGGAAAGTAGGATTGAAAAGCCAGCACCTTAGAGGAAGAGCACTCTGACCTACAAAAAATGCCTGGGCAGCCCTGTCAGAATTCCCCGGTAGGGGTGCCTCAGGTGATTAGCAATAAACACCTTCTCAAAAGATGAGAAGGCAAAGCCTGGGAGGGTGGACCTCCTAGAACTGCACAGGACAGTACCTCAGACCGGCAGAATCAAGGCCCGAAAGTCAAAATGATACCGGTCTAAGGAGTGTAGCATCCATCGGAACAGATACTACACTTTCATCTCAGCCAAAAGGCAGAGAAATAAGTTTT
The DNA here is from genome assembly GCA_963556195.1 of Sepiola atlantica. Lineage (NCBI taxonomy): Eukaryota > Metazoa > Mollusca > Cephalopoda > Sepiida > Sepiolidae > Sepiola > Sepiola atlantica. Next base: position 249,387,392 of record OY744515.1, read on the forward strand.
GTTTTATTACATTTTCATTTCTTGTTTTGAGGCTAAACTTCAACAGAATAACATTTTTACCAACCATTACAAGAGATGAGTTGTAAGTTTTTCAATATTTGCATATGTGCTAGCTAACTGTGCATATATCGAAACAGTTCAATCTGTGGTTTGTAATTATTTTCATTGTTTGTGCACTTTACACGTACATTGCTTCACTCTGTGTGATTTGAAAGTTTTAGAAATGAACATACAACAATCTAATCAGAGTAAAAAAAAAAACATCGAGCGAACTCCAAAATATAGAGCCAAATCCGGGGAGTAGTACTCTAAGAGTATCGGGCAAACTTGGCATCTCAGTCCAGTGTGGCTCGCCATCTTTTTACGACTTCAGTAAAAGCATCAGGAGCTGCTGAATTGTGCCCAAATGGTGCAAAACTTTTGGCACACGATTGTATTTTTATTATTAAAAGTATTTTTTAAGTTTTACTTTCTTTCAAATAAATATGTCTGCTGTATAGCATTCTTCTTCTATTGGGGTTGTTCTTTTGATGATGATGATGATGATGACGATGACGATGACCGTCGAGAGGGTACTTAGCAGTGAAGGAATGAAGACGTCTTTCTGAAATGATACCCAGTTGGGAACCAAAGATCAAAGGTGGGGCCAGAATCTCATTCGATAAGAGAACGAGAGAAAGAAAGGATAGAACATGAATTAGGTTCTCTCCGACTCAACCCACTCGGGGCTGAAATGAAATTTTTATATAAGCAGTAGACGTTAGAATTCCAGTGATGTAAGGCTGGTCGTCACATATTTGAACCCTCTGTGTTTAAGGACCTTGAGTAATCACTTAGAAGAAGCTTGACCCACAGATAAATTATAACCAAGTGAAAACTCCCAGCTCTCCATCAGTCAGTGTCAAAAGAAGGACGAAGACTACTTAACTACATTGCAACTTAAAGAACCGAAAGAATTGTTATATTTAACCTCAGTGACACTCTTCTCACTTACTTTAATAAACCTATTATTCACCAACAGAGTTGTCGTTTCAGTTCAGATTTCCTTTGCACCAAACACCAGATGCGATCTGAGCAAAACACAGGGTTATCACAGGCTCTAATCGATATTTTTTTTGATCAGGGTTTACAGAACAGCCTTTTTGTTCTTAGCAATTTTGGAATCTGACCACGAGGGCTGCCACTTGCTGATCAACAGGCTATATATATATATATATATATATATATATATATATATTATGAGGATAAAATGCACACTATATCATAAAATGAAATGCTGTGAATACAGAATGTATAAAAAAAAAAAAGGAAAAGCAAATTAAACACAGGAATTTGATGATTTTTTCCCCTGTTTAATTTGTTTTTCCTTTCGTCTTTTTTCATACATATATATATACATATATATATGTGTTTATTTAAAAAAATTGTTTTTGGTGATAATAGCAGCTGAATATCGACTATCTTATGGTGATGCATTTACCGAAATGTTAGAGGGAGAGTTATTTCCCTTAAACTGTATGTTATTTATTTTATATACAGGTCGGGCAAATTAATTGGAACTAATTTAAAATGCTAATATTTTTTTTATTTTTGATCATATGATTACGGTTTTTTTTACTAAGGATCCTTAAACACTTTATTGCAAGATAGCATAATTATATTTACTCAAATTTTTTTTAATATGGCGGAATTAGCACGAAGAATAACTATATGCGAAATGAGATGCGCGGGGAGTTCTCCTTCGGACATTGTTAAGAGCACGGGCTATGCAAAAACGACTGTCTATTGGGTTGTGGCTAATTTTGATGCCGAGTGTAAGGTTGAGAGAAGTCAGCACAGTACTCGTAGTGATCGAAAGCGCACAAAAACTTTCCTGGTGGGACTAAAAAGGTCAATAAAGGCAGACCCAAGTCAGTCGATGTCGAAACTGGCAAAAAAGCGCAATGTGACTCACAGAACTATCAGCAGAGCAATCAACGAAGACCTTGGGATGAAGTCCTATGTTAGGAGACGCCATAATCTCCTCACTGCACGTTCAAAAGCTATCAGAGTTGAAAGATGCCTCAAGCTTATCAACCATCTGAAACACAAAGGAGGACATGTGCGTATTTTTCTTGATGAAAAAAAGTTCATCGTGAATGAGGTTCTAAATCGCAGAACACTCGAGTTATTGCCTGTGACTCTTCGGAAGTTCCTCCTGTGATGCAGAGCAAAAATCCTGCTTCTGTGATGGTTTTTGCAGCCGTGGCAAGTGATGTAAAGGTGATGCCTCCTCATTTCATCGAAACGGGTCTTAAAATCAACACAGCGAAGTATTTGAACATTCTTAATAATGTTTTATTGTCTTGGATCCGTAGAAACCACGACCCTATGAAAGTCATGCTCATCCAAGACTCAGCACCAGCACATGGATCAAAGAAAGTCCAAGATTTCATGAAGAAGAATCTTCCCTTGTTTGTTCTGAAGGATATTTGGGCCAGCAGCTCTCCAGATCTAAATGTTTGCGACTATCATCTATTCTACGTCGTCGAGGGACAGACTAATGTCAATCCACACCCAAATACAAACTCATTGAAGACAGCCATTCAACGAGCATTTTGCAATCTCGATCCCAATAAAATAAACGGTTTTGTCAAAGAATCTCCAAAATAATTGATGCTCATATTGAATAATTTTGTTCAATACTAGACTGTAATAATTAAATAAATAAATGTTAAAATGATATATTTCCATATTTAATCCTTTAAATTATGAATTTTGTAAAAAAAAAAAGTACCAATTTAGCTGCCCGACTCTGTGTGTATATATATATATATATATATATATATATATATATATATATATTATAATACTAAAATTCTGATAATTTTGTTTGGTTTATTGTTTGAACATTTAATGTTTTAGATGGTAGGAGGAAGGATGATGTAGACGACAAGTTGTGGGCAAGGATAGCGATGTATTAAACACAAATGTCTCAAATGTGTTCAATCCCTGTATAGGCAATACTTTTCATTTTATCTTGAATTGCACCCCAAAATACAATTTTTGTATTATATAGATTGCAGCAAAATGTTCAAGAAACGTGTAAAAAATATTGTAATTAAAATTTGTGGGTAAATATTCATACAATACTGTTTAATACACATTGTAATGAACAATTACGAATAACTTTCCCTATTTTGAATTATCTCCCCTTTGGAGAACTCTTCTGTTCTTACTAAACAATATAAATAGCAGCACTAATATTGTACCGACATTGTATGCCAAATAAAGCTTTCTCGAGTTACGTCTGTTCTCGTTTGTCATTACACACATTCCATAAACTACCAATAAATAAATGTACTATTTACCTTCACAATCGGTTAAAGAAACTAAATATATAAACTAATGTACAATGTACCAACGTTGACTTAACAAGTCGTCCAATATCTAAATAAAAATAAAATTACTTTTTTATTTATTCAGCTAAAAGATAATTTCTATCGTAATATATTTCCATCTTAATTGATATTACTTTTACTTTTATCTTTTTTTTTAACTAAATCTTCTGAATGTTTGCTTCATATTTCTAGGTTGGCCGCTGTGTTTATAATTCTACAGGACAGACGGAAAAGACAATCATGGGGTAAGTTGTGAATGCTTTTTGGAAAGTTCTAAAATACTATTATTTAGTCTTGTTGGGCATACACAACAAAATCTTCTCCACCACTTTTTGACAAAAATTACTTGTTCAATTTATAGCGTGTGTGCGGGAGCGTATTTTTCTATGTAAGTTTCACGTAAAATGGTCAAAAACAAACATTGATTTGGATGACAATAGATTTTGTAATCTAAAGAAAGAAAACACAAACATTTGAAATATTAACTGAAGGGGACCAGTTTCTGTTAATCACAAGCAAACTGAAATCTCACCTAAAAATTGAACAATTTGATTTAAAAAAAAAAACAATATTCTCTTTATTATTGCCAGTGACGTTTCGAATGTGTGACTTTTCAAAATACCTTTTCCACATAACCTCGTGGTACACACAGCCATATCAACATTTTCGTCAGTAACATCAAGACGCATTTCAACTTGACTGCAATAACTATGTCTCAGTCGGCAAGAAAAAAGAAGAATAAAAGAATATGCTTATACTTCTGACGATGGTATATATTACCGAAAGTACTCAAGTTAAAAGTAAAAAAAAAAAAATGTTTTTAAAGTAAAAAAGAAGAATAAAAGAATATGCTTATACTTCTGACGATGGTATATATTACCGAAAGTACTCAAGTTAAAAGTAAAAAAAAAAATGTTTTTAAAGTAAAAAAGAAGAATAAAAGAATATGCTTATACTTCTGACGATGGTATATATTACCGAAAGTACTCAAGTTAAAAGTAAAAAAAAAAATGTTTTTAAAGTAAAAAAGAAGAATAAAAGAATATGCTTATACTTTTGACGATGGTATATATTACAAAAAGTACTCAAGTTAAAAGTAAAAAAAAAAAAAAATGTTTTTAAAGTAAAAAAGAATAATAAAAGAATATGCTTATACTTCTGACGATGGTATATATTACAAAAAGTACTCAAGTTAAAAGAAAAAAAAGAAAAAAATGTTTTTAAAGTAAATAAATAATTTATTTTTAAAAACAAATAATTTGCGTTGTGCAGGTTTTCAAAATATTTTTTAAAAATATTCTCTTTATTATTGCCATTCCAGCGACGTTTCCAATGTGTGACTTTTCAAAATATATTTTATAATCTTAAAATTTGGTGCTTAAGTGATAATAAGAGAATTATTTTTTTTATCAAAAAGGCAAAATAGCAAAAATGTTACAGGAGACGGGGAAAATGGTATAATTCATCCAACTTAGTTTTAACTAATTTATTAATAGTTTTTAAATTAAACTTCTTTTTCTAAATTAGTTTATTCCAGGTTCAATCCTTATTAGAATTTCCCCATAATTTCATTTTATCATTATTCAGCTACTAATTAAAATTATTAATTTGTTCTTTTATTATTCTCTTTTTAATTAATCTTCCAGAGATTTTTGGGTTTTTAAAAATATTTTTTGCTTCAAGTAAGAGTTAGGAATGGATAAAGTAAGTTCAGGAACCTTCTGTCATTACTAACCAGCAGAGCATTACCACTGTCGACCAAGGAAAGAGTCTATCAGACATATGTACAAAGTGTAATGATGTGTGGAAGTGAAACCTGGCCAGTGAGGGTTGAGGACATGTGTTGCATGGAGAGAAATGATATGATATACGATGGATGTGTAATGTGAGTCTTAGATCTGATGACTTCAGAGGAAGATTATATCCGTATAGGGAGATGTGTGCAGAACAGGAAACTTTGTTAGTTTAGTCAAATGTAAAAAATGGATGAGTTCTTGGGTTAGTATTAGGGGTGGGACGTAATGGGTGAAAATTTCAGATTCATGCGAGTAGTATTTTTTTGTGTTTATTTATACATAAATAACACTAAACAATCAAACATTTTGAAAATTTTGCAAAATTCAGAAGGTGCAGGCCACTAGTCTTTGGCTATTTTACATTCATGAAAACCCTTTCACAGCCTGAAAATGGTCCTAAATTAAAGTACTATATCAGATTTAACCATCTATATCCATTCATAGCTTTTGAGGATGTTTTAGGACCTGCAATGTCGCATGAAACCACTTTTTCACCGAAAAATGATGGATTTTGAGTCCCGTGGAGCCCTAACGGCTATTTTTGGCCTGCACCTTCTGAATTTTGCAAAATTTTCAAAATGTTGGATTGTTTAGTGTTATTTATGTATAAATGAACACAAAAAAATACTACTCGCATGAATCTGAAATTTTCACCCATTACGTCCCACCCCTATTATTATATGTAGAACAGTTTAGGTTGTAGGCAGGGGAAGGCCAAAGAAAACATGGCAGGATGGACTTGGAAGAAAGGGGTATAAATAAATACTGGGGCTGAGATAGGTTACTTTGAAAGTAAGTTTTAAAAAGCCGTCCAACACATGTCAACATGTAAAACGTATGTTAAACCGGATATGATGATGATACAAATTTACAGGATATGAAAGTTTGTACGAATGAATTGTTCATTTTGTGTGTGAATGTTCATAAAGTTAAATTGTATTTTTGTTTTTTAAAAGAAAAGAATGAATTAGTCTATAAGAAGAGCGTGTGCATATGTTTGGCTTCTATCAATGGGTTACATTGTAAGTAAGGTAATAGTAGTTCATGCCTCTGCCACCTGGCGTGTTCCTAGGGAAGAGTGTTGTTGCGTACGTTCTTTTGGCGGGTCTGTTTGGCTCACTGGGGGAGACTGAGACTGATTTTTTAAACTGCTGTATTTGTTTAAATAGGAATTTGATTGGCTCCCGGTCATTTGTAAACTGTTACCCCCATGTTTTTCACCTTTTTACAGACCAAATTTTTTTCTGTGTACAATTCCATATCATGCCGCTAGAGAATTTCGGGTTCTTTGGAAATTTTTTGAAAAATTTGTGATGGTAAAAAAGTGGGGACTTAGTTTACGTTAAATTTATATAGAAAACTGATCTCCCTCCTAAAATCTAAAATATTTTAAAATAAAATCAAAAAACCCCGGAATTCTCTAGCGACATGATAGGTAATTGTACACAGAAAATGAATTTTTTAAATTTGTGATGGTCAAAACTCAGTATATGTTAAATTTATATAGGTAACTGATCCCTCTTGCTAAAATCTAAAATATTTGAAAAGAAATTCCAAACACGGAATTCTCTAGCGACATGATAGGAAATTGTACACAGAAAAATTTTTTAAAAATTGGTCAGTAAAAAAGTTAAGAAAAACGGGTAGTGGAGTATCACGAACAAGTGCCCTAATAAATGTTAAAACCTTTTTCCAACACGAACATAGTTGCCACATGAGAAGAGACGTGTGCAACACATGTGCAACTAAATAGAAAATGTATAACCTTAAGAATATTTCAATGTCCATTTATGATATTATTTGTATGCTTTTATATATCGAATTAAACTATCTTCTTTTTTTTCTCCCTGTCACCCTCTTTCTCTTCCTCTTGCAGCCCAAGACATACCGATGAAATGTGTAATTTTTACATGATGTACTATTCAGAAAACAGTAAGAATATCTCCAGCTACATGGAGTGTATGGATGATGGTGTACCATCAGTTTCTAAACATATCTTAGCTGATTCCTTGAAACCGCTGCCATCAAATCCTTTACTTGAAGCAAAAGCATCAATAAAGAGTATGCCTCATTCGCATGGCGGATCGTCGAAACTAGGTAGGCTGGCAATAATCCTTACGATTGATTCGCAAACACTAATAACAAGAACAGACATGTCCATTTAATCTGAACGTTTTTTTATTTTCTTGACTTATTAATTTTATTTACTTATTAATTTTCTTGACTTATTAATTTTATTTACTTATTTATTTTATTTACTTATTTATTTTATTTACTTATTGATTTTATTTACTTATTTATCTTCTTGACTTATTTATTTTCCTGACTCATTTATTTTATTTACTCATTTATTTTATTTACTTATTTATTTTATTTACTTATTTATCTTATTTACTTATTTATTTTCTTGACTTATTTATTTCATTTATTTTATTTACTTATTTATTTTCTTGACTTATTTATTTTCTTGACTTATTTATTTTCTTGGCTCATTTATTTTCTTGGCTCATTTATTTTATTTACTTATTTTACTTATTTTAATTTACTCATTTATTATGTTTTTTGGGATCATCTCTTGTGTTAATCTATAATCTCATATCAACTTTTAAATATTGATAATTCTCATTCTCGTTCCAAAGATTGAGTACAATATTCTATATGAGGTTGTCTTAAATATTCTACTAATAAAATTTGCTTAATATTCTAATCAAATGTCTAATCATTCAATCAAAATAGGCAAAATATGATTACAAGATTTTATTTAATTTATTCTCAGGTTTCATTCTGCAGTTACTTTTTGTTCTCCTGTTTAATTCGTAGTTAAATCTTTTTTTTTTTCGATATGTAAAACTTGTAGAATTTTTTATTTTAAATTTCAGGTTTCATCTATATTCCCATTTTTTATTTCTATGTATTTCCCATTTTTTTTAATGTATTTCCCATTATTTTTTAATGTATTTCCTATTTTTAATTTCTATGTATTTCCATTATTTTTTAAATGTATTTCCCATTTTTATCAACAAAATGTGACAGATTTACAATAATGCTGCTTCTAACATAAGCATGATAAACTGACAATGCATGTAAAATAAAATCTATAACAATGTTAGAAGATTGTATCAAATATTAATCGGCAGTAATATGCTTTTAAAGTTAAGTAGATCCGATTTACTGTGTGTGTATGGAGGGGGTGCTATTACATATAATTGACATGTTATGTCTTTTGAGGTCAGCTCTGGTCCCATCTAAGAAGTAGATAGATGATTGGTTAGCTTGATCATGTGACAATGGGAAAGATTTGAAGTTCCATTTTAAGTGAAGAAATATGTAATGCAAAGTCTTAATAGATACTATGAGTAGTATAGTTAATATAGTTCTGTGAGTAGATGGTGCTACAAAACTGACTCAACCATCTGTGAATGTGGATAGGAGGACCATACGATGCAACACTGCTTTATCTGCCCTCTACTGCCAAACCGGTGCAGCTTGAAAGATCTTGTAAAGTACAACACTAATACAAAGGACTGCGTAAAAAAGTGGGAAACTGTCGTATGACCACATGACACTTCAAAGACACACAAAGAAGAAAAAGAATAGATAGCAACTCTTTTTTAAATTGTTATATAGAAAAAGAGGTACACAGCATTGCCTGGTAGCTATAATAGTAATATTGCAGTATTACGTTTGGTAAGTTATTACAAAGTGTTCAATATCCTAGATAGAGCTGTGTGGCCCGGGAGCAATAACTCCACTGTGTTTAAAGTGTTTGCATACAGTGTTGACTACTAGACAAGAAACTCGATGTTGAATCAAATAATACTTAATACTGTAGATAGAGCAGATGGTTGTAATAATATAATGTTACACTTAGAGATAAATATTGAATAGGAAAGTGTTCAATCGTATAGATAGAGCAAGTGTGTGTAAGAATACTTTATTACACTTGGTCAGTTGTATATGATGGAGAAGATACTCAGCATTGCCCGGTAATACACTAAAACAAATATAGGTGGCATTATATTATGGGGATGGTGAGTAAGCAACTCTGCGTTGCCCGGTAATACACTAAAACAAATATAGGTGGCATTATATTATGGGGGAGGGGGGTAAGCAATCCTGCATTGCCCGGTAATACACTAAAACAAATATAGGTGGCATTATATTATGGGGGAGGGGAGTAAGCAATTCTGCATTGCTCGGTATTACACTTAAAACAAATATAGGTGGCATTATATCATGGGAGAGGGGAGTAAGCAACTCTGCGTTGCCCGGTAATACACTAAAACAAATATAGGTGGCATTATATTATGGGGGAGGGGAGTAAGCAATTCTGCATTGCTCGGTATTACACTTAAAACAAATATAGGTGGCATTATATTATGGGAGAGGGGAGTAAGCAACTCTGCGTTGCCCGGTAATACACTAAAACAAATATAGGTGGCATTATATTATGGGGGAGGGGGATAAGCAATTCTGCATTGCCCGGTAATACACTAAAACAAATATAGGTGGCATTATATTATGGGGTAGGGGAGTAAGCAATTCTGCATTGCCCGGTAATACACTAAAACAAATATAGGTGGCATTATATTATGGGGGAGGGGGGTAAGCAATTCTGCATTGCCCGGTAATACACTAAAACAAATATAGGTGGCATTATATTATGGGGTAGGGGAGTAAGCAACTCTGCATTGCCCGGTAATACACTAAAACAAATATAGGTGGCATTATATTATGGGGGAGGGGGGTAAGCAATTCTGCATTGCCCGGTAATACAGTAAAACAAATATAGGTGGCATTATATTATGGGGATGGTGAGTAAGCAACTCTGCGTTGCCCGGTAATACACTAAAACAAATATAGGTGGCATTATATTATGGGGTAGGGGAGTAAGCAACTCTGCGTTGCCCGGTAATACACTAAAACAAATATAGGTGGCATTATATCATGGGGGAGGGGAGTAAGCAACTCTGCGTTGCCCGGTAATACACTAAAACAAATATAGGTGGCATTATATCATGGAGGAGGGGAGTAAGCAACTCTGCGTTGCCCGGTAATACACTAAAACAAATATAGGTGGCATTATATCATGGAGGAGGGGAGTAAGCAACTCTGCGTTGCCCGGTAATACACTAAAACAAATATAGGTGGCATTATATTATGGGGATGGGGAGTAAGCAACTCTGCGTTGCCCGGTAATACACTAAAACAAATATAGGTGGCATTATATCATGGGGGAGGGGAGTAAGCAACTCTGCGTTGCCCGGTAATACACTAAAACAAATATAGGTGGCATTATATCATGGAGGAGGGGAGTAAGCAACTCTGCGTTGCCCGGTAATACACTAAAACAAATATAGGTGGCATTATATCATGGAGGAGGGGAGTAAGCAACTCTGCGTTGCCCGGTAATACACTAAAACAAATATAGGTGGCATTATATTATGGGGATGGTGAGTAAGCAACTCTGCGTTGCCCGGTAATACACTAAAACAAATATAGGTGGCATTATATTATGGAGGAGAGGAGTAAGCAACTCTGCGTTGCCCGGTAATACACTAAAACAAATATAGGTGGCATTATATTATGGGGATGGTGAGTAAGCAACTCTGCGTTGCCCGGTAATACACTAAAACAAATATAGGTGGCATTATATCATGGAGGAGAGGAGTAAGCAACTCTGCGTTGCCCGGTAATACACTAAAACAAATATAGGTGGCATTATATTATGGGGATGGGGAGTAAGCAACTCTGTGTTGCCCGGTAATACACTAAAACAAATATAGGTGGCATTATATTATGGGGATGGGGAGTAAGCAACTCTGCGTTGCCCGGTAATACACTAAAACAAATATAGGTGGCATTATATTATGGGGATGGTGAGTAAGCAACTCTGCGTTGCCCGGTAATACACTAAAACAAATATAGGTGGCATTATATTATGGGGTAGGGGAGTAAGCAACTCTGCGTTGCCCGGTAATACACTAAAACAAATATAGGTGGCATTATATCATGGGGGAGGGGAGTAAGCAACTCTGCGTTGCCCGGTAATACACTAAAACAAATATAGGTGGCATTATATTATGGGGATGGGGAGTAAGCAACTCTGTGTTGCCCGGTAATACACTAAAACAAATATAGGTGGCATTATATTATGGGGATGGGGAGTAAGCAACTCTGCGTTGCCCGGTAATACACTAAAACAAATATAGGTGGCATTATATTATGGGGATGGTGAGTAAGCAACTCTGCGTTGCCCGGTAATACACTAAAACAAATATAGGTGGCATTATATTATGGGGTAGGGGAGTAAGCAACTCTGCGTTGCCCGGTAATACACTAAAACAAATATAGGTGGCATTATATCATGGGGGAGGGGAGTAAGCAACTCTGCGTTGCCCGGTAATACACTAAAACAAATATAGGTGGCATTATACAATGGAGGAGGGGAGAAAGCAACTCTGCGTTGCCCGGTAATACACTAAAACAAATATAGGTGGCATTATATCATGGAGGAGGGGAGTAAGCAACTCTGCGTTGCCCGGTAATACACTAAAACAAATATAGGTGGCATTATATTATGGGGATGGTGAGTAAGCAACTCTGCGTTGCCTGGTAATACACTAAAACAAATATAGGTGGCATTATATTATGGGGATGGTGAGTAAGCAACTCTGCGTTGCCCGGTAATACACTAAAACAAATATAGGTGGCATTATATTATGGGGATGGTGAGTAAGCAACTCTGCGTTGCCCGGTAATACACTAAAACAAATATAGGTGGCATTATATCATGGGGGAGGGGAGTAAGCAACTCTGCGTTGCCCGGTAATACACTAAAACAAATATAGGTGGCATTATATCATGGAGGAGGGGAGTAAGCAACTCTGCGTTGCCCGGTAATACACTAAAACAAATATAGGTGGCATTATATCATGGAGGAGGGGAGTAAGCAACTCTGCGTTGCCCGGTAATACACTAAAACAAATATAGGTGGCATTATATTATGGGGATGGTGAGTAAGCAACTCTGCGTTGCCCGGTAATACACTAAAACAAATATAGGTGGCATTATATTATGGAGGAGAGGAGTAAGCAACTCTGCGTTGCCCGGTAATACACTAAAACAAATATAGGTGGCATTATATTATGGGGATGGTGAGTAAGCAACTCTGCGTTGCCCGGTAATACACTAAAACAAATATAGGTGGCATTATATCATGGAGGAGAGGAGTAAGCAACTCTGCGTTGCCCGGTAATACACTAAAACAAATATAGGTGGCATTATATTATGGGGATGGGGAGTAAGCAACTCTGCGTTGCCCGGTAATACACTAAAACAAATATAGGTCGCATTATATTATGGGGATGGGGAGTAAGCAACTCTGCGTTGCCCGGTAATACACTAAAACAAATATAGGTGGCATTATATTATGGGGATGGTGAGTAAGCAACTCTGCGTTGCCCGGTAATACACTAAAACAAATATAGGTGGCATTATATTATGGGGATGGGGAGTAAGCAACTCTGTGTTGCCCGGTAATACACTAAAACAAATATAGGTGGCATTATATTATGGGGATGGGGAGTAAGCAACTCTGCGTTGCCCGGTAATACACTAAAACAAATATAGGTGGCATTATATTATGGGGATGGTGAGTAAGCAACTCTGCGTTGCCCGGTAATACACTAAAACAAATATAGGTGGCATTATATCATGGGGGAGGGGAGTAAGCAACTCTGCGTTGCCTGGGAATGCATTAAAATAAGTATAGATTTCATTATATTTTATGGTGGGGGGGGTAGAAACTCAGTGTTGTTCGGGAGCAATAAATTTAAAATTGAAAGATATGATAAATGACTTACATTATTATTATTATTTTCAATACATTAAAACACGAGAGAGGAATAGGTTGGGTGAAACATACAGCGGGGTTTCGGGAGCAGGACCGGGAAAGCAGGGGTGGGGTAAAGAGAGAAAGATAGAGAGATAAAGGTTTTATAAAGAAATATGTTATTTTATTTTTTTATGACCCCGGGTAACACTGGGTAGCCCTGCTAGTCTTAAATATAAAATAAAGCCAGTGATTAATAGCTTTTTTAATATAAGATGCATAATTAAATCTATTTTGTCAATCAAATATTGTATTTCTAATTGATTTTAATATTTAATCCTGATCAATTTTCTATTTTTGATCAATCATAAATAGAGGAAGAGGGAGCTTTTATCCTCACACTCAGAAGCCCTCCTACTGTTATCAATAACATCAGAAATAAATTTAACAGACAATTTTTCAATGTTCACCAGTAGTAAATATTTTAAGCATTTTCGTTGGCTAATTTAAAGTTGATTCCATAAACAAACATTTTTCAATAATGACCTAATTTAACTATTTACAGAATATTGGCAAAATAATTAAAAATAACTAGAAAAACATGATTACAATAATTATAGTTGAGAACAATAAACTATAAATCGACTAAATTTTTGAACAAAATAATCTAAATCTGTAGAAGTGACAAACTATTTGTTTGTTTTCTGTGGTAGATTTTGTTGCGTGATGTCCATGTTCGTTCCACACGCTTATAAAACGGCATCGACAACATTTTACTTTATGTTATAACTTCAAAATTCATCATCATCATCATCAACCGGTTTATTTGTTGAATCAGGCCACAATTAATCCTCTGCTGAGGGTGAGGCCTGATTGTTTAGTCTTGATCTATGTTTTCCCCTCCACTCTTGTCATTGGTGAGACCTGACGCAATCCATATCCATGGCTTTCCTATCATGTTTGACCATGTTCTCTCAAGTGGTGGTTTTCTCTGCTGGCTCATTCAACTGTCAGACTTCAGCAATCCAGCCATTGCTGCGCTTAACGTGCCCATGCATCTGCACCTCTGCATGATGTATGCATAACTTTTCAAGTTGACTTGTGCGATCAGAGACCCAAAAGGTATGCTTGTTCAGGCCTCACCAAACAGATCCATCTGACCATTATGGTGTAGTTTCTTTAGTGTGCTGGTAGAGACAGCCCAAGTTTCGGAGCCATACATTAACACACTTCTAATACATAAGGAATATACACAACCTCTCGTAGCTGTTGTTTGTTTGTTAGAATTGGCAGCAGCTCTCTAAACTGTCTCTAGGCAGATATGCAACGTGTAGCTGCCGCGAGTCTACAGCCTCCACCTAATGACAGCACATCTCTAAAGTGACAAAATTCTGTCACCACTTCCAGCTTGTCGTCACCAGTATCAACTTCTGTAAATAGTCTGCCATCTATTGGTCTTGCTGCGCTAGCGCAACACAAACGCTTAAAGTGAGGATTTGTTCTGAGAGAGTCTTTTATGCCACTGCACTTTTTGTGGACCTATCCTGAACAGTTGATGTAATTGATTGAGTTGCTGCCTGTTCCTCTTAGACATACAACACAACAGGTGTTTTCCTCAGTAAGCTGAGGTTGGGACCAGTGATCATGATCTTGGTTTTACCCATGTGACTCTGAAACCTTTCTCCTCCATGCTACTCTTCCATCTATCCAGACGTTCCTTGAGTGATTGAAGTGAAGTATCAATGATCGCCAGGGCGTCAGCATATGTGAGCTCCCTGGTACGGAATTCTAGTGATAGAGCCTCAAGTACAATAATGAATAGAAGGGGACTTAAGACAGATCCTTGATGGACGCCCACTTTAACATCAAATTCGTTGCTGTAGCTGTTACGGACTCGTACCTACTTGACTATGTACATTGAAGTACATGGACATCATCACTTGAACCAGCCACTCTGTAACGCCCAACTTCTGCAGAGCCCACCAGATGACCCTTCTTGGGACACGGTCAAAAGCTTTTTCCAAATCTAAAAAAGCCACTTACAGTGGTTTGCTGGCTGCTAGATGTTTCTCCATGACTTGGCGTATGATAAAAATTGCATCTGTGTACGGGGCATGACACCAAACTGCATGTCAGCAATCTGTACTTGTTGTCTGATCAGCTGCTCAATAACTCTGTACAAGACTTTCATAACCTGATCAATAAGCTTGAGTGCACAGTAGTTCCCTCTGGACCACCTTTCATGACCCCTGGTTTAACGCATCACCTTCACCTTTGTACAGACTTATTATGACACTGTCTTCCCATTCCTCAGGTATTCATCTTTCTCTGATGATGGCTTCAAACAGTTCATGCACCAGACTAGCCCTTAGTTCACCGGTTAGTTTCAGCATCTCAGTAACTATACCAGATGGCCCAGCTGCTTTACCAGCTCCCATTTTACAGATTGTTTTAGTGATCATCTCCTGGGTAATGGGGATACTAGACAGCCCTACAGAAGGTTCATCGGACAGCTCATCAGCGTTCCATGGAAATTCAACGTTCAGCAAGCATTTGTAGTGCTGTTTCCATGACTGTTTTTTCGCTTCATCATCCAATGAAAGTTCACCAGAGTCGTTCCTTATAGGTTTTTCACCCAAGGCATCTTGATTGTCGTGGCGCATCTGTTTTGCGAGCTTGTAGATGTCACTTGACTTGGGATTTATTTTAAGGAAAATCTCTTTATCAGCCTCTGACTTAGCGTGGTGTACAGCAACTTTAGCAACACGCTTGTCTTCGTTATACACTTCCCTACTACCACCTATTTTCCAGGCTCTGTAGCATCGTCTCTTCTAACAGCTTGATCAACAGTCTCATTCCACCACCAAGTCTGTTTCTTCCAATTGCGCTCACTGTTTGTGTATCCTAATTCCTAATATGATGAAACAAATCTCTCATCAAACTCAGCCCAGATGACTGGATCCTTCAGCTTCCACAGTTTTATGCGTGGTGTAAACCTGTGTTTACATTTGTGAAGAGCTTTTGCCTTGAGATCACACAATAGCAGGTTGTGTTCAGATGCACATTCTTCACCTAGACTAATTCTGACATTTGTGACATGTTTCCTGAAGCTGCGGCGGAATAGTATGTAGTCTTTCTGGGTCATGCTTCCTCCAGATTGGTATCTAACTAGATGTTTAGGCTTTTTCTCGAACACAGAGTTACCAATTACTAAATTATTAGCAATAGCAAACTCGAGTAGTCTTTCTCATGCCATTATGTACTTCTTCATAACCGCAAGGAGTGGAACCAATATGTCCATTCTAATCACTGCACGCAAACAGTTCCTCTGCACTAGGTACAGTCATTACAAGGCTCAGCAGCTGCTCGTAGAAGTGGTCCTTTGCTTCATCACTGAGCCCAACTTGTGGAGCATAGATGCATACAATGGCAAACACTACTTTTCCAACAACAAGACAAACAAATATTATCCTGTTGGATATTTGTTTAAACACTTTCTCCCACCACTTTTCTGCCACTAAGACTCTCACTCAACCTGTCCTTTTATCATTCCCAGACGAGTAGAACTTGCAGTTGGTATCCTTTCCAACTATTCTTCTGACACTTTCATTTCTCTATCTCGTCTCCTGTAGTCATTCTTCTTTCTGGATATTGTCTCCTCCACGTCATTTGCCTTTCTTCACATGGTTCCGACATTCTGGACATTCGTATGATTTGCCGCAGACTCACACATCCTAAGGTCTACCAAGCCCGAGACACTACCAGTAGCATTAATGCTTTCTTTTTTCTTCTTTTATTTCGAATAGACATAGTTTTTAAGGCAGTTTTACGGATGGATGCTATCCTTCACCAACTTGAGCACTTTTGACAGTCCAAGACCTCCATCATTCCCATCTAACTAGGGCTGATGTATTTTCCACTTGAGCATGCACCAATGTCATATATTACCTGTATGTTGCCGCATACTACTGGCACTCAGGTTGCGACAGGCCATCCAAGGATAGCATTTGCCATATGCTCTGTGGCCGGGGATTGGATTGGTGAATGTCGGGACATGTTCACATACCAGTGGGCCCTGCACACTGCACCTCTAGGGCTCGAATCTGCCCAGAGATCCTTAGTCAATTAACCTGGGTCTGCAATGAGCCCAGTATCCATGGTGTATCACGAGGAGGTTTGGCCAGAGTCTTGTCGGTCTAGAGGTTATATATCAGCAGGGAAGACTTAAGCACTCAGCTTCCTTTTCCTTCAAGGGCTAGCTGGAAGCAGTAGGTGGGAAGCATATGCAACCACATCTACACGCAGCAACACCACTTTACACATCACACAGACCTGTGGTATATACCACCATTCACCATTGAAGGGTTTTTTACAATATTGTAGGATATGCATTCTTGCCTGAAATCAATAAACAGCAAAGATAACGTGTGACTTTATTTATAACTTTAAAATTAAAAATTATAGATGTTGAAAATAAAAATACAAATAGTAATGTGGTGGATTAGGACTGGGAGCAAGAGTACAAAAGTGTGCCTATTCATTCCCGGGCAACACCAGGTTTGCCTTCTAGTAGATAATAAGAAGTTAAAAGTCAAGAAGTGCATGCCGTTTTTTTTCTTTTTTAATAAGACTTTTGTGAAAGTTAAATATTATTAAGGTGTCGTTTGAAATAAGTTTTAATTTTAACCCGTCATGTAGAAACTTTGACACACACACACAGACGTTATCTAGGCTGGGGCCGCAAGGATCCCAGTATCCATGGTGTACCACGAGGAGGTTATCTAGGCTTATAAGTTTATTATACCGACGAGCAAAAGTAGGCAACCAGTATATGATTATCCCCCACACACATAAATAAGAAGGTAATCCCTGGGAGGATGGTATCATTACCACAGAAGAAATACTACAACCCCTCTCCCTCAGGAGGTAATGCCTGGGAGGATAGTATCATGACAAACTAACATATACTACATTGCCTCCCCCCTTTCCAAAGGAAGAGGAATTAGCTTGGAGGATGGTATCATGACAAACATATACTAGACTGCCCCCTCCCCAAAGGAGAAGGTATTGCCTGGGAGGATGGTATCATGACAAACATATACTCCCCCTACCCACTCCCAAAAAAGGAGGAGATAATACCTGGGAAGATTGTCTCATGACAACAGAACAAATGCTAGACTACCTTCCCTTAAAGAAGGAGGTAATATCTGGGAGCATATCATAACAAGAGACACTACACTACCCCCCCCCCACTGAATTGAGTATTGAAAGATAGTACATTAGTCTGAAATAGTATAATAAACTGAATTGAGCATTACAATATTGTAGAATAGTACAATTAATAGAAGTAATAGTATAGTTTTAACTTCAGACAGACAGATACCAAATCTCTATTAGTGATAAATAAGAATGCATATGTCTATTTTTATGTTTTTGTATTTTATATTGTAAACATCTTGTTTCTATTCCTAGAAATGGTTTATGATCCAAGCTGGCCTGATAAAAATGCAGTAACCTTAGGGTTTGTCAGTGCTATAGCTGTCGACCCTTTGGGCAACGTGCACATCTTTCACAGAGGACCAAGAACTTGGAACATACAGTAAGCGGCTTGAATTCTCTCGGTTTTACATCTTTCTTTTGGAGCAAGTGCATTTTCAGCAGCTCGTTTCAAGTTTTTTTTGGCTGGTCGATTTATTTCTAGGGACAGACAATGAAAGTGAAATTAGATTTTAACTAAAAAAATGAATTTTACCCATGCTGGCATGTGTTGGACGGCTCTAAGAAATTGACTTCCAAACTAACTTATCGCTAACCAGGTTTTTATTTACTCCGTTCATTTCAAGGACGAAATACGTTTTTTATAGCCCTAGTCGAAACCCTGTGACCACTTTTACGAGATAACACCCTTAAAGTTTAAACTGAAAAAAAAAAGATAGTGTTTTTTTTTTTCTTTTTTTAACATTAAAATTATCAAGTTTTTAGTTCAATTTTCTATCAAGAGCTGCTTTTAAAAAAAATTAATTATAAATTCGCCGCTTCAGGGTTTTATCTTTTTGTAAATATGGTCACTGAGTTTCGCCTATGGGTGTGTGGTGGTTCTAACGTTTTCTATTCTTATTAAACATGAAAGAACAAGTAAAAATACGCCAGTAACCAACACAAAAAGTAATAAAGCCAGCACTCAAAATTTATATAAACATAACAATTTATTTAACGTGGTTCATTTAAATTGTATAAATTCCTCAATGAAAGTCTGAGTTTTGTGTACAGGAAAATGTCCCTTTTACTGTTTGTATAAAATGTCTCTTTTAAAAGTTCGTTCTTGGAAAGCACACGTGTTTTGGTGTGCGCGTAAATTATAGAAAATGAGCCGTCTCTCTACCCTTTTTTTGCAGTGTACGAAATGGTAGGAATTTGTGTTGAACGGTACTTAAAACAGAGAAAAGAAAGAAAGGGTTTAAGCTTACTATTTGTCCTGTGTCTGGTGAGGAGGGAAAGGGGAAGACGGCGTGTAGTAAGTGTAAGACAGTGGCAGGCAGCTTCTTGCCCCATGCTTTAGGAGTTTGTTGACGGAACCGTCTTAGTCGCTGGTCGTAAGGAAAAGGGATGAAAAAGAGGAAGGAGGAAGTGCGTTCTTTCTTTTATATCACTCAAAATCTCGCTTGGTCAAGCATGACCTGTTGGTCTTTGATTGGCCGGACCCTCTGACAGCGTGATTTGGCAAGAATAGGCCCTGTCTTCTTCCTTAGAGACGAAGAAGGGCTGAGTCAACAGAGAAAGAAATAATAACATATTAGGATGTTAATCCGATAGGTGTAAGACATTTGCGTCCATGAAATGAAGGTTGGGGATTGCCCTAAAAGTGCCTATAAGTTTTGTTTTTGTTTATAATAAAATAAATACTTTATATTAACATTCATTTATAATGAAAAATACTGAAAATTTTATCAAGATCGGATAATTCTCTGATTTTTGATGGGAGTAAAATTGATTTTTTGATGGGAGTAAAACTTATTTTTTTGTTAAAAAACGAATTATTTCCACTTTTATTGCATGCCATTAGTTATTTCTGTTAGTAAGATACTAAAAAGTTGTATTATTTAAAAAAAAAAAAAAATGGCCTTCAAAAAAATACATTTTTTGTAATAGAAAAGATTACCTGTTATTCCGAGACATTTTTCTGCATATTTAAAAAAAAATAATTTCATGCAAAAATAATTATTCATATTTTGATTAAATTAACTTTATCAAGAAATAAATAAAAATTTGTATTTGTAGTATTCGTACTGTTATGTTTAGATTATTCAGACTATATTAAACGTTTGATCTTCTCTAGAACTCTGGAATCTTTCTAGAATTCTGGAATCTTTCTAGAACTCTGGAATCTATACAGGATTTCATACTGAACCCTTTATTTAATCCACAAAGGTATATTGTTCTTGTTCTGTCAGCCATGACCGGGTGGAAGTTTTAAGTCATTATTATTTTATTCTTAGTATCAGCTGTAGTAAGGATTGAACCTTCAACCCCCAGAAAACTGTCACTTAAAACTGATTGTTACACCGTTGTGAGAATAATATCCAATATGAGAACAGTTGTCCAAATAATCTAAATTATCAATCCTTATCTCCAAAATTCTGAAACATAAAATTTTAATTGTTTTGGATTTTTCTTTAATGGGGAAAATATGATATTTTTATTTTCGATATTATTAAACCAAGTGATTGCTTTGGCAGTATTGGTTTAATTCTAGGTCTTTTTTTTACAAAAAACTAGATACAAACAAATAAATGCAGAAAGTAAACAAATCACTGATAGACTAAAAATTAGCGACAAAGTTAGTAAATTGAAACCTATGGAGGCCTATATCTTATTTAAAGTAATTTTAGCAATAACACCAGCACTTACTTAATTAATCCGACCAAACCCGAAATAGGAAGAATTAGTAAAACAATTCTATCTAAAATTAACAAGCACATAAAAAAAACTAGATAAACAAGAGTATTACAAACTACTAACAGAAAACATTATGAAAAACTACAAAAAACTAGATACAAGCGAACGTAACTACATAGATATAATAAATGCTGAAAGTAAACAAATCACCGATGAACTAAAAATTAGCGACAAAGTTAGTAAATTAAAACCTAAGGAAGCCTATATCTTATTTAAAGACCACAAAAGTAACTTTAACAATAACCCTAGCACTCGCTTAATTAATCCTACCAAACCAGAAATAGGAAGAATTAGCAAAACAATTTTATCTAGAATAAACAAACAAATAAAAAAAGACCTAGAATTAAACCAATGGGTGAATACTGCCGAAGCAATCGCTTGGTTTAATGATATCGAAATTAAAAATAAATGTACCTTCCTACATTTCTATCCATTCATATCTGAAAAGCTCTTCAACATCGCCCTAGAGTTTGCCAAGATATATACCGATATATCCAAGGATGAAATCCACATCATTAAAAACTGTAGAAGATCAGTTTTAATCAATAATAATGACCAATGGATAAAAAACAAAAATGACAACCTCTTTTGATTTCGCCATGGGTTCCCTGTGCTCTGCAGAGGTATTGGACCTTATGGGGTTATTTATTTTATATACCCTCACAAATATATTTGATAATACAGATATCGACCTATATAGAGATGATGGATTAGCGATAATAAGGTATTCCAACAAGGTCAAGGGAGAAAACTTCAAGAAAATTATACATATGGGAATGAAAAAAATAGGCTTTAGAGTAGACATACTGGCTAACATAAAAATAGATATAACTTTAAACTTAAATGAAAATACTTACGAGCCATATATAAAGAATAATGCCAATCCAATATACCCAAAGTCTAATCACTCCCTATCAATTATAAAACAGATTCCTAATTTTATCGAACTTAGCCTTAGCAATAACCCTAGCAACAAAAATGTATCTAAGAAGTCAAGCAACATTTACAACACAGCTCTAAAAAAATAGTGGGTACCATAATATCGAAATTAAATATAAGAAATCGGACACCAATAATTATAATAAATTTAAAAATAAAAGAAAAAGAAATATAATCTGGTATACACCGGCCTATAATCAGATGCTAAAAACTAAACTGGAAAAGAAATTTGAGAATCCCGCATTCCTAGAATGCGGGATTCTCACTTTTTATTTTTATTCAGTCTTTGAAGAGATGTGATAACATCGAAACGTTAGTTGATTTATGTAAGACTGTAAAAAAAATTAATGTAATTTTATAAATGCTCTACTTGTTATTGAGAACTTTTGAAAATATTGGTTTTATATTCATTTTATTAACATATTTGAACTTGATCAATTATATATATATATATATATATATATATATATATATATATACTTTATTCAAGGATATTATAAAAGTGTTTTCATAAATATATTTTCAATGGTATAATTTTAATTATTTTTAAGTAATTATTGATTTTAATACTAATAAATATTTTAATGATTATTATGATAGAAAAAATATATGACAAAAAATAAACAAATAATGAGAAAATAACACCTATTGCATAATCATATAATTTTTATGACATTCTACTCTCACAAATTAAATTCACCTCTTGAATTTATTATCATATTTCTAATTTTTAATATCATTATAAGTACTTAAAAACCTTTTATCTTAGAACTGTATCATAGATCTATTTTTCAGATTTATGAATTTCTTTTTCTTCCCAAAACAATTATTATACTAATTTTGTTTTTTGCCATTTTAAAATATTGCTTTTTAAATCTGATAGTTCTTTCCCTTTCCCTTGTACCTTTAATAGACAATAGTTTGTTTTTTTCACTACCAAAATCCGATCCGGTTTTTCGACCCGACCGCCTAATCATCTAACCTCATTTCAGCATTTAGCGTTTTTATTGATATGAAATATTTTTACAACAAATAAATAAATAATTAGATAATATAAATCACACCTATTACATGATATTAATTTTAAAGCAATTTACTTTTGCTAATTATATAATACTCTGTTAGGTAAGTAATGACAGTGTATTAATAACTTTTTTTTGTTCATTGGTTGCTTATGAACATATGTACACATGTACAACTTATCTCAATAGTGCTGGTTACATAGAGTTTGTACGTGATTGTGGTACAAAGTGGCGAAATTTGAGGAAAAATCCAATTAATCTCCGTGCTGTTGCATGGCAACATGACAATGCACGCTGTCATGTTTCACGTGAGACCAGTTCATTTTTCGAAAGTCAAGGAATTGTTACATTGAAGCAGAGCCTCTATTCACCTGATCTCAACATATGCGACCGCTGGTTGTTCTATGAACTGGAGACAGAACTACGGAAAACTACATTTCATAATTCCGAGGAGGTGAAGATTGAGGCACTGCGAGTGCTAAGAGACATTCCAGAAGATGAATATCATGAACAAGTAGAAAAATTATTACGTCATTGTGAGCGTGTAATTAATGAACATGTGGTTATATTACTGATTAATACATTTTTTTTCATGTTAATTTTGATAATATACTTTTTATATTACGACTCTCAGAACTTATCTAACAGAGTATTATATATATATATATATATACATATTTTTACAACAAATAAATAACTAGATAATATAAATCACACCTATTACATGATATTAATTTTAAAGCAATTTACTTTTGCTAATATATATATATATATATATATATATATATATATATATAATCTTGAATTTATTATTTAATTTCTAAATTTTTTATTCTATCATAAATATTTAAACATCTTTTTATCATAGATTTTTTCACAATTTCATTTCTCAACCCATGATAGTTATTATAATTTGCTCTTCATAAATTTCCACCTCTTAAAATCGGATAGAGCTGTTTTCCTTTTTAACTGTATTTATCATATATAACAGATTCGGTTTTTCCCCTTGCCATTTTCCAATCTAATTTTTTCAGTCAACCGCTTAACGGTGCAATTTTATCTCGTAATTTAGCATTTTGTTCACATTATTGCTGTACATATAAATGTATATACATATAAACAAATTTTAACATTGATCTAATGTTTTCCAGCAACGGAAAATGTTTCTGCTGTGCAGAATTTCCACTTATATACTATTGATATTTTGTTCCTTTACACATATACCTGGAATTTTATTTTTTCATTTTTATTTCATCCTTTGGATATTTTGGACTTATGATTAATTTCCACATGACTGAATACACACATTTTCTGTTATTTACTACAATTTGTGAACGCCTAAGCAAAAAAACTATACAAATTTCAAACATTTTATTATCTCAGTTGTTAGAATTATAAGTGTTCATTATTTATCAGGATTTGAACTATGTTTTTATAATTTCCATTGAAAAGGATTTTGTCTTTCTAAAAATGTAAATTTCTGAATAAAATGTTTGGAATGTAGCTTTCTGTTTCCATAACCTTTTAGATTGTAGTATTGGTAACCTTAAGTGGGAGGAGTTTAAAATCTATCCTAAAAAAAAGGTTTCTTTTAAAAGATTTTCAAGTGGTCTTAAATTTTTGATCATGAGTGTGTATATATATATATATATTTATATAGCCATGCTGAAGAGTCGTAGAGATGATGAAACATGTCTGTGAATATTTTTTTTAAATATATATATATGCCCCCATATACATTCAGTTATCAGTATCACAAATAAAATATAAATAAATGGCATCATTTATATATGTGATACATCTCTCCCACTACTAGCAGTGTTTGTGGCTCAGTGGTAGAACGTTAGTCACTAGGGTCTGATTTAAAATATCACTAGGTCTAACCATACTTAAAAGTTGTAGAGACAACAAAATATGTGTCTGTGGATAACTATGTTTTATATATATATATATATAGGTAGATATAGATAATGAAATGTTTTTCAGAAGAGTAAAACATTGTAATCTTTTCAATTCAATTTCTCTCTATTTTCAGGTCTTTTAATGACAGTAATATTTTCCAGGATCAAGATAAACCGATTACTGTTCCGACTGTTGTAGTATTTGACAGGAAAGGAAAATTTGTGAAACAGTGGGGTGCAAATATGTAAGTAAAATATATCCTGTACATATCTTGCATTGTTGCTCGTTTTATGTATACATTTTGTGTTTTTTCTTTGTATGCTAATAGGTCACCCCATTCAAGGATAAATGTTAATGAGATGGATTGATTGTATGTTAAGAAATGAAGAATATTATGAGAGGATTGAAAATGATTAATGGAATTAATAAAGTTTGATTACTTGTGTAATGTTACGAGGTACCAATAAGCCATTTGTAACGTTAGATGGTGTTAGGAATAACTAACAAAACGATTTATCTCCCTTGCATCATTCGGTAAGGTTAAGAGTTATCGCCCTTTGTCGATAGTGTCTTGCCGGAGTGAAAAGAAAACATTGACCACGGATCAGACTGTCTCATATTTCATCTCGCGTTACAGCGGCTAAATAACTCATTTAATTCTAATTTCACTTTTAATACATCTGTTACACCTTTCTGTTGAAAAGTCATCCATTTTGTTTTACGAGTTATTAATTATTATAACCTAAATTACATGGTTTACAACAGATGGGAATCCTCTCGACCCCATCAGATGACCCTTAATGTTCTTGTTGACAGAAAACAGCTGAGTCTCTCATCGACACAATGTAAGTAGTTGCTCAATGGATAGTGACGTCTTTCTGTAGTAGTGGCCGTAGCAGTCGTGGATCTTTTTTTTTTCTTGTGGCTGGAATAATGTGAAAGCGATAATCAAGAATACAAAAACTACCACTTTTTTTTTTTGGTGCTGGATTTTTTTATTTTTATCCTCACTAGCAAAAGTAAGTTGTTACATTGTAGTAGTAGTAGTAGCATCAGCAGTATTCGTTCAAATTCAATTACGTGGTGGTGGGAGCCCTCACACAAATAGAGCTGCAGCTCAAAATAAATGGTGAAACTTCAAAACCACAAAAGAATGCTTGACTAATGTTACTGACAACAATTCAAATACATGTGAATGACGTTAGCTGCGTGGTGTCAAAAAACGATCCCTCTGGAGCAAAAAATGTCACTTCTTTTATTAAGCTCTTTTGAACTGCCAAAAGCACCTACTTTGCGTAATTATGCGCGTTCGACCGTCGCCTCGAAATCAGAAAGTTTCAGGTTTGCTCCTATATGCACCCACTGTTTCTTTGCAGCGGGCGCATGCCAGTCGTGGCTGCTTATCCCTCTGTCTCTCCGCACCGTCATCACATAATGAAAACAATTAAAAAAACAATGGATGACTCCATTATTTGCTCTGGGATTTAGTCAATTTTTTTACAACAATTGGCAAACCAGAAGAGTATATGACTCAAAGTCAGCAGCAAACGGTGTCCTGTCAGATTTAGTTCCTGATATTAAACTTCGTCCGTAATATAACTTCTGACAATAGTTTCAGTTTTCTAAATTTATTAATTTATTTATTAAATTGTTAGGTGAAAGTACAGAATAGTTAACAAATGACCTCCTCTCCCCATGTTAAGAATGGTTTTCTAAATAATGTTATTATTTCAACACAGTCTGTAAACTGCAGAAGATTATTTAGAAAGCCGTTCTCAACATGGGGAGGGTGAGCTTTGTTAACTATTCTGTACTTTCACCTAACAATTTAATGAATAAATTAATAAATAAAAATTAGTGTAAAACTTGGCAAACCAGAAGAGTAAGCGACCCAAAACAGGAAGTTTTACCCAACAATTTACAGCAAGTACATCAAGATGGAATTCATGTTCTCTGCAATCCCCAATGAAAGTAATAGAAGGTTCTTGAAAACAGACATCTGCTCGCCTTGATGTTGAACACCTAAAATAAATCTCTCTTCTCTGCCACATACTTCCTGCATACGTCAGTCTAACCTCAACTTATCCTCTAATGGAGAATTCTTTCTTACATTACGGGGAAATCTTTGTTTTCAAGACTAATATTGCTACACATGGTTTGCGGAAGAAAAAAAAATTGTTGAGGAAGAACTATGCTCATTTTATTTCCACCTTGACTAGTGGAGCCACTCAAAAAATTTGCTTCTGAATAAAAGCTGTTGAGATCATCTATGAGATGTGTTAACATCTGTTTATTCAACCAGAAGTTTGTTTAACATGTTCATACCATTGTATTGTTTTTGAGCTTTGTAAGCAAAAATGCATTTTCTCTGTGAGTAAAAGGTTTGATCTTTTACCCCATTTTCAGTTTTATTTGTTTAAAGTAGGAAAGTTATCGAGTAGAACTTTAATTAAAAGCAAAATCCATTTTTCAGGAACAGTCAATCGACATGGTCAAAGGTAGCCATCTGAAGCTAACGGGAGACAGAATCAGGGGAGAGAAGAGTGTTTGTCATAACTGACAAGATGGCTACCTTTGACCATGTTGATTGACTGTTCTCGAAAAATGGATTTTGCTTTTAATTAAAGTTCTCGATAACTTTCCTACTTTTTGGTGAGGATACTTATTTAAATCTGCTTTGTAAGTATATAATACTGTTTTTTTGTGGTATTGATAATTTAGTACGGACGCTTCTCTGTACAAGCACCGTTTTTTTTTTTAACTCTTTATGAATGCTTTGCCTTTTGGAACTTTTGAACTCTGACTTGCGATTGAATTTATTGCTTGCACACATTTCTTTTACTTATCCCCTCGGTTAATACCCTGCACCTACTGATCAAATGAATTAAGTATCCATATTGAATATTACTTGACCTTCTTTTCTAGGTTTTTCATGCCACATGGAATAACAGTGGATCATAATAATTCCGTTTGGATCACAGATGTTGCTCTTCACCAGGTGAGTCACATTTCAGATAAAATTGTTTTACCATTTGATTTTTAATTTATATGCATAATATTTTTTGAACCGTGTCTAGATTTGGTACCCTAGATATTCTTGCCTCTAAAAAGAATGGGTTTAGCACGACACTTTATCTGTCACACCTATGCAAAAAACAAACATGTATTTTTAAAGTGATTTGATATCAGAATGACTTTGGGTAGGAGTGGGGCATACGAGTCACATACAGAGAGGGACCACGCACGCGCAGCTTGTTTAACTTTACTTTTCTTTAAAGTAAATCGAATCAAGAACGTGTTATGTATCATTCTGTACATACTGGATGATGGACAGTTGAGAATGTACCAGTTACATTTTGATGGACTATTTTCTTTCTATGTAAGATGATGTTTCTACACAAAGTGATTGATCTATCATCCAATGAAAACACTTTGCATGGGATGCATTTCCGTTGGACTACTTATGCATTTTTACCACATCTGAATTAGTCGGATTTAAGATGTCAACCCAAGCGGACGTGTAAGCGTAATCCTTCCAACTCACAGCGACATGGAACTCTTTTTTAACATTTGACATCAAATCTTTTCTTAATTCTTTCTTCTGGTTTTGTTGTATTCAATTTTGTTCCAGTCCTGCCGAAAT
Source organism: Sepiola atlantica (assembly GCA_963556195.1). NCBI lineage: Eukaryota > Metazoa > Mollusca > Cephalopoda > Sepiida > Sepiolidae > Sepiola > Sepiola atlantica. The sequence goes on from OY744515.1 coordinate 249,415,864, forward strand.
AAAGGTTTTTGTTATGCGACTAAAGTTTATTCTTTCTGATAATTTCTTCTTTTTCAGACAGATTTTATTGCTAACAATTTATAGAATAGAGTCAGCTAAACTTTATTTCTGTAATTTTACCGTTGGTTGGTTTCTTTACAAGACTGCCTTTACCAACCTACACACCCAACGACAATTGATATGCCGTAAAACTAAACAAGCAACAAACATTATAGGATTTATTAAATAGTTTGTTTGAATTCCATTCTGTAGATTAAAATACGCAATTTGAAAAAAAGAAGAAGACTTTTCAACAATACAAAATGAAAATGTGAAAATGAGCCGTGAAAGACGGATATGCATTTAATGAAGTAAAACTAATGAATCTGACATTTTTCAGGTATTCCGCTTCCCTGCTGGAGAAACGAAACCCGATTTGGAATTAGGTGAAAGGTTTCGACCTGGCAGTGACAACCAGCATTTCTGTAAACCTGCAGATGTTGCAGTTATGAGTGATGGACAGTTTTTTGTGGCTGATGGGTGAGTCGAAAATAATGATGATAATGATGATGATGCTAAGGATTATTCACTATAATTTTCAATTTTTTTTTCAATTTTTAAATACACTTAAAATTTCCATTCATTTACCAGTTACAAAATGAACAAGTGATGGACAGTTTTTTGTGGCTGATGGGTGAGTCGAAAATAATGATGATAATGATAAGGATTATTTACTATAATTTTCAATTTTTTTTTCAATTTTTAAATACACTTAAAATTTCCATTCATTTACCAGTTACAAAATAAACAAGTGATGGACAGTTTTTTGTGGCTGATGGGTGAGTCGAAAATAATGATGATAATGCTAAGGATTATTTACTATAATTTTCAATTTTTTTTTTTTTTTTTAAATACACTTAAAATTTCCATTCATTTACCAGTTACAAAATAAACAAGTGATGGACAGTTTTTTGTGGCTGATGGGTGAGTCGAAAATAATGATAATAATGATAAGGATTATTTACTATAATTTTCAATTTTTTTTTTTTTTTTTAAATACACTTAAAATTTCCATTCATTTACCAGTTACAAAATGAATGAGGAGGTGGAAGCCCTTTGAGCAACTTCAAATATCTCCAATTTTTATGAAATGTTAACATCCCCCATCAACGAATAAATATTCCCAAATTTCAGTTTCTTTGGAGTATTTTAAAGGGGGTTTAAGGGGCATAATATGGGCATAACTTCCGATTTGAAAATTCAAATATTTCAGATTTGCATTGAATTTGATCCATAGTCATTAGACACCAATTAAGCAAGATTCCCTGAATTTCAGCTGTTAGCAAGGTTGCGAAGTGGAAGTCGGATCTTCTACCTTCCAACTTCGCAACCCTTGTAAGCAAGACAAAACTTAAGGGGCACTGGTAAACCCACATTTTTAAGAGACAATTTTTTCCTTAGGTATTTATCTACTCATAAAACAAGTAACATCTCATTCTGATGAAATTAAAAGCGAATATTTGTATTTTCTTTATGAAATGTAAAACTTTACACAAATAATAAAGTTGTCATATCTTTTGAAATAAAGAAAAGACAACCACAAAACTTGTGAGAAAGCTTAATTGACTGACCTTGTTATTTTCTTGTTTTTCTATCACTTTTTTATATTTTGAAAAATTCTCTGTGAGGTTGAGGTTGAACATTTATCATATTTTCATTGCAATTAAGCAAGAGATTTCTGGACAGCATTTACAAAAGGCAATGTAATGTATGTGGTTACTTTATACAGTATAATCATGTTGACATGGCTTCTTGTTAGATCACCATATATACTTTTCCTAACTCTCTCTCTCTCTCTCTCTCTCTTCCCACAATTCTCTCTCTCTCTATTCCCACAATTCTCTCTCTCTCTCTCTCTTTTCCCCAATTCTCTCTCTTTTCCCCAATTCTCTCTCTTTTCCCCAATTCTCTCTCTCTTCCCCAATTCTTTCTCTCTTCCCCAATTCTCTCTCTCTTCCCCAATTCTCTCTCTCTTCCCCAATTCTCTCTCTCTTCCCCAATTCTCTCTCTCTTCCCCAATTCTCTCTCTCTTCCCCAATTCTCTCTATTTCTTCCCTCCCCCCAACTCTCTTTCTCTTCTTCAACCCTTCTCTCTCTTTCTTTCCCCCCTCTCTAACCTTCTCTGTTGTCTTCTCTCCCCCAATTCTCTCTCTCTCTCCCCCAATTCTCTTTCTCTCTCCCCCAATTCTCTCTCTCTCCCCCAATTCTCTCTCTCTCTCCCCCAATTCTCTCTCTCTCTCTTCCCCCAATTCTCTCTCTCTTCCCCCAATTCTCTCTCTCTCTCTCTTCCCCCAATTCTCTATCTCTCTCTCTCTTCCCTCAATTCTCTCTCTCTCTCTTCCCCCAATTCTCTCTCTCTCTTCCCCCAATTCTCTCTCTCTCTCTTCCCCCAATTCTCTCTCTCTCTTCCCCCAATTCTCTCTCTCTCTCTCTCTCTTCCCCAACTCTCTCTCTCTCTTTCTCTTCTTCAACCATTCTCTCTCTTTCTTTCCCTCTCCTCTCTATCCTTCTCTCTCCTCTCTATCCTTCTCTGTTGTCCTCTTTTCTTTTTCTTCCATCCTCTCTCTCTTTTCCCCCCTCTCTGGTTTGATAGACGATGTTATCCTTTAGTTGCATAATCCATTATGCAGATTAATTTAAATATTTTATAAATAGAAAGATTTTAGTTTGTTGATGTTTTTTTACTGTTACTTTCTCTCGTCATTTAATTTTTAATTCGTTTTGTTTTCTTCTCTTTTCAGTTATTGCAATACTCGTGTCATTAAATTCTCAAAGGATGGCACATTCCTAAAAAAGTGGGGATACAGCGATGGAGCAGTTGGGGGTAAGGCGTTCTTATTGAAAATGTAAAATTATACTAATTAATACCCAATACTGCAGAGAAAAAATAATCAGGTAGTTTATTAGAAGGCAATGAACAATGCAAGATTATGCCAAGTTTATTAGCAGTTTATTAGAAGGCAATGAACAATGCGAGATTATGCCAAGTTTATTAGCAGTTTATTAGAAGGCAATGAACAATGCGAGATTATGCCAGGTTTATTAGCAGTTTATTAGAAAGCAATGAACAATGTGAGATCATGCCAGGTTTATTAGCAGTTTATTAGAAGACAATGAACAATTCGAGATTATGCCAGGTTTATTAGTAGTTTATTAGAAGGCAATGATCAATGTGAGATTATGCCAGGTTTATTAGCAGTTTATTAGAAGGCAATGAACAATGCGAGATTATGCCAGGTTTATTAGTAGTTTATTAGAAGGCAATGAACAATGCAAGATTATGCCAGGTTTATTAGCAGTTTATTAGAAAGCAATGAACAATGTGAGATCATGCCAGGTTTATTAGCAGTTTATTAGAAGGCAATGAACAATGCAAGATTATGCCAGGTTTATTAGTAGTTTATTAGAAGGCAATGAACAATGCAAGATTATGCAAGGTTTATTAGCAGTTTATTAGAAGGCAATGAACAATGCGAGATTATGCCAGGTTTATTAGTAGTTTATTAGAAGGCAATGAACAATGCAAGATTATGCCAGGTTTATTAGTAATTTATTAGAAGGCAATGAACAATGCGAGATTATGCCAGGTTTATTAGTAGTTTATTAGAAAGCAATGAACAATGCGAGTTTATGCCAGGTTTATTAGTAGTTTATTAGTAGGCAATGAACAATGCAAGATTATGCCAGGTTTATTAGCAGTTTATTAGAAGGCAATGAACAATGCAAGATTATACCAGATTTATTAGTAGTTTATTAGAAGGCAATGAACAATGCAAGATTATACCAGGTTTATTAATAGTTTATTAGAAGGCAATGAACAATGTGAGATTATACCAGGTTTATTAGCAGTTTATTAGAAGGCAATGAACAATGCAAGATTATGCCAGGTTTATTAGCAGTTTATTAGAAGGCAATGAACAATGCAAGATTATGCCAGGTTTATTAGTAATTTATTAGAAGGCAATGAACAATGCGAGATTATACCAGGTTTATTAGCAGTTTATTAGAAGGCAATGAACAATGCAAGATTATGCCAGGTTTATTAGTAATTTATTAGAAGGCAATGAACAATGCGAGATTATACCAGGTTTATTAGCAGTTTATTAGAAGGCAATGAACAATGCGAGATTATGCCAGGTTTATTAGTAGTTTATTAGAAGGCAATGAACAATGCAAGATTATGCAAGGTTTATTAGCAGTTTATTAGAAGGCAATGAACAATGCGAGATTATGCCAGGTTTATTAGTAGTTTATTAGAAAGCAATGAACAATGCAAGATTATGCCAGGTTTATTAGTAATTTATTAGAAGGCAATGAACAATGCGAGATTATGCCAAGTTTATTAGCAGTTTATTAGAAGGCAATGAACAATGCGAGATTATGCCAGGTTTATTAGTAGTTTATTAGAAAGCAATGAACAATGCGAGATTATGCCAGGTTTATTAGTAGTTTATTAGTAGGCAATGAACAATGCAAGATTATGCCAGGTTTATTAGCAGTTTATTAGAAGGCAATGAACAATGCAAGATTATACCAGATTTATTAGTAGTTTATTAGAAGGCAATGAACAATGCAAGATTATACCAGGTTTATTAATAGTTTATTAGAAGGCAATGAACAATGTGAGATTATACCAGGTTTATTAGCAGTTTATTAGAAGGCAATGAACAATGCAAGATTATGCCAGGTTTATTAGCAGTTTATTAGAAGGCAATGAACAATGCAAGATTATGCAAGGTTTATTAGCAGTTTATTAGAAGGCAATGAACAATGCGAGATTATGCCAGGTTTATTAGTAGTTTATTAGAAAGCAATGAACAATGCGAGATTATGCCAGGTTTATTAGCAGTTTATTAGTAGGCAATGAACAATGCAAGATTATGCCAGGTTTATTAGCAGTTTATTAGAAGGCAATGAACAATGCAAGATTATGCCAGGTTTATTAGTAGTTTATTAGAAAGCAATGAACAATGCGAGATTATGCCAGGTTTATTAGCAGTTTATTAGTAGGCAATGAACAATGCAAGATTATGCCAGGTTTATTAGCAGTTTATTAGAAGGCAATGAACAATGCGAGATTATGCCAGGTTTATTAGCAGTTTATTAGAAGGCAATGAACAATGCGAGATTATGCCAGGTTTATTAGTAGTTTATTAGAAAGCAATGAACAATGCGAGATTATGCCAGGTTTATTAGCAGTTTATTAGAAGGCAATGAACAATGCGAGATTATGCCAGGTTTATTAGTAGTTTATTAGAAAGCAATGAACAATGCGAGATTATGCCAGGTTTATTAGCAGTTTATTAGTAGGCAATGAACAATGCAAGATTATGCCAGGTTTATTAGCAGTTTATTAGAAGGCAATGAACAATGCAAGATTATGCCAGGTTTATTAGCAGTTTATTAGAAGGCAATGAACAATGCGAGATTATGCCAGGTTTATTAGTAGTTTATTAGAAAGCAATGAACAATGCGAGATTATGCCAGGTTTATTAGCAGTTTATTAGAAAGCAATGAACAATGCGAGATTATGCCAGGTTTATTAGTAGTTTATTAGAAAGCAATGAACAATGCGAGATTATGCCAGGTTTATTAGTAGTTTATTAGAAAGCAATGAACAATGCAAGATTATGCCAGGTTTATTAGCAGTTTATTAGTAGGCAATGAACAATGCAAGATTATGCCAGGTTTATTAGCAGTTTATTAGAAGGCAATGAACAATGCGAGATTATGCCAGGTTTATTAGCAGTTTATTAGAAGGCAATGAACAATGCGAGATTATGCCAGGTTTATTAGTAGTTTATTAGAAAGCAATGAACAATGCGAGATTATGCCAGGTTTATTAGCAGTTTATTAGTAGGCAATGAACAATGCAAGATTATGCCAGGTTTATTAGCAGTTTATTAGAAGGCAATGAACAATGCGAGATTATGCCAGGTTTATTAGTAGTTTATTAGTAGGCAATGAACAATGCAAGATTATGCCAGGTTTATTAGCAGTTTATTAGAAGGCAATGAACAATGCGAGATTATGCCAGGTTTATTAGCAGTTTATTAGAAGGCAATGAACAATGCGAGATTATGCCAGGTTTATTAGCAGTTTATTAGAAAGCAATGAACAATGCGAGATTATGCCAGGTTTATTAGCAGTTTATTAGAAGGCAATGAACAATGCGAGATTATGCCAGGTTTATTAGTAGTTTATTAGAAAGCAATGAACAATGCGAGATTATGCCAGGTTTATTAGCAGTTTATTAGTAGGCAATGAACAATGCAAGATTATGCCAGGTTTATTAGTAGTTTATTAGAAGGCAATGAACAATGCGAGATTATGCCAGGTTTATTAGTAGTTTATTAGAAGGCAATGAACAATGCGAGATTATGCCAGGTTTATTAGCAGTTTATTAGAAGGCAATGAACAATGCGAGATTATGCCAGGTTTATTAGTAGTTTATTAGAAAGCAATGAACAATGCGAGATTATGCCAGGTTTATTAGCAGTTTATTAGTAGGCAATGAACAATGCAAGATTATGCCAGGTTTATTAGCAGTTTATTAGAAGGCAATGAACAATGCGAGATTATGCCAGGTTTATTAGTAGTTTATTAGTAGGCAATGAACAATGCAAGATTATGCCAGGTTTATTAGCAGTTTATTAGAAGGCAATGAACAATGCGAGATTATGCCAGGTTTATTAGCAGTTTATTAGAAGGCAATGAACAATGCGAGATTATGCCAGGTTTATTAGTAGTTTATTAGAAAGCAATGAACAATGCGAGATTATGCCAGGTTTATTAGCAGTTTATTAGTAGGCAATGAACAATGCAAGATTATGCCAGGTTTATTAGCAGTTTATTAGAAGGCAATGAACAATGCAAGATTATGCCAGGTTTATTAGCAGTTTATTAGAAGGCAATGAACAATGCGAGATTATGCCAGGTTTATTAGTAGTTTATTAGAAAGCAATGAACAATGCGAGATTATGCCAGGTTTATTAGCAGTTTATTAGTAGGCAATGAACAATGCAAGATTATGCCAGGTTTATTAGCAGTTTATTAGAAGGCAATGAACAATGCGAGATTATGCCAGGTTTATTAGCAGTTTATTAGAAGGCAATGAACAATGCGAGATTATGCCAGGTTTATTAGTAGTTTATTAGAAAGCAATGAACAATGCGAGATTATGCCAGGTTTATTAGCAGTTTATTAGTAGGCAATGAACAATGCAAGATTATGCCAGGTTTATTAGCAGTTTATTAGAAGGCAATGAACAATGCGAGATTATGCCAGGTTTATTAGTAGTTTATTAGTAGGCAATGAACAATGCAAGATTATGCCAGGTTTATTAGCAGTTTATTAGAAGGCAATGAACAATGCAAGATTATACCAGATTTATTAGTAGTTTATTAGAAGGCAATGAACAATGCAAGATTATACCAGGTTTATTAATAGTTTATTAGAAGGCAATGAACAATGTGAGATTATACCAGGTTTATTAGCAGTTTATTAGAAGGCAATGAACAATGCAAGATTATGCCAGGTTTATTAGCAGTTTATTAGAAGGCAATGAACAATGCAAGATTATGCCAGGTTTATTAGTAATTTATTAGAAGGCAATGAACAATGCGAGATTATACCAGGTTTATTAGCAGTTTATTAGAAGGCAATGAACAATGCAAGATTATGCCAGGTTTATTAGTAATTTATTAGAAGGCAATGAACAATGCGAGATTATACCAGGTTTATTAGCAGTTTATTAGAAGGCAATGAACAATGCAAGATTATGCCAGGTTTATTAGTAATTTATTAGAAGGCAATGAACAATGCAAGATTATGCCAGGTTTATTAATAGTTTATTAGAAGGCAATGAACAATGTGAGATTATGCCAGGTTTATTAGCAGTTTATTAGAAGGCAATGAACAATGCAAGATTATGCCAGGTTTATTAGTAATTTATTAGAAGGCAATGAACAATGTGAGATTATGCCAGGTTTATTAGCAGTTTATTAGAAGGCAATGAACAATGCAAGATTATGCCAGGTTTATTAGTAGTTTATTAGAAGGCAATGAACAATGTGAGATTATGCCAGGTTTATTAATAGTTTATTAGAAGGCAATGATCAATGTGAGATTATGCCAGGTTTATTAGCAGTTTATTAGAAGGCAATGAACAATGCGAGATTATACCAGGTTTATTAGTAGTTTATTATAAGGCAATGAACAATGTGAGATTATGCCAGGTTTATTAACAGTTTATTAGAAGACAATGAACAATGCAAGATTATGCCAGGTTTATTAGTAGTTTATTAGTAGGCAATGAACAATGCGAGATTATGCCAGGTTTATTAGCAGTTTATTAGAAGGCAATGAACAATACCAGGTTGTAAGAAAAGAAAACTGAATATTGAATAAAAAAACGATTTTTTTAATTAAAGCTTACTTGCTTAGAGCTTTCTTCCTCAATCACTAAAATCTAATGTGATGCCAGAATTTCACTATTTCGGGGATATTAGCCTCTTGTCAAGTGTTACTCGGGCTTCTCTCAGCCATGTGCAAATATTTATTGACTGTGAAATTGCTGCCCTAAATAATCTGAGAAATTGCTGAATAGGATCGTAAGAAGTGAAAGCCCAAACGCTTCAATAAAAATTTTTTAAATTTATTTATTGACAACGTCAGTTTTATTTCCAGTTCAAAATGATCTAAGATCTCTGATAACTGTAAAAGGTACCTGATCTTTGGTCAGAAAAAAAGGAAGTACCCGGTTTGTAGACAATAATTGTTTCAAAAAGTAAATTCTGAAAATTAGTATATATGTGTAGTAGTAGTAGTAGTAGTAGTAGTAGTAGTAGTAGTGTGCCCTCAGTCCCGTTTTTGTTGTCACTATCTTCAACAGTGTCATTCGTGCACATCCGCTAGCTATAATTGAGATGGCAGAGCACAGACCAACGTTGTTGTAAAATATCACACAACAATAATTCTCAATTTAATAAACAAAAGATATAGGAAAAATTGGGGAATCTTTTACTATAATCAACAGAACAAAAAAGGGTGAAAAAACAAATGTGCAACAAATAAATGTTAGCAAGGGCAAGACAAGTTACTATTCTACCTAGCTGGATAAGTTTATTTGTGTTTTAAATTATTTTAAAGGTTTTTCTTTTGTTGTTTTAAAACCAAGTGTCGGCTCTTCATTTCGAAAGCGACATCCAACATGGCTTCTGGGAATCTCTCAGAAGCGCACAAAAAATCGGCAATTAGAACAAAATACTCTTAGAAACACATCCAATAAATGTCACCAATCGTAGAACATTACATTTTCGCACATAAGGTTTAGCTCAGAATTTTGATTCTTAGCAAATCCTCATGTTAAAAAGATTGAAAGTTTTGGACGCTTTTTACATCCAATAATTTTATGAATAGAGATTAAATCAACAGTACACAAACAATCATTATTTATAGTTCCATAACAATTTGGTTCAGTTAATAATTTAATGACCAAACGATACCGTAAAAATTAAATGTAACTTTCAAAATCTTATTTAAAAAATAATTTGTTTAAAAAATATTTTTTTAAATAATTTGGTTGAAAAAATATTTAAAACAAATAATTTGGTTAAAAAATATTTTAAAAAATAATTTGGTTAAAAAAAAAATATTTTAAATATTTTAATTGGAGGGAGCCCCCTCCAGGACGGTCTTAAAATCTATTTTCATTGATTGACAACTATTAACAAAAGATTATTTGTGGCGTCTTTGCATTAAAAGAAATTTAATATTTAATATAAAATATAAGCATATTAAGGAATTTTGGACATTTACGACGAGAGGAAAGTAGAGTCTGGTTAGAGTTTGGCTTTCGTGACTGGAGGAAAATTGGACAAAAATTGAAAGCACATAATGACACTGATGTCCACAAAGAAGCGGACAAGGTTCGGATCACCTTAAAAAATGTTCAGAAAGTAGGGAGAGTGGATCAACTCCTGGATCCATGCTACCGAGACGAGAAATTAATCGGTGAGCAAAAACAACATCTCCTGACAGTACTGGACATAGTATTATTCTGTGCATAGAATGAGATAACACTGAGAGGTGATGACGAAAGCAAATCACTAAACAGAGGAAACTTTTTGGAGTTACTCTCACTTTTATCTAAGTATGACCCAACTATTCAACAACGCTTGGAGAAACTTCCGAGAAATGCACAAATGTTAAGCCCAGAGATTCAAAATGATTTACTCTTTTCAGCGCAGAACGTTTTGTTAGAGGAAATCAGGGACCAGGTTCAGGAAGCCGGATATTATGCGATTTTAGCTGATGAGGTTAAGGACATCTCTAACAAAGAATTACTTAGTGTTTCATTAAGGTTTCCGCATGGAGGAAAAGTCCATGAACGGGCCATTGGTTTCATGGAGCTGTATGACTTATCTGCTGCCAGTATTTCGGAACAGCTGCAAGGTATGCTGCGGTCTATGAACTTGGAGAAGGAGATGTGTGTTGGGCAAGGATACGATGGTGCAAGTGTGATGTCAGGTGAACGTGGTGGTGTCCAAGCGCTGATGAAAAGGGCTGGCTATACAAATGCCCAGTATGTGCACTGTGCATCTCACAGGCTGAATTTAGTTCTCACATCTGTCACTGAGATTGATCCTGCCATTAAGACATTCTTCGAGACCATGGATTTAGTGTACACTTTCATGACAGGTACAAAACGTCATTCCCGATACCTGGAAATTCAGAAGATGCTGTATCCGAAAGACCCACAATTGGAACTGACCCATTCATCTACAACCAGGTGGTCTTCCAGATCCTTAGAGGTAGAAAAGTTCTTGCGCCGTTTTGATGTAATTTTGGACACTCTGGCATTCTTTCAAAATGATCCTCTGCTGAAACAAAACTGTCTGCTATTGCTCTACTGAAGGCAATTCAGACAAAGAAGTTCCTAGTTCTCCTAATTATTTTTGGAAGATTATATGACTATACAGATGTTATGACCAAAGGTTTGCGAAAGAAACAAACAAATGTGGAGACAGCTATTAGCTTGGTGGAAACACTACTTGAACAAGCAGAATCATTCGATACAGAGAAGGTGGTGAAGTATGCATTGGAGCTTGCCACAAAATACAATATCACGGATATTGATACTTGGCCATCTGGAAGGGCACAAAAGTTATCTGGAAAATTAGATGGCGCATTAGTGACTGGTTCCGTTAGCCATAACTGTGTGGGTACAGTGGAAGATTTTGATTTGGTACTCCGACAGTTGCTGGAGCACATTAGAGGAGAATTCCGTGCTCGATTTGGAAATGCTCAATGTGCAGTGATGAAAGCTGCTGCAGTGTGTAACACGTCATCAGAATCATTCATGGACAGTGAGATGCTGAAACAGCTAGGTCCACTGTTTGGTGTTTTGGTAAAGGAGAGTGAGATGAAATATTCAAGAACTACATTCAGCGACGTCTCCCTACCGAAGATCTTGGACTTTCAGAATTATTTGAACAATGGGACAGGGATATTTTTCCATCAGTGCATAGAGTATTGCAATTGCTCCTTATCATCGCACAGACCTCAGTAACTGTTGAAAGACTATTTTCTTCAGTGAAGCGCATCAAAACAAGAATGCGATCTTTGATGTCAACAGAGAGACTGACCTCACTCTGCCTCATATCCATTGAAAAAGATTTGCTGAGAAACATTGACAGAGAGCGCATCCTTGCGCATTTCAATAACTGTAAAAATAGGAGATTATAATAGAATTCTGTAGAGCTAGCAAGTAGCTACCTTATTTTACGAACTTTATGTTATTATTACTGTGTTTACTATGCTTTATGTGCTTTACTATGCTTATGTTGTTATTTACATGTACCTACCGAAATACACAACAATATATTTAGATTATATAAAAGAAATTGAAATGTTTTTACTATTTATTTATATTTATATATCAGTACACACATACACTGAACCAAAACGTCACTCATATTAGAATATCAATATTAGTTTTGCCCCTCCTAAAAATGCCTTGCCCCCCCCCCCAAGTTAGAAGTCTGGCTACGTGCCTAGTGTATGGTAATTTGAAAAAAAAGCGTTTGTATCCCTCCCCCACCCTCGATCTCTATATTAATAACTAGTTATACCCTTCCGATGTTGCCCGGAATTATTTACTATAATTTTTTTAATTACACTTAAAATTGCCATTCACTTACCAGTTACAAATTAAGAGGGGAGTGATTTTAAGTCAACTTCCGGTGGCTAAATATCTCAGCTTATTATGAATTGAACGTTTATAAACTGTAAACATCACACAATTGAAGTCAGCCATAAAAAGCATTTTAATAAAAAAAATTAATCTTTGGGTAAAGAATTGAAATGAAAATCAATATTTTTTTTATGTCAGATATTATCAAGAATAAGAAAAAAGTACAAAATTAAATAAAATTACAATATTTTCTTAACAACATGGACTAAAGAAAAGGAAATATTGATATTTTAGGACGGAAGCTATTTCGGTCTAATTTTAAGCATCCAACTGACTTTTCTTTATATATTAGATTTATAATTTCAGATACATTATTCAGAAAGAAAGATAGATAATTAGAATGTAACACTGGTTATTTTTAAAAGCCACATTTGACACATGTATTGATTTCGCCTCTAAACAAATTCTCTCCAAATCTTAGCATGTTAATTAATACTTCTGTTTTTCTCTCTTTATCGTATCAAATTTGATTTTGTGGACTTTTGACAATTTTCATCCTGCTTTTGTCCTTTTCAAGGCCACTTTAATATATAACAACATTTTAAATACATTTTTTGTTACAGTTACAGCTGTGTTGATATCAATATCAAAATACATCACAATATTTTTCTCTTTTATTTTTCGATTTCAGCTGATGGTTTCCCTAAACCCGGTGTGTTTTTTATTGTGCACAGTGTCACGGTTGCAGAAGATAAAGGCCTTGTTTGCACAAGTGATCGAGAAAATGGTCGCATAGAATGCTTTGATCTTGATGGAAATTTCAGACAACAAATTCATCTGAAAGAGTTTGGCTATACCTTGTATGCAGTTGATTATTGTCCGCAGCATGGTAGGTTGTCTTCCGAATTTTTGAGACAAAGATTGATAATCTATATATTAATACGATAGCGTGTGTGTTCGTGTGTCACGCTTACTAAGCATTCAAGTCACCTAATTTTCTAATATTTTCAAGTATTTCCCTTTGGCGCAACGGTTAGCGACGTAGGATTGTGACGTCGGTTTTTGACGTCAGCCCGATTGTTTTATAGTTCGATCCCAACCAACCTCCAAGATTTTTTTTTCTACATCGAAGGGGGGAGGTAGGGAGGGGACGACCGGGAAGACACATATTAATACGATAGCATGTGTGTGTTATTTTGTGTGTCACGCTTACATCAAAAGCAACGACCTTCCGAATCTTTGTATGCTACTCATGAATTGGAGCCAAATTTAATTTAATCTAAAGCATTTACAAAGTAATGTATAGGTTAGGATCAAGATAGTTAGTATTGAAAACATTATTTTGTGTAATTTACACTAGTTGTGATTATTCCACTACTGGTTGTTATTTTCACAACGTTTTAGTTTTTTAACCTCTGACCGTCTTCGGGTGAATCTTTTCAAACTCTGGAATCTATACAGAAATTCGAACTGAAGCCTTTATTAAATCCATAAGAGTAGATTGTTCTCGATCTGATTGCCAGGAGCAAACTGATGTTCAGGCGTCTCTCAAAGAACACTGTGAAGGCTGTGTGTTCTAGGTTCAGGTCCCACCTGGCGGCCATTATGGAGGCTCAGAATAGCTTCTTTGAGAGATCCGTATTTGGCAAAAGATCCTCTAAGGCAGGGGTTCTCAACCCGGGGTTTGCGAACCCCCAGGGGTTCACAACAAGATTTCTAGGGGTACTTAGATGGCTGATAAAAGAGGTATTTTAAATATTAATATTTGCGGATTATGAAATTCAGTGCCTGTGCCTTCATAAAGTTGTTTTGATTATTGGTTTAAGAAAAACCATATATCAAAATATAAGTAATAATTCAAAAAGAAAAAAAATAAATATATTATATTAATAATAAAAAATTAAATGACCAAAGAAACGGTAGTGATTCGAACTTCAGAGTGTGTTAACGAGCACCAAAACATATATGTAACAGAGCACTGAAATGTGTTCGAAGATATGATGTATATATATCCTTTGCAGAATTATTGTAGTATAATGAGTTAGTCAATAAATTACGTTAATATGTTCATTTTCACATTATTAGGGGTTCAAGAAGATTGTTTTATAACTCAGGGGGTACTTAACAAGAAAAAGGTTGAGAACCCCTGCTCTAAGGGATGCACTTTGAATCTTGAGAATACATCAATTATTGTCTAAGATATGACGTTTGTTTTATTTCCTTTCCAAATAGTGTCAAATGTATCCTGAACACCTTGTATGTATTTTACATTGGTTGAAACACTGTGAAAATAACAACCAAGATGAGAATCGTAGTCCAAATAACACAAATGGTTTATTGTTATCTTCTACTTTAGATAAATCAGTTACAATGGTAAATGAACGCTTATTGAAGACTACTTTTTCACCACCAAAAGAAAAGCTTGTTCATTACGTTTTTGAAACCTTTGAGGTTTCTGTGTTTTTAGACTTAATCCTGCTGTAATTTTGAGCCTGCATACCTAAACAAAGACTGTTGATACAATAAAGATTTTACCTCACATTGTATAGTATTTCTAACACCTGTGCATATTAATATGTACAAATATTATGAATAGTAAACAAAGTTACTCTCAGACATGACACGCTACTGGTGTTTGCCCCTCATCAACCCCACTTTCTCCGAAATATATATTTCCTGGCTTTCTATCTTTTTAAAAAAATTCTTCTGCCTACCCTCTTTCCCAACCTTATCAACTACTCAAACTTTGTCGATCCCGACCAGGTTTTCGGTATGGCCTTAACATCCAGTTGTGAGGCCCCAATAATGAGAGCTTTGGAGAGTTTGGAATCACTCCTGAGTTGTCATTACTGTCAAGTTCCCTCTAACCCTAACCTGGAGTGGTAATTCCTGTCAGTTTGCCATCTCAGAATTTTTTATTTATTTTTTTATGGCATGAAGCCACTTGTTGTAAAGAGCTAATAAGAACAAAAGATGATTATTGCAAAGACAAGAGATGCCTATTCGCCTTAGTCTTGAAAATACCAAGGCTATAGGTAGGAGGAAAACAGTCAGCAAGAAGAGAGTTCCACAAGCCTGCAGTTCTTTGAAAGAAGCTATTGAAATAGGAAGCTGTATTACAATGAGGTATCAAAACAGCGAATTGATGTAGATCACTGGATCAACGAGTCAAACGAGCTGAACAAAGGAAGCAGGGAATAAATCATGTAAAATTTGTATATGCCTATGCGAATCGCATCATTCTCAACAACTTGGTCTTTCATGTTTCTCGGTTAAATTAACTTCAGATCGTTAATTCGAAGCTCAAGTTTTAATTGCACCAGAAATTCTTTTTGAAGCAGGCATATTGACATTTTCCCTCACACTGCGATGTCCTGCATGACAAACAGAAATGGCCGCTCTGTCATCTCAAATACAGCAAATCACCGTCACCCCTGTTTGCTCCCAGCATCTGGCTCTGGTCCACCATTTCTACGACAGACTCTTTATTTACAAAGTATAACACCTACAAAACAAATTAATTCATAAATATTTGAAGATAAAACTTTTATTGAAATAACTGAATTTGACATTGAATGACCTCAAAAGGGTTTATATGTCATAAACCAAACAATTACATAAAATCTTCATCATCTTAGCCTAAACAAAGTCTTTTATCTAATGTGAATAAGACTTGAGATCGGGATACGATGACCAATGTTTTTGAAATATTAGCCTATGAACACTTGTTTATCATTCACAGCTTTAAGTACTTTTGAGATGCTGTGTAACTTTGTTCATAAAAAAAGGTAAATAATGCCTCCCAAGGGTACTTATATATTTATTATATTATCAGTCATGAAATTTTAGTATGTAAGGAATATCCGAGTAAATATGAACGGTTATATCAAGGTTAAGACCACCTTTTTTTTTCTTTTTTTTTTACGATATTACATTGATTTTGATTGGATTACAGTAATTTTTAAACAATAAAAATTAATAACAATTATAAAAAGTTATCTCCCTTAATTAGAACTCTTCACTGATGTCACTCTAGAAATAGAAATGAGATTTTATTTACTCTCACATCATGGACAGCGTTCAGTTCAAATATGTAAAACACAGTTGGCCTTTTGGCTAAGATCAAAGTGTAGTATCTGTTCCGATGGATACTACACCCTATAGACCGGTATCGTCTTGGCCTTCAGGTCTTGATTCCACCAGTCTGTGGGTTTGTCCTGTGCAGTTCTAGGAGGTCTACCCTCCCAGGCTTTACCTCTCCTCTTTGGGGTGGAGTAAGTTTATCGTTTACTGTCTGAGGGGCCCCTACCGGGGAATGCCGACGGGCTGCCCAGGCATTTTTTGTAGGCCAAAGTGCTCATCTTCTCGGGCGCTGGCTTTTCAAATCCCACTTTCCCGACCTTGTGTCACATCTTACCGCTGTGGGAGGAAAATAAATTTTAAAAAAAAGCATGAAATGAACACTTCACGTTTTCTCTTCATTCCTGATTTCATCCATCACTCAATATATTACACTACCTGTTGGCTGCTTCAGATTTAGAGGATGGAATCTCAGTACATTGGTCAAGCAGATTCATCATTGCTGGCCAATGTTGATGATGACCTATATATAAGCACCCTTTGCCCATAAGCATTAATAAATATTCGCTGCAACTTCCTAATTTAAATCGAAGTATTTCTGAAATGTCAAATTGTATTAAAATTTTAATATTAATTAAACTGTATGCCTCATTTAAAATAAAATACATTACTTACGTACTAAGCCTAATGTATTAAATCTGATAAAGTCTTACTGAGCGAAACGCAAACATTTCTGTACAGCTTACCATAATCATATTTTCATAACTATATAGATGTATATATAAGAAACATTTTTGTGTATAAATTACAAAATAGTAAATATTTACATCAAGAGGACACATATGTTTGCTTTTATTTTATCAGAAACTAGCTGTACCTATCCGGCGTTGCCTGGTAGAGTTTTTACTTACATGGTTTTTTTTTTTTTTTAAATATTATTTTTTGGTTCCAAGCAAAAGACAGTAACTCTGTATTGAGAAATACAGAGTTACATTCCTTTTTTTAAAGACGACATCCATTTGAAAATAATTCCAACCCAGTAAAAGTATTTTCTAGAAGGAATTAAATCGAGTTACATTTTATTCTTTTTAACATCATGCTGCAACAATCCACCATAGAACTGACGAATCAGAATCACGTATTGATTTTGTAGAAAGAAAACTCTCAATGACAAAAATCGAGAAAAAGACTGATTTTGCTTTACACATTATTATTATAAATGTATAAAGTATATATATATATATATATATATATATAAAAACAAAAAAACTGGACTCTCCCGTCGATTTCGATGTATGAGTGCCCCACCAGGGGCTGCCCGTGCATGTAATTGTAATTGCAAGGGTTGCACAATCTCCAACAACCGCTCTCCTGAGTCGGCATTGCTTGATTCCAATGGCAAGTAGTAATACAAGACGACTGGAAACAATGCCGAGATAACAGAGAGCACATACAGCACCTGATATTCTCAAATGGTCACCCATTTTAGTACTGGCCAGGCTCGACGTCGCTTAACTTTGGTGATCTAACGGGAACCGGTGTGTCAACGTAATTGTGCCGTATATATATATATATATATATATATATATATATATATATATATATTAGTATTTCATGTATCCACATAAAATTTTATAAGGAGATATAATTTTTTATGTATCAATTTTAAGTATTTACTTCAACAGTACTCGATATGTAAGTAGAGCTAGGTAGTAAGCTATAGAAAATATATTTATGGCAATTAAGCTACACAGAGGCTCTCGCGTTTCATCCCCGGGGGGAATCTTCAGGCTAAAATATATATATATATATATATATATATATATATATATATGTATTATAAATGTATATTATACAACTTTCCCTTTTGCTTCTAGGAATACATTTTTTTCTTCTGTATTTCCAAGGTGGAGTACTATTTGCAGTCAATGGACCCCAAAACCAGACAGGAAAACCGTGTAAAGTTTTTATTATTGACATCCATACAGGAAAACTTATTTCGTCTTGGCCATGTCCGAAGGTGAGTAACAAGTCTTTGGGAATGTTTTTTTTATCTAACAATCTCGATCTCATCTTGAGAGAGGGAATACTCCGCTGGTATGGCCACGTGGACAGATCCAGCAGTGCAATCAACTGTGCATGTCTGCCGCTGTCTTTAATGTAACTCTTCAAAATTGAAAACAAATAAATTCTGCTACACGACTCAACTAAAGAAGTGCCAAAAGTGTTTAAAAGTTGCTTACGTCGAACTCAATCGTTACTACACACTCAGTTTTAACCTCTGAATTACAGATGATTTTAAACTAAATTAGCTTGTGACTAATCATAACTTGAGTTGAACGCTGTTTTCTGTGCTTGCCTATTTTTCAATTTGTTTAGCTTAGAATCAGTGTTGTTTACGTACTTTCAAACTATTGTTTTGAGCTCGCAATACTCGAGTTAAATTATATGGTGAATTAATTAAATAAGTTTATTCAGTTTTTGTTATTTTATTGGTAGAAAAAAGATGAATTTTTTTCATATATTTCAAAAGGTGATTAAGGGTTGTATTGGTAGAATAAAGATTAATTTTTTCATATATTTCAAAAGGTGATTAAGGGTTGTATTGGTAGAATAAAGATTAATTTTTTCATATATTTCAAAAGGTGTTTAAGTCAAAAATATTTTGAACGCTACTTAATGTTCCAGTTTGACACAGGAGGTTGACTGTTGACTCACGAATCAGTTTAACACTGTGTTGTTTACCGTTGTTGGTTAGAGTACATGCCTGTTAATTGGTTATAAATACCTCTTTACAATGGATAAATTTGTTAAAAGAAAGGATGTTAGTGACGAGCATGAAGTTGAAATAGAACATACAATGAAGCCTACAAAATTCAGCACAAAAAAGACAAAAGTTCGCCATAATAGACAGTACTGTGATGATTATTTGAAGTTTGGATTTTCTTGGTCAGGAGATGTTGTTCAACCATGTCGATTATGTATAGTTTGTGGGGAAAAAATGGCTAATGGATCCATGGTACCAAATAAATTACAAACATATTTCACGACTAAACATTCTTACCTACAAGATAAAGATCTTAATTATTTTCAAAGACTGTTACAACAACAATCAAAGCAACGCAATATTTTTTCAGAAAACAATGACCGTGTCTGAACGAGCTCAACTTGCTTCAATTGAGGTAGCTGAAATAACAGCAATGAAATCCAAATCCCACACTCTTGCTGAGTCAATTATCCTTCCGCTTGCAAAATGATGTTGAAATCCATGCTAGGTGAGACAGCTGAAAAAGAAATTAGTAAAATTCCACTTTCAAATGATACAATACACAGGAGAATTGTAGATTTATCTGAAAACATTGAAACAAATGTTCAGAAAAAAACTTCAAGGATCTAAATTTGCTTTAATAGTCGATGAATTTTCATATATCAGTAAAAGTGCTCAATTGCTTATATTTGTTTGGTTCATTGATGATGAAATAATCAATAAGTTTTTGTGTTGTAAAGAAATGCCAACAACTACTAGAAGTCAAGATATTTTTGATATCATAACAGGCTATCTTAAAAAAATGAATTTGACGTGGAAGTTTTGTGTTGGCATTTGTACTGATGGTGCACCATGTATGGTCGGCTGCATTAAAGGTTTTGCATCACTAACACAGAAAGAAAATCCAAATCTTGTTCGTACTCATTGCTTTTTACATAGAGAAGTTTTAGCTTCAAAAGTATCACAAGAAGATTTGAAGCAAGTGTTAAATCAAGTAGTTGAAATTGTCAATCACATTAAAAGCAGGCCAAGAAAATCGAGATTATTCGAAGAATTATGCAAATCAATAGATTTTCAACATGTTCGCCTACTCATGCAAACCGATGTTCGATGGCTGTCAAAGGGTAAAGTGTTAACTTGCATTCATTAATTACAGAAAGAATTAATAATATTTTTTAATAAAGAAAAAGCATGAAAGATTCTGTAAATATCTTTGATGTGAATTTTGGATGGCCAAAATGGAATATTTAACGGAAATATTTAGTCAACTTAAGATTGTGAAAAGTAGTATACAGAGTCGAAACGAAAATATTCTAACTTCGACAGATAAGATGGTTGCCCTCAAAGAAAGAAAATTATTATTTGGAAAAACAGAGCAAAGTTGGATGAGTTTGGTATGTTTCCTGCAATGCACACTAACTGCACTAAGGAAATGATCCTTATCGTGGTTGAGCATCTGGTGGCGCTTGAAGAAAACATTGATCACTACTTTCCGTCGCTGAACACAGAAAAGTATGACTGGGTACATAATCCTTTTGTAGATGTTCCTTCTAATATTGGGTTTAGTTTATGGAAGAAGAAGAATTGAATACCATTTCAAGTGACTGCAGTCTTAAAGCATTCTGAGGTAGATATCAACACATTTTGAATTTCAATACCAAAGAATTTTCTGCATTATCTTAAAAAGCCCTATTAGTTCTTTTACAATTGTGTGAATTGGGCTTTTCAACCTTGAATAATATAATAAATAAGAGAGAAAGACTATGTTCCACTGAAGAAGAAATGAGAGTTTGCTTATCTCACACACAACCAAATATTCAAGAAGTCATAAGAAAACACCAGGCAAAAGTTTGTTTCACACTAGAGAAATGACAATTCTGGGATACTAACATAATAAACTGTATCAGACAAGTCTATGTATTTTTTATTTATTTTACTACTTCATAATACAATATTTAAAATTATTAGTGTGTTGCGACAGTTTCATGTGCTTGTAGGTATGTCGAGAGTAAAAAAAAGGTTGAGAAGCACTGATCTAGCAATTTAGTGCAATTTTTCTTTTATAAATAGCTTTGACAGCTTTGAGTGTAAATGACAGACAGACAAAAACTATTCTATTATAATGTTTCTTCTTCTTGAATTGTCTATCTATTTTTTACAGGGTCTTGACTTTCCCCATGATATCAGTGTTGACAGCATCAACCATTCCGTTTATATTGGTGACTTATTGGGAAAAACTGCCTGGAAACTCCAAATGGTTTCAGCAAATTTAACAGGTATGAAATGACGACTTATCTCCCTTTAATAATAGAAATGATGACTTATCTCCCTTTAATAATTGTTTTATTCACTTGAATATCATTTTCTTTTTTCTTTTTTCCAAATCTCTGATTTTAAAAAGTTGTCAGATGGGAAGTAGCTGCTCAAGGATTAATTTTATTTAGATTTTTATTTTAAATCAGAAAGTATTTTTTAATTCTTGTGATTTATCTGCATATAAGGGCAATTAAAAAAGAAGAATTTTTTAGATGAGGATTGATACTTTATATTACTATTCTCATCTTGGTTGTTATTATAACAACATTTCAGATGCATCTTTTCGAACTCTGGAACTTCGATTAATCTTGTTCCATCAGCCATGACCGGGTAGAAGTGTTAATTATTATGTTATGCTTAGTTATTATCGTGTGATTCAATGGTTAAACGAGTTGATTAACAATTGGTTCTACATGATAGTCTTCTGTAGGTTGAAGGTCTATTCCTTACTACCAGCAAGAATAACTAAGAATAACAATAATAAACACTGTCTGACAGAACGAGAACAATCTATCTCCATGGTTTAAATAAAAGGTTCAGTTGGAAATTCCATACAAGTTCCTGGGTTTGACATTGTTATGGTACCATACCTATAACCGACTTTGGACTCTTCCATTCATAATAAATACTGGAAGCATCTGCTTCTCAGTGTTGAGTAAACCCCAGTGTTACATAACTGTGCCAGAAAAATAAAACAAAAGTTTTGACGGTAATTCAACTTCACCGATTTTCAATACCACCACTTTTTCTCTGCCTTTCTCTACCTTTCTCTCTGTAATCCAAATCGCTTCTGTTCCTTCCCAGCTATCCTCTTCATTCATATCAGCTGATCTCCACATATGCAAATCAGACTTCACTATAAAAAAGAGAAGCCCTTCTTTACCCTACAGACACTACATGCGAAGCACCTCATCCTCTTTCATTGTCACACCCAGTCTACACTGGCAGTCAAGACTGACGTACCACTCCTCTGTTGTATTATGCTTTTCTTCAATATACTTGTTTTATCTAAACACCGTCTTCGTGTTTTCACACCGGCTCCTAAACAGGGCCACAACAGACAATAAAGATTCCCAAGTTGGAAAAGATGCATTTGAAGAAGTTCGCAGATTAGATTGGCTGAAGTGTTATGCAAATAATAACAAAGATGAGAACAGTAGTTTGAAACAAAACAAAAGAATTTTAAATGCTGTTATCATCTATATTAATAATAGCCTTGTTGCTAAATTAGTATGGCCAGTATCACCTGTTACCTCTATTTGAGAATCATGGACTTGCCCAGATACAAAGCAAAGGCAATTTAATATTTATCTGATGTTGCTAAAGTTGTTACTTTCATCAAAGCTAATACTTGCGGGAGTTAATGTTTATGTCTCTCTTCCATAAAATATAGCGATGTCCAGACAGGTAAAGATATTAATAAGTTAACAATGAACGAAATAAAGACATGTTGGACATGAAGGGAAATAATAATACAGTGTAAATTACACAGGGTTCAGTTAGTAATTAATATTATTAAATACGAGCGTAATACCTGGTAGCATTGATTTAAAAATTAGAAATTTCATTACATATTTACTTTCTTTAACCTTTTCTTTTTCTACAAGATCTTTGCTTATATATACTAAGAAAATATAATCTTAGTTTTTCTTTAGACCTTTTAATTAGTTATGATACAACTATTTCATTAGTTATGATACAACTATTTAATTAGTTATGATACAACTATTTCATTAGTTATGATACAACTATTTCATTAGTTATGATACAACTATTTCATTAGTTATGATACAACTATTTCATTAGTTATGATACAACTATTTCATTAGTTATGATACAACTATTTCATTAGTTATGATACAACTATTTCATTAGTTATGATACAACTATTTCATTAGTTATGATACAACTATTTCATTAGTTATGATACAACTATTTCATTAGTTATGATACAACTATTTCATTAGTTATGATACAACTATTTCATTAGTTATGATACAACTATTTCATTAGTTATGATACAACTATTTCATTAGTTATGATACAACTATTTCACTCGTATAAAATTATAATTTTTACCTGTTGATTGCATAAAAATGGAGATGCAGAATCGGGTTCAGCAGTGGTTATCAACATATGTCCCCCCCCCCCCCCCCCAAAAAAAAACAATTTCAAAATTATGAAATGAAACCGTTTCTCAGCCTGAAAAAGTTCAGTGCTTATCCCCATTTTAATAGCTTTAAGTGAAACGGATGACCTAAACCACTAATGTGATAGGACGTTAGTCTGTTACTGATTATACTTTCCACCAAGGCTGGTACTCATTTATACACCTGGATTGAGTGATTTGCTTGTGTGAACATGTATGTATGCGTGCATTTGTGCGTTCACGGCCCTAATCGTCCAACACGTTGTGCCGGTTCAAGGATGTTGTTCGATCTCGTCTCAGTGCTGTAACAAAGACTCTCATGCCAAGTAAAAACCATAAATCCAATTTATCAACAAGTAACACATTTATTTACTGAATGTTATAAAAGATACTCATATTTCTAAGTTGAATGGCAGAGTTGTAAATGAGATCTCTTTATCCTGGCAAAATGGAAACAGGTCCCACACAGTCCTGTAGCTAAGAGACCCAGATGGGCCATCCTGCCTCGAAGGGCACCCAGCTTCAACTCATCCCAACTCTCCCCCAAAAAACAACTTCCTGTCATGCCCAATGGGCCAGATCTCCTCTCCCATTTTTTCCTTCCTGGCCGGGTCTTTCTCACTGGTCATAAACCACTTGAGATATCCCCAGAGATAAATATCAGACAGAGGATTATTATGGCGACAATCCTTGAACATCCCAGATACTTAATTCATCTCAAATTAAAATAAACTCTTGGGTGGCTCAAATAAAACCAAATATATTTTCACTTAATTTTGTGCCCCCTCTTTCCTAAGGTTGAATATCTAACACTTGCGACACACACCATTCATATACAGCACTAAAGAAAATGAAGCCTACTGCATTTTTACATCCTTACCCATCCCCAGATAGGAAATACCTTTTGTGGCATTTTACTCAGTCTTGCTGAAAAACGAACAAACAAAATCACTTCAGAAAAAATTCCTGAGAAAAAAAAAGAAGTTAAATGGCAAATTCCAACAGTTCATCACTAAAGGGTCCAGGATGTAATGTTCGTTTAAGCATGCGTCATCTTTCTAAAAACTATCTACTTTTCTTTTTTTTTTCTACAGTAGTTCATTTACTTTTCTACATTTTTTTTCCAATACGGTTCACTCGTTTGCCTACTGCATTTTTACACTTGTAACACCTGCTATTCCCATATGGTCACCTATCTAAATATGGTCAGGTTCAAAGTCGCTTAACTTCAATGATCTGACGTAATAAAGCTAAAGTCAATTCTGATCCCATCCAGCCTCTTATTTTTACGATTAATCTATATTTTTGAACGTTTTTGAACATTTTAATTGGAGGCCTACTTCCAGGAATAATAACTTCTTTGAACTTTTCATGGCCTTCAGGGTTGAACTAGGATTACTTTATTCACCGGTAATCACTCTTTTTGTACATAAGAAAAATAACAAACTGGAGACTTTTACTGTATCTTGAATATGTATAACAACTGTGAAAACACTGTGAGCATAGTAGATCTATAAAATTGTATTTATGGCATCATACGATAAATATATTGAGCTCAAGCGACATGAAGCACCCAGTGTAACCATATGTGGCATGGAAGTTACTTAGGGGACTTGGCACTAAATGTTGTCCGATGCTACGAGGACCACAAGAATTCCAACTTGTTACTCTGTCAAGTGTTCTATGCCCATGCTGTGTTTAAAAGATCTGCATAACTTTAGTGTTGATGCAGCTTTGGCAGGAACTTGGGTAAATGGTCAGTTCTGTAAGCAACCCTAAAACAAGAAAAACTTGCTGTGAACAAAGAACAATATTTATTGTAACACAGGTGTTTAGCAATAATAAAAAATATGTTGCTAAGTTGAGGAATATTATTAATTTTTGGTTAGAGAGACTTTCAAATTTGCCTTGTGTTTTTGGTGAAGCATTTTTTAGCCTTGGTGGGCTATCACTTAAAGATAGTGTCTTGATAAAAGCACTGGTCCCCATCACCTTACTGGGTTTATTCACTTTATCCACATATGCTCTTAACGTATACATATATATTTACATTTATATATACTTTAAAAGGTGTAGAATTAACGAACACTTGCTCTGATGTACTCCAAAAAATTAAAAATTCACATTTATTTTGGGTTTTCAAATTTCTTAAATATTCAAATACATAGCAATGTTTAAAAAAAATGTGACTATTTTGTCACTATTCAAAACATGAAACCATGTGCACACATTAAAACATATTTTCAAACTAACGGCCACTTCCATCAGACATACAGACTATTGTCTCCAAGAAGAAGCAGATATGCCTTGAACAGGAAAGACAATCAAAAAGAATAAAAAAACAAAAGAAAAAAAATGCCTTTGAAAATGGCAAACATTGCCGAAACTAAATGGATTTATTTTTTTAAAAATTGAAGAAACATCCACATTTTTATTTTGGTTTTCAAATTTCTTAAATATTCAAAAAAAGATGAAAGAGATTTATCACATACCCTTGATTCTATATATATACTCTTTCAATATAGTTCTCCATGTACACTAAGACCATTGCTACAGTCTCCCCTTATACGTATAGAAACTAACGCTATATGTATTTGTCAAGGACAGGTGGAGTGCTCTTTTAGCCTTGGTGGGCAATCACTTAGAGATAGTGTCTCGATAAAAACATTGGTTCCCATTGTTGGATAGCCCTTTAAAATAATTCATACCTTCGTATTTTCTCGGCCGGTTTCGTCGTCCAGTGGTTGAGCCTTTCTTCGCCTCTACACTGCCGTGGCCATCTCCGGGAGCTGTCTGTAATAAAGGACCTTTCGCTTCATAAGACAACAATCTTATTATTTTTAATTACTTTTATTCAGGCGTCGTTTGTATTGCCGTGGCGTTGTCTTGCTATCGTTGATAGAGAGAGATTTACGAATATCGTAGTTAGATTATTACTGTTGTCCTAACTATTCCTAGAGAGAGGGGGGATCCTTGCGCCTGTCTTCCATTTAGGGAATATTCCCTTCTCATATCGTCACATTTTTGCGATGTTGACTCTCTCGCTTCTAGACAATAACTGACTCAAAATCCAATTCAATGTTCCCACACCAGGGAGTCTCGTTCAAATCTCGTCTAACTCTCGCTTGTCAATACCAAGTGCAAATCTGAACTCTTGACCTCCATAACCTTAAGATCGTATCAGCCGTCGTGGGAAAACGCACCCGTAGCCTCGCACGGAATGACTCCGTCATCATCGCGCAAGTCAAACCCATCTCGAATAGAAGCGTCCAAGCCATTATCTAACATCATCACCTCACTGGGTTGGCGTCATGAAGGGCATCCAGCCTATAAAAAATTGCCTCAATTAAGGAAATGATTTCCCAAGAAAATTGACCAGAGATAAGTTTTGAAGTAAATTTCTAAAAGCCGTCCAACATCTGCCAGAATGTAAAATGGACATTAAACAGAGAGAGAGAGAGAGAGAGAGAGAGTGTGTGTGGATGATGATGATGATGGTTATTGTTATTGTTGTTGTTGTCCCTTAGAAGAGGTCGGATTTTGAAAAAGAATTACTTAGTCTTTTGAATTTCTATTTTTGATTTTTGTGATTTGCTACCCAATCAAATGTTTTCTAATGATTGGTCAGGCTATGAAAGCCTTTGGTTTCCCTAAAAAAAAAAAGGTGGGTTTTAATTATGAGCCCAAATAAGGGGGCTGGGCACTATTTCAAAATTACCACACTTTAGTATATTTAGCATATAGGAGATGGACTTATTTTTATATTAATGAGTCACCACTTAGCAGGGGCAAAGGTTACTGAGATTGTCAGTGAGATGATAGGTGGAATGGGAAGAATTTGATTGCTTCAGAGGATGTTATTAATCTTGAAAATCATTTCCTGACAATTTTGTTCAAAATTTAAAAAAATGATTTTCTCTACTTGTCCATTTTATTATAAACATAATTCGACTTGAGCATTTTATTTTAAGCCTGAAAATACAATATCTTAACATTATAATTTCATCATGATCTTTTCAGCTTTTATTTATTAGCAAAACATTTGTTCTTGGGTTGTCACCCGACACAAGAATATGATCTTTTTGAATTAAATCGTTTGTGAAATAATATTTGGCAATATTTTATGTGCTGAGCCCCAATTTTCTTTTAATTAATCATTTCATAATTAATCTAACTTAATATTTGCACCAACAAAACTCCTCATTGTGTCACAGTTTCTGTCTAAAAGGAATCCTTTGTATCGTTCTCCTATAATCCTGATGCTCAGAGTCTACATATGCTAATTTTTTCCCCCTATTTTACCTCCTAAATCATTTCTAGTATGCATTGGGGTTGTCTTTTTCCTAATGTGTGAAGTCCCAAATAACATGAAGACGGTGCAGTTAATTATTAGTTAATTTAGTCACATTGTTATTAATATAAAAAGCTCAGATTTCACTTCCTATTTTTCTCCCTTTCTGAGGGGGCAACATGGTTGCCAAAATCCCTCTCTCTTTTTCCCCTTTTTCGGACTTATCATCGAGATGACATGTTTGAAAACCCCTTGTTCTATTCTTCTTTTGTGGTTTAATCACCAAAGCGACACCATTCTTTTTTGTTCACTGTTCTTTTGTTCAGACAAGTTATCTGACCTCTGGTCACCCTACACATTTTGGTAAGTCCGCTTTTTCATAACTCTATATATTAGGAAGTTTTTATATATGTTGCATTTTTCTGTTATCATTTGTGATTAAAAACAAGTACAAACTTTTTTTTTTCTTCATTTTCATTTGTTTTTTTCTTTTTTTTTTTTTTTCTAGGAACATTGTCAAAAAAGAATCAGATTGGCCAGACAAATATTGAGTCAGCCAACTCCCAACATGAACAAAATCCCAACAAAGCTGACTTTCAAGTATCGATCCTTATTGGTAGCCTTTTGATTGCACCGATGTTTCTCATCATCTTAATCACCGTCATCGTGCGTGTCTGCAACTCGAGTAAGTCTTCAGTTTCTTTTTATATTGCATTTCTCGTGGGGTGGGGCGAGGAGGGAAGGTGAACTAATATTTAATCATAAAACCTCATTAAAATCTATCTGTATTTGTGGACTAATACCATTGTCAAAAGGTATGGACCCCTTAGTCCCTCCTAACTGTACTGTGAGTAAAATAGCAATTTGTAATTCAGTGACTATTGTAGATGTTTCACCAGAGAAACCATCGATCTGGTTCCACTTCAGGATTGGAAGAAGTTGTGTGGTGGCCAACTCAAAACGTGGCTCGGAACGGTGAAGCAAAATTCAGAACTCATTATCGATTCACATATCTATGGTGTTCGCCGATGGAATCGCGATTGGCTGTCACTTGTATCAACATTGACAATGGATTATTATGCTTGGTCGACCATCATTCACGAGTCAGTGAATTCATTGGAAGGAGACTGATCAACCGACCAAGTGGAAGTCAAGTGACTATTCTGCATTGGTATTAAATAACCTGAAGTGTTCATATTGCATGAAAATCGATTAATAAAACCAGAAGATATACCATTCGAAGCACCTATCCGTGTTTACCTATAATCTTGAAAATTACATCCTTTACATTTTTTATTTAGTTTTATTAAATTGAGTAATAATTACTATTAGAAGTATAATTATTATTATTACTGAAGCAGCAGGCGCAGCATTTGTAGAAATTCCATGGAGTTTAGTTATCATTCTAAGTAATGTACGTAGATAGTGATGACAGTATTTTAATATATCATCTTCGTATCCTGCAGAATGCGATCTATCATGTTTTAACTGTTTCAAAGACATCCTGCCTCTCACTACTTTGTTTAATTGATCTGGAAGTCCAGAGACATCTCTTAATGGTTTACTTCTGTTGCGGCAGTATAGTTACGAGTTACACCCTTGAACCATCTTCAAGTTATCTCCCTTGAATTATACTGGCTGCAAGTGAGAATGACTTCAGTTTTTAAATACGTAAAAGAGTTGCACATGTGTGGTGCAAGATTCGAAATCGAGGCATGGTCTTTGTCTTAGCTGGGCACCAAGGCGGTCGGATATGTCCGTTTGGCTTTCTGTTCTTTTTTATATGGTTCTACACCGCTGATGTTGGCTTGTGGCGTGACTCCTGGCTTTGGTAGGGTTATTTTTAGACAACGGTTTGCGTTTTTGGAATTTTACCATGAACCACACTGACAATTAATACAAGTGATAAAATGTGGTTATAAATGTTATGTTATGGTGAAGGAAAGAAAATGGAAGATATAAACATGCGTGTGTGTAAATAAGTGAAATATTGAGAGAATAGAAGGGCCACCAAGCACTAACTAAAAACATGAACAGAGTTTTGTAAATGAAAGATTGAGAAAAACGAAATTTTATAACAAAACATTTTTATATCTCTTATTTTATAAGAATATAAAAGTTATTTTCAGTCAGAAAATCTTCATTTAGTAAAGTTTATACAAACTCATGTTTGGTAAAAAAACATAGTTCAGTAAGTAGACACAATATCAATATGTTCATAGTGTGAGTAATATGCATATGTGAATAATAGACAGTGTGACATTGTGTATGTATGGCCTACCTTTGTTTTGTTAGTGTGTGTGTGAGTGGGTAGCAATTCGTTTTTGTTCGGTCGACTCTCGTTAGTGTGTAGGAATGTGTGCGCAAGATTAGAAAGTGCTTGTTTGAAGTGTTCCTTTTATTCCCCCCCACCCCGGACTTTGGGGGGCATTTGTTCTGGTCCTTAGCTAGCATTGATCTGATTTCGTTTGTCAAGTTTTTCTGTTTTTATTAGGATTTTCAATTTCGCATCAACCTGTTACTTTTTGGGAATAAAAACGAGCAGGGCTCGTTTTCATTGGCCAAAAATTTTGATTTTGCGACACCATGTGAAAACTCTTTATTTACTTTTGGAAGCGAAGAGGATAGCGTATTATAAACGAAATTGAGAAAGAAAGAGAGTGGCTATTCAAGCTAGTAGCTTTTTTGGTGTTCGTTTGAATCGCATCTCCCTTCACTTCACAGTCCCCTGCCAGTAAACGGCGGAACAAATCAACATAGTCAATATTTTTACATCATAATAAAATTTATTCATATTAAAACAATGAACTATTTACATCATCAGATTTTCCTTGGATATTATTTAGTGAAATTTATCTCATTAACCCTTATCCTGGAGTGGCTTTTAGCCTTGATAAGTGGTGACTCACTAGTAAATGAATAAAATATAAATATATACTAGAAAAATGTTATTCCCTGAACAAAACCGTTTTGCACCACTTTTATGTCCCTTATGAAGATTAAAATCAAAATATAATGGTAATAAACCTTATGTCTAGAATCCTTATTCTAATTTTGATCAAAATCCATTATATGATTTTGATTCTAGAAAATGTCTAAAATTTAAAGCTAAAGCTTAGAGAGTCTTAAGAAGAAATTGAAATTCAGTGAATCTTGCTTCATTGGTGTCTAATGACTTTGGATCAAATTTAATGCAAATCTGAAATATTTGAATGTTCAAATGTTAGGTTGTGCCTATATTATGCCTTCTAAAAACCCTTTAAAATACTCCAAAGAAAATGAAATCTGGGGAATATTTATTAATAGATGTCTAATACCTCATGTTAAAATTTCACAAAAATTGATGATATCTGAATTTTCACAAAAGGTTACTCTCCGTTTTACCCTCTTTGCATACAACTAAAACTAAATATAGCCCACATTTGGAACTCTTACGCTTAGCAGCTGTGTTCCAAAATTCGTAATTATCAGTTAACTAGTTTCGGAGTGAATCCTGTACATACAAATATATAAACATACCTACATTTATAAAAATTTAATATATTTATATATATTGATGACCCCAAGGTCAATATAACATCAGAAAAATCTGACCAAATTTGAGTGGATGACCTGACTCGAAATTAAATGGCTCAATTAAGCAGCAACAAAGGAAATTGACCCCAAACCAAAAGAGTGTAATCTTGCTAGCAGATACTCAGCGATACAGTGACCACCCTGGAGTTGAGAGGATGCTTTATTTGGCAAATATGTTTGATCTTTCTGTGAAGAAAGCGGCAGCGATGTTAGTGGTCTGGAACTGTAAGTAATGTTCTTCCATAGACTTTGGTGCAGTGACGGAAGAATAAAGTTTACACATTATTCTAGCGAATGTGTCCATACCAAGGCGAGCCTGACTGATGGCGAATGTTCTTTTGTTGGGGGATTCTGTCAGTTGCAGTCTACTTTCTAGCACGTCTTGCTGGATCTCGAAAAATAATTGAATGGAATCTTGAAAAAAAGATTCTTTTTTTACTTTTTACCATTAGAAATCTGCTGTTTAACATTGAAGTAAGTATAATGTTAATTCATATAAATTTGCAATATTTTATTTTTACTGTAAAACGTATAAAATATAAACTTCAGTGCACATTATTATTATCATCATTATTATCATTATTTATAAGATTGGGGGACTTATGTTTTGAGGCATGTCCGTCCGGATTTTTCTCCACAACCATCCATTGAATTTCTCTGAAATTTTGCATGAAGTTGTAACTTTGGTCAGGTTAGAAAGTGACATTCTCCGATTTAAAAAAAAAATCTGGTTAGCCCCCCCACGGGGTCAAAAGGCCCCGAAATGGCAAAAAAATTACATTTTTTGCCCCATAACTTTTCATGCATCCATTCAATTTCTCTGAAACTTGGCCAAAATGTGGAGGCAATTGTTCCTAATAGAAAATAAGTATCGCTGACCTTGGAAAAAATTCTGGTTCGCGCCCCCAGGAGGTCAAAAGGCCCCAAAATGGCAAAAAATGACCCTTTTCTCCAATAACGTTTGATCCATCCATTCAATTTTTCTGAAACTTGGCCAAAATGTAGAGGCAATTGTTCTGGATATAAAATGAGCATCCTTGACCTCAGAAAAATTCTGGTTCGCCCCCCAGGGGGTCAAAGGTGGGTCAAAGATACCCCAAATTGCCCAAATTTGTTGCATTTTACACTCGCCACATCGAGTCACATACAGAGGAGGACCACGCACACGCGGCTTATTATTATTAGTATTAATATATAGTGTTATACTTATGTTATTTGTTGAATGTAATTTTTTTGAACTGCTAGAATAATAATGTAAAATGTAATTTATTAACAATGTTATTTATTATCACAAAATTAATGTCAGAATTTAAATTCAATAAATCTAACTTAATAATTTTACAACTGTTCTTTAAAATGTACTGCAAACATTTGAAGAGGGGTCGATTGTACTATAGGGAGCGTTAGATTTTCTCACTTATTTTGCTTCGTATTTGCCAAAACTTTGCATAAAATTTTAATTTACTTTTTAAATTGTTGAGTATTTAACTTTAATTTAATGCTTTAATCGCTGATAGCCATTTTTGTGCCATTTTTGTGCTTTTCTTGTATCAAAAATATTTTTACATTTTATTACTGAAAAAAAAAACTTGAAACATTCTTTTTAAGCACAAAAAAAAACAATTTAACGATTTTAAAATCAATAGTGAAGAAGTTCAAATTTTACGTTTCATTCTTTTGAGCAAATAAAATGAAGGGGATAATTAATAATAATAGTTTCTTTTAAATTTAGTTAAAGAATGTTTTAAAATGTTTGTTTTTTCATAGATTATTTTTTATAGTAGGTGAATGAAATGAAAAATACATTTATTTGGCAAAATATCCAGTTAAGAAAACTATACTTAATATTTGCCAACTCGGTATAAAATCCAAATTATTACTCATGAAATAGGATGCTGCTGCTGCTGTCTTGCTTGCTCAAAAACTGAAATGTGAAATTTTCCTTAAACTAACAGAACAGAATATCTCAAATGTGCCTAATTAATGATGCATAATGTGATTGTTTGTGCATATAGTTTTTTATATTTTTGTTTTTGTTTTTACATTTGATTTTATGGAAATAAGTCGATAATTAGAAGCTGCTTATTAATATTATAATCACTAATTAACTAATTATTTAACATTACTAAGAAATTCCTTACTAAAACTTTTCGCAGTACTTATTTATTAGTCGTAACTTTGATCTCTACATGTTTGCCCCCAGTCATGGATCCCAGTCGCATGTTTGCTATGGTACTTACCCTTTTTTATTTTGGGCCAACTCAAGTGTTTTTGAACAACTGGAATCAGTGTTTTGCAACTTTTTGCTGATAACGACACTGAATTCAAGAAAAGTATACAACATTTTCCACTTTTTTCAATCCCTCCTAACAAAAACTAAAGTCGAAAAACGGTGAAGTAAAAATAATTCAACATAATTTGGGCTGAAATATTATCAAAAAGAGAGGAAATAAAATTTCGTGAAAATTATTTCGTTTTTAGATATTGAATTTTATAAATATATTTTTTAACCAAAAAATTGAAAACACATCATAATGTTATTACGTAGGTTTGAAATCAAGCAAAATTTCAAACTTTTACCAAAAATCTTGTTTTTTTTTAAATCTGAACTATCTCTCTCTCTCTCTCTCTCTATATATATATATATATATATATATATATATATGCATATATACACACACAAAAGCAAATTATCCAGAAAAAAAACGATTTTCTCTTTCACATTTTTAACATACGTAAAAATTCCTAATAGAAAGAAAAATGCAATGAAAAAAATTAAATTAATTTTTTATTTTTGTGCAAAAGAGATGAAGACAGACCTTGTCATGGTTTTATTCTGTGAAAAGAAAATGAGAATAACTACCATATTATTACATATTTATTTATTTTATTTTAATTATAACCTATTTTTTCATAATTGTGTGAAAAATTTGAAAATATGTACTTTAAAATTTCTTAATTTTTTTAATTGCTGAATAAATTTATATACCACAAGGGAAGTTTTTTTTTTAATGTTTTAGTGAGAATAAATAATGTTAAAAAAAACTTGCAAAATATGCATTACATTTTTATTTCATTAATTAAAAACTCAATTAAAAATTCAATTTTTTGTGGTACTTGTAAGCATTGGGTACACAAGAAGTGCAGTGGAATTACTGGTAGGTTGAGAGAGGATAACCAGTTTATATTATAAGTGTAAGACAATGAAAATGGATGAGAACTCAGATGTGGACAAATTATATTTGGATGGTGGAGCTATTGAGGTTGTCAAGAAGTTTTGTTATACAGGTGATACCATTGGAGCAGGTGTTTGTGTGATTGCAAGAGTTAGAAATGGATGGAGTAAGTTCAGGGAACTTCTGCCATTATTAACCAGCAGAGTTGATCAAGGGCAAGATGATGTATGGAAGTGAAACCTGGCCAGTGAGAGTTGATGGAGAGAAATGATATGAGAATAATACAATGAATGCGTAATGTGAGTCTTTAAGACAGGTTGATGACCTCGGAGAAAGATTAAAGTAGAATGTAGGGTGATGTGTGCAGAACAGGAGACTTTGTTAGTATGGCCATGTAAGACAGACGTTAAACTGAATATGATGATGATTCTCTAGTCAAAATAAATTATGCTTGTACAACTAATATTGAAACCTTTGTCTTAAGCAAAATGTTGTCAACACAAAAGATTCAGTTTATTTTATCAATTAAAATTTGATTGAATTTGTAAGATGAAAGATAATCTAAAACAAAAGAAAGTTATTACATATGCAAATAATGAAAAAGAATTTACCACCTTCAAAAAACTGTCCAACACATGCCAGAATGTAAAACCGACGTTAAACCAAATATGATGATAGTGATATCCCATTGGTTTTGTCACTTACATGCTGTTGTTTCATTTCTTATTGTTTTTCAGTAAGAACCATCACCCAACATACTTTGATGAATGTAAGCTTCACAAAATGATTCTCATTTTAGGTCTGGTGATTACGTTGATCTTCTTTCGTTCATACTACTCTCAATTCTTTTTTTTTTCAATTAAAAGTCTGTAAAACCTATTCTATGCCCAAATTATGTTTTGTCTAGTCATGGAGTGATTTCTATTTTCCTTTCAGTTTTGGGACATTAATGGCCTGGAACTTGACTTGCAAGAACTTTGGTTGTTAAACTGATAAAGAGGGGTCCGATTTTGTGGTAGACTTGACCTTGAACCATAGAAGTTAACAAATGTAATTAATATCAAATCTTGAAGCAACTTTTGTTGCCCTTTTTATTTAAGAATTTCCTTGAAGCCGCTTATTTCCCTAATCTAAGGTAAAGATAGTTCGCTACTCTTTGATAACATCACTTTCCTATTTGGACACAGAGAATGTTCTTTTTCTCACTACGATGGTAACGGAATGCACATTTTTATTTTCACCCACACAAAACTTTTTTTTCTAAATACTACACTTGATTAAAGGTGCTCAACATCTGTTTTGCTGGTGGTCGGAAGGTTCAGCTTGTCTTCTTTCTTAATTTATAAGATTTTTCAATGTATATTTATGTGGTGCGAGGACGTTCGTCTGGCATTCTTTAAGGCATGCAAAAAATGGAATGTGAAATTATGCTTTTCTCTTCAAAAGTTGCTTGCCAATTGATGATCATTGTATCAGGTCATCCAATTGATGATCATTGTATCAGGTCATCCAATTGATGATCATTGTATCAGGTCATCCACATAAGTTCTGTCCGGATTTTTAATTCTCTGGAATTTAATCGTAAGTTTGAATTTAATCATAAGTTTGAATTTAATCGTAAGTTTGAATTTAATCGTAAGTTTGAATTTAATCGTAAGTTTGAATTTAATCGTAAGTTTGAATTTAATCGTAAGTTTGAATTTAATCGTAAGTTTGAATTTAATCGTATGTTTGAATTTAATCGTAAGTTTGAATTTAATCGTATGTTTGAATTTAATCGTATGTTTGAATTTAATCGTAAGTTTGAATTTAATCGTAACTTTGAATTTAATCGTAACTTTGAATTTAATCGTAGGTTTTAATTTAATCGTAGGTTTTAATTTAATCGTGAGTTGGAACCAGTTTTTCAGGCAAGACTACATCATTTTTTAAATAAACTGTAGCTAAGTATGTTATTATAGTGCCAATAACATGGTACAACAATAACAAATGAAAATTGGTTAGTCAGAATCAAAGTTTGATATGTCAGCTTAAATGCTTTTTAGGTCCAACTTTTAAATCTCACGAGATAACTTTATATGTTAGATAAGAAGATAAGATATATTTTGACACATTTAACTTTAAGTTCCCCTTTTTGGGAGCTGATTTTTCCCCCACATTAAAAACCAACCTTATGTCTAACTCTGCTCTTGTAGAGGGTAAAGAGAAACTTTATTAAATTTTATTTCACAGGAAAATAAAAAATATCACTGTTTAAAGCCCTTAAAACATGATAGTATAGAAAAAAGAAAAAATTTAAATAGGGTGTCTCCGCAGCTGAAGCGACTCAAAATATAAACTCAACTCCAAGATAAGAATGTCCGAATGAAATGACGTACAGAAGATAATTTACAATATAGAAATAGAAAATTCGCTTATGAAGATGAAGTCTGATCAGAATGTTCAGTTGTGTTTTAAATAGAACTTCTTGTGGCATCACTTAAATAAAACCTGTCTGAAGGCGTCAATCACGAGATCTACTACTTCTATTCATTTAACATCACGTTTTCCGTGTTCAGGGGTCGGACGTTTTCTGATGTTATGCAAGCTCACTATCCAGTTCTCACCATTTAGTGGATCAACTGTCTCCAAATTCTACCGTGTGCATCCTGATCTAATCCTTTGCTTCCAAGTTTTCCTTAGCAGGTCAACCTTCTTGTGATATAAGACATCCATGCTTCTGCAATGGTTTATCCAGGAGGATGAATGCTCCACATGACTATTCTAGTGGAACGCTCCACATGACTATTCTAGTGGAACGCTCCACATGACTATTCTAGTGGAACGCTCCACATGACTATTCTAGTGGAACGCTCCACGTGACTATTCTAGTGGAACGCTCCACGTGACTATTCTAGTGGAACGCTCCACATGACTATTCTAGTGGAACGCTCCAAATGACTATAATAGTGGAACGCTCCACATGACTATTCTAGTGAAACGCTCCACGTGACTATTCTAGTGGAACGCTCCACATGACTATTCTAGTGGAACGCTCCACGTGACTATTCTAGTGGAACGCTCCACGTGACTATTCTAGTGGAACGCTCCACGTGACTATTCTAGTGGAACGCTCCACATGACTATTCTAGTGGAACGCTCCACATGACTATTCTAGTGGAACGCTCCAAATGACTATAATAGTGGAACGCTCCACATGACTATTCTAGTGGAACGCTCCACGTGACTATTCTAGTGGAACGCTCCACATGACTATTCTAGTGGAACGCTCCACGTGACTATTCTAGTGGAACGCTCCACGTGACTATTCTAGTGGAACGCTCCACGTGACTATTCTAGTGGAACGCTCCACATGACTATTCTAGTGGAACGCTCCACGTGACTATTCTAGTGGAACGCTCCACGTGACTATTCTAGTGGAACGCTCCACATGACTATTCTAGTGGAACGCTCCACATGACTATTCTAGTGGAACGCTCCACATGACTATTCTAGTGGAACGCTCCACATGACTATTCTAGTGGAACGCTCCACATGACTATTCTAGTGGAACGCTCCACATGACTATTCTAGTGGAACGCTCCACATGACTATTCTAGTGTAACTCATTCGTCTTAAAAGATAATCTGCAGACAAATTTATGAAACACCCATTTTCAAAGTTATGAATCCTTCCAAGTTGTAAGGACAGCTTTATTTCCAATTCTGCAACAGACATTGCAGGATTTTCTTTAAGTGATGACACAAGGGGCTCTTTTTCATCAAAACTCAACTGGACATCTTGAACAGTTTTCATTTTTAAGGGCGAAATTTCCATATCTGAATTTTGTAAACCATCTTTTTGCACATTCTTCTATTCAGCTATTCTTCTCCTGAAGCCGAACGAATATTTCGAATTGCTTCGGCTGCAGGTAATCACTTTTTTTCAACTTGTAATGGGCCTCAAATGCTCCTTGGATACTTCAGGCCTTTAAATTTTAATTTTACTTGGAAAATCAAAATTGTATAAACTTAAATGTGTCAAAATACATACGAATATGATATGTAAATACATATATACGATATATAAATGAATATATATGATATATAAATATACATATATTATATATAAATATACATGTATTATATATAAATACACATATGTATATGATATATAAATACACATATATGATATATAAATACACATATATATGATATTTAAATACACATATATGATATTTAAATACACATATATACGATATATAAATGAATATATATGATATATAAATATACATATATCATATATAAATATACATGTATTATATATAAATACACATACACGATATTTAAATACACATATATGATATTTAAATACACATATACGATATTTAAATACATATATGATATTTAAATACACATATATACGATATATAAATGATTATATATGATATATAAATATACATATACGATATTTAAGTACACATATATGATAATAAATACTATTAAAGCAAGGAATATAGACGTTTGTGACATTTTTGGTGGGGTGGAATTAAATTGAAAAGTGTAAAAAACGAGAGGAAAATTTTTTTTTTAAATACATGAATATACTAAACCCCCAAAATTTCACAAACGTCTATATTCCTTGCTTTAATAAAATTTTGTACCACTAAAAATTTATTTATATATAAATACATATATATGATTTTTATAACATCGTAATTTAGGTTATAATAAATAATAACTTGTAAATAAAATGGATGAACTATCAAGAGAAACGTTTAACAGATTTATTAAAACTGAACACAGAATGAATTAATGAATTAATTTGCTGCTGGACACGATTGACATATTAACAGTCTGAAACCGTGATCTGTGTTTACTTTCTCTCCGGACATACTCCCTTTTTCAAGGGCGATAACTCTTAACTCCCGAAATGGTTCAAGGGAGGTAAATCCCGTTTTCGTTAGGTGTCCTAACAATGATATATAAATACACATATATGATATGTAAATAAATATATATGATATGTAAATAAATATATATGATATAAAGGCAAGAAAAGGTTTATTCGTCTGGGATCGTTTGTTCTCAATCATTGACCATGGAAGACAGAGAGAGGTCGATAATTACTGCTTAATCATATCTTATCCAGACTTCTCTAAAACCACTGGTTTACATGTGTGTTCTTCCAAGCGAACTGATGTCTTCTCTCCCACACTCTCTCTCTCTTGGGATCATGTGACGTCACATCCATTTCTAGCACATGGGCGGTCGAGCTGACATCTGAGTACACTAAGATGACCCCGACTTAACCCTATTTCCTGTTATTCTCAACTAACAAAATTATACTCGCCCAATATTTCACACAATAATATAAATGTCAATTTCTGTGTGCGTTCCCTATAGTAGGAATGGTTACAGAATCTATGTTGGAAAGAAAGTAATGTCGTATTTGTTACTTCATCACTTTGCAGCCTCTAAAGTTGTACACAGTTCTAGATTTTTTGGTGAATTGGTGTCTTTATATCTTGCTTTGCCTTTCAGATAAAGTAATTAGTTGGAACATATTAAGTTTAACGGTCTCAGCCGTCAACAAATGGATACTAGTGAGGAGCATCTGAGACATTGCACGCTCTATGAATTCAAAAAAGGAAACTCAGCTGCAGAAGCTACAAGTAATATTGGAACTGTCTATGGGATAAATGTTCTGAATGATCGAAAATGTCAATGGTGGTTTGCAAAATTTTCGTTCGGGGACTTTAACTGGTCTGATCGGCGACGTTCGGGAAGACCAAAATACATTTATAAGACGCCATTAAAGATGCTGCGGAGGTCAATCCAAAGTTAACCAGCAGAGAATTAGCTCAACAATTCAATACAACCCATGCCACAATTATTTCACACCTTCACGAGTTAGGAAAAGTTTAAAAACTTGGATACTGGGTTCCCCACGATTTGACCAACGCTCAACAAAATCAAAGATTGACTGTTTGCACATCTTTGCTTTCCAGGAATCATCGAGAACCATTTTTGCAAAGAATTGTGACTGGAGATGAAAAATGGGTTCTTTACAAGAATACCCAAACCAAAAGATAATGGTTAGACCGAAACCAAAGTCCACAGCCTGTTCCAAAACAAGGACTATACCCAAAGAAGGTTATGCTTTCTTTATGGTGGGATATGAGAGGACTGATTCATTATGAGTCACAGCAATCAATCACAGCAGTAAAATATTGTTTGCAGCTGGATGACATTAGAATTGTTCTATCAAAAAAACGACCAGCATTACTCAATTTGGCTAAGATCAAAGTGTAGTATCTGTTCCGATGGATACTGCACCCCATACTGGTGTTGTCTTAGCCTTCGGGTCTTGATTTACGCCGGTCAATGGGTCTGTCCTGTGCAGTTCTGGGAGGTCCACCTTCTTAGGCTTTGCCTCCTTTCTTTGGGGAGGAGTAAGTTTATTGCTTACTGCCTGAGGCGCCCCTACAGGGGAATGCCGACAGGGCTGCCCAGGCAATTTTTAAACCCCACTTTCCTGACCCGACCTTGGGTCACATCTTACTTGTGGGAGTAAGATAAAAACTGGCCTTGTGCCTAACTCCTGGAGAGGAGTAAATCAATACTCAATAGGAAGAATGTAGTGCTTCAGCATGATAATGCGAAACCTCACACAGCAAAACTCACTCAGGAAAAGGTCATGAGTTTTAATTGGGAAGTTTTGCCTCCTCTGCCTTATTCACCTGACATTGCTCCATTTGACTACCATCTTTTCTGGTCGTTGCAGCATCACTTAAACAATACAATTTATGAAAATGACGACCAACTAAAAAATGACCTAAATTTGTTTTTCTCTAAAAAATTAGACATTTTTTGAAGAAGGCAGTAAGAAGCTAGTTGATCGTTGGACAGAAGTCATAGAAAATGAGGAAAATTATTGTAAAGATTAAAAATACCCTAATGTGAATGTTTCAGATGAAATAAATGTGTTGGACAAA
Organism: Sepiola atlantica; assembly: GCA_963556195.1. Classification (NCBI taxonomy): domain Eukaryota; kingdom Metazoa; phylum Mollusca; class Cephalopoda; order Sepiida; family Sepiolidae; genus Sepiola; species Sepiola atlantica. The sequence continues at coordinate 249,457,430 of OY744515.1, forward strand.
AACGACATTACTTTCTTTCCAACCTGATACATAAAAACTAAAAGTGTATTTATATTTTGAATTTTCCAGGGAAGATAATGGAAGTGGTCCTGAATCTCTAAGTGACCCCCTAAGGGAGCTATGGGGCAGAACCTCCCTTAAAACTTTAAATATATCCTATTTTGATGAAATTTTAATCGTATGTATAAAATTCCCCAGGGAAGACAATAGAAGTGGTTCCCAATCTCTAAGTGCTCCTCAATGTGCCGAATCTCTATGTGCTCCCTCTAAAGGTGCTTAAAATTTCAAATATGTATATCTAATTTTAATGAAATTTAAAACATATGTATCAGACATTAATTTAGAGAGTTTTCCAAATATTCTGTATTCGGGGTAGTAAAAAAAAAATGTAATATGGTGTTATGGCATAGTGAAAAGGGACATAGTAGTTTTTCTCATTCAATTCCGAGCAACGTCGGGTCACCCTGCTAGTTTATAATTTAAAAAACATGGCAAAAAATCGGGTAAAAAATATTCAAGTATTAGTTTGTATCTTTTGAAAATGTGTTCCAATGAAATGTAAAGGTTGCACTGGCTATAAAGTGAGTTGTCAATTTCTGTATCTTAAGAAAAGATACGACACCAACAACTCGCAAAACAAATCGTTATTGTGAGTTTTAAAACAAAAATGTTTTTTAGCTTTTGGTGCTAAATTGATTCACACCTTTTTCATCTTTTTATTTTCATTTTAAACACACCTGGAATTTAAATTTTTTATATTTTTCAAACATTAATATTTTAAATAATCATATCCAGATGAAGAGACAAAGTTACAAAAGTTGGAATTACGTCGTCACTAGTGAAAAAATTTTTACAATATCTTTGATTTACTGGGATTTTTTAGCCCTCATGTTTTGTATGAGAGAACTGACAGACTGAAAAAATTATGTTTAACAATATTTTATTGCTCCCAACGACATATGCAGCTGTGGAAACTGCAATTTAAGATAAAACGTTGAAATAAACATGTGCGGAAATCGTATGTCCGGGCGTAAAAGGCAAAATCTTTACAAAGAAACAGACACACAAAACATAATAATCAACAGATCTACTTACATCAACAACACCAGATACATAGATGCAACTCAGGACTGTTAGCGAATTAAATATTCCCTAGAAATATCCTTTGGAGGAAGCCGGCTCAATCTACCTAGGGTTAATGGCACACCAGGAGAAGGAGGAGATCAGATCCAACTTGGATAAAAAATAAAATCAACATGTGGAATATGGAATAGAACTGCCAAAAAAGGGTGTTAAAGATTGACATTCAAAATATAATTATTGATTGACAGTCACAATATAATTATGGATTGATAGTCACAATATAATTATGGATTGACAGTCACAATATAATTATGGATTGACAGTCACAATATAATTATGGATTGACAGTCACAATAGAATTATGGATTGACAGTCACAATAGAATTATGGATTGAGAGTCACAATATAATTATGGATTGACAGTCACAATAGAATTATGGATTGACAGTCACAATAGAATTATGGATTGACAGTCACAATATAATTATGGATTGACAGTCACAATAGAATTATAGGTTTGACAGAGTCACAATAGAATTATAGGTTTGACAGAGTCACAATAGAATTATAGGTTTGACAGAGTCACAATAGAATGATAGGTTTGACAGAGTCACAATAGAATTATAGGTTTGACAGTATCACAATATAATTATGGATTGACAGAGTCACAATATAATTATGGATTGACAGAGTCACAATAGAATTATTGGATTGACAGTCACAATAGAATTATGGATTGACAGTCACAATAGAATTATAGGTTTGACAGTCACAATAGAATTATAGGTTTGACAGAGTCAGAATAGAATTATAGGTTTGACAGTCACAATAGAATTATGGATTGACAGTCACAATAGAATTATGGATTGACAGTCACAATAGAATTATGGATTGACTGTCACAATAGAATTATAGGTTTGACAGTCACAATAGAATTATAGGTTTGACAGTCAAAATAGAATTATGGATTGACAGTCACAATAGAAATACGGATTGATAAACTAGAATATATTTCTTTTAAACAAAATAATAAGTTAATTTATGTTTAAGAACACAAATTATTTCATAAGAAATAATTTGTGTTCTTAAACATAAATTAACTTATAATTTTGTTTAAAAGAAATATATGCTAGTTTGTCAATCCGTATTTCTATTGTGACTGTCAATCCATAATTCTATTTTGACTCTGTCAAACCTATAATTCTATTGTGACTGTCAAACCTATAATTCTATTGTGACTGTCAAACCTATAAGTACTTTCTAATATTAGGACTCACGCTAAAATCTACTTGGTATCGGTACTTTCCGGATGTTTACGTAAACCACCGGAAAGTACGTAAGCCAATTAGATAGCGAGAAAATAAGGAGACAACATGTCAACATTTCAACCGATTGAAATGCAATTGCAACTGATTGAAACGCGAAAGTACTGCAAAGAATTATCACTAGCTATCATTGGCTGTTGCGTCTCCCGAAAAAGTGATTAACTTTTGTCAAGAAGAAAAACTGATTGCAAACGAAAAAAGATTTTCAGGCAAAAAAAAAAAAATTTCATACCTCAACCCAAACACTAACGAAACTAAAAATAATTTTCAGTAAAAAAAAACCCCTAACTCTAACGATGCCATTTTTACCTGATTACAAACAAAAAATAATTTGAAGTAAAAAAAAAATAAAAACGCTTAAAAAATATAATTTATCACCTGTTTATTTTTATTTCTTCATTAAAAATATAAATATTTTGGTGCTTATTTAGATTAGGACTTACTCTAAAATCGACTTGGCATCGGTACTTTCGAGATGTTTCTGTAAATCGCCAGAAAATGGTGACGCCAGGTCATTTGACTTACCTGCGTCCAAAAAATCAAAAACTAGGCTGAATTTACAAGTGGGGAAAAAACAAACATTAAGCAAGATTTAAAGCAAAAAAAATCAAATAATATATTTAGTAAAATTGTATGAAATAAATATTTATTTTTTTTAACAAAAATAAAAAGGTGATAAATTATATATTTTAAGTGTTCTTTTTGTTTTTTTTACTGATAATTATTTTTGGTTTGTAATCAGGTAAAAATGGCGTCGTTAGGGTTAGGTAGGAAAGTTTTTTGTTTTTTTTGTTAGCATGGAAAAGTTTGCTTTAGTAAGAATCAATCAAAGAATTGTTTTTTTTTGCCTGAACATTGTTTTTTGTAAGAAAAATTTCACTGAACAAGTAGTAAAAAAGTTGTTTTTTCCGCACGAAACAGTTTTGAAAATTATTTTTAGTTTGTAATCAGGTAAAAATGGCGTCGTTGGGTTTAGTGTTAGGTATTAAAGTTAAAAAGTTTTGATAAAATATGGGTTGGTCGTTCAATTTCAAAGTATTGCAGGGTTAGTTAATAAAATTGAAATATAAGCCATTAGCAATACAAGATTAATTTTTATTTTTATTTTACATTAATCCTTTTTTTTTACATTAATGTAAAAAAAAATTAAAAAATTAAATTAATTAATCTTGTATGCTAATGGCTTGTATTTCAATTTTATTAAAAAGTTTTGTTAAAAAGCTTGCTTTAGTAAGAATCAATCAAAAAATTTCACTGAACAAGTAGTAAAAAAGTTGTTTTTTTTGCACGCAACAGTTTTGAAAATTATATTTAGTTTGTAATCAGGTAAAAATGGCGTCGTTGGGTTTAGTGTTAGGTATTAAAGTTAAAAAGTTTTGTTAAAAAGCTTGCTTTAGTAAGAACCAATCAAAAAAAAAAAAATTTTTTTTGCCTGAACATTTTTTTTATAAGAAAAAAGTACCAGTTCTTATTGATATCCAACATCTGCATTTTACGTTACTGCATCGCCAAGAGTATTTATTGTTAAGTTTGACTCGTTTTGCGATCTTAGATCTATCTTTTTTGCATTTTTTTTGTTTTGAGATCAGTTTGTTTTTTTCCTGACAAAAGTTAATCACTCCTTCGGGAGACGCAACTGCCTGTGATAGCTCGTTAAAATTCATTGCGGGTTTGATCAGAATTGATTTCACATTTGTTACTTTCGCGTTTCAATCAGTTTCAATCGTGTTTCACTCATTTGAAATGTTGACATGTCGTCTGCTTATTTTCTCACAATTTTATTGGCTTCGGTACTTTCCGGCGGTTTACGTAAACATCCGAAAAGTACCGAGGCCAAGTCGATTTTAGCGTGGGTCCTAATCTGAGAAAGTACCAATATTTCTTTCATACAATTTGATTAAATGTATTATTTGATTTTTTTTTTTTTTTTTTGTTGCTTTACTTTTTTGCTTTAACTGTTGGTTAATGTTTGTTTTTTCCCCCACTTGTAAATCTAGCCTCGTTTTTGATTTTTTGGATGCAGGTAGGTCAACCGACTTGGCAGCGGTAATTTTTCAGCAGTTTACAGAAATATCCAGAAAGTACCGACGCCTAGTCGATTTTCACGTGGGTCCTCATCTAAGAAAGCACCTTTATTTATAAAAAAAAAAAATTTACACTGAAAATGTGAATATCTGTATTTATCTACTATAAAGCTATTGAAGGAAAAATAGTAAATTTTGCATTCAACCATTTTTTAATATTCCTAGAAAGTTTTAGCTCTTTAGCTCATTGATACTTTCGAGGTGAAAGAAAAAATCTTGTGTTGATACATTAGACGATGGTCTGGATAAACAACGAAGAAGGTCTACTCTCACTTGGAGCCGAATCTCAAAAGAAAGTGCTTGCTTGGTCGCCATATTTTTTCATCTGTAGAAACTGACCCTTTTCCTCGACCAAATCACCACCTGCATATCTGAGCTTCTACTTTATTTTAACTTTCAAACGACGATTATTGTTCATCTCTCTTATTTATCTTTATTGTTGTTGTTGTTGTTATACTAACTAGAATTATTTCTCTGTTACCGTTTTTGACTTTATAATTAGAAATCTATTTTTATGATCATGAATTTGGTTGGAAGTTGTTTGGTTTTTAACATCCAAAGTTTTGATTTGTAGAAAACCAAAACAAATGCTCCATTTTACCCAGTGAAAACGAATCTGGCAGTAACTACACTAACCATTAAATATCGTTTCATGTTATGTAAAATTAAAAGAATACTCACATTATATGTAAAAAAAATTTAAAAAATTTTTTAAATGAATGAATAAGATAAATGTAAAGACCCCACTTTATGTTTAACTTATTTACTTAGTGTGAAGAGCCGAGTATTATATAGTCAGTTTGTCGGCAAGAAAGATCTACAAATTGAACACAGCAGTTTCTTTATTGGCTGTTAGTCAAGTCTCAAAATCCAGAGTTCATTCTCATTTTGTGATCCTTGTTAGGAAAGATTTTCTAGAGACAACATCAAACAGATAAGTGAGAGTTGTCCGGTAGTTTGATTGGAGAACTATTGTCATACGTCTGTTTCAGCCACAACGCTGCCATCGCTTGATTCTATCTTCACTGCTATCATCATCAGCAGCGAACCCCCAGTCAAAAATGCATCTTCCAACATTCGTCATTTTCTCACCCTGCAACGGCGCATCAACTTTCTTTAATCTCTAATCTCCCATGATAATCCATACATCATATCATATCATGTATTCTTCAACTTGTCCTTGAATGCCACAAAGGGCATTCAATATATCACATTAAGCCCTAATGGACTATAGCACATGGACTATAGAAAACAGCTAAGCAAATTCAATTGCGTTTTCTGACGAGACACGAATAGCACAGAAATGGGGAAAGTAGCAATTCGTCTATAATGAATCGTCTACAATATTGTGTTTTGCCATGAAAATAAAAAAAATTTGCATAGCGTTCCAAACATGATTTACTGTAAAACACATCCTGATCGATTGAGGTGACCTTGTTTTTACAAAACAATCATGAAAAACAAACACGAAAGCCAAATAAATATGAAAAGAGGTTTTTGTAAACATCAATCAGCACTACACAACTATTTTACATAAACATGCCAAAAGTACATTAAAAAATTGAAGATGTAAAAAAGTCGAAGCATAAAATAACTTACATTGTCTATGAATATATCTCTATTAATTTCCTACGATACAAAGTTAAAAAAAAAAAAAAAATTTAAATGTAAGTCACGTAGAGGTGAGAAACGCACATATACAGACACACAGGAAGTAGTAACACAATTTTATGTAGAGATAAAGCTAAAAATGGATATTTTCTTTCTACTTTTACTAAAAAATGAAACTATCATCTAATATTCTAATATTATCATCATATTCAGTTTAACGTCAGTTTTACATGTTGGCATGTGTTGGACGGTTTTTAGAAAATTAACTCAAAAACTAACCTATTGCTGGCCAGGTCTTTATTTGTTCATCTTTCTCTCAAGTTTATTCTTATCACTTCCTCCCATGTTTTCTTTGGCCTTCCCCTGTGAACTGAACCTGCTACCTCAATTGGTCTTTATCTACTAACCCAGGACTCTAATCCATTCTTTCAACGTGGCCATATCATCAAAATCTCCTGTTCTGCATACATCTATCTATATTGTTCAGATTTAATCTTTCTCCGAGGTTATCAGCCTATCTTTAAGACTCACATTACACATCTATCGTATCATTCTCATATCATTTCTCTTCGTGCAATACATGTCCTCAACCCTCACTCGCCAGATAGATTCTTCTATGGGTCAAGAGTGAAAATGCTCTGCTGGTTAGTAATGGCAGAAGTTCCCTGAACTTATTCCGTCTACTCCTAACTCTTACAATCACACTAGCACCTGCTCCACCCCGTGCTCCAATGGTATCACCAAGGTAACAAAACGTCTCAACAACCTCAATAGCTTTGCCATCCACATATACTGTGTCCACATTTGAGTTCTCATCCATCTCCATTATCTTACACTTCTTGCGCACAAATTGGTTATCCTCTCTCAACCTACCAGTAATTCCACTGCACTTCTTGTGTACCCAATGCATACAAATACCACAAAAAGGTGGGCTCCCTCTACCATGCTAGTAAACTTCTCACACCTGACATTATCCTATATCTCTACAAAGCCACCATCCGCCCATGCATGAGGTACTAGTCTCTCCCTCAGACAAGGTCCAAAAAAGAGTCGCCAATTTAATAGGTTCTTCACTATCCACCAAGCTTCAGCCCCTGTCCCATCGCTGCAATGTTGCTTTCTTGTGCCTGTTTTACAAGTACTTCAATGGATTGTGCTCTGATGAACTTGCTGCTCTGGTGCCCTCACAATATAAATTCACTAGACCAACTCGACAATCTGCCAAATCCCATCCATTCACTATGGAGGTCCCCAGATGCCAAAGAGCTTTCTACTCCAAAAGCTTCTTTCCTCGTGCTGCTGGACTCTAGAACTCCCTCCCTGCTCCCTGTTTTCCTGACGGTACTGACATGCAGAAATTTAAAACTAATGTAAACAGACATCTTGCTGTGTAGCTCCCAATTTAGGTTGACCCCCCCCCCAAAAAAAAAAAACTTTCACCCTTTTTCTCAGTAGCCCCTTACATCTACAGTAGTGCCTGCCTTGTTTGGGTGAACTATGTTAAAAAAAAGATTTAATTACACCCAACTCCCTTTCCACAAACTGATCAGGGGAACTTTCCGCTTTTTGGGAGCTTTCCAACAATTGATCATCACTTTAGTCTTGGCAACATTCACTTTCAGACCTTTACTTTCCATAGCATTCCTCCAAGTTTTTAACTTAACAAGTAGGGCTTCCATTGTTTCACAGGCGCAAATACTAAATCATTAGCATACAGCATCTCTTTCTGACAACCTGTACGAAACTCCCTGGACAATGCTTCTAAGACACAAATGAAAAGTAACAGACTCAGTAGAGAATTACATTAAATCTATCATGAAATGTGCTGTGAAGTCTGTGGGAAACACTCTACCGTTGAGAAAAGATAGTATCTCGATATAAAGGAAGTACAGAAGAGAAATTGGAAAAGTTAGCAGAGACGATCTACGAGAAAGGTAAAGAGAGATTTTGGTTGGAAAAGAATCACGGATTGAAAAATATTAGAATCCAAAAAAAATCTAGAAGGTAAGGAAAAATTGCCGAGCTGAAGAGGACAAAATGGTTACGTGCAGTAGTAGAAGAGAAAGATGGATTATAACAGCTATATGAAGAGAAGGTTACGAGATTAAATGAGGAAAGAAAGGTTATTACACCGAAAGGTGAAGAAGGGAAGTTGTCGAGAGAATTTTGTGAAAAACCCATATCAGTTCGCAAAAGGACTCTTTACAGAGAATAAGAGTGGGAAGCTGGAATGTCCAAAAGAAGAATTGGAAATGCATCTAAAGAATACATACATCTAGCTAAATAAAGATAGAGAACCACCGTATATAAAAGGGTTGAAAAGACCAACACAGCCAGAATGCAAAAGAAAAGAGAATGGAGATGTGGTTATGGTATGGTTAGATCTTGCCAATGCATATGGCTCAGTACCACACATTCTAATACAGAAAGCTATGGATTTCTTTTGGATTCCTAAAGCAGTGCAAAGGATAATAATGAAATATTATGACCAATTCAAAATGAGATTTACAACCGGAAGTTTTACAACAAATTGGTAACGTTTAGAAATGGGAATTGCTGCAGGTTGCACAATTTCTGTCATCTTCTTTGTACTTGTTATAGAAATGATATTAAGAGCAACAGATTGCAGAAATACACTAGTAGATACACCACTTAGAGCATTTATGGATGATGTGACAGTTAAATCGGAAAGTGTTGAAGGAATGGAGGAAGTTCTTCTTCGATTGGATGATTTGATTCTGTGATCAAGAATGAAATTCAAAGTGAAGAAATCCAGAAGTGTTACCTATGTGAAAGGTAAACAGAAAGAATTTCGGTATAAGATAGGAGGTGATATGATATCAATTGTTAAAGAAAAACCAGTGAAGAGTTTAGGAATATGGTAGAAGGGTGCATTAAATGACAGAAGTAAGGGAGCGGAAATACAGCAGCAAGTGGAAGAAAGACTACAAACTATAGAAAAGACTGATCTACCCGGTAAATTCAAATGTTGGTGCTTACAGTATGTGTTGTACCCAAGGTTAATGGGGCCTTTACGGATGTATGAAATATCATTGACCCGAGTTGAAAGAATAAAACAGCGATGCAGCATGTATATAAGAAAATGGCTGGGATTGCCAAAGATGCTCAATAATACGGCAATATTTGTCAGAAATAATCAACGGTCGCGTCTATTGTAGAAGAATATAAGGCTGCTAAAGTATGTACAGTGATGATGCTTCGCTTTTACAATGACGGAAAAATCACAAAGATAATCCACCTGAAGTAAGAACTGAGATGAAATGGAGAGCAGAAACTGCAGTCGATCACGCAATAGCAAAATTGGAACATGCAGATGTTGTTTTAGCAGTGCAAGATGGTGCAAATGTATTTGGAAACTTTAAACCATTTTCCAGGAGTAATGCAAGGATAAAGAGGGATTCTGTAGTGAAAGAAATTAGGAAAGAAGTTCAAGAGAACCGATATTTACATCTTGTTAAATGTGATCATCAAGGACAATGTTTACAATGGAAGGAGTGTGTTGTCGAGCAAAAAATTGGATAGAAAGAAATATGGACCTGAGAACGGGCAAGGACATCGTTCTTGATTAGATCAACATATGGTACAATGCCATCACCTGCCAATCTTGTTCGGTGGAAGACGTGTGGTAATGATAGATGTCAGTGCAAGAAAAAGGGAACGCTAAGACATATTCTCTCAAACTGTGAACTGACAACAGAAAGGTATACGTGGTATCACAATCAGGTACTTGCAATAATTGAAGAGCAAATCAAGCAAATAAATAAAACAATTTCATGATGGAGAATTACCCAAGATTAAACTAATAAAGAAGATGGAATTCCACAAAGCAGACACAAAAAGTAATCTGAGTAGTTATCCAACGACTATAAAAATAGATGACAGATGGACTGGAAACTGGAAGTTAAGTGTAGATCTGGAAAACTTTATGCTGTTCACGTTGATATCATCTGGTCAACGACAAATATTGTTGTGTGATGTGAAGAAAAGAAAGAAGGAATAATATTAGAATTAACAGTACCATGGGAAGAAAACTTCGCTGCTGCAGAAAATAGGAAAGAGATCAGATATGAAGAGTTGGTACAGGAGTGTTAAGATAAATGATGGCACATCGAATTTCATCATTTGGCCGTTGGGGCAAGAGGAAATGTAGAGCGAACGGTTGTAAACCTATTTCGACATCGCTTTTATTGGAACAACTCAGAGTTGAAAAAATTGATTAAAGATCTTCAGGAAACAGCAGAGAAAATTTTGTTATTGGATCTGGCTGAAGAGGGATGATATGAACTGGATAGAAAGTTGAATTTTTGACGGTGAAAGAAGAGAGATGAAATGGATAGTGATGAGGCCATATGCAGGGTAGTTTATGACGTAACATCGCAATCAAAATCAGTTGTTGATGATGATGATGATGATGATGATGATGATGATAGCTGAAAGGTGTATCTGGCTTGATGGCATTTATGGGCAGATGACACCAGTGCTACATGACAGAGGGACCTCGCCACTTCAGAAAAAAAGTCAAGGAATAGGGGGCCGAAACTGCGAAGTGGTTCCTCCTGATGATGATGTAGTTCTGGATCCAGTAGCAGAGCTGTCAGCTGTGAAGCACAAAAAGACTGTGTCATTCAAATCCAACTTTGAGCATTTCTGTCCATTGTTTGAACAATCTTCACCGACCACTCATTTGCCCCTAGTTTATGCAAAGCTCACCAGACAACATCTCTTGGCACTTTGTTAAAAGTTTTTTCCAGATCCAACAAAAGCAAAATACAGGTTGTTCTTCTTATCAAGGTACTTGTCTTACATTTGTCTCAGGATAAATATAGCATCAGTAGAACTTTGCTTAGACATAAAATCGAACTGCATTTCATCTATGCATATCTGCCTTATTTGCTGCTCAATTATTCTCTCAATAACTTTCAGGATCTGATCCATCAACTTTAAACCTCTGTTATTACCTCTATCTAGTGCTTCCTTTTTACTTTTCACAATTGTACTAAGTTCCCAGTCTTTCAGGATAACCCTTTTTTTACGATCTGAGTTGTCAAGTTTGTTAATATTTCAATGCTTGTTTCGCCTTCAACATTTCTTCAACAATGCATGAAGGTCCTCCAAACTTACCTTTCTTCATCTTATTCACAGTTTCCCATACCATTTTTTCTCAATTCTTATAGATAGACCAGATACTGCTTCTGCAACTCCTAGATTTTCTCAGTTCCATGGAAACTCAGTATTCAACAAGTTCTCATAGTGGCATTTCCAAGCATCCCTCTTGTCCTGTTAATTGTTTACTAACAGTCCATTGTCATTTCGAATGCACTTCTCTTCAAGAATATCAATATTTGTCTTTGTCGTCTGCTTAGCAATCCTGAATACTTCATTCTTTTGGTCATTCCTTTGTAGTATATCTGGAAATCTGGCTTGCTCAGCCTCCTTCTTAACTTTGTATATTGCTTTTCTTGCTTCCTTCTTTACCTCTAGATACACATCCTTATTCACCAAACCTTTTATCCACTGACTACTTCGTTTCTGCTTTTCTTTGATACAATTCTCAACTTCCTTATTCCACCACCATGTCACCTCATGCTTTGGGGGCCCCTTCTGTTCACCTACAAGCCTGGTCCGTTATCTCCAACGATGTATCCTTCAGCATTTCCCACTTTTCTTCCACTTTTCTTCCTTTAGTGAATCTGATAGCTGAACACTCCATCACTTGGTCTCTAAACTTGGATTTCACATATTTTTCATTCAATATTCGCACCTTTCTCCTGTGGATAAACTTTCTTTTTACCTCATGAGCTTTCTTCAGCATGAAATTGCAACTAACTGGTTTGTGCTGTGTCATGATTTCTTCACCAGGTATTACTCTCACATCAGTTAAGAGCTTTCTGTCCTTTTTCCTACCCAGCAGATAATCCACTTCAGTCTTTACTGTACCAGATTCATACGTAACGAGATGGCTTTCTTTTTCCCCTAAAAGGGGTGTTTCCAATCAACATGTACATTGCAAGACCAAATCCTAAGATTCTTTTTTCTTCTGTATTCCTATCACCATATCCTTTTCCTCCATAAACACTCTCAAAATCACTAGGGGTCTTTCCATTCAAATCTCCAGCACAGCAAATACTTCCTTCTTATCAACCTTACTAGTTACTTCAATAAACCTGTCATAAAACTCATCGTTTGCATCTTTACTCATAAACAGATGTGAACATTTTCTTATCAACTTCACTCATCCACAAATTAACTTCAATAACATTATCTTCCATTTTTTTATGCAATAAAAATACTAACACCATTTGTTTCCCTTTTCATTTCCAATCCTATCCAATTCTCTATCTCTACAAATCCACAATCAAACCATGTATGGAGTACTGTTTGGGCTGGTGAATCTCTGTCCCATTTGAGGGTTCTTGATAAGGTGCAGAAACGTATCTGTAATTTGATTGGCCCTACCCTTTCTTCTTCTCTGCACCCCCTCTCTCACAGACGTGATGTTGCTAGTCTCAGTCTTTTCTATAAATACTATTATGGCATGTGTTCTTCAGAATTATGTGATCTATTCCCCGCTTCTTTTGTTCCAGATCGTTTGACTCGTTGGTCTAGTGGTCTCCATCAATTCGCTGTTTTGATACCTCATTGTAATACAGCTTCCTATTCCAGTAGCTTCTTTCCAAGAACCGCAGGCTTGTGGAAATCTCTTCTTGCTGACTGTTTTCCTCCTACCTATAATCTTGGTCGTTTCAAGACTAAGGGCAATAGGCTTCTCCTGTGTCTTTGCAATAATCATATTTGTTCTTGTTAGCTCCTTACATCAAGTAGCTTCATGTCTTGTCCGGGGCGATTTCCATTAAAAAAAATCTAATACAGCTTATATCTTGCATTCTTTTCCACAAACATTCTAGCAGATTTACCTCTCCAATGAGTTTCTTGGACACAACACACATCAATACATCTTCTCTCAAGGAGCTTAAAATCTCACCAGACCTTCCACACAAGCTTCCAATACTTAAACTACATACAATTACATGCAATTATAGTATTCGAAAATATAAAAAAAATTAAATTTTAATAAAGAAAACAATTGTGGAATTTCAATAAACAAGTTAAAAAAATATGCACTTTTAAATTTCAGATTTCTCTGAATATTTTTCAAATGAATCTTGTGAGTTCTTTCTGCAAGTTATGATATACACAATCTTATGCAAAATATGCATGGAATTGTCTTTTAAAATAAGATTGTCAAAGTTTCTTTAAATTATATTCATAGTTTGAATAACTAATTTTTTTATTTTTTATGTTACCATGAATTAATTGTGAATCCATGATTAAAATTAAAATTTTGATAGATTGGAGTTTGCTTTTTTTAAATTCGATGAATTTGATTATTTATTTTTTTTAATTTCATAAATTTGAATTTTTTTTTTTTAATTCGATCAATTTGAGTTTTTTTTTAATTCGATGAATTTGAGTGGTTTTTTTTTAATTCAATAAATGTGAATTTGTTCTTAATTTTAATGAATTTAAAGTTTAAAAAATGTTTAGTCTGCAATTTTGATAAATCTTAAATTTTTTGTGTTTTTTTTTTATTTCAGACAAGTTTAAATGTTGTGATCGTCGAGGAGGAAGTTTGATTCGCAGACAACACAATTCGTTCTTTGGCAATTTCCTCACTGACCGACACAAGGGATTTGATCCTGTTAATACAGAGGACAGTGACCATGAAATTGATCCTTTGACCCTTTCAGATGATGAAGAGGATTACTACAGAATTCCTACAAAGTCACTGACTTAACACCTTCCAGCTTTTTTCTTTTTTTTTTTCTTCTCTTTTTCTTTGCCTCTTCCCCTCTTGGGGAAGGGGAGATGAAATGATCTCTGCTTTAAATGGTGATTTAGGAAACAGGAAAATATTTTCTTAAGGAAAAATGCATTAGAAATTTTCTTGTTTTTATTGGGTTACGGTTGATTTGTTTTAGTCACATTCTTCATATTTTAATTGTTCTATCTATTCCAACGTGCATATATATATATATATATATATGAGGAAGAGACTTTTGCCTTTTCAACCCATTAATTACTTTTTGTTCGTCAGTTTAAAGGCTTCAAAATCAATTTCAGTATCCCAAAATAATAAACACAAGTCAGCTATATTAATAGAAACCAATATTTAAATTGCTGATATGAGTGACAATTCGAAAGTAATTTTACAGCCTTTAATAGAAAGTAATTTCTGGTTTAAATAAAAGTCACAAGACAAAAGTCTAGTATTATAGTTTCTTTGTGCTTTAAAACCAAAGAAAGAAACATTATTTTTATCACACGCATTTCTCGTACAAAAGTACCATATTTTGTCAAGAATTTTTTAATGTTACCGTCTCTTTGTTAAATAATAGATATCTGAAATGACCCATGAAATCGTGAAATTGACCCCAAAACATGAAACTAATCTTGTGAATTTTAAGATTGTGTAAAACAGTTATAATTTATTTTATGAAAAAAAAAAAAAATGAATCCTGTGATCAAAAGCCAATTTTTAATTTATGAATCTTAAAATCATTTCTACCTTTTTTTTTTTTTTTTTTTGCTTTCAGATTATTGAATCTTGATCATGGCTTTAGTAAAATTGATATCTCTATTTACTGCCTGTAAAAATATCAAATATGATATCCTTGCCGAGCGGTGTGCAGAGTAACATGGTGATGCTCAGGGTAAATCTTGATTGCATGACCCTCTCCCCCACCAAAACTCAAGTCTAAGGCCTAAAATACAGTAAACTATGATGGCAACAGAAAAATATTTGAATTATATATAAACGCAAATATAACATGAAATAAACAATTTGTTCGATTTTTAATATAAACTAAACCACTCGTTACCAGTTGAGTCAGTATTTGTTCTATATATTATGAAATATTTATAGAAAACTTGTTGGAATTTCCAAAATGTTTTCATAAAATTTTCTAATGGTTTTGTCATAATTCACATACATCATTTGTGTATGGAGAGATACTTCTGGGAATAGTTGTGGGACCAGACTCGAAAATTAGCAAATTTTAAACAAAAGTAGCCCAAATTATCATCACATCAAGTACTGCTACTAGTCATATTACTGTATATGTATACAGAGAGATATTACTGTGTGTGTGTGTATATATATATATATATATATATGTTATCCACAGACACGTGTTTCGTCATATCTACGACTCATCAGTATGGCTATATATAGATGTTGTACTTCTTGTGTGTTTGTTCACAAACTCCTCCTAGAGTTTTGAAGATAGACCCCATAACCATCTATATTCTGAAACTGCATTACTCAGTATATTTCATTTTGATCAAGAGGTTCTTCAACATTATTGCGTGGTCTTTGCTCATCCATAAAAAATATAGCTTTTTACATTCTGACAGTGCAGTTAGCCCCCCCTCCAACCCGATTCATTAGTGCTGAGATTGTAAATTTACCATCATATTTGCTTCTTTATTTGGATGTTTCCCTACCGTTGTACCCCCACCCCTTTAGTGCTACCATCTTTCCACTGTGTCATACACTTTATTTACTGGACCAGGTCCAGGTTAAGAATATGAGAAAGTCTGGCAATAAATTATTTATTCAAAATTTGATTATTTACTGACATTTTATTGTCATAGTTATCACCCCCCCCCCCCCGAGGATAGCTGTATATCTCTGCTATTAGCTGATACAAAAAGTTTTAGTTTTTAAGTGATTTCGTTGAAGCAGGAAGAACATTTGCTTAGAATCATAAATTGTCTAGTGACAGGAACAACTCGCATATATTTTGCCAGTTCTTTAACATTGCTTATTTCTTCTTTGAAAATTGAAATAACATGAGAAGAGGCAATCTACTTATTTGTGTATGCAATAAATTTTTTTAATATTTAAAAAGATTTTATTAATGTATCAGGAAGCATCATAGTTTTCGAAGTTTGTATACAACTTTGCATTTAAAGCGGAAAAGAAGTATTCTTATTTACATTATTAAATATGATTTTAAACTCATTCCAAACCGTTGCCCCAAAATGGGCGCGGTCACTCCCAGATCCCATATTACCATTTTTATTCTTATTTTATGATTTAAAAATTTCAAGAAAATAGAGTAACATCTCATTTGCGCCGTTTATGGATGTCCTATGTGAACGTAGATCCCACAATATTATTGTAAACTCTTCTAATACAAAATGATTGCCACCATCGGATTTTCTCATTAAATTTTATTCCAGAAATGTTGTTTGCTTGTGGTATAGGTCTTTGATTTCAATTGCATTCGCCGGACAGACGGGCAGAGCCACCACATTTATTTATGGAAAGTGACCTTCAGGGAGAGGGGGAGGGGAGGATTTTTTTCTTTTTTCTTTTAAGTATAAAATTATGAGTTTAAAATATGGCTTAAAAGTTTTGATTGAAAATTTGTTCAACGATTATTTATCATATTTATCTCTTGAACATAAAATGTTCACTTTGTAAACATATCTTTGATTGTTGGTTTATAGCTTGATATTTGCAAGATGGCTGGAATGATCTCTCCCCCTGTCGTCCAATTTTTTAATTTTTCTTTTTTTGTGTTAAATGATGAAAAATAACTGAAAAAACAATTTAAAAAAAAAGAAAAGATTTCTCAATCTGTTGAACAAAAATGTTATTAAACAAAATTGTCTCTCAAATGACACTTGTATTGTTGAGTTTTTGAATGCTTATTCAAAAAAGAATTCTACATGTGACTATTTTTTTTGTGTTTTTAACTTTACAACTGTAGTTTTTAGTTATCTTTAATAAGCTATAATTTAGTACGTTTCTCCAACTCTCCTGAACACTGTCCCAGTTTAATAATATGAAACCAGCAGCATCAATGGCATATGCGTGTACTTTTAATGTTCTATCTGATCCTTTTTAATTGGTGGACAGAGTGTTACAAATACTTCTCAGGAAAATTTCAGACCTCTGCTAATTATTCTAATCATCATATTCTGCCAATCTGACACTAAGTGGCATACTGGTAGATAACGTTGTTGGAGTTACCATACTTTCTTTTACGATTCGACTTTCTTTGCATTTTAAACAAAAATAAACTTTTAATTTAAAAAAAAATTATTTTTATTACAGAAAAATCTAAAGACTTGAATATTAATCATTATCAAAGCACACTTGCATTAACGCAAAGAGAGTTACGAATTGACTAATACCATATTAGTCAATTCGTAACTCTCTTCCTGCTGACTGTTTTCCTCCTACCTATAGCCTTGGTCTTTTCAAGATTAAGACCAATAGTCATCTTCTGTTTTTGCGATAATCATCTTTCATTCTTGTTAGCTCCTTACATCAAGTAGCATCATGCTTTGTCTGGAGCGATTTCCATTAAAAAAAATGAAAGTATTAAGAACTAAAAACAGAAAACTATACCCAAATAACTTGATTCAGCATTAAATTACCAAAAACGTTAATATGCCATAAAACAAAACAACCAAATCAAATGTTTTGAAAAATTATGATAATTGCCTTTAAAAGCTTAAAAAAATAACTATCAGAGGTATGTAATTATCCAGGTACACTATTGTTCAGATCACAAATGTCCAGTATGCAACTGTCCTTAAAATCTTTTTTAACTCACACATTTTTTGCACTGTTTTTCTCTGTTCTTTCTTCCAATGGCTTCTTCTCGACACTCATTTTTTCCCCTGTTTTTCTATCTATCGCATTTATGGACGTCTGTCGTGTCACTTAATTAAGTCTATATTTTTATTTTATGTTTATATCCCTATTGTCACTGCTGGTTTAACTATTATTATTATTATTTACTCACTAAGAAGTCTCACGAGTTATAAGTGATTGGCAATAACAAGTGATGTTCCCTGGAGTCTGAGTGACAAAAAACCTGCAGATTTCCAGCACTCTTCACCTCTTTCAATACCTGTTGCAAGTCATTTTGCATTATTGCAATATCCGTTTATCATTGATTTCTCACTGGGAAAGATTGTTGGCTTTCTCTGGAATTCGAGTGCCAATGAGCCTTCCTAAGGTTCCAATACTCTTCGCATCTTGCTGTGATGTGATTTTTCAGATTATAGGATTTCTTGCAGTTTCAATTCCCTGATATACATCCAATGTTCTTTCCATATTTTTTTGTTCTAATTATTTATTATAATACTGGGTTAGTTTTCTGGAGATATGGAGGGAAAAAAACTATAGTTTTTTTTTGGCCATCCATAACTTTTAAATTCTGATTAACATAAATAAATGCATGGAAGGAAAACCTCGACATTTTTAATCAAATTGTTTATTTATTTTTACATCTTTTATTCTGATTCATAAGAAATATTGAAAATCGAAAAAAAATGTTTTGCTGCTATTTTTAAAGAATCTAATGCTGCATTTGGCTAGATTCATTGCTTTATCTGATCGCCTTTCTAAATCAACTTTTCTTTGGTTTCTTTGTGTTTTATGGCATATCAACTCTGACAAAGTACAATAATTTTTGCACCAACTTCATTGAATCTTCCCGTGCTATGGCAATGATGCCATGTCCAAAATGGTATTACATGTTTCCACTCCTTTTCTTTTTTTTATTAACAAACTATACCTACATGGCGTTACTCGGGATGCAATGAAATCATTTTAGTTTTTAATTTTTATTTATTTGCGTATTTTAAAACTAAAGGTAGACAACTCTCATTATATTCTTCAATTTATAATGAGTTATCCCCTTTGATGAGTTTTATTTTTACATGATTATGTAAAAATGTTTCATATAAACAGTCATTTGATTTGTCAGCTTAAATGCTATTTGGGTATAACTTTGAAAATCCGACAAGATAACTTTATATGTTGGAAATATGTGATTCATTGAAGCTAAAAGCATAGCGAGATGACTAATACAATTTCATCAACAAAAATTATTAAAATGGTTTCCATTTTCTTTTTAATTTAAGAAAGATATTCTCATATGTTGAAATCCTTTATTACATTTATTTAATGTCTGATTGTGTCATCCAATATGGAGTCTCTCTCTCTCTCTCTCTCTCTGCCCACTTTGATGTTTGGGTTTGAGATTTACTTTTGAGATTTTATTTAATGTCTGATGATACACTGATTTACATTCACAATGGACTTAGCGGCACAAATTGCTACTTTTCCAAAAGTTATTTTTGGTGAGTTTAGAGTAATTTTATTATAAACTCTTCTATAGTATAATTTGTACACTTGCTATTATATACAGTGGGAGGTACAAAAGCTAACACCCTACCACTTCCTCAAGATTTGCCTATGTGCTATTATTATTCTACTTTACCGATATTAATTGGAGGATTTCTATGATTTATGTAATGTAATGCCATGCCGAGACTGGAATGTAAATTGCTGTAATTTTTGTTTTTTTATCTTATAAACCCTCTATTCTTGTCAGTTATAAAATAATGCATATATCTTTGAAGTTAAAATAGATTTGCATAATCAGCCAAACGGATACTGTTGCAGACTATGAAATCATATATAAAAGAATTCTCGATTTCTTAATTGTTAAAAAAAAAGAAAACCTGATAAAAATATAACAGGATTTATTTGTGCTTACAAGTAATACACCAAAATATGCACGCATATATGAAAAGACGGACTTACCAAGATGCGTAGGGGCACGTTGACAGATCTGATCTGTTTGGGTGATGAGACCGACCACATGTCACAAAACTGGTTTGGACAAAATAGAAGCAGTGGACAACAATGTTCTCGTTTTGAGAATTAAACTGAAAAGGGGAAAAGTTGGTCTAGGCTTTTGAGTCGTGACTTTTATATGGGTGACCACGTGACTAAATAAACCCATAATTGATCACCCTATCGTCACTTGATCTGGGGCTCCAAAGCGACCCGATAAAACAAAAAAGATATTTGCAAGTAAACTGTGAGAGTTTGAATCTCATCCTTGTCGCCAGTTGTAATGTTTAGTCTGTCACAGAAAAATTGGAATATATTTATCGACATGCAAATGATTTTATAACTAGCTAAAAGAAGAGAAAGAGAGAGAGCGAGAGTTATTAATAAATACTTTTAAACACACCAGATGAGTCCAAATGATAATCTATCTGAGTAAGAGCAGGTTATCTGTGACAAATCATGAATTAAAATTAATCAAAAATTTGTTTGTCTATTTAATGGAAATTAACCTTTAAGTTATTTTAATTTACAATAACTATTGTCTATGATTAACACCATGCATTAATAAAACAAATAACCCAACACTGAATTCAAATCCTAATCCAAATATTGTATGAATTCATGATTTCCTGACAACTCTGAGTAAAATAATGATTAGAGTTCAAATAATCATCTACAATAAAAAAAAAAATAAATAAATAAAAAAAATGGCATGAAAAAATTATGAATGACAAACAAAACCAGAATTCGGATAGTTAACTGTCTATGTAGGGAACTTTTTTTTCTAGTCGATTTATTTTTTTAATGTTATTGTATGTACGAATAATGGATACATATAATAGGAAATATGTGTATAAATGTTTCTTGATGTCTTTTGATCGTGATGTTTAGATTAATTGGAAAAAAAATTTTTTTCTGTCCTGCTAATTTATAAACTGAGTTTGCCAGTTCGCAAACAATATATATATATATATATATATATATATATATATATATATATATATATATATATTTTGGTTGTGTAGTGAAATTCTCATGCTTTTAGCTCAATGGATGTTCCACGTTTCAGGTCCATAGATTCTACTGTGACTCCAGAGCAATGATAAATTGATTTTGATTCCGACAATCGTGTTAAGCAGAAGACTTTATTTTCTCAATGGCCGTTTAATCTTTAAAAGCTATACAATCGAACAAAGTTTGAATATTATAGACAAAAGAATCTTCAGGAGAAAAGAAAGAAAACAAAATAAAAAAATAGTCTCAAATTTACATAATTAGCCATACGGCTAATTATGTAAATGTGAGACTATTTTTATTTTCTCCTGAAGTATTTTTTGCCTGTAATATTTAAACCTTGTTTGAGTGTATAGCCTTTAAAGATGAAACAGCTTTTGCAAAACACAATTGGTTATCCTTGTCTGAATCGAAATCAATTTATACATATATATATATACTATTTTAATTCTTGAATATCACACAGAAAGTGAGTTGAAAGCTCAAGAGTAATTAAAATACTAGAGCTCAGAATAAAACAAGGGTATAGAGTTTGAGTATTTTGTTTTAAACATTTTATTTCTCCCAAACAATTTTTTCCGACCATTTCTTGTTTCTGGAAAGATGGTGTCATGGACGATCAATGTGCTACACTAAGAAAAGAAAAAAAATAGAAATAAGGATAAATGAGTAATGAAAACTATGATGTAAGTTTATTATTTTGCTAATTAAATATATTCCCTGGATTAATTTGGTAGCGTTTTATGTTCTATTTTGAAGATAAACGTTGACCAAATCTGTTGGGTTTGATCTGGAAAATAAACGTTTTGAAAAAGGCAATAATATTTTTTCGCAAATATTCACTGTCTTTTTCTTCTTTTTTTTCCGGATGTAACCACTCCCTACTGATGAGACCAATTGAACATATCTTGCTTTTTTATGGTAAACAAGAAAAAGTATGATTTAATACAATTGAAACAATTGTTTGGGATAAATAAAATGTTACAAAAAAAACAACCTCTATTCCCTTATTACATATATATTTATCTATCCATGATTTCTAAACATAAAATTATTTTAAAAATACAAAAATATGAGCTTTAACTGCAAAAATAAATAAAGCCTTTTAATTGCACAAAAAAAACTTTTTTTTAAACATTTTGACTTTTTTTATGTTGTAAAATATATCGCTAAGATGCTCTAGACTATATCATCAGTGATGTAAAAAAAAAAGCCTGAAATCATTAAGGATTTCATGTCTTACAACATCAGGCACCTTCACACAGGCGATCCAGCAGATATTGATCTGATACCAGTTTGTAACCCAGTTGCTAACTGCAAAAAAAATTTTTTTTAATTTACTCGTTTTTTTACAAATATTAATAATAGGTAATGGGATATAATCTAATAATAGAATAATCCAATACTTATATGGAAAAATGGATGTGAAATAATAAATTGATAACAATTATTGATATAAAGTTTGAAAGATTCTTATCTAATTAAAAACGTTTTGATAAATATAACTTCCAATATCTTAAATAATTTTAATATCTTCATGTCATGGTTATAGATTTCTTCAATGATAATCATTTGTTTTTTGTGTTTTCGTATCCTTCATTGCTTAGTTTCCAAATTAATATGCAGCTTTAGTTGAAAGTTGTTTCCTTGCTATCTTCATTTATTTATTATTATTACTTACATAAAATAACATTACTTACTACATTGATAAAACGACTTTAAGCTTTCACATCCATTTTGTTTGTAATATTTTAATCAGAAAAGAATATTAGCTCTAAAAATATTGGCATAAATAAATAAAAAAATTGTATAGTTTTTTTATATTTCACCAAGACAAAACAATGGGTTTTTTTTGTTACGTTTTTAGTATTTAAAAAAGAAGTGTATATTTGTTCATTATTAGCTTTATTTACAAAGAAGAAATTGTCGATAATTTGTCAATCTTTTTAATATTTGTCCAAATTAAAAGAAGCTGTCTTTTCTAACATTGAAGATTTCAGAATTTTCATGTTTCAAAAGAAATTCTATGAAATGTATCTCTCTGTAAACCCTTGTTAATAAATTTATTTTTTAAAATAATTTATTTATTTTTTATTTAAATGTACTTTTTTTATATTGTTATTGTTACTTTATCAAGTATCGTAAGAAAGAAGTAAAAACAAAATATCCTGGTTTGACCGAGTGTAGCATACCTCCCCTCTTACAGTTCACAATCAATTTAATATACAAGTTCATAACGTACCTTTTTATCACGTGCCTCATGCAATCCTGCCGCTTGTCGGTTCTCCTCCCAATCACTGAGGACACCTGCAATCAATTGTTTCACAACCGCAAAGAATGAAGAATCATCGATTTGGAGAAAGAACCTTTACAGACGGTGTGTGTGGACCTTCTCTTCCTACCAGCGTCGGGGGGGGGGGGGACACATTCCCGAATTACAGATCTTGTTTTAATTACTGTTGGTGTACAGACATTCTCACACGTCCATCACTCTAAAAAACTTCCACGCAACTCCCCTCTCTCTAATCCAGCCGACGCCACACCAGCTCCCAGCACACCCAGTGTCGAGATGATATTTGAATGTACTCACTGACCAGACGATCCGTGCATGTGTCGAGCTCAGCCCATGAATTAAAATCACAAGATGAATACTAGTATGAACCCCACTCCCTGTGCCGATGGTCGTAATGGCAATTAAAAAATATATAGATCCAAATTCCTCTAGGCCGGGATGGTGATGATGATGATGATGACGTCGCTGATCTTGTTGTCTCGTCCAGCTACAAACACACTCCCACGTTGAAACTGTTTATATCAGCGAGCAATCACTGGGCGAACAGCGACCGGTTGGCTCTGTGGGGGCGAAAAATCATTCAAAGCAGAACAAAAGGAAAAGAACAATGTTCAACAACTCGGTCGGGTTTTTTTGTTTAGAAGAGTAATTATTAATAAAATAAAAGAATTGATTTTACATTGGATTAATGTCTACCCTACTCGTAAATGTATTTAGCAAAGGTTGTGTTTTCTCTAAGTTATTTCGTTAGTTCGCTGTGTGTGCGAATTCTTTACACAAGTCGTTGTTTAAGTCACAACTTAACAGGCGAAGATGGTGGCGAGAATTTTGTCCGGTTTGTTTTCCTCGACACACGCCACTTTGGCGCACGCCCGGGCATTCCGTCCAACTCTGTCTGCCGACAATCCAACTCTAACTGCACTCTACTCGTCGTGCGTGAAAAACGCACATTCTTTTATTGAAGATGTCTATCGTCATACACACCCCCTTCTCTGCCATCCTAATTCCTGCGAGTCTTCCTCTCTCAAGGAGAGTGGGGACGAGCGCCTCACTCTCCCCTTCTCTAAAATAAATGGAATTTTCTTTCTAGCCCATCGTCATCGCCAAAACAAACACTTTCTCATTCTGTCACACAGCTGGAGGCGATCCATGCCTGGCTCGTAATTAACGATGACAGGCCCAAATAAATCTCTGTCAGTAGGCTCTCCCACGTCGTAACCTTTTTGAAAACAGCCGTCCCAGAACAATATCGCTTTATTAATATTTCAGAATTAAATTTGCTATTATAGAATTCCATAATCTTCACCTCCCATCTGGCAACTGTTACCTTGCCTTTGGAGATAATGGGTTCTGACTATCTTACACGACTCCGCGAGGCTAACTGGTGTCTCGTTCTGTCGCCTGAATAAGTTTGTTTCTATGTCAAATATACAATTTTTATATCTCCACTTCGTTTCGACGCAGGGCCCTCAGTCGGCATAGCATCACCACCAAGATGCATACTAGGGCGTCACCAGAGTACATGATCCCCATGGGGCCCCGGATATTTTGTCACACTATCAATGTATCCACTCACTATGTATCACGAGTGACAAAAATTACAAGAAAGCATCAGTCACGTCTATGAATTGTTTTGTATTTCAACAGAACCGATATTCTTAATTTAGTGATGAAAATACGATTTCCAACTTAAGTGTAAAAGACGAACCAGCATATAAAGTGCAGTAAATTGTTTGTAGCCTGAATCCCATGGGACAGCAAACTAAACTTATAGAAAGCCAAAAGTCAACCGGCTTTTAATTTATGGCACAACGATTGGGGGAGCTGCAATTATCCACATTTAAAAGCCTTTTGCCAGACATTTTATTGCCTTTTGGGGGAGACATGCGAAATCGACAACATTGCACCTCAAAATGTCAGGCAATTGTTTATATAATAATTGCGGCGTCAAAGTCGTCGAAGTTAACAGGTGCATAAGATGGGATTAAAGATTAAATCAACTGTCGCATAAGACATGTTGAAACTGAGAGCACCAGTGACGTTCTTTTTACTTCCCTTTCTTTTTCATGTATATTTTCTCTCTCTCTCTCACTCTCTTTCTCTCTTATCATAACAGGGGGAGATTTGAGCAGTTTGGTTTTTGCTTTCGTAAACGACAGACATGTTGCATGCCAACTCAAGCTTCGAGTTTTTGTTTGTCTTTGGAAGCTGAAATGTAATAAATTTTATATTATTTTTATAGGATGATTGTCTGTTCCCGTATTACAAGCGTTCAATTGCAGCACAGCAGTTCCCTCGGTCCAGTTAATTCATTCTCAGGAGAGAATTAATGATGCCTAATAACGCAACCGGATATAACTACCTTTATTAAGGAGATGTGCTTCTTGTTTGCCACTCGGGGAGCTGGGTAACCGCCAAGACAAAAAGAAAAGTCCTCAAACTGACTTAAATGTCCATGGATGAATGAATGACCAACGGCTACAAGTCTTCAATGAACACCGTTTGCAAACATCAGTTATCATTATGGGGTAGCGAGCTTACAATGGAAACTGACAAAAACTGTCAGGCGAGTTGCTTAACTAACGAACTGAACTGACAAGATATATCAAACCGAAATTGCCATTGATTGGCTAGCAAAATGAATCATTTGCATAACCGGATGCAGCTCACTTTGTTGCCCCGGATGTTTGTCTACAACCACTTTCTTGGGATAGCCACCAAATAGATAGCCAACAAAAGCAAAGAGAGCTGGTGCAAAAAATACCCAACGCGTTTGAGAAGCAGGTATTAAGACCAGAGGAGACATAGTTGCACTTATTTTTAATTGCTGGTCTAAACTACATAGTTATGCTTCAGAATTCTTTAGATGAAGATTGATAATTTGGATTATTTGGACTACTGTTATTATCGTGGATGTTATTCTCACAACGTTTCGGCTGATGTAACCTCTGACCTTCTTCAAATGCATCTTGTCGAACTCTGGAATCTGTACACAATTTTAGTAGCCTTTATTTAATCCACGGGTGTAGCTTGCTCTCGTTCCATCAGCCATGACCGGGTAGAAGTCTTACGTAATTAGATCTAGAATAATTAAGGTGCGGTACACATGGAAAGACCAGGGAAAACATGGAAGTGATGAGGATAGATTTGAGAGAAAGAAGGGTGAATAAAGATCTGGTCAGTTTAGAAGTTAATTTCTTAAAGCGGTCCAACATATGCCAGCATGTAAAACAGATGTTAAACCGAATATGATGATGACGACGACGATGATGATGATGATATGGAATTTCTGTTTTCTATTGTCAAATGCTGGGAGGAGAGAATGGCAGCAGGACTCAGCTGGAAAAGCCCATAAATGGCTGTCTGATAACTTTCACGACTTCACCATTCCCAACATTCGGCCCCATAATTCGCTGATTACACCCCAATGGACTTTTATGTGTGGACACAGTTGATAAAGACACCAACGTGCAACATCAAAGACGAGATGATTGCCAGGATCAAACTGGTGTCCAGGCATCTCTTGAAATACATTATAAAAGCCACGTGTTCCAGGTTCAGGTCCCACCTGGTGGCTTTTTCAGCTTTTTCAGATGAGCTGCATTCAACAAAATCTTTTGAGAATACATCAATTATTGACCAAGATATGACGTTTTTTCTTTCCTTTCCCAAAAGAATTCAAATCTGTCTTGAACACCTTGTAACTTTTGGCGCACATTAGGTGGTAAACCTGGGCATGTTCGGAAAGTAATCTGATTTTCACGCCTACCTTTAATAGCATATAATAGATGGTAAGACTTTGCCTCAGTGTTATTAGCAATATAATATAATGTATGGAGTATTTTTGTCACATCTGGGCTGGTGCACCAAATACTAGTTTCTCTCTCTCTCTCTCTCTCTTGGACATGGTCCAAAATAAGAGTTTCTAATCAAATAGGCCCTTCACTATCAAGCATGCTCCAGCCTCTGTCCCATCGCCACAGTGTTGCATATCTGTGCTTGTTTTGCAAGTACTTTAATAGAATGTACTCCAACGAATGTTCTGTACTGGTGCCCCCTCTATGTAAATACTCTTGATTAACTCATCAGTCAGCAAGATCCCACCCGTTCACTGTTGAGGTCCCCAAATGCCAGAGAGCTTTCTACATCAATAGCTTCTTTCCTCGTACTGCTTCCTTGCTTCCTGTTTCTCTGACCGTACTAACATACAGGCATTTAAATGTAATGTGAACAAGCATCTCGCTGCAAAACTCCCCATATAGGGTTCCCCTAATTTACAGTAGCCCCTCCCTCTTGGACAGGATCCCCAAAAAAGTCTCTAATCTAATAAGCCCTTCACTATCAAGCATGCTCCAGCCCCTGTCTCATCACCACAATGTTGCATCCCTGTGCTTGTTTTACAAGTACTTTAATGGAATATGCTCCAACGAATGTTCTGCACTGGTGCCCCCTCTACGCAAATATATCTAATTCACGATAGCCTCCTACACCTCAGTGACATTGTGCTTTGTTTGGGATGAACTTAAGTAAAAAAAATTAATTAATTAAAATAATATACTTTGCTACAATTTACTTAAAAAATGACTTAATTCTTTTAATTCTATATCTGATACTCATAATTTTTCTTCTCTCCCTTTAATTGCAAGTAAATCGCGAAAGAAAGTTGTAAAAAAAAGAATTCTTTAGCTCTTGGAGTTAAAATTAAAAAGAACGCAGCCCTCCTCCTCCAATCCAATCCAAACCCATCGTTGTATTTCATTATATATAAATAAACGGCACTGGATAGGTTTGAAGCAAGAATTCCCCCCCCCCTTTCTACATTCTTCTTCTCACTTGCAGCCTATCTGAGAGGAACGAATCCCTGTATTTCCTAGAAGGGTCAAGGAAAACTTACACTAAGTACATAGTCGATTTTTTTCTCCAAAATCTGTACCACTTTTATATATAGATAAACAAACTTACTTTGAATGTAATCATGCAGTGTTTACCCCAGTTCACCTAGTTATCCTCTGTCATAGAAAACGTACTTTGATCCCTGAACGGATGAATGTGACTTTTCAATACTCTCACATATCACTTTATATTTCTCTCCCAGTGTCATCTGAAAATTCTTTGATATTTCTTAGCAGTATTTTATAAAGTTTGTACTTAAATAACTCTAAAATCGTAGGGGAATTTTGTCTTCAAATGTTTTGTGATAATTCATGAAAACTTAAAGAGGATACTCAATGTATATATAAACCCAGGTGCAGGATTATCCCTCTCGGTGAGACGGACCTGTAGATCTTGTCAGATCATCCATCTAGGACAAGAAAAACTTCTGAAGCCTTGGCATCAAATCGCTGGGATAGGGAGATCTAGAGTTAAAGACTCGAACACATTATCAGGTTTGCAAACCTATAATTGCTTAATGGATGGGTAGGCTCTGCCTATCGCCTGGCTTTTACACTTATTTTTTGTCTATTAGCCAGGTGCAGAGGTACCATCACTGGAACTCCCCAGAGGCATTCGGTGCTTGGATTTGTTTTCTGGCTAGGACAATGAACGTCGTCCCACCATCTCTCTTTCTTTCTAATTGGACAAATTGGGGACGCTTGCTTGCCACTTATTCTTATATGGCTAGACTGGGTCGCTCTTGTCTGACAGCTTGTCTGGCTTCTGTTTCCGAATGCTAGTACAAGAGCCCTAACTCTTAGGTAGCACTAAGATCAGCTGCTCTATCAACAATTGTATAATATCAGGATAACTATAGTGCCATAGAAATCTCTGGTGGGCTTTTCCGAGGCAACAATTCGCATAGATAAAGATTCGGCTAATAGTCTACTTGTGTGTGCATACTGGCATCAAACAAACACCTACTTTTCCCTGGTGCTCCAGATCAGGCTGTCTTAAGATACCGGCTTCCTGACTTAAAATGCACCAAACATTGATGTTATTGTTTTTTCCTTTACCATTGCAAAACTCACTTATGTTCTGCAAAGCTAAAAACAAAAATTTCCTCTAAAAAACAACCAAACCAAACGCCATGGATAAATATTTGAAGATATAAAGAACTTGAAGCATATTATTTTACCAAAATTACTGGATTCGGCATCAAATTATCCGAAAAGGGTTGATATTCCGTAAAACAAAACAACAAAACCAAACCTACTTTGCCCAACTTACTCTATGCCAAAACTGAAACAACTGTCTGACATCCGGTAGGATTCCTCATACTAAGCAAAACCAAAAAGATAAGAAAAACCAGATACCTAAACACAACTAATTTGCCTCGTCCTTTGAGGCTCGCATTCACAAATATTCAAGAGCTTAGAACTAACCTAGACGATATAGAATCATTTCTCCTAGTAAACTCCCCGGATATCCTAGCACTAAGTGAAACTAACCTTACCTCTTCAATCCCCTCCAATCGCTTTAACATGATTGGATACCGTAAGGACTCAGACAAACATATGCTTGGACTTTGAGTCTACATTCGTAACACCCTCCACTTGACTAATCTAGAATCAGATGATCAGACCTTCATGTGCTTTAGACTAACCTTGCAACACAGTGTGAGTTACTTATATTTTCTTCTACCGTTCTCCTTCGACCCAGGACTGTACCCTGCACGACCATGTCTATGACAGTATAGATGCAGCACTCTCTTTCGATACAAGCACCCAAATACATGTTCACCACAGTAATTGGCTCGGTTTCTCAAGCTATACAGACACAACTGGTAACAGCACGTATAGTTTCTCTATATCTCATTCCCTTTCACAGACTGACACTCACATCTTGATCTGCCTTACATCTTGATCTATTTCTGACTACACTGCCCAAGACTTGTGTGACGAATGCCCATAACCCACTCGCGTCCGCTGATCACCTTGTGATATTAGTAGGCATCACCCTTACCTCTGGACCCCAAGCTGAAGAGCCATTGCTCAAAATCACGAGATGCTTCAAAAAGGTTGATTGGGAATCCATCAGAGACGCTCCATGGAGTAAAATCTTTTCTTTCTCTGCTGAACAGTGCGAAAATGAAGCAACTGAATAGGTCAAAGCATAAAAGCACACGTTCCCACGTGGAAATTCTATAGCAAGCCCCACTCTCCTCAATGGTTCACTTTAAGCTGCCACTGCACAAAAGCAGGAAGTGTTCCGCCGATTCAGCCACCATAAGTCAGATACAAATAAAAAATTTATAGAAGCTAGAAATCATTGTAAAATTGAAGTAGCCGCAGCCAAGAGAAGGTATACCGAAATGACCAGAAAATGCATTGAATCGCAGAAATTAAGAACTGGTGATTTCTGGAAAATTTATAATAATGTGGTGAATAATGGGCAATCAGCGATTCCCCCACTATTCGCTTTCACGGTAACCGAGAAGGCTGAACTGCTTGCCCGTCGGTTTGCCTCCAACTCCACCTTAGTCCCCACAAACCACTCCCTCCCAAATTTGCAGACAGAAGTCACACATGATGAGCTGATCATCACCCCTTCCCATGTCTGTGATATCATAAAAAACCTTGACACCTCTAAGGCATGTAAGCCTGATCTTATCCCTGCTATACTAATAAATAAATGCTCTGCTGAGCTAGCCCCTGTTCTCTCCAAACTCTGCAACAAATGCCTTGCTGAATCTTGCTTCTCTGATAGCTGGAAAATTGCCTCTGTGGTAACAATAGTCAAGAATTCTGGTTAAAGAACTGACCTGCTCAATTATCAGCCCATCAGTCTCCTCCCTCTTTTCGCTAAAATCTTTGAATCCTTAATCAATCTAGCGCTAGTCAACCACCTCGTAAATGCAAACTTCTTTCTAGGTGACAGTATGGATTTAGGCAAGCTCGTTCTATTGCGGATATTCTCATGATCATCTTTGAACGCATACAACATGCATCGGATAAGGCAGGGGAAGATATATCCAAAGCCTTCGACAAAGTTTGGCATGAGGATCTTCTCATGAAAATTAAATCGTACGGTATTACTGGACGAATACTTCTTAATATAATCAGATCTTTCTTAGACAAAAGAAAAGTCCAGGTTGTCCTCAATGGCCGTACATACAAACAACATGACATTAATGCAGGTGTGCCTCAGGGGGCAATCCTTGGACCTTTCTTATTCCTGCTATTCTTAAACGACCTCCCTGATGAAATTGTGTCCGAGATGGGTATATTTACTGACGACACCACACTCTATTCCAGACATGTGGGAAAAACGAATGCACACATATCCAAGGCAAACCTTAGAAAATGACCTTCAGTCTGTAGTGGAATGGAGACGTAAATGGGTGGTAACATTTAATGCTACGAAGACAAAGCTCCTTTCCTTTAACAATTACGAGAAACCTTTTCAACCACTGATTGCTCTGGCTAATAGCACCCTACCTTAGAGTCCAGCATTCAAACTCCTCAACCTAACATTCACAGGTAACATCAATTGGAACAAATATATACAAGACATTGCAAAGGCTGCTGCAAAGAAGGCGGGCTCCCTTTACCGCGCTAGAAAACTTCTCACACCTGCCAGTATCCTATATCTCTACAAAGCCACCATTCGCCTATGCATAAAGTATTGTTGCCACATCTAGGCTGGTGCATTAACTACTAGTCTCTCCCTAATAGATAGGGTCCAAAAAAAGAGTCTCTAATCTAATAGGTCCCGCACTGTCAACCAAGTTCCAACCCTGTCCCATCGCTGTAATGTTGCATTTCTGTGCTGGTTTTATAAGTACTTTAATGGAATATGCTCTAACGAACTCGTAGCACTGGTGCCCCCTCGACGTAAATAGCCAAAATAACCCAACAAGCAGCAAAATCCCACCCTTTCACTGTAAAGGTACCCAGATGTCGGAAATCTTTCTACTATAATAGTTTCTTCCTTTGAACTGTTAGAATTTGGAATTCCCTCCCTGTTTCCTGCTTCCCTGACATGCAAAAATTTTAATGTAATGTGAACAGACATCTCGCTGCTCAACTCCCTACTTAGAGGCATGGTCCCTAATTTACAGTAGCCTCTCATATCTCAGTAGCAATGTGCCTTGTTTGGGGTGAATAAGAGTAAAAAAAAAAATATTTTTTAAGTGTTGCCTGGACAACTGGTAATATGAAACTTTTTTAAATAATCACCTAAAAATAAAATCAGCTTAAAGGAAAATATTTTAAATTGAAGAATATAATAGGAGTTGTCTACCGTACAACTAAAACTCCATTTTTTTTTTTTGTCTAAGTTCATTTAAAAATAAAAATTACAGACTAAAATGACTAGTGCATCTATTTTAAAGCAGCTGTTGCATCCTGGTCCTTTTTTCTTTAAAAAAAAATTGGATTTTTGTGAAGTTTAATCGAATTAGTTACAGGATCAGTTAGTCATTATAATAATTGAATAAAATTGCTTTCAATTATATTAATTGAATAAAATTGATTAGAATTATATTAATTAAATAAATAAAATAGCTTAAAATTATATTAATTGAATAAAATTGATTAAAATTATATTAATTGAATAAAATTGCTTAAAATTATACGTTTAAAAAAGTTAATTGACAAAATTACACTTTAACGCGAATTGCCACAGACAGATGATATCTTGTCTGACTATGATTGGCAAAAGTGTAGTATAGTTAACAGTGAAAAAAAGGAGAAAGAAAATCGATCTAAGATGGCCGCCATCATCTTCTTGATTTTTAGCTTCTATGTCGTATGTTCAACAACTGAAAAAATCGAAAATAAAAAAATATACAACAAATAGCTGTCACCAAATGCCATAAAATTTCATTTTTGACCGATCTGCATATTTTAACTTATTGAAACTGTTTTAAAGTTTTTCTTTATTTAAAAAAAAGTTGCAGTATATCGAAGCTTTTGGCTTAACGTGGGCGTCCATTTCTTTTTTTTTTTTTTACAAACCTTCCAGGCTACGAAAAAAAATCTGAAATATAAAATACTTACAAAAGGTTTCTAGAACTGAAAAAACTACGCAGGTCGATAGAAACTTTAGTTTTCTTGCGTTTGGTAAAAGTTATTTGTTGTATATTTGTTTTTCTCCTATTTATTTTACACTGTTACCTATACTGCATTTTTGCCCAATAATTTTATTATATAGAAGATAAATACAGCAAACAAGTCTCTCCATCTAAACATGTTTAAGAATTAAAATAACATTAATATCTGAAAATGTGGTGTTTAATCGAAAATATTTAAAAGAATTAACAAACAAAAAATCAGTACTAAAAAGTTTTTGGGGTGGAGGGGAGAGGCTTGGTGTCGCACATGTCGGCCATTTTTTTTCTTTTTATGCCTAACACGAAATATTTTTTGGAAAAACGGATAAAAGACAAACAGACAGATAGAAAGTCAATATGAATTTGTCTGTAAATAAACAACAAAGGGTGGAGTGGGGTGGGGGGTTAAGATATGTCATATTATTCTGTTTTTAACTTTAAATCGTATTTGCACATATGTTGGACTAAACTACTGTAGGAAAAATCCAATTCTGAGTCAATACCCTGAAAGGGACCGAGGCAGCAGTCGGGAGTGAGTTGCAAAAAGGAATTGCTCCCTTAGCAACCTAACCAATAGGTCTGATAACAATATGTAATGGGGCAGAGAACGGATTTCTCTGCAGGAGCAACGATCCAGCGTCTGGTCTATAGTGAGTCGAATAACATACTAATTCTGGTCACCACCAAACTCTAGAACACACTCACACACCACACACTCGGTCAGAGGTAGAACCTCAATTTATAGGCTTGTAACAACCTGCCACCCCCATTCTTAACCTACATAAATATCACCTCTTTATCTCTGCTCATGTTGGTCTTATCTCCACCCCACCTGAAGGCCGGCACTCGCAATCAGTATGTATCACTTTCTTTTTTTTCCACACTACAAAGTGTGTGGAAAGTGACTATCTATTATTAAGTTGTGGTTATGACTGCGTTCACCCTGGTTGGGTTGGGATGGCTCATCTTCCCTGGCATGCACTACATCTCAAAGTATGGTAGCCCATGTATAGCAGTCCTCAGCAAGGTCGCACGAGATGGCTAGCTAATCGCGATTCCACTGTCAAAGGTCGACCACCTGTGGACCTGAGAGTTCAGCCAACTAATCCTTGATGATTTTTGTCCAGGTCCTCAGCTCTCCACCGACACACTTGCGTCACCCAAACAGAAAAGTAGGGAGGGTGACATTGTGAATTAGGTCTCCCTCCGGGCAATGAGCTGCACGTCCAAACCATCGAAGACGTCACTGCAACAGGACAGATGGCAGAGACTTAAGATTGACGTGTTGGCAGAGAACAGCAGTTGGGACACAGCCTTATTAAGTGCTTGTAATTAACTATTGAAATATAAGTCTTACAAGAAATGAATATGATAAAAAAGTGTAGCATAGGGTTTCAGTCAGAATTCAATATGAGTGCCAGCATTCGCCACCAGCTACTTAAGAACCGCATCAACTGATTTCACATAAAACTCTTTTTTCTTTTTTTTCTTTTTTTTCTTTTTTTTTCTTTTTCACTAGTTGAATTATGGTGAATACTACGAGAAGATTGAAAATCTCCACATATCGCACACTCAAAACAAAATCCGACCGAGAAAAAAGCAAGTCCTCATATTTCATGTGCGATGTTTCCGACAAAGGGAGAAATATTGCTGTTTTCAGCTGTCAATCTATCAACCCCATTAAAACCCATATCCTCGAGTGTTTTTTTCCTTGATAAGAGGCGACTTAATAGTAAGAAAATAAAAAAATGAAAAAAGTAAATCTTCAAGTATTCAGACTTAAACTATTCAACTTGAATGCTGTTTGGAACATTTTCGTTTTCTTTCTATTTTTCAAATTTTTATGAGATTTTCTTTTTTAAGTTGTCAGGAATAGATTTTAATTTATAATTAAAAAAAATTTTTTTTTAAATGTTTACTAAATAAATCACCACTTATCAAGGCTAATCGCCACTCGAGGATAAGGGTTAATGAGATGTCAGTGAAATGATGAAGAATATGATGAGAAGATTGAAAATGATGAATGGAATGAACTAAATTTGATTACTTGTGAGGACAATTCATGACAATTATTTATTCACATTAGATTTGAAGACAACCATGTTGTAGCTTGAAGGCAAGCAGTCCCGTGGTAATGTGTTTCTTGGAAAGAAACTCTTGTTCATGGAAATTCCGTTTGATCTCTAGCACATGTCCTTTGTATCTAAAAATATTTTCATTCAACATTAAGATGCATCAGCCAATAGAGGCAATGTTGAAATTATGCACCACTAGAAAATATTTTATACAAAGTGTACAGAAATCAGAAGAAATATAGCTTCACGTTTGGAACTCATGCAGTTTTTGTATTGAATCTGCATATAAAGTAAGAGTTGTATTATTCGTATTATTTTTCGGACTACTATTCTCATCTTGGTTGTTATATTCACAACGTTTCGGCTGATGTAACCTCCAACTTGACGAAATGAGATCAATCTACCCTGTGGATTAAATAAATGGTTCGGTTCAAAATGTCGTCTCTAGAAAGATGGGGATTATGATTATTTGCTTTATGGCACATCGACCCTTTCCGTCATTTTGTGCCATACAATGTAATTTCATAAAGTCTGGAAATTTATTTAATTTGTATCTTTGAATTCTTCTATAGGAGTTGGAAGTGGTTGTTTTTTTTAGGTAATATATAAATTGTCGTGTAAGCATATTTTCGAACAGCTGTACTAAAGAAGTGAATGTCTAGCATCCGGTAGGATGCTCCATCTCCAGCAGAAACAAAAAGAAAACAAAAATTGAAAAGAAGTAATCTCAGCAATGCTACTACACAATGCAACACAATGAAGTATGTAAATATCTCCACTGAACCATCTGCCAAAGAATTGAAGATCCAGTGTAGCAACAAGTCATGAAAACATATATCAAAAAAGTCTATGAAATAAGTCATACACCATCCACTATAGATGGATCAATATACTCCTTAACCCCCCAAAATTGCAAACTTTCGTTTTTTGGTGGTTTTATGCTAGGTTGGGTCTAGTCTACAACATACTAAAAGTTGGACACGGTTTGAGTATGGGAAAGGGTCAAATTTTGAATATGACTTTTTTCGGTTTACAAGTCATTTTCCATTTACAAGTGAAGCACTAACTCGGTCAGTTTTCATGATAAATCAATAAATCTTGGATTTTTTACCCAGGTTTTCAGGGTCAATCTTTCACATGAAAGGGTTACCAGTGATGCCAAATAAACCCTTATATAATATCAATGGGTACCCTACACCCATTACCCTTGTTGTATCCACCCTGATTCACTTACGTCACAGTGCTTTTTCAAAACTTTTAACTCCTCATCATCATTTTCCACTGGATCATTTTTCATATTGTCACAATTTTTGTCTTGGCAATGTTCGCATGTACTTGTACATTCTAGTCCATGCATCCTGCACGTATACCTTAGGTTATTGCATCCTTTCGAACAGTTATAATGACTTATCTGAATCAGTGTATCTGAAGCAGTGCTTTTGTCCGTCATCACTAAAACAAGTTTGTCTCCTTCCACTTTCCATCCCCACTCAGATGGCACCCTTTCATCACTACAGATATAACCTCCATAACCTGGTAGTAAGTCCGTAAATAATGACATTTACAGGTAGAGGGCATTGGTGGGAGTCGTTCTGGCATGACGAACGTCTAAACTTTCGCAACTTTCTTGCAGAGCATATTGTATCTAATAGATGCTAGGGAGTCCTTCTAGTCTGCATTGAACAAAGCTGGCATTGCCTTACAACCATTGGTTTCCACATCCTGGCTTTGCTTTGGTAGAGAGAATGCTTTTGAACAGTCTGTCATTGTCTTTTCTATTCCAAATACCATGGACACCAAATCGCATTCCATAAAGGCATGCAGAAACAACGGATCATTACAAACTGCTTGAACACCTTGATATTGTAGATGTAGGATTTCGCCTTGTTAGAGCGGAAATAAAGTGCAGTACATTTGGAAACATATGCAAGAGAACAAGAAGATCCATGTCTTCTTCAATGAGCGTGGTTGATTTGAAAGTAGACATATTGATGGCTGTCTTTGCCATCTCAACGTCGGCATCTCCTTCCACTTAAATAACGTCACAGCCTTTCTGCCGCATTCGTTCCATGATCAGCTGGATCAGTGCCTGCTTGTTTGCCACATTTGACAATGAGTCCTCCTTTTCCCCAGCAAATTTTGTTACCTCGATAATGTTCACTTTTCTTGCATTCAGCTTTCGACTTTGCCGCTGATGAGTACAGTCCTTTATACTTGATCAAACTTCATAAACATCAAATACGACAGTTGCTCTCCCAAAGTGGTCGACAGTAAATGAGGCATAATCATTTGCAAGCTGTAGGTACTCTCCTCCTTTCATTTCAGATGGTGAAGAAGAGATCCTCCGTCTAGTACGTTCTGCTTTGTGATCGGAACATTTTGTGTCACAGCACTGTCCGATTTTGTTTCAACATAATTTCTGAGAGCCGCTGCCAGCTGCGGTTTCTCCATTTGACGTAAGATGCCCTTTCCTTTGAACAAAGACAGAGGATAGATTCAGAATTCATAGGACATGACATCATCAAGCCTTAGATCACCCATCTATGAGACCATGAGAAACCTCTAAAATAAAAGTGCTGGGTCAATGCTACGCTCTGCAGAAACTTTGACGTTCTTGCTCGATGCTTTTATGCTTTTTATGATTGTAGGAGAAAACTGGTTGTCCATCCATCTTCTGTACAATGTCTTTTCCGATTTCGAAAAGTCCTGAACATTGACATCCTCGTTGACAGTAATCCTTGTGATAATATTGCGTAACGTTTCATCACCTGAAAACGGTTTAAAGCTGTGTAGTTGCTCTGCAACTTTCTCGAGGTCTGTCTCATCTCTTCTCACCCGAGAAGCAGACAACTCCTTATGTTGTTCGCTTGTTGTGTAACTTCGTGCAGTAAGTTCTTGCATGGCGAGGTTGTAAGCGGATGACACAGTGGACGACATGGCCCAAACTGTTCTCTGGTGCTCGGAAATCCCACTCTATCATGTGAGTCAAGCTGTGCTTTTGAGTGAGCACATTAGTGTTTGCTCAATGGCAAAATCGAAGCCAAGACTAGCCCAGTATTGGCTACTATGTTTGATTACGTAAAACCCAGATGGAACTTTTGATGTACTGCAGGGTTGTCATTTTTTAAACAAATTGGGGATCACCTAAGTAGGACCAACTCATAAAGTAAATGCGGTATTTTGGTGGGAGTGTCTACATTGTTTTTTTTTAATATTTGATGTAAATTTCATATTTTGTCTGAATACAATCTTTCAAGGAATATATCTTCTGGAGATATAGACGAGCCGACTTCAGATAATTTGGATGACCAGAGCTGCTGCGGATATTGGCAGGCAAATGGAGACGACACTGATATGCAGTTCCCAAGACTCCATTCGATCAGCTACAACAAGTGCCCTAGCAATTCCTAGCATGTACTGATAGTTTATCCATAGTTTCCTGGCTTGGGAGGCGCTTGCCAATTCATCCCTTTTCAGAGTTGGACTGTTGTAAATCCTACCAATGTAATCTGATTCCAACACTGACTTCAAGTCACATTCACCAGTCTCGATCAGCATGTACAACCGTTCAAGTTCGTCTACTTGGTCCTGAAAACCAGGTTCATCCTCCAAGATTTTGGCAACAATCTGACGTGTGAGACACTGATCCACCAGCAAGTGGTCACAAAACGCTCGTTGACTGCCTTTCCGCTCATCATGTGTACGACGGCATTTTCACCATATACTGTCTCAATGATCACCTTGAGTCCACTGCCATCCATCAACGTCGTAATAGCGCCCAACACATTCATGAAGGTATGGAATGTGCCAAGCAATAGTATCACATTCTGGAACAGCAGCTGATTCAAGGTAATGACAATCAGCATGTTGTGTTTTAATGAAAGACCGCATAGGTAATCCTAAGGTGAACAGGATACAGGTTTTATCTCCTGGATTCATGTCTATCATGGGCAGAAACTGTACCCATGATTTTCTCGGATATTCATACTCTTTATGCATCAGGTGCATCATGCCTTGCCAGCTGGAAGTAGTTTGGTTGAAGCGAAAGGATATTTCCCAGAAAATGTCCACTCTGCAATCACAGACATCAGATGTAGTGAGGGACTGAAATTCAATACAACGGTTGACATGTTTTGAAAAACGGTAATCCGTGATATCAATCTTCGTCATTTCAACAAGTTTCAAGTCCACCGTTTTTTTTGTCTTGGTATGTCAAAGATGTTCGAACAAGTGATGCCAAAATTTTGCCAAGAGTTTTGTGGATCTAAGTCACAGCGTGGGCACAAAAGTATGGCCATTAAACAGGTCTGAACGAACGTGACTTTCGTACCCCACACATGCATTAAGTGACCTCCAGGCCACGATAGTACCACATGTGGTGTCGTGCCAGGATGATAGTATTGTGACAATGTTGAGCGGACATACGGAAGATAGAAAGCCAAAATACACACTAGTATGAATTAGAAGTGGGCCTACGAAGGTCGGCGATCAGAGTATTGCGCTATGGTGAATTAATGGAGAGAGACATAAGTGTTTCATTAAACCAAAAACAGATAAAATTAGATAAGGGCGCCATATCAAAGTAGCGACCACTGCATAAGACAGATGTTAGCCAGTCATTGCAATGTCTGATTTTG
Source organism: Sepiola atlantica (assembly GCA_963556195.1). Taxonomy (NCBI): domain Eukaryota; kingdom Metazoa; phylum Mollusca; class Cephalopoda; order Sepiida; family Sepiolidae; genus Sepiola; species Sepiola atlantica. The sequence goes on from OY744515.1 coordinate 249,497,230, forward strand.
GTTGGAGAAAATGTCACTTTCTGACCCAGGTCGTGGCTAGACGAAAGACAGGTCTGATTTTGACCTATAAGTCCACCCAAGCTACTCGCCAACGAGTTGGTTTCGGTGGGGGTAAGTTAAGAGAACTTACGGTCATTGGTGGAATTACATTTTCTCTGTTATCAGCGATCTATGAGGGATGGGAGGGCGATTGACAATCCCAATTATCCAAGGGAAATAAATAATGAAGAAAGGGAAACCATTTTTTTTATTGTTTGCTGACTGAATTCTGTTAGGGAAAGGGTGGGGCCATGCACAACTGATCTCAATATAAGTCGACGTGTAACAGGCTTCAGGGACTCGCTTTTGTTCGTCCCCCGGTGTCCACGTTGGTGGGAGACGGACCCCCTCCCCTTCAGACCTGGTGTTGGGGCTTTGCCGGTCTGAGAGACATAGTTAGAAGAGACTCGTTTTTGTTCGCCCACCGAATCCACGTCGTTCTGAGATGGATCCTCTCGAAATAAGACAATCTTGCCAAACTAACTAAAAATCGTCTATTAACAATTAGAGCGATGAGTCAAAAACACAGTCTTGACTTGAAATTATACAAGTTTGTTTTTACTTTCTAGTTTTCTTTACCAAATAATTATTCTTTTAAAAAAACCCAAACATATCGAGTTGTTAAAGACATTATTTTTTTTTCTATTATTTCACTTGTTCTGCTTGAAATGACCCTTTGCTTCGCAGCAGTACTAAGTTGCTGACCAAATCCGGATAATTACCTGCTGATCTATCAATCACAACGTGGGAGTGCGGTAATCGCTGGACCAGGCTTTTTGACATCTGCGGCCTTCATCAGAGCGGTGACTTTTCCCGAACAGTACCGGGTGACCAACCGAACCTAGGAACGGACAAATTGGTGACGTCACTCACTTAGCTGAGAGGTGGGACACAGTATCACAAGTGAGACAACAACAAGAACAACAACAACAAATAAGGAGAGTTTGATAATTTATTTAATGGTTAATAAATAACAAGACAATAAAAAATGATCAGCCAATCTTTTTAAAAAGTCTGAGAGAAAAAGAAAACGGAACTGCAAGGCATCTGATAATAATAAATGGCAGAAAAATGCATCGTAACTGAAGAGATTTTCTTATTTTCACCAACTACCATTGGTCTTAATCACCCTCGGAATCATTGGATCCAGTTTTGAATACGCTTGTAGCTAACCGAATAGCATTGGCCGCTCCCTAAAAGAATGACACAAAAACAAAAACAAAGAAAATAAATGATCAAAACTAAACTGGGAAAACAAATGTTTTTCTTACTTTTGAGCTCACCGTTTATCAAGGCCAAGAGCCACTCAAGGATAAGGGTTAATTAGACAGGAATGAACGCCAGCTAAAATATGAGGAACACTATGGGAGTAATAACATTGAGCAATGGTATGAACTGCATTTGATAATTTTTGGGTGGTCATGTATTTGTTGGCATTTGATTTGAAGACGACTAGGTGTAATTAGCAGGGAAGAAGTCCCACAGCAATGTGTTCCACAGGTGGGAAGCCTTGCAAAGAAGCTCTGTCCGTAGAGATTCCACCTGACCCTAGGTACATGAAAAGAGAAAGGAAAGTCTTTTTTTTTTTGTTGTGGTGGAAAGCTGAGTTCTTACAAAAAGTAACCGATGGATCTCAGTCGAGCAGCTTCCGTGAAAATAAGGATAGAGTTAACAACGTCTCTTTTGTAGGAAAGAGAAAAGATCATCCCCCACTAGATTTCAAAGTCGGTTTTGTATTCTCTCAAGGCAGGAAAGAGTGCTCTGTGCAGCACCTCTCCAGATGTGGGAGCAATATTCTATCTTAGGACATACCTGACTCTTATATATATATAGGGGATTTTCTCTTGAGTCAGATTCTTTCTTTTCTTTTTATCTTAGGGATTTAGTCCGTCTGTCTGTCTTTCTGTCTGTCTGTCTGTCAGCCACAATTTTTTAAACGTAATAAAGACATTGCAAAATAATGTAAAATACTGCATTTAGCTAATCTAATATTCCAATCTAATCTAAATATGAATAAATGCGAATCTTTCCTAAGTATATTAACATCAAAACCTTTAAGTACTTAAATATAGTTATAAAGTATATACAGGGTGTTACCGAGCCCTCCAAAAAGGAGCGCACTCCAGGAGCACGCTCCTTTTTGCTGGAGCGAAGGAGAGAAGGGCTCATTTTATATTCAATGGGAGTGGAGCGGGAGCAACTCCATTTGAGACTAAAGAGCAGTGGTGTTATCGCTCCATGCTCCTCACTCCAAAATATTCCAATCTAATCTAAATATGAATAAATGTGAATCTTTCCTAAGCATATTAACATCAAAACCTTAAATATAATTATACAGCATATATAGTAATCTCTAAAGACCGTCAAACAAAACCCGCTTTTGCACAGTTGAATTTTTTTTAAGGTTTTTAATAAATTAATATTCTGTTATTTATATTTATAATTGGTATTGTCAAATTTTATTATATATTTACAAGGCCTGTCTAAAATGTATCCGACCTTAGGCCAGAAAAAAATATTTCAAATACCTGACAGGGTTGGGACCCTAATCTCCTTCAAAATAGGCCCCTTGTATATGCTCACACTTAGCCCACTGATCCATCCACTGCCGGAAACACCTCTGTAAGTCTTTTGGAATGGTGCTCATCTCCGCCGTCGCGTTCTGTATTATTTCTTCTCTAGTCTCAAAACGGGAACCTTTCAGTGGCGTCTTCAATTTTTTCAGTCGCAAGGAGTCATGTCTGGAGAGTAGGGACTGGAATTCCATGTTTGGCCAAGAAATATTGGATCAATTGGGATGAATATGTGGGGGCGTTGTCGTGATACAGTTGCTAGTTTTTTGCGCTGAACTGCATCATGGAGACGCCAGAGAACATCTTGATAGTACTCCTCTTTTTAGCATTTGAGACCCGGGATGCTTACAATGCGATGACTGTCATTTTGTTTCTGGGTCGTACCCGTACACCCATGACTCATCACTAGTTATCATGGTGTTCAGAAACCCAGGATCAGTGTTGGCGGTTTCCAGAAGGTCCTGTGCAACTTGAAAACAGAAGTCCTTCTGTTCCTGCAACAACAACTTGGGCACAAATTTTGCAGCCACTCTGTGCATGTTCAAATCATAATGCAAAATTGTGCATGTGCAGAATCTTTACTTACTCTGACCTCTTTGGTTGACCGACGATCTTCCATCACCAAATTTTGCACCCTCTCAACAACAACTGCACTCCAAGCAGTTTGGGGCCTGCCAGAACGCTGGTCACTCTTTGCTGATGTGCTGCCATTTTTTAATCGGTTGAACCACTCCTTAATTTGTGTTACACCCATCGCATTTTCTCCAAATACCTGCTGAATCTTACAAATTGTTTTGCTTTGAAAATCACCAAGCTTTTGACGAAATTTGATGCAGTACCTTTGCTCAACACGTTCAGTCATCTTGAGAGAAATCGGTAAACTGACGAACACGTTGTGTAGCACCTCACTTAGCCACCGACAGGCAGCGACTAACGCGCAGGAAAGCGGTGATAAAATTCACACATGCGCATGAAGGTGTCTTCACTGTGTAGAGTGGCGCTACCCTATCGTCTCTATTTCGCACAGAAAAAATAATGGTCGGATATTTTTTAGACAGGCCTTGTATAATATTTCCCTCGATAGTAATATTATTATAATTATTAATACAATTAATTAAAGAGATTTTATATAAAAAAAAAAACGGTAGCATTTTAAAAACATTTTAAAACTTTCAGTTACAAGAGAGATAATTACATGAAAACTTCCGGCATTGATTTTAAGAGAACAGATAATACACTTTGATCTTAGTCAAAAGGCCAAGGAGCAATTCTTTTGTGACTAGACATTTTTAAATGAATGAAAAAAACTCCATTTAATCAGAATTTATAAGTGTAGTATCCGTTCTGTTGTCATAAGACCGACTTCTCGGGCTAGCAAGACCGGAGGGAGTATATATTTGCTAGTATTTTAAATTCTGGCTAGAATCGAACATTTTTCCGAAGCAGAAAACCTTGACATCTTCTTTTTGAATGAGTCTTCATATATGAATTCACCGGGAAGTTTACCATGGCTTTTTCCACACATCTTTCCTTTATGAACGAAACCATCGGTAAACAGTCTTGTTTAGACCTGCTTGAAGTCGTTGGTGTTTCTGGAGAGTCATTGTTTCATTTGAAGGTGTTTCCCCAGTTATTTTTACTTTTGTTTACCTTAAACAAGGTGCTACTGTGATAAAGGACAGATTTATAGAAGGGCAACCTTGGTGGGGAGTTGGGTAGCAAGATGTTTGTTCACGTTATGTTTAAATTTCTGCATGTACGGTCGGGGAAACAGTAAGCAGGAATGGAATTCCAAATACAAGCAGTCCAAAGAAAGAAGCTATTAAAGTATAAAAAGAATCTTCCAACATCTAGGGACCTCTACAGAGAAGGGGTGGGGTTTTTCTGCTAGTTGGGTGAGTTAGGAGTATTTTCGTTCAAGGGGTAAAAGTGTAGTAAGTTCATCCGAGCATATTTGTAAAACAAGTACAAGGATACAACACTGCAGTGATGTGACAGGGGCTTGAGCTTGACAGACAGTGCGAGATCTATTAGATTAGAAATTATGTTTTGCACCTTGTCCATGCAGGAGGGAGAGACTAGTGGTTGGTGCACCAGCCTAAGTGTGACAACAATACTCCACGCACAGAAGGAATGGTGGATTTATAGAGATATAGGATACTGGCAGATGTGGGGTTTCTTGTCCGGTAGAGGGAGCCTACCTTCTTTGCAACAGACTTGGCAACATAATTGATGTACTTAATCCAACTTATGTTTCCTGACCGAGAAGTTTGACGATGACCTAAAAGATTTATTTCTTTTTTTTTATCTGTAATCTTAATTGGTGGCTTATATACAATGTGTCAAGCAATTATCAAAGGAAATACTAAATTTTAAGACAGACAAGGAGAAGTGCCACCCTATAGTAAAGGTTGGGAATCACTTGTATAGGCAGACAAACAAAGTTTCTCTTTATATATATATATATAGGTTTGTATCTAAGATTTATATTTTTTATGTACTTATTGACTTTTATTAATGAGTCACCACTTATAAAGGTTAAAAGCCACTCGGGGATAAGGAGTTAATGAGATGGATAGATTGTCAGTTGGAATAATGAAGAATATTATGAGAGGATTGAAATTGATGAACAGAATGACCAAAATTGGATTATTTATGAGAAAGTATTTGTTGACATCGGATTTGAAGACGACAATGTTGTAGTCTTCAAGGAAGCAGTCTTGTAGGAGCGCGGACCTTAGCTTAGTATGATATTGTGTCTTAGAGAATATGCTAAGATCCACGCTTACATTTAAATTGTTAAAGACTCCATTTTGTAGAGATGCATGGACCACGTGGTGAGAATTAAATTGTTATATACTTGTGAAATGCTTAAACTTGTGAAAAACATGAAATGGTTGAATAAAAGATGAAATGGTTGAATGGAAGTTAAGGCCTGCATATAGTTGAAGGAAGAATAAAACGTAGTTTAAAAGTAACACAAAATATTTATATATGTACAAAATCTTACATGGTGGTAAAATGTTAGTTTGAAACGATCGTTGAAACTCAGTTCTGAGAATAGTAGTGAGCACGTGTGTGCGACCATGTTTATATGTGTGTGCTGCGTGCGATAGATAAGGTGTGTGTGTCACTCTGTGTCCATGTGTGTATTGCGTGAGACAATATGTGTTTGTGACAGTGTGCGTGCGAGGATAGAGTTGATACGTCATTTAGGCATTTGTATGTGTGTGCCTTTGTCAACAGTGTGTGGTTGTACCTATGTGTGTGTGTGAGTTGAGAATGATAGGGTGTGGACATGCTTTTGTTAGCAGTGATTTTAAGCATGTGCGTGCATGTGTGTGTGTGTGAGTTGAAAGTCGCCGCTGTGCATGCACGAGTTGAAATGTTCAGCAGCCCCCTCCCCGCACCTGAAGACGTGGGAGGAGGGGGGGGGTAGTTGGAGCAAAAACGCTGTTGCCTGCTCGCTGGAAAATGAGGAGAAAGAGAAAAAAAGAAGAAGAAAAGCCAGATTTTATCACACGGTCTGCTTTTATATTGTTTCACCAGTGGTTTGGTCAACGTAGTTGGCGACAGGTCACGTGACAGCTATTTTTGGCTTTTTTTGCGCCTTTTTGTTAGACTGGTCGCTGGGAGCTAGTTTTGTATGGCTCCAATTTTAGCTTTTGTTGTTGAAGTGAATTTCTGCTTAGTTTCTGTTTTTCTGGTTACGCCAATTTGATAATGTGTTTCATGGAAATTCCACTTGATGTTAGGCACACGAAAAAAAGAAAAGAATGTTCTTTGCAGTTGTGGTAGGAAGACGAGTTCTTTCTGTGAGTGTCTTACAAGGATGAACCAGAGATTGAAGCTCAGTCGAGCACCTGCCATGAAAATAATGATAGAATAGAGAAATACTAGCAACATCTCTTCTGTGAGAACGGGGCTGTAGAGAACCGAAGGAATCTTACCTCACTAGATTTCAAAGTTGATTTTTTTTATTCTCCAGGTAAGAAAGATTGCTTTGAATGGCATCTCCCCATATGTAGCATCCGTACTCCATCTTAAGACGTATCTGACTTTTTTATATGGGTAGAGCATTGAATAAAGAGTCAAACAATTTCTGGAACGGTGGAATGATCCAACCATTTTTTCTAGCAACTTTATTAGCAACAGATTAGATATACGTCTTCCATTTTAGATCTTTGCATTCCCTCAACCTGTTGTCTGTCGAAGTTTCGCAACTATAAACATTCGTGTTTGTTTGTTTACATTTCAACTTTTATGGTCATTTAATGTCAATAAATAAGTATTGATTGGCAAAAAATGTTGGGTGTAAGAAGTTGAGTTCATACGCGAGAGAAAATACGAAGTGCAGAAAGTTGAAGTGAAGTGGAACAACAACTGTGCAGATTAATTGAACAATTACAAAAATAAGTGAGTAGGTATTTATGACGGCTGATAGCAATGCAGAAAGAACGACGGAATGGTGAAAGAAAGTATGAACAAAAACAAACAAACGAAGACAGTATTTGGGTTACAAAGCAGTAAAGTTGTTGTTGTCCAACCAAAATGGCGGACAATAAATCGTCTGCAGTTTTCTGATTTTTTTCCGACCACACAAGCAATTTATTTGGGTTTACTTACTCATTTGTGAGGTTGGAAAACTGCAGACGATTTATTGTCTGCCATTTTGGTTGGGAAACGACAATTTTACCTGCAAAGCTTAATAAAATCTATTCATTTTTCAAATATCTTTCACATATCAAATCAGTAAATATGAGCTCTATCCAAAATATAGTATCAAGCCATTTGCCTGTCCCGGATGTGTTGTTTTAATATCTGATATGATATCAAGCCATTTGCCTGTCCAAAATGTGCTGTTTTAATCTATCCGATATGATATCAAGCCATTTGCTGTCCCTAGATGTGTTGTTTTAATCTATCCGATGTGATATCACAGTTGGATAATGGCCCTATGGGAATGGGCGTATCTGTTGGAAATCGTTGATTTGACTTGCGCAAATTAATGCGGAGTGGACTGGCAGTCTAGTGCAGAATAGGGCCTGTTCTCACAGTCGGAAATCACAGGTGTAACAAGGTCATCGCGTGACGAAATCCCAGATCAAGGGTCAATGTGCACTTGCGAGAGGCTCTGTGACATCACAAGCCTTTGCATGGGAAACAGAGGGATCCGTGACGTCATTCGTTCTTCGTGAGAAGCGAGTTTTAGTCAGTCTAGGTTTTGGAGGCGAACCGATGAGACGTGATTGTTACCATGTAGACTACAACATATAAGGGAAATATTTCCCTAAGAAAATACAGGCGAGAGATATCCTTTCCCCCCTCCATGAATGGTTAAGGAAATAATTGTTAAGTAACTATGATAAAGTAATGATTTGCTCTCTCTCTCTCGACGAATGTCTCCCAGCTGACTAATGCTTGTAATAAAAAGAATTGAAAGTTAAAAAGATTGTTGTTTGGTGAGTCGGTCAGGAAGCTTTTGTTGCAAACAACGGACGGCGTGGTTCATGGCAGAAAGAAAAGAAGACAGAATTCATCCACTAGACGACATCGAGACAGCGACCCTCTACACGGCGAGGGAGAAATCTAAAGGTATGCAAACAATATATGAACTATGTGATTTATGATGTTTCAAAAATGACGAGTATTAAATGTGAACTGCCACAGCCCTTTCTGGGACGAGTATACGAAACGAGTACCGCCGCGGCCCCAAGAGAAGGGCTATGCAACATCAAGCCATTTGCTGTCCCAGATATGTTGTTTTATTTTGGTCCTGTTCTAATTTTGAAAGGTGGAATCTTTTTTAATCTATTTATATAAAATTAAGTGTATATGTTTATATATTAGTATATATTATGCAATTAATCAAAACCGATATACGAAACAGTTGGTGTAAATAGTAAAAGGTAAATATACAGAAAAGAGGTTTGTAAACTCGTGCTTCCTCAGAACTAATCTCAGTTGAAGAAATGGTCTTTTAACATGTTACACACTTTGGGTTGCTGATTCTTTTGTTATAAGAGCGATGCTTTGTGACAGTCGTCTGGGGGCTTGCATCGTAATGTTGTTGGCATCCATCTGTCTCAGGAGATAACAGAGTTCTGCGCCTCAGATTACTCCATTGCTCAATTGCAGTGTCTGCTGTGACTGTGCAAGCCTATCCTGGATCGGCAGGATCTGTTGCAGTTGCAGTATCAACCATTAACTGATGTAGACCGTAGTAACGAAAATGGAAAAAAGAGGAAAAGACCTAAGTATTTGAGTTTCTTCCTCTTTTTTCATTTTGCTTCAGTGAGTTCTCATAAATTAAGGGGCCCTTTCTGAGGCTAACACTTGAATTCTATATGAGATACATCTGAGTGTTTAACTAAGTTTGTTTGTTTTGTTTGTTGGGGTTTAACGACCTTTCAACCTGTAATGAATAATTACGAGTAACTTTCCTTACTCTGACTTATCTCCTCTTTGGAGAACTCTCCTGCTTCTACAACCACTATAAATAGTAGCACTAATACTGTACTGACATTGTGTGCTGAATAAAGCTTTCCCAAGTTACATCTGTTCTCGTTAGTCATTACAATTTATTCAGCACACAATCAACATGGAACAATTAATGCGCCCACAACGGTTCGACGTGGAACCTGACACTTCTAACTCTGAACAACGTTGGACTAATTGGAGAGCGACATTTGAAAACGTTTTGCAAACGTTGCATGCAGAAAATCCACTACGACCGATAAACAAATTCGGACTACTAACTAACTATGTATCTCACACGATACACGAAATTATCATGGACTGCAGCACTTATGAAGAGGCTATAGAAACATTACACACCACTTACCGAAAGCCCAAAAATTAAATATTTTCGCGATATTTACTTGCTACACGGCGACAGCAAAATGACGAATCTTTGGAGCAGTTTTTAAAGGAATTACGAACTCTTAGCAAGGACTGTAATTTCCGGGTAATGTCTGCCGAAGACATTCGAGACGAGCACATTATGGATGCTTTTATTAACGGACTCCAACATGTGCAGGTAAGACAAAGACTGTTCGAAAACAAATGTCTGGACCTCAGAATAGCTTACGAACAGGCTTATACGTTCGAAATTGCCCAAAAACAGTCGGTGTTCTACCTGCAGTCGGATACGGTCGGTGCTGCTTTGAACAACACACACTCTTGTTATTCGGCCCACTCTTGTGTGCATTCTTCTCCGGACCCCTCCTCTGTGACTTCTTTCCCTAACCAGGAAATTCCGGGCACTGCAAATCTTTCAGAGTTGCCTATCATCGCTGCTTCCACAGGTCGTAAATGCCACTTTTGTAGGTTAAGTACACACCCTCGTTTTTCTTGTCCGGCCAGAGATGCTAGGTGTCACAAGTGTGGGAAATTGGGACATTTTTCTAAGGTGTGTAGGTCTACCAAAAATAATGTTTCTAAAATTCTATCGCCTCTCTCATGGTAGCTACTATAACAGCTGCGTCTCCAGACTCCCTCTTGAAAAGTATAATGCGGGTTAAAATTAATGGCGTTTCTACTGATGCATTAATTGACACCGGCAGTTCTAGTAATTATATTAATTTTAATATTGTAACAGCTAATAACTGGAAAATATTTTATTGTTCTACTCGTGTGTCTATGGCGAATGCTTCTTTGTCATCACAAGTAATTGGATATTGTCTGGTCAATTTACTTTAAAAAAATATTTCATACAAAAACATCAAACTTTTGATAATGAAAAACCTTTGCAGTGACGTGATACTGGGGCACGATTTTCTTCAGCATCATTCTCGTATTGAGATTCCCTTCGGAGGACCCAAACCAGCCCTTAGCATTTGTGGTTTAACAGCAGTCAATGTTCAGTACCCATCTCTCTTTAATAATTTATCTCAAGACTGCAAACTTGTAGCGATGAAATCTAGACACTACTCACTTGAGGATAAACAGTTCATAAAAACCGAGATTACGAGAATGCTTGGTGAAGGAATCATTGAAATGAGTGAGTCTCCATGGAGGGCACAAGTAGTAATAACATCTTCCGAAAACCCCCCCCAAAAAAGACTAGTAATTGATTACTTTCAAACAATAAATAGGTTTACTCTACTGGATGCGTACCCACTACCACGGATAAATGAAATTATAAGCGAAATTTCTAAATATAAACTGTATAGCACACTAGACCTTAGAAGTGCCTATCACCAAGTGGCTATCAAACCAGTCGATCGACCCTACACGGCTTTTGAGGCAAATGGCCGCCTCTACCAGTTTAAGAGAATACCATTTGGAGTAACGAATGGTGTTGCCAATTTTCAGCGAATTATGGATAAAATAATTAGCGATGAAAAATTGGAGGGCACTTTTGCCTACATTGATAATGTAACAATATGTGGACACAACTATGCAGACCATAATCGTAATCTGAAACGATTTATGGCGACGATAAAAAAAGACAACCTCACACTAAATAACGATAAATGTACTTTTAGCGTAGACACCATTAATTTACTAGGATATACCGTAAGCAAAGGATCTATATCACCAGACCCAGAACGATTGAAGCCGCTGCTAAAACTGCCAATACCTAATAATATGCGTGCCCTAAAACGAGCCCTTGGTATGTTTGCACATTACTCATAGTGGATTGCTTCTTTTTCAAGCAAAATTCACCCATTGGTACAAACGGACACTTTCCCCTCTCTCGCACACAGCAATGGAGGCCTTTAAGAATATTAAAAAGAGAGAGGTTTCTTCCATTCCAACGAAGAAGCTCGGCGGGAACTTCGCTTCCATCATGGCTCTCGAAACCTGGAACGGTTCTTCTGAGACGTTTCGTCCGTCATAGTAAGAATGACCCATTAACGAACCAAGTAGAACTGATTGAGGCGAATCCACATTATGTGTTGATACGACATTCTGATGGAAAAGAATCGACTGTTTCCCTTAGAGATCTTGCACCTGCAGGGGATATATCTACACTCAATATAACCCTCGGGGAGACACCTACATCTCAAGACCCTTCCACCTTGGCTAAAGGTCAAGCTGCACCATATGACTTATATACGGACTCAGTACAACCATCAGATACGGAGTCCATAACATCTGTAGAAAGTTAAGGTGCTCAGAACGAGCCAGAGGTGAACGATCATCCACTTGCTCCAAAACGAGCTCATCCCCGAACCGATTCAGAACCCCTGTTTTCAGAATCACAACCACCTGCACCCAGAGGGAGACGGATTTTTACTCACTCAGGACGGAGAGTGAAAATCGACCCCTGCGTATCGTCAGACTCAGAAACCCAGAGTCCTGATTCTACTCCCGATACCAGACTACCGAGGCGTTCCAACAGAACCAGCAAAAAGCCCGGTCGATGGAACGACTTTATTCCCTTATGATTAAAATAGAAAGGAGGTGAATGTAATGAATAATTACGAGTAACTTTCCTTACTCTGACTTATCTCCCCTTTGGAGAACTCTCCTGCTTCTACTAACCACTATAAATAGTAGCACTAATACTGTACCGACATTGTGTGCTGAATAAAGCTTTCCCAAGTTACGTCTGTTCTCGTTAGTCATTACACAACCCTTATAAAGTCATCTCAGGTCAAATTTTTTTTTTATTTTTAAATTAAATATTATTGTACAAGTTGGTTTCTTTGAGAACCCCTATTATTTGAGACGGGGCTATATTTTCAAATAATTTTTTAATATTAGTTGCTTTGTAGTATTTACTGCATATATGTGTATATTTTTTGCATTTAAGTAATATGTGTTTTATTGTTTGTCCTTAATTGCAGTAGTTACACCGAGGCTCTTCCTCTCCTTCCAGTAGGTGTATGTGGGTCAGTGTTGTGTGGCCAATACGTACACGTGTCAACACTGTGTCCTCCTTTTGGTTGGTCGTCATGTTTTGGTTTTCTGTTCCAACTATAGATCGATGTTCGTACAACTTGTTTTGAGGGAAGCTGTTCCATATTTCTTGCCATTTTGATTTCATGTGCTCCTTAACTTTTCCTTTGAAATCTGTATATGGGATTTTGATATTACTTATTTCTTTGTTAAGGGCTTTTTTGGCCAATTTGTCCGCCCTTTCGTTGCCTTTAATACCCACATGGCTTGGTATTCAGGCCATGATTACTTCCTTTTGTGTTTTCATTAAGTTATGTTTTTCCAGTATATTGGAGATATAAGGGTAGTACGATCTCTTTTCTTCTAAAGCAATGAGGGAAGATAAGGAGTCTGCGAATATTCCATGATAAATGCCAGTATACTGAAATCATATGCCCTTAATAGGGTTAAGATGAAAATTCATATACACTAAATGTACAAAAGCAAGGAAATTCCCAACGTTTTTACACTTTTATTGTCATTAAGGGTATGACTACATATGAATCAAACCATTTCATTATCACATCACTACAGTATAAATCTCTATGCATGAGTGGATGAAGTGTGTGAGGTGCGCTGAAGAAAAATTCCTACCAGTAAAATACATAGCCCTGTTGTGCTCGCATACCCTTAATGACAATAAAAGTGTCAACATTTGGGAATTTCCTTGCTTTTGTACATTTAGTGTATATGAATTTTAATCTTAACCCTATTAAGGGCATATGATTTCAGTATACTGGCATTTTTCATGGAATGTCACTACTTTTGTAAAAGCTATGCCTCAATACAATGGTCATTTTTAAGGTTTTTTGGAATTTTCTAAAACTAAGATATATGGTAAACTGAAATTAAAATGCCATCAACTAGACACTAGAACCTCTATCTCTGCCAAAAATCAGCTGAATCCATCAAATGGTCGATAAGATACAGGGTGGCACATACGTACGTACGGACACACAGATAACATGATTTCATGATTGAACTTTCTGGATCTCTGGGTTGCCTTGATTAATGATGCTGAAATTCTACACACTTATAGAACCTATCAAATAAAAATGTTGTGCAAAGTTTTAACTAATTTGGTTTATTGGTTTTTGAGTTATGATTGATTAAAGAAATGAGATTTCCAGTATAGGCCATTCTTGTAGTCTATTAAGGGATAGAGCGCCCTCGAACTTTTTTTCTGCTCTATCTCTCAACTGTGTAGTTAGTAAAGCAGTGAAGAACACCAATTTCCCTCTACCCAATTGACCACTTAATTATGTCATGGTTTATCTTTATTCTGGTCTTTTCTTGGTCTTGCCAGATTCTAGAACAAGAATTTATCTGGTCTGGTGTAGCATCCAGCTAAGTGCTATTACTTGAGGTAACATCAGGTGCACCATTCCTTGTATGAGCAAGTTTATAGCTGTGTCGGGGCGGGGGGGGGTCTTATTTAGACGACGAATACTATGTTATTTTCAATATTTGGTCAGGGTATACATGTAGGGTGAAGTATTCTCATGTCAGGTTGTTCTGACAAACCCCTGTACAGAGAGACCAAAGACACTCGAGGATGGTGTCTAGTCGGCGTTATATATGCTTGCTCGCATGCAAGAGCAATGGTGGGTTTACCTTTAAGCCAATCGACGCGACCCTTAAAGGGTCAAGCGAACACAACATTGACTACTTATAAATTTCAATATGGGGAAAGTTACAAATATTATATACTAGAAGAAAACCCGTCCCAGAATGGGTAAAATATATTCCCAGAACAGAACAGTTTTGCACCACTTTTATGTCCCCTTACAAAGATTAAAATCAAGATATAATGATATTAAACCTTATGCCTAGAATCCTTATTCTAATTTTGATTAAAATCCATTACATGATTTTGATTCTAGAAAATCATCTCTAGGTGATTGCTCACGAAGGCTAAAGGGCGCTTAATTTGCCTTTTTGTGTTTTTTCAAAAATTTGTTTTTCTATATAAAAAAAGTAGAATTAATTCACTGGTTCTGTGCTCCACCAACTACTGCGGAGTCCAACTTTTGTTGGAAATATACCAAGGGGGAATTCCAATTTCCTTGGTTGAGATGGAGATACACAACAAGTATACTCAGACCGGGTACAGTTTTGAGTACACAAAAACTAACACTTAATAATATATAGACTTTTGTTTGCTTGGAAGTATTGACCCTCAATCACCGCCTTCTAGCACTTAAAAGTTACAGGGGTGGGGTGGGGGATTTCTGCTCGAAGAAAGATCAGGTTTAATAGTACAATAAATATTAACTTTTTTCCTAGGGCATGCTGTGACCAGCCGTTTGCTCAGATTGGACCTCTCTAACCTCCCATCCATCCAAAATAAAGATCAAAATAAAGTGTTGCAAACAGGTGACCATTTAGGTAACTCGGACACAGACTGCTCAGCCACCAGGAACCTGTCCTTAAACATAACAAGTCACCACCCAAAGCCAACAAATGGCCACATTGTAGGGGGGGGGGGCTTACTCCTCTGCATAGGTGCAGTCGACATATTCTACAGTCCTAGCTGACTGGGTGTTAGTAAAATATAAGTACATAAAAAAATTAAATTAAAGTCTATTTTTATTAAAACGCCTTGGAATTTCCATGGGCCCTGCTAGTTTCTGACAAAGGGGGAAGAATTGCTGTTTTCTGGCTCAGAATATATCCATAGAACACTTATCGTTGGCTAGTTTTTGACCTTGAAGTAGTATTTTTTTAAACTCCTTACATCAAGTGGCGTCATGCCTTGTCTGGAGCGATTTCCATCAAAAAAAAAATTCAAAATATTGATAGTAAAACAACTAAAGGATCTTTACGCACGCTGCACACACAAACTAAATTAATTTTTTCTTTTTTATTACTCTTGTTTACTCCAAAATCTTCCGGCATGTAGAGACTTCTACAGTGAAGGAGTGGGATTTTGCTACTAGTCAAGTTAGAGAAAGAGTAACTCTCTTTTTTCAATGTTTTTTTTTTTTTAACATAGTTAACCTCAAACAAGGTAAGTTGCCACTGTGGACATAAGGGGCTAGTGAGAATTAGAGTGAAAGTTTTGGGGTCATCCTATATAAGAATAATAAAGAATAATAATACGTCGATGATGATGATGATGATGATGAATCAATGGTTAGAGGATGTTCCGATAACGGAAAATCATTTGCAATGGTTATCGAAAGAGGCGGGGAGTACTTGAAAACTGGGGAGATCTGTTGTCACTCAGACTCCAAGGAAAACTATCGTTTACTGTCTGAGGAATGACTGATGACGACCAGTGTGAGAACACATAGTGAGTAACAAATCCTAAATTGGAAGCTGTACAGCGAGATATTTGTTCACATTAGTTTTAAATTTATGCATGTCGGTACAGTCGGGGAAACAAAGAGTAGGGGGGGGGGGGGAGTTCCAAAGGCCGGAAGCATGAGGAAAGAAACTATTGGAGTAGAAGGCTCTCCGGCATCTGGGGACCTCCACAGTGTATGGATGGGATTTAGCTGATTGTCCGATTAGTTGAGTTGGTCTAATGTATTTAAATCGAGGGGGCACCAGAGCAGCAAGTTCATCGGAGCACATTCCATCGAAGTACTTGTAAAACAAGCATAAGGATTCAACATTGCAGCGATGAGACAGGAGCTGGAGCTTGGTGGATAGTGAGGAACCTATTAGATTAGATACTCTTTTTTTGATCTTGTCTAAGAGGGAGAGACTAGTGGATGGTGCACCAGCCAAGATGTGACAAAAATACTCCATGCATGGCAGGTGGTCGCTTTGTAGAGATATAGGATATTGTCAGGTGTAAGAAGTTTTCTAGCACGGTAAAAAAGCCCACTTTCTTTGCAGCAGCCTTGGCGACGTCTTCTATGTATTTGTTTCAATTCATGCTACCTGTGAATGTTCGGCGGAGGAGTTTGAATGCTAGACTCTCAGATAGGGTGTTATTTGCCATGGCAATCGGTGGTTGAAGAAGTTTCTTGTAGTTGTTGAAGGAAATTATAATTAACTGAACAAGTTACTCATCGCTCTCTTTGCTATATATGTAGTTATATCGCCCGCTCTCACTATGGTGATTCGACCACTCTAATATATCTTAATGTCTCTGTGAGCATTTAGATGAAGAGTGATTCTTTTATCAGCACGGCCATCTAATTTACAATCGTGTGTCTGTACACAAAAACGTATGTAAATTAGATGGCAAAATAGTAAGTCTCTTTATTTCTATATTATAAATAAAGAAAAACATATAATAATAATAATAATAATAATAATAATAATAATATTCAGGAGCAAGATCACGGACAAAAAACAGGTAAGTAACCTTTCTAATTTCAGGTATAACAAGGACACGGACCAAACAAGAAAGCAGGAATGAAAAAAACAAACCAAACTGCCATAGAAAGAAATGGACCACAAAAGAGAACAGACTGGTAATGGAATGCTACTACAAAAGCCGCTACCCCACAGAAAGAGGATACCGGAAATTAATGAAAGAACTATGGGACATTTCTACTGACTACCATACAACGGAATAAAGGATAGCAGATAAAGCAAGACAAATACCCAAGAGAGGGTGGTTCTCGGAGATGGAATTAACGGAAATAAAACAAAAGATAAATAGCGTGACAGATGAAGAAACGCCATTTGACGAAAACTCTTAGGAAGAAGACGGGCAAAGCATAAACACTGAAACTGAAGATTACGAAACCACAAAACTCACCGAGGAAGAAGCAAGATATGGGAAAAGGCTCAAGATCACAACAAAAATGCTAAATGGCTGGAAAACATAAACTACAAAAAATTGAAGAAAGAACAGAAACAGAAATTAATGAAGAAACTATTAAGACAACACTAAAGAAAATGGCAAACTGGACAGCACCAGGCCACGATGGAATACATGCGTACTAGTTCAAACAATTCACGACCCTACATGAAAGGCTAGCACAGAAACTGAGAGGATGTATCCATAAAACAGACCTACCAGAGTGGATGCCGAAAGGAAGGGAACGCCAAGAAGGGAACGCCCCCAAACAATTACCAACAATGTGGAAAATCCTAATGGTACAACTGAGAGAGCAAATTTACCATTTCCTGAACAGCTGTGGGCTACTCATTGAGGAACAAAAAGGATGCCAGAAAGGGAAAAGAGGGGCACATAATCGTTTATACATAGATCGAAAAGCCTACAACAGAATCCCTTAAGCATGGATAATTGAATGTTTAAAAATGTACAAGATACCCGACAGGATTATTAATCTCATCAAGAAAGCAATGGACACAATGAGATTAGAACTGACAGCTGGAGGATAACTCCTGGTGGAGATAAAAATACAAAGAGGCATTTTCTGAGGAGACTCCCTATCACCACTACTGTTTATCAATGTTAAAAATGACCAGAATCTTCAGCCAGGACATTCAAATAGAATGGAAAAATGTGCACTGCTAGAGATAAAAAAGAGAAAGCTGGAGACGACTGAGGGCATGGAATTACCCAACCAAGAGCAGATGAGGGTGCTAGGCGGTCAAGACAGCTATAAATATTTGGGAGTTCTGGAAGCAGACACAATCAAATCAACAGAAATGAAAGAGAAGATTGAAAAAGAATATATGAGAAGAAACAAAATTATATAGCAGAAACCTAATAATAATATAGTATCACTAATAAGATACTCTGGACCATTCATAAGCTGGACAAAAGAAGAACTCAGGCACCTTGACCAGAGGACTAGAAAATTAATGGCCATGCACAACGCACTACATCTAAAAGACGATACGGACAGACTCTACGTGAAAAGAAACGAAGGGGGAAGAGGACTGGTAAGTATAGAAGACTGTGAGGACAACACTAAAAAAGAGCTGGAGAAATACATAAACCAGAACACAGAAAGGCTGATCACTGCAGCAAGAGACACCGTCCCAACGAACAACTCAGGAAACAGCGAAACCAGAAACAAACAGACAAGAAAAGTAAAGTTGGAATAAAAACAGATACATGGACGTTTCATAAGAATGACAAGAGAAGAGATGCACGAAAATAGTTGGGCATGGCTGAGAAAAAGACACCTGAACAGAGAGACGGAATCCCTGTTGACAGCTGCACAAAAACAATGTGATTAGGACCAATTACATTAAAGCTAAAATAGATAAAACCCAGGAAAAACAGTAAATACAGATTGTGTGGACAAAGAAACGAAACAGTAAATCACATAAGTGCATGTCCAAAACTGGCCCCAAAAGAATACAAAAATAGGCATGACTGTGTGGGGTAAAGCAGTACACTGGGAGCTATGCAAACAAATGCATTTCAGAAAACTCTGACAAATGGTACAAACATAAACCAGAGACAGTACTCAAAAACGAAAAATACAAAACCGTTTGGAATATGGAGGTACAAACAGATAAACTCATACAAGCAAGAAGACCGGATATCATAATAGTCAAAAAGAAAGGAAAATCCTGCCAAATTATAGATTTTGCCGTCCCAGCCCACCACAGGGTGAAGACCAAGGAGACAGAAAAACGAAGCAAATACACTGAACTCGCCAGAAAATTGAAAGGGATATGGAGTATGAAGAAAATAAATATAATACCAATAATTGTAGGGGCACTCGGAACAGTTCCGAAGCACCTGGAAAAAAGACTGGGAAAAATTGGAATCAAAAGGAAGAGTGGGATCATATAAAGGACGGCAATGATAAAAAGAGCTGACATCTTAAGGAAAATCCTTGAATGCGGAAACTTTTCCACATAAGCTACGAAGACCAACCAATCATATGCAAGAAGCAATAGGAAGAAAACAAAATCACATAAAGAACACAAGAACCGAAGGAACAGAAAGTGCAAGAAATTTCATAAACTACCTACTCCTACTGGTGATGGCACCAACCCCAGCTGATACCACACAAAACAGTCGTGAAGGGTCAAGGAGGATGGAAAGACTGAGGAGGGATAGCACTAACCAAACCTCCGATGGAAGAGGGCAGAAAGTACTGGGACATTGCAAAGGCTTATTGCCATCTAAATCCCAGAGAATGCCAATGGTCGTTGCCAACGAGAAATCGATGGTAAGCGTCTGTTTTGATAATGCAAATCCATTTGCAGTAGTTATCGAAAGAGGTGGAGAGCACTGGAAACAATGATAATAATAATAATAATCAGGTCACGATGGAATACATGCGTATTGGTTCAAAAAATTCACGACCCTACATGAAAGGCTAGCACAGAAACTGAGAGTATGTATCCATAAAACAGACGTACCAGAGTGGATGACCAAAGGAAGGACAACGCTCATACAAAAAGACGCCAAGAAGGGAACGACCCCAAGCAATTACAGACCAATAACCTGTTTACCGACAATGTGGAAAATCCTAATGGGACAACTTAGAGGGCAAATTTACCATTCTCTGAACAGTCGTGGACTACTTCCCAGGAAACAAAAAGGATGCCAGAAAGGGAAAAGAGGGATGCATGATCTGTTATACATAGATCAAAAGATCCTGAAAGAAGTTAAAAGCAAGAAAAAGAACATATCTATGGCATGGATTGACTACAAGAAAACGTACGACA
Source organism: Sepiola atlantica (assembly GCA_963556195.1). Lineage (NCBI taxonomy): Eukaryota > Metazoa > Mollusca > Cephalopoda > Sepiida > Sepiolidae > Sepiola > Sepiola atlantica. The sequence continues at coordinate 249,517,296 of OY744515.1, forward strand.
GAATCCCTCAAGCATGGATAATTGAATGTTTAAAAATGTACAAGATACCCAACAGGATTATTAATTTCATCAAGAAAGCAATTGAAACATGGAGATTAGAACTGACAGCTGGAGGACAATACTTGACGGAGATAAAAATACAGAGAGGCATTTTCCAAGGAGACTCCCTATCACCACTACTGTTTATCATAGCCATGATGCCACTCAACTACATACTCAGGAAATGTGATGCCGGATACATGTTCATAGGTAGAGAACAACAAATAAACCATGGACGACCTGAAGCTATTTGCAAAAAGCAAAAAGGAACTGGAAAAGCTGATAAATACGACCAGAATCTTCAGTCAGGACATTCAAATGGAATTTGGAATGGAAAAGTGTGCATTGCTTGAAATTAAAAAAGGAAAGTTGAAGACGACTGAGGGCATGGAACTGTCCAACCAAGAGCAGATGAGGGCCCTGGATGAACAAGAGAGCTATAAATATTTGGGAGTTTTGGAAGCAGACACAATCAAATCAACAGAAATGAAAGAGAAGATTGGAAAAGAATACCTGAGAAGAATAAGAAAGCTCTTAGAAACAAAATTATATAGCAGAAACCTAATCAAAGGAATAAATACCTGGGCAGTATAACTAATAAGATATTCTGGACCATTCATGAACTGGACTAAAGAAGAACTCAAGCACCTTGATCAGAGGACTAGAAAATTAATGACTATGCACAATGCACTACATCCAAAAGACGATACAGACAGACTCTACGTGAAGAGAAACGAAGGGGGAAGAGGACTGGTAAGTATAGAAGACTGTGTGGACGACACTAAAAAAGAGCTGAAGAAATACATAAACCAGAACACAGGTTGATCACCGCAGCAAGAGATACCGTCCCAACGAACAACGCAGGAAGCATCGAAACTGGACACAAACAGACAAGAAAAGAAAAATGGGAAGAAAAACAACTACATGGATGCTCCATAAGACTCACAAGAGAATAAACCAAGGAAAATAGCGGGATATGGCTAAGAAAAGGAAACTTGAACAGAGAAACGGAATCATTACTGATGGCTGCACAGAACAATGCGATTAGGATAAACTACATTAAAGCTGAAATAGATAAAACCCAGGAAAACAATGCAGACTGTGTGGACAAAGAGGCGAAACAGTAAATCATATAATAAGTGAATGTAGCAAACTTGCTCAAAAAGAATATAAGAACAGACGTGATTGTGTTGGGAAAGTAATACACAGGGAACTGTGCAAACAATTGAATTTCGAATATGCAGATAAATGGTACAAACATAAACCAGAAACAGTACTGGAAAACGAAAAACATAAAATCCTCTGGGATATGAATATACAAACAGATAAACTCATACAAGCAAAGAGACCTGATGTTATTATAATAGACAAAAAGGAAAAATCTCGTAAAATCGTAGACTTCGCCGTTCCAGCAGACAACAGAGTGAAAATCAAACACACGGAAAAACGAAGTAAATACACAGAACTAGCCAGAGAACTGAAAGGAATATGGAGCATGAAGAAAGTTAGTATAATACCAATAATCGTAGGAGCACTAGGAACAATCCCAAAAAACCTGGAGAAAAAACTGGGAGAAATTAGAATCAAAGGGACCGTCGAAACCATACAAAGGACGGCAATGATCAAAACAGATGCAATCTTAAGGAAAATCCTTGAATGCGGAAACTAATACACATAAGCTACAAAGGCTAACCAGTCACAAGGAATTTACAACAGAGAAAACAAAACCACACGAAGAACACCACAAGAGCCAAGGAACAGAAACTGCAAGAAACAGCACTTCATAATCTCCCCCCTCCTCCCCAACTAAATTACACCGGCCTCAGCTATCACTACACAAAAATGAACCAAAGAAACAGAAATCACCCCCCAAAAAATTAAAATTAAAAAGAATTTAAAAAAATTATTTTTTTTAAATAAGGAGAGAGAAAAGGAAAAAAAATAAGGAATTGAAAGGAAAAAATTAAAAAAATTAAAAAATTAAACTTTTTTTTTTTTTTTTTTTAAATTAATTTAAAGAAATATTATTTAATTAATTTATTTTTTTAACTGGTGCCGGCATAGGCTGACACCAGACAACACATTTGTAGAGGGTCGAGGAGGATGAGAAAACCGAGGAGGGACAGCACAAACCAGACCTCCATTGGAAAAGTGCAGAGAATGCTGAGACCTTATTGCCACCCAAATCCCAGAGAAGACCAATTGTCCTTATCAGCGAGAAATCAATGGTAAGAGGCTGTTGCGATACCGCATTGTTATCGAAAAGAGGTGAAGAATACTGGAAATCTGGGGAGGCTTATTGTCATTCAGACTCCAGGAAATACCACTGGTTGTTGTCGGTGAGCAATCACTGACGATGATCTGTGTGAGAACTCCAAGTGAGTACAAATAATAATAATAATAATAATAATAATAATAATAATAATAATAATAATAATAATAATAATAATAATAATAATAATAATAATAAAAATTATGGACAGAGGGTCGAGGAAAATTATGGACAGAGGGTCGAGGAGGGAAAGCGCAAACCAGACCTCCACTGGAAGAGCGCGGACAGCTCTGGGACCTTGGGAAGGCTTGTTGCCACTCGGGGCCCCAGAGGGGACCGATGGCCCTTATCAGCGGGAAATCGTTGGTAGGTGGCTGTTGCGATTACCGCAAGGTCATCAGCGGTGATGAACGAAAAGAGGTGGAGCATACTGGAGGCCTGAGGAGACTTGTTGTCACTCGGACTCCAGGGAATACCACAGGTTGTCGGCAGTGGGCGACCACTGACGATGACCAGTGTGATAACTCCTAGTGAGTAAATAATAATAATTCTTTAGAAATAAAAGGATTGATTATTTTTGGTTATGCAAGAAGAATATCTTAACAAATGTCAGAGTTTATAAATTTTAGAATGAAATCAAAGTGGAATGAGTAGTGTTAGTAACGGGTCACGGGTATGTCTACTATTTTATAAATCAAGCGGACCATTTTTTTGAATCACACAGTGAGATCTGACAAATAGTCTTACAAAAAAAGCAAACAATACTGAAGAAAAGAAAAAGTGATTAAACAATTTTTATACAAAATGTCCATTTTTACCTTGAATTTTCGTCCTGCATTGAAGCTCTTCAATCTGTCAGTTGCGCCAATAATCTGTTCCTCTCTGGCAGCGGTTCCCACGACCCAATGTTGCTTCAGTACCTCCGTGGCTCCCATTCTATTTGCTGGATCTTTCACAAGTAGTGATGAGACAATATCCTGAAAGGCAAATAAAGATATTTTACTACTACTACTACTACTACTACTACTACTACTACTACTACTACTACATCATCATCATCATCATCATCATCATCATCATCATTTTAACGTCTGTTTTACATGTTGGCATGTGTTGGATGGTTTTTAGAAATTGACTTCCAAACTAACCTATCTTTGGCCAGGTCTTTATTTATCCCTCTTTCTCTCAAGTCCATTCTTATCACTTCCTCCCATGTTTTCTTTGGTCTTCTGCTGTGAACTGAACCTGCTGCCTCAACTGTTCTACATCTACAAACCCAAGAACTCTCATCCATTCTTTCAACTTCCCACTCCCTGCTGATGAGTGTGCAAATAAGTTAACCGAATGGGTCAAAGCAGGCATTTAATCCTATGTCCCCATACGAAAATTCTTCAGCAAAGCCAATCTCCTTAATGATTCACTTCGGAATGTGCAGACATGCAGACGTTTAAAACTAATGTAAACAGACATCTTGATACACAGCTCCCAACTTAGGATGACACACTAAACCTACACCCCAATTCTCAGTAGCCCCTTACGTCTTCAGTTTTGGGTGAAATATGTTGGTTTTTTAAAAATTATATTATATATATATATAGTCTCGGAAGTTTCTCAACCATTAAAACTATATAAAAAAAAAAAAAAACAAAAAAAAAAACTTATAGTCTCAAGTCTTCCAGTGGAAAATCACTCATGTAAGTCAATTTATTTTTTACAGTTATTATATTAGTTAGTTTCTAACACTATTTAAGGGATCATCAGTTGTTTACCATGAAAAACTGTTTCGGGAATTTAAAAACAAGACAGTATTTAATTTCATGGCTTCCCAGCAGAGTTGATCAGACCCCACTTCCCTTAAAAGACAAAACCATAAACGTTCCTTATACTAAATCTACGTTTTGTTCCATATAAATGTTTTGCTAACTTATATTAGTTATTTAAGACATAAAAAAAAAAAAAAAAAATTCTTTACCTGCGCTGTTCGTCTGTCTAATAAAATTTATCCGTTACTCACAAAAATGTTGCTGCATTTTAAAGTGTTTGGACGAATCTATGACACTATTATTTAAGTGATTAATGTATTATTTTTAGTTTTATATTATAAATATAAAAACATCAACACATCAAAAAATAAAAGATAAATAAATATATATATATATACATACACACATACACATATATACCTTTAGTTTCTCCTTTTCTCCCTCGTCCTACTTTATTGTCCATCTCCCCGTTGTTGTCAACCGCTAATAAATATTAATCTTCCTTGTTCACTATAGTTTTTGTAATCTGCGTTCACAACTGTCGACTTTTTTCTTTTCTCATTGTTTCAAATCTGCGTCTGTAAGTTAACCGTTAATTTGTTCTCTTTTTCTTCTTCTTCTTTGCCAACTCCCGGTGTTTAAAATGAGCGTTCATAACTGTCGGTTTTCTTCTTCTTCTTCTTCTTCTTTTTTAACATTTCTTTCTTTCTTTCTACTGTATTTTTATTGTTTTTCTTATTATAATTAGCAGATGTGTTATATATACGTTTATTCATATTATATAATTTCTATTTATATATACTATGATTTGTTCTATCAGTTTATTTTGATTAATTTGATAAGATTTAAAAGCATCAGGATGGCGAGTAATTGCCTTATTTAATTGTCCAAATATTTTATTTTGATCGCCACCTTGGTTAATCATTCTTATTATTAGATCAGAAATTGGGGGCATGAAATCTACTAATTTTAAGGTAACACGGGCAATTCTCAGAAATTCAGACATAATACTCCCGTAAAATATATACACAGGGCTAGTACTATTTTTATATGGCATTCGCACGATACGAAAAGGGAATGAATTTCTTTTATCAAACAGTTTATAGATAAATATTTTATCTTCAATTTTTATATCCAAATCAAGAAAAGTAGCTTGTGTTCCCTTATGTTCACAGTTTAATTTTAACTCTTTAGGATATATTAAATGTTTAGTATTTGCAAACTCTTCGCTATCATTAATGCAAACAAGGTCGTCAATATATCGCCTACATCCATGATAACTATACGCTCTAGATATATCATTTTTTATTAGTGATGACATATATATATATTCCAGTCTATGTAAATATAGATCTGCCCAAAATGGAGACGGATCCAAACCCATTGGAATACCTATTGTTTGGAGCAATAATTTATTCCCTATTTGAAAGTAACTCTCTTTTATAAGGTGACTTATAAGCATTATCAGACCAGTTTTGGATACACTCGTCTTACCATTTTTATTTTTACACCAAAAGGCTTTAGATTTTGCAAAGTCTATGTATTTACCTTTTCCTCCTGCAAAAGCTAAATCTACAGTATTACCTAATTCTTTAATAAGTTCTTTATGGGGTATTTTTGTATATAATGTACTAAAATCGTATGTCGAGATTGATTTAGCCTGTTTACGAGAATTAATACGATCTAATTTTTCTTTTACTAGATCGGAATTATTTACCACCCAAAATAGGTTTATATTACTATAGAATTTACTTTTTTTATGGAAATTATTTATTTGGTTTATAATTAATTTAAAGATTTTAGATACAGCCTTACTTAAAGGTTTAGTGATGCACATTTTTGAGGCAACAATGAAACGGGCGCCAACTGGTGTTTTATGCATTTTAGGTATCCAATACATAGATGGAAGTTTTTTGTATTTTTCTTCTAATTTTAATCCTAATTTTTCACAAATAACAGTATTGTTTATAATAATGTTATATATATATATATATATATATATATATATATATATATAAATTTGAAGATGAGATGAATTAGATGCACATTTCGGTTGTGTACATAATAGTCTATTTCGACCTTATTTTGGTCTCCTCAGATGTACCTTCAACCACGATTCAGACAGGAATGACGAGAATAATGACACCGTTTTATATTAAACCGAATAAGAAAATAAAAAAATATAAAAATAAAAAAATTAAAAAGATCTTTTCTGATTGATCGTTATAATGAAAGGGGGGAATTGTGGGGGGGGGGGTATTGATAAGTGGTTAAAATTAATTATGAAAATTTAACTTAGAGAAAAATGTGGTGGTGGCGAAAGCTTTAAAAATAAAAAATAATTTATGTAGGTAAGAAAATTAAAAGAGAACCCGATTAAAACCAATGTTTTCGGTAAAAAAGTAGAGATATTCCTATAGGAGTTACTGATAATATTACTATGTGAATGTTTGGATTGTCATTATCGGTGTTTACGTTTTAAAATTAAATTGATTACGACATTAAAAATGTATATATATATATATATATATATATTAAAAATGTATATATATATATTATAAATATATATATATATTATAAATATATATATTTGTGATTAAGTGCCATTTGAGTTATACCCCCTTTTTAGATTGGCTGTTTGGAGTCTCTAGTGGGGAGTCAATTTGCATAGGGATGAATTTAACAGTATAAAAACTGTACTCTTTTGTGAAGAGTGTCAATGCTCAGTGAAGCGCAGAGAGAGAGAGAGAGAGAGAGAGAGAGAGAGAGCGCGCGCGCATATTCATAGATTTTTATTTCTCAAGAACCTTCCTTTTACGGATAGACCAGAATATTTAAAAGTTGCGCCAAGAAGATGCAGAGTCTCGTGTTCGAATTTTTAACCTCGTGAGGACCTAATGCTGCACTAGTAGCACCTTTTAAAACCAGATATCTTCAAGGAAGATAACTTTGACCCAACAATATCATTTATTTTTTTAATGAAAAATGTAACGACTTACTTTGCAATTCTCACTGATAGAATCCCAAAATGGGGAATCAAATTTCCACTGGTTACGAAGAATTCTATTAAAGATTTTCTCATCTGTAGGCGCATAAAATGGTTCATATCCACCAATGCTGATGTGAAAATAAAGAAATGATGAAAAGATGAATATACAATAAATAACAATAACAGAATAGTTTACTACCGAAGACAATAAATGATTTGTGTAAATATCAAAATCGTCACTAGTTGTAAAATGTATGCTCTATGTTATGCCTTGCTCAATGGAGTCATTCATCTACAAATAAATGAAAAGTTAGTTGTGAAGTAATTAATATACAAATATAATTAGTCAATCGGTTAGATAGCTACATCTCAAAAACACAATTCATCTCAAAATACATTAAGGCAATAGGTTGTGGGGTCTGTTCTAGATAAATACATCTACAAATATAATTTATCACCAAATACATTAGGTCAATGGGTTCTTTGGTCTTTTTTAGATAGCTACATCTCAAAACACAATTCATCTCAAAATACATTAGGTCAATAGGTTGTGGGGTCTGTTCTAGATAAATACATCTACAAAAATAATTTATCACCAAATACATTAGGTCAATGGGTTCTTTGGTCTTTTTTAGATAACTACATCTCAAAACACAATTCATCTCAAAATACATTAGGTCAATAGGTTGTGGGGTCTGTTCTAGATAAATACATCTACAAAAATAATTTATCACCAAATACATTAGGTCAATGGGTTCTTTGGTCTTTTTTAGATAACTACATCTCAAAACACAATTTATCTCAAAATACATTAGGTCAATAGGTTGTGGGGTCTGTTCTAGATAAATACATCTACAAAAATAATTTATCACCAAATACATTAGGTCAATGGGTTCTTTGGTCTTTTTTAGATAACTACATCTCAAAACACAATTTATCTCAAAATACATTAGGTCAATAGGTTGTGGGGTCTGTTGTAGATAAATACATCTACAAAAATAATTTATCTCCAAATACATTTTGGTCAATGGGTTGTGGATGTCTGTTCATTATCAATTCATCTACAAATATAATTTATTTCCAAATACATTTAGTCAATATGTTGTGGGGGTCTGTTTTAGATAAATACATCTCCAAACACAATTTATCACCAAATACATTAGGTCAATGGGCTCTTTGGTCTTTTTTAGATAAATACATCTCCAAACACAATTTATCTTCAAATATATTTGGTCAATGGGTTGTTTGGTCTGTTATTGATAAATTGATCTACAAATACAATTTATCTCCAAATACATTTGGTCAATGGATTGTTGGGTCTTTTTTAGATAAATACATCTCCAAACACAATTTATCTCCAAATATATTAGGTCAATGGGTTGTGGGGGTTTGTTCATGATAAATACATCTACAAATATAATTTATCTCTAAATACATTAGGTCAATGGCTTGTGGGGGTTTGTTCATGATAAATACATCTACAAATATAATTTATCTCTAAATACATTAGGTCAATGGGTTGTGGGGGTTTGTTCATGATAAATACATCTACAAATATAATTTATCTCTAAATACATTAGGTCAATGGCTTGTGGGGGTTTGTTCATGATAAATACATCTACAAATATAATTTATCTCTAAATACATTAGGTCAATGGGTTGTGGGGGTTTGTTCATGATAAATACATCTACAAATATAATTTATCTCTAAATACATTAGGTCAATGGGTTGTGGGGGTTTGTTCATGATAAATACATCTACAAATATAATTTATCTCTAAATACATTAGGTCAATGGGTTGTGGGGGTTTGTTCATGATAAATACATCTCCAAACACAATTTATCTCCAAATATATTAGGTCAATGGGTTGTGGGGGTTTGTTCATGATAAATACATTTACAAATATAATTTATCTCTAAATACATTAGGTCAATGGGTTGTGGGGGTTTGTTCATGATAAATACATTTACAAATATAATTTATCTCTAAATACATTAGGTCAATGGGTTGTGGGGGTTTGTTCATGATAAATACATTTACAAATATAATTTATCTCTAAATACATTAGGTCAATGGGTTGTGGCGGTTTGTTCATGATAAATACATCTCCAAACACAATTTATCTCCAAATATATTAGGTCAATGGGTTGTGGGGGTTTGTTCATGATAAATACATTTACAAATATAATTTATCTCTAAATACATTAGGTCAATGGCTTGTGGGGGTTTGTTCATGATAAATACATTTACAAATATAATTTATCTCTAAATACATTAGGTCAATGGGTTGTGGGGGTTTGTTCATGATAAATACATTTACAAATATAATTTATCTCTAAATACATTAGGTCAATGGGTTGTGGGGGTTTGTTCATGATAAATACATCTCCAAACACAATTTATCTCCAAATATATTAGGTCAATGGGTTGTGGGGGTTTGTTCATGATAAATACATCTACAAATATAATTTATCTCTAAATACATTAGGTCAATGGCTTGTGGGGGTTTGTTCATGATAAATACATCTACAAATATAATTTATCTCTAAATACATTAGGTCAATGGCTTGTGGGGGTTTGTTCATGATAAATACATTTACAAATATAATTTATCTCTAAATACATTAGGTCAATGGGTTGTGGGGGTTTGTTCATGATAAATACATTTACAAATATAATTTATCTCTAAATACATTAGGTCAATGGGTTGTGGCGGTTTGTTCATGATAAATACATCTACAAACACAATTTATCTCCAAATATATTAGGTCAATGGGTTGTGGGGGTTTGTTCATGATAAATACATCTACAAATATAATTTATCTCTAAATACATTAGGTCAATGGCTTGTGGGGGTTTGTTCATGATAAATACATCTACAAATATAATTTATCTCTAAATACATTAGGTCAATGGCTTGTGGGGGTTTGTTCATGATAAATACATTTACAAATATAATTTATCTCTAAATACATTAGGTCAATGGGTTGTGGGGGTTTGTTCATGATAAATACATTTACAAATATAATTTATCTCTAAATACATTAGGTCAATGGGTTGTGGCGGTTTGTTCATGATAAATACATCTACAAACACAATTTATCTCCAAATATATTAGGTCAATGGGTTGTGGCGGTTTGTTCATGATAAATACATCTACAAATATAATTTATCTCTAAATACATTAGGTCAATGGCTTGTGGGGGTTTGTTCATGATAAATACATCTACAAATATAATTTATCTCTAAATATATTAGGTCAATGGCTTGTGGGGGTTTGTTCATGATAAATACATTTACAAATATAATTTATCTCTAAATACATTAGGTCAATGGGTTGTGGGGGTTTGTTCATGATAAATACATTTACAAATATAATTTATCTCTAAATACATTAGGTCAATGGGTTGTGGCGGTTTGTTCATGATAAATACATCTACAAACACAATTTATCTCCAAATATATTAGGTCAATGGGTTGTGGGGGTTTGTTCATGATAAATACATCTACAAATATAATTTATCTCTAAATACATTAGGTCAATGGCTTGTGGGGGTTTGTTCATGATAAATACATCTACAAATATAATTTATCTCTAAATACATTAGGTCAATGGCTTGTGGGGGTTTGTTCATGATAAATACATTTACAAATATAATTTATCTCTAAATACATTAGGTCAATGGGTTGTGGGGGTTTGTTCATGATAAATACATTTACAAATATAATTTATCTCTAAATACATTAGGTCAATGGGTTGTGGCGGTTTGTTCATGATAAATACATCTACAAACACAATTTATCTCCAAATATATTAGGTCAATGGGTTGTGGCGGTTTGTTCATGATAAATACATCTACAAATATAATTTATCTCTAAATACATTAGGTCAATGGGTTGTGGCGGTTTGTTCATGATAAATACATCTACAAATATAATTTATCTCTAAATACATTAAGTCAATGGGTTGTGGGGGTTTGTTCATGATAAATACATCTACAAACACAATTTATCTCCAAATCCATTAGACCAATGAGTTGTGGATCTGTTCTACATAAATGCATCTTCAAACACAATTTATCTCTAAATACATTAGGTCAATGGGTTGTAGGATCTGTTCTAGATGGATTCTATCTCTAGATACGCTTTATCTCCAAATACATTAAGTCAATGGGTTGTTGGGTCTGTTTTATATAAATACATCTCCAAACACAATTCACCTCCAAATACATTTGGTCAATGGGTTCTGGGGTCTGTTCTAGATAGATTCATCTACAAATATGCTTTTTCTCCAAATACATTAGGTCAATGAGTTGTGGGGTCTGTTTTAGATAAATACATCTACAAACACAATTTATCTCCAAATGGTCAATGGGTTGTTGGGTCTGTTCTAGATAAATTCATTTATAAATACAATTTATCTTCAAATACATTAGATCAATGGGTTGTAGGGTCTGTTATACATAAATTCATCTACAAACACTATTTATTTACTGTTCTTAGGTAAATATCAGGGTTATCAAAGATAAATAACAAGGAAAACTCTAACAAGTATTAAGGATAGGAAAGAAAGTTTATTAAAAAAAGATACAATGTTAACAGAGTAATTTGACAAAGATTATTGGACCAATCCACCCACCTAAAAGAGGAGATGATGAGGGTAGGCCTATTGTTGGATAACCTCTCGAAACTTAGCCGAACTCAGCCCAAACGCTAGGGTGTGAGCAACTGAATGAGCCAGCAAATCCAATGAAATCTTGTTTTTTTCATATGAAAACCAGATGATTCCATTCACCTCATGTAGGTATGCGATGGCATTTACAATTTTCCGTTTTTGATTCTAAATTTTTTCAGCAAACCTAACATATAAAATTACCATGCGAGTTTTTAAGAGTCAGAGCCAAAAAGCAATCTGTCTGACATATCGATAACTAATTTGAACCACTCTTTTTTTTGTTTCTCCCTTCTACTATGTTAGTGGCAGGAATTAATTTTATTTTGCATCAGTTTTTTTTCTGAAAATACTTATACCAGATAAGAAAACATTTAGAGTAAATACTTTTTTCCTTCGCTCATTATAATGACAGAGGTAAGAAAGATTTTCCCTGAAAAGTAGCTTCCCTTGGAAGTATTTCAAATTATTAGCAAATCTTATTTAATTAAAAGATCGCAAGTTCTTAAAGCTATTTACATCCAATAATTTTATAAATAGAGATTGAAACAACATTACTGTAAAAAATAGTTATAGTATTATAACAATTTCATGCCTGGAGTATTGTTGCCACATCTGGGTTGGGGCATCATCCACTAGTCTCTCCCTCTTAGACAAGGTCCAAAAAAGAGTCGCCAACTTGATAGGTCCTTCACTATCCACCAAGCTCCAGCCCCTGTCCCATCGCCGCAATGTTGCTTCCTTGAGCCTGTTTTACAAGTACTTCAATGGATTGTGCTCTGATGAGCATGCTGCTCTGGTACCCCCACGATGTAAATTCATTAGACCAACCCGACAATCTGTCAAATCCCATCCATTCACTGTGGAGGTCCCCAGATGCCGAAGAACTTTCTACTCCAAAAGCTTCTTTCCTCGTGCTGCTGGACTCTGGAATTCCCTCCCTGCTACCTGCTTTCCTGACGTTACTGACATGCAGAAATTTAAAACTAATGTAAACAGACATCTCGCTGCGCAGGTTGACCCCCCTAAAACCTTCACCCTTTTTTTCTCAGTAACCTCTTACGTCTAGAGTGGTGGCCTGCCTTGTTTGGGGTGAACTATGTTAAAAAACAAAAAAAAATTTTAATTTAACTTTTAAAATCCTATTTATAAAAATAATACTTTGGTGAAAAAACAAACAAGAAAAACAGCATACTTAAATAAAGGGAAACAAAAAAAAAGTACAACGAATATCGGGCAGCGCAGGGTATGTAGAGCTAGTCTATTATAACAAAATATTTATTTGACAAAAAAATCTCTCTTATCCTTAAAAGAGTTGATTGTATTAAACATTAATTTTAGATATTAAATAAAAAAACATTTTATAATCATACACATCTATATGATAAAAGTGAACATACGTGTGTCCGGCTCACTTCAATAATCACGTATGCAAATTTATTTTTAACACACATATGCTTTATTTACCGATTCAGGAGAGAGAAAGAGAGCAGGTTAGTTTATTTTTTCAAGCACATCTTATCTCGCATATTTAAAAGAATTTATTTATTTTTTTGTAAAACTTTACTCGCATATTAGTTCTTTAAATATATGATACCACATAGTTCTTTAAATATATGATACCACATAAGCAGTATATGAAAAAGATGATATCACATATACATAAGCAGTATATAAAAATATAATATCACATACATAAGCAGTATATAAAAAAGATGATATCACATATACATAAGCAGTATATAAAATATGATATCACATATACATAAGCAGTATATAAAAATATGATATCACATATACATAAGCAGTATATAAAAATATTATATCACATATACATAAGCAGTATATAAAAATATGATATCACATATACATAAGCAGTATATAAAAATATGATATCACATATACATAAGCAGTATATAAAAATATGATATCACATATACATAAGCAGTATTAGTTCTTTAAATAAGCTTTATTGTTTTGGTAAGTCTCACCTCTATTAGTTGTTTCAGTTTTTACCTCACGTGTGATAACAGTAGGAAATCTATTGTTATTGATGAAAATAAATTACTTACTACTCCGCCGGCAACGCCGGGTAGCCCTGCTAGTTTTTTCATAAAATAAAAAAAGGTTTTAAGTAACTTATAAGAGGTAGGATTCAATTCACAATATACAAACAAAAACAAGCTAATATTAACTTTAGGGGTGCCCTAAAAATATACTGCTTGCCACTATTTCAAAACAACTTATTATAGCATCATCATCATCATCATCATTAAAATATACCAGTAATGAAAAATCTTTTTTTGTGTTTTTCGAGTCTTCATTTGTGAACAAAGCTATCTCTTATCATCATCATCATCATCATCATCATCATCATCATCATCATCATCATCATCATCATCATCATCATCATCATCATCACAGCCATCATGAAGATATACCAGCAATAAAAGTAAGTAATGAAAATCCTTTTTGTTTTTTCGAGTCTTCATTTGTCAATAAACCTGTGGAAGAGTAAATGCTTTGGAAAAGCTAGAGGAATTCACCAACTAAAAAAGACAAGTATTTCTTTGCACTCTTATATAATGTGGCATCGTCAATGAAGATATTAGTCCTGTGACCACATAATCATAAAAAGCATCGTCACGCATAACCATTTGCTGAACTTTACAGGCTTTTACATGTGCCCCCCTCTCCTTGCGCTAATATGTTGCATAAAAAAGTAAGTGAGATAAATAGAACAAAAAATCCATAGAGTCTAAATGAATGGTACTCACAGAATAAATAAGATCACGCCAATGCTCCACATATCCGCTGCATAGTCATACATCTTGCCTTCCAAAAGTTCAGGGGCTGAAAAGTATTTTCAAGGTTTATTTTATGTATTTTCAAGGTCAATTTTATGTATTTTCAAGGTTAATTTTATGTATTTTCGAGGTTAATTTAAAGTATTTTCAACGTCAATTTTAAGTATTTTCAAGATCAATTTTATGTATTTGAAAATACATAAAATTGATCTTGAAAATCATCATCATCATCATCATCATCATCATCATCATCACAGCCATCATGAAAATATACCAGCAATAAAAGTAAGTAATGAAAAATCCTTTTTGTGTTTTCGAGTCTTTATTTGTGAACAAAGCTCTCTCTTATCATCATCATCATTTTTAACAGAAAATAATTCAGTATATTTTGTCTTGTTTCTATTCTTTTAACCATCTAATTTACATAATATAACAAGTGAACTAAGTAAAATAAATGATTTGTGGAAACATGATTGTCTACCTTTCAGGATCCAAAGAAAGACAAACGAACATCTTCCACTTGTGTAACTGCGAATAATATTTAAGAAGCTATGGATTGAGAGAGAAGATGAAAGGGAAACAATCCTTTATAAGGCCTAAGTGATGAAACAATGAGATATGGTTAATAATAACAATTTTCATTCGATGTGGTATGTGCGAGAGATGCTGTACAGTGTATAAAAAATTGTACATATATTTTGGTTTGAGGCGAATTGTTAAGAATTGGGATTTTTCATTTTATGCCACATTAAAATAGTTAATAGTAAAAGTTGTGTAGCTGAAACAAAAACCAAAATAGCAGGATTTTAAAGCATTGTATTGCAATAAGTTTATAGTCATTTGTCTATGGAATTAAAAACCACACATCTATGTCATCTATATTAACATCCGGGCGTTTCTTGTCAGGGGCGGAAAACCTTGGCACATCTATTTTTTTAAAGACTCTTCCCATACGAGCTCGTTAGGGAATTTACCTCAGGTTCTTTGCCATGTATTTGGTATATAAAAGTTACAATAAAATTAACAGCTCTGATGTCTATTTTGAAGTCATTGATGTCTTTGGAGAGTCAGTGTTTCATTTGACGCTATTCCTCCGACCTTTTGATGATGATGATGATGACGACGACGACGACGACGACGACGATGACGACGACGACGACGACGACTATATCACCTGTGACTTCTTGATTGAAATTTTTTGTTTTATTATAAAATAGTCATTTGATAAGTTTGGGAAAGTTATTTAACTGTATCTTTGGTTTCTCACGTATGTGTGAAAGTAATATATTTTTTTCATCTAGTGTATTATTTAAGAGGTAGACATATTTTTGAACAGCATGATTAGGTTTGGTAATGATAGTATTTCTTGTGTGTATTCCTATATTTTTTACAGTCGATTAGAATATCTTTGACTGTGGGTGGTTGTGTGGAGTTTTTGCTTTGAGTAGGGATGTGTGTATTAGATATGTATATCCAATTCTGACTCTGCCTAATACTATGCTTTGTCTTTGTGAAATTTCACATTTTGTTGGGTCATCTGAGCCTCGTGATAGAGAATGAACATCGGACAAATGTCCATCTACCTTGAGTGTTTCTTTGAAATCGGAAGAAAGAGTCACGTAACTGACATCACACGTTCAGAGCTAAGTGCAGGATATGAAAAATTGTGCATATTCACTAGGGATTGAACCCACAACCTAGATGTTGTAAGTCCAATCCCTAGTGAAGGAACTTAAGAAAAAATAATTGAACTGAGAGACCTACAAAGTGGCATGGAATGTGGAATATGGAGTCGACCCAAGCGGATTAAATAAAAGGGTCAGATTGAAATTGCCACAAGCTTACAAACTATGACCAGTTTGTGCTTCAAATTTATTTCTTAGAATTGTAGATCTTGAGTGGAATCTAGATTGTGTTGTTTCACGTTTAGTGGGCGATTCTTTTTATCATTTAAGTTATTTGTGTTCTTAGTTTGAGATTTTAATTTAGTTTTACAATTCTGGTGGTTTAATCTTAAATTTTCATAAAAGAGTATCTTAGATTTTCCTTAAAGACTATCTTAGATTTTCATTAAACAGTATCTTAGATTTTCATTAAAGAGTATCTTAGATTTTTATTAAAAAATATCTTAGATTTTCATTAAAGAATATTTTAGATTTTCATTAAAGACTATCTTAGATTTTCAGTAAAGAGTATCTTAAATTTTCAGTAAAGTGTATCTTAAATTTTCATTAGAGAGTATCTTAAATTTTCAGTAAAGTGTATCTTAAATTTTCAGTAAAGTGTATCTTAAATTTTCCTTAAAGAGTATCTTCGATTTTCATTAAAGAGTATCTTAAATTTTCATTAAAGAGTATCTTAGATTTGTATTAAAGAGTATCTTAAATTTTCAGTGATGTGTATCTTAAATTTTCCTTAAAGAGTATCTTAAATTTTCATTAAAGAATATCATAAATTTTCATTAGAGAGTATCTTAAATTTTCATTAAAGAGTATCTTAGATTTTCATTAAAAAGTATCTTAGATATTCCTCTAGGTTTTGTTTTATTTAGTTTAAGTTGTTGAGTTCTGATTTCATTTTGGCTATCGGAATTTGAAATCTAATTAAGAAGCATTGTAGTCCCTCCTATGGCATAGTTAGGTTAAGGGTTCCTTCAATAATGCCTTCAACTTTTTAATCAAATTTAGAGTTCTAATTAAGTCTTTCAGATTTTTTTTATTGTTTGTTTGTTTTAGTTGGTTTTTCCATTTCAGAATTTTTTAAAAACATTTTTTTGGTGTTATTCTGCTAGAATCAAGCAGGTGACATTTCGGTCCACGGATTATTATTACTTGCTTCAAATACATTGGGGGAATTTTTAACTCTCATATACTGAGTACATATGAGATCTCTTGGATGATTGTTTATAGGCCATGGAAATTTTTTTTTATTTATTTCATCAAACACGTTCCCTATCAACTTCGGAATCCAAGATTAGGACATGCCAAGAGGAAAACCCATCCACCTTGTCATAATAGGCTTACTTGGAAGGTATACGCCTTTTCGGTGGGGTCCTCGAGTATCTGCACTCCATTATTTCCGCTATCCAAGTATATCAGATTATCTGAGCGTAACAGACATGTTGAGTTCATATCTTCCAAACTGATTGACCACTTTCCATCAGTTTGGAAATGTGTGTTAGTGGAATTAGTGATGGCCTGAGGGGGGGGGGGGTAAGCTATTAGTAATGGGTTATATATGACGGTCTTGGCATGCCCAGCCAATTGATTTGATTGCGCTTTTCCGACCTTCTGTCTAGTATAAGTAAATGTGAAAGTAGAATGTTGTAGCTAAAGGCCTTTTAGTTATCAGCTTCTAAGCCACTAGGATCCTGCATCCAGACATCCTAGGTCTTGGGGGATGGGGATCTAACCTTTCTACAGTTGGTGTATTCTACAGACCCAGCCAACAACAGGGAGAGATCAAAATTGGAATAAAGGTTCTTGACATAAGGTTTAGTAGCATACATATCTTGATTTTACTCTTCATAAATGGGCATAAAAGTGGTACAAAACTCTTCTGTTTGGTTGATTCATTTTATTATCTAGCAGGACAGGTATTCTGCAAGATATATATAAATTTAATTTGTAAAAAGTCGAATTGAAAATCCCACATAAAAGAATCAACAAATAAAGTAGATGATAAGTTATAAAAATATCCACAGAAAAGTTTTTAAAGGTTTGGATTATTTTTAGCAAAACATGATTGATTATTCATGAAAATGTTACAAAAAAAAATATTGAATTGTTTCCAATATTCTCTCCTCATCTGTGTTTCCAACCGCCAATCATAGCATGACAAGGTGACATTTATATGCACATTTGTGAAAGGATGCCATTAAATGTGACGCTTTAAGCAAATGAACAAGAGTACCCATTCACTTGTAGCTTGTATAATTAATAAGGGTAGCTTATATCTGTGAGAATGATAATAAGGGTGGGAGTATATCCCGGATGACACAAATGAAAAGATCGATGATCACATGAATAGCTTTATATTTTATAGAATAAGAATTATATATTATAGAACAGGCCACATACATTGAACAAGATTTCTGGGCATGTTTATGCAAAGGTTTTACAAGGAGGTGAGTGGCCGATTGTACAAACACTCTGCTAGTTTTTCAACCTGCGGGTGACCCCTCCCCCCATTATTTACTTGGATAAGGTTTTGGCGATAACTAGTGAAACTCTTATATATAAAGTAGACACAGCCAATGTGTGGATGTGCAAAAGTTCGATAGAATAAAAAAAATAGAACAGAAATTTAAAATTCTGTTTTCCCATAAAAACTTTGTTTATAAGCTACTATGTTTTTAAATTAAAAATAAAAAAAGAAGCTGTATTTTGAATTAATTGTACAGCTAGGAAATAATTTAAAAAACTTGGAAGAATTTTTGATTCGTGAAATCTCGTTTCAGTCTGTGAGGCAGGAGTTGGTACTTTCACTATTAGTCCTTTAAAATTTTGCATTAGATTTTTAAAAAAATGTTTCTTTTGTATAATTGACCCTCAGACACTGCCGTCTAGCATGTAAAAGTTTCAGGAAGTATGGATGTCTGATTGAAGAAAGATCAAGTTTAATAGTACAATCAGGATTAACTTATATTTTCTAGGGTATGTTGTGATCAGCCACTTGGTCGATTTGGGTTTACCGATATCCTGTCTAGCTCAAGTAAGGGACAAAGTGGAAGAGTTTGAAAAGTGAAGTGTAACAAATAATGCGACCATTTAGGCAACTCGGACACGGACTGCTCAGCCACCAGGAAAGAATTTTATTGCTTTTCAAATGGTGCAATTTGTCAAATTTTATCTGTGGCTCAAAAAATTACAAAAGGCTTGTGCAGATGATTGACATGGGTGAGTTTTTAGTGGTAAATAGAAAAAACTAAATAATGTATCAAATAATAAAAATACTTAGAAAAATCTGATTCGTGAAATCTCACTTGAGTCAGTTATGTTGGAGTTGTTTCTGTCACTATGGAGATGAGCAGACCAAAATTGCCTCAAAGTATGGCAGAAATTACACATTTAGATAAAAATTGGGGAAAAAAGAAACAAGATAAAAAAAAGAATAAGTAAATTTAAATTAATCATTAAATTTATTCAACAGACAGATCGATTTTCCAAATTGATTTTGTGTTCAGTTCGAGTAGAAAAAAATAAGAGAAAAACAATTGGAAGGGAAGGAAACAGGAAAGGGTTTTGTTTAAAACAGCAAAAGACATCTAATTTCTATCTCATACCAAAACCTTTCTACATTCGTTTCTAAGAAAACAGTTTAAAGCAAATGTCCTAAAAAAAATTCAGTTTCAAAGAAAACAAACAAAACTTTTATCTTACGTTACTCTTAAGGGTTTACAATTGTTGAAAAATGGTAGAAGAACAAACAGAGAAAGAGGGGAGAGAGTGTGGAATGGAGAGAGAGTGAAGAGATGGGGAGGGAGAGAGAAGGGGAGGAGGAGAGAAAAGGAAAGAGAGAGGGAGAAAGAGGAGAGAGAGAGAAAACAGTAGATGATTTCTCCAATTAGCAGAGAAATCCCATCCTTGTTTATATTGTGCAAAGTAGACACAAATCTTGATAATTTAAAATTATTTAATATATTATATAACATATAGTGTAATAAGTAATAGAGGTTAACCTTCCTTATTTTAGGATTATCTCCCATTTCGAGAACTCTTCAGTTAAGTACAAAGCTATAAGATCTCACTTGCTAAATAAAATAAAACTTTCTCGAGTCTTCTGCTGTTCTCGTTTGTCATTACACTGCATATTCTTTTTTACTTGAGGATAAGGGTTAATGAGATGAATAGCTTGATAGTTGAATGATGATAAATACTATGAGAGGATTGAAAATCTCCACATACAACCCACCCAACACAACAACCAACCCAGAAAACAGCAATTATTCCCCTTTTGTCAGAAACATTGTTCATGGAATGTGAAGACTAATGGACAAAATAGGGTGAAAGCGAGAATTACAAGTCCGCTGAATGTAAACCCAAGGTCCACTTTCTACTCTCCCTCAGTATGGATGGCTGTTGGCTCGTATGGAGCTCATCCGGCCCTTTTTCCACACATGCACCTCATTGGAAAAGCCAAGGCCGGCTTGATGGTAGTCAATTTAATGCGCCGACATCCTAGCCATAGAATTAGTAGTATTAGTTTACATATTAGTAGTAGCAGGTAAGAAATCAGACCTGACTACAGCGGCGAACATATTACATATCTCTATGTCAAGTTAAGTATGTGTATATGTTTATATATTTCTATGTATAGGATTCACACCTAAACTAATCAACTAATCATTATGGATTTTGAGACACAGCTGCTAGGTGTAAGGGTGACAAATGTTGGCTATATTTATTTCAAGTTAGTTTTACACAAAGCGGGCAGAAAGAAGGGTGGAAGCACTTTGTGAAAATTCAGATCCTTCAGATTTTTATGAAATTTTAACAATAAGTATTAAACACCAATTAATAAATATTTTAAAATTTCAGTTTCTTTGGAGTAATTTAAAGAGTTTTTAGGGGGCATAATATGGGAACAACTTCTCATTTGGAAATTCAAATATTTAAGATTTGCATTAAATTTCATCCATAGTCGTTAGACACCAATCAAGCATGATTCCCTGAATTTCAATTTCTTCTTAGAATAAAATTCATGTAATGAATTTTAATGAAAATTTGAATAAGGATTCTAGACTTAAGATTTAGTATCATTATATTTTGATTTTAATCTTCATAAGGGGACATGAAAGTGGTGCAAAACTGTTCTGTTCGGGGAATTAATGTTAACATCCTTCCAGTAGTATAATAAAAATGTTTCCACACTACATCAAAGATGCTGACGAATTTAATGGAAAGAAATCTTACAAATTATTTGCTTGTACATTAAATGCCAGACTATTTGAAAAAAAAATAATAATAATGTAAAAAATAATGTGTATCTGTGAAAATAAAGAAATTAAGAAGCAAACTAACCCATGTAACTTGAAGTTCCACAAATTGACATTTTGTTTAGATTTGGCGTAATCACTTTGGAAAGACCAAAATCAGCTGCAAGAAAAAGAAGAAAAAAATAATGCAGACTTTTTATGGGAGATCAAATATAAACCAAAATTCAAAATTCTGAATTCTGATTGGATAAGTAGGTCATGTGACCAGTTTAACATTTAAAGCTATCAATTTGAGTATTCAACGAATAGAAAATTGCCCCAGCCTTTCTAGAGTCGACTGAAGGGGTTAAAGACAAAGAGAAGAAGAGAAAGAAAGCGAGAAAGAAATGCAACCTCATTTTGAATTGACAAAGTTCTTGTGAAAATGTTTATGATGCAAACCAACTTGAGTTCTCGTTACGCACATGAGCTAAGTTAAATCTCGCACGAATATGACCCTGTGTCAACAATAGATTATCGCATTGTCAGAAAAAAATGAAAGACTCAATACTGTTTGTTTTATTCACCGAAAATTTTCTAGCACATACATCAGACATTCAAAACACAACTTTGTATTTCCCACAATGTTATAGGTAAAAAAAATACTTTGTAAGGAAATATCGTTTCAAGTTTATCAGTGTAAGTGTTGTGACCCTGTTTAGGGGCCTAAATGAAGACACAGAACACGGGGTTAAGTGAACAATATATATTGAAGAAAAGAAATGTTTATTTACTCCTCTACAGGAGTTAGGCACAAGGCCAATTATCTTACTCCCACAAGTAAGATGTGACCCAAGGTCGGGTCGGGAAAGTGGGGTTGAAAAGCCAGCGCCCGAGAGGTGAGCACTCTGGCCATTTAAAAATTGCCTGGGCAACCCCGTCGGCATTCCCCGGTAGGGGTGCCTCAGGCAGTAAGCAATAAACTTACTCCTCCCCAAAGAGGGGAGGCAAAGCCTGGGAGGGTGCACCTCCTAGAACTACACAGGACAGTCCCATAGACCGGCATTACCAGTCTATGGGGTGCCTAGCAAAAGCGTGTCAGGTAAGAAATGTACACAGCACAAGAGAAGTGGTATATCAGTCCTGACTGACAGGGTAGACTGGTGTTGAATCCAACTACTACGAGAAGCCTAAATGCTTCCAGTATTTTATTAGAAATGTACGAGTCCAACTGTTCGTCATATAGGTACGGCACCATAGCAGTAAGCTTAAAGCTAAACCAACGTAAGAAAATTAATAAGAGATAATTTTTTTTTACTAATGAGTCAGCAGTTACCAAGGCCAAAAATCACTCGAGGATAAGGGTTAATTAGATGGATCGCTTGTGCAGGGTTAAATCTTTTTTTTCAGAACAACAGTTAGATAACCTTTATGAAAATGATGAGATACTGAAATAAATATCAGTACCCGGATGTAAATCTCACAAGGACTGATAAGTTATTTCCCTTCCACTGAGAATTTATAAACATATTTAAAAATAGATTTAAACAAAGGGTTATCATTTCATGCAATTTGGAGCATTGCGAATCCCAGTATCACCTCCTGCCAATGTGATTTGGGGTGGTATAAGATGTTAAGATGAAAGTTAAGGAAATTAAAGATTGTGTATATGCAAAAATTCAATATCTCGACGAAATACTTCTAGAGAATTCTAAACCTTTTCATATTGATTTACTTTGTTACTTTTTAGCCATTTATTATAATAAATAAACCCTTATCCTTGAGTGGCTTTTGGCCTTGATAAGTGGTGACTCATTGTTAAAAAATCTTTTAGTGTTGCAATATATTTTTAAGTTCAACTTGTAATTTTGTATCTTGTTCTTTTCTTGTATGTCTCTAACGTTAGGCCATTTATCGCACTGACAATGAGATTAAAACGCCAAATTCACATATTCAAAATAGAAAATCAATAGCTTCCTTATATATCGATTATGTGTATGTGATCGACGTCCGAAGGTTAACTAATTTGCCTTAATTAACTATTCGTTTGTATTCTTTTCTAATTCAATGATTGTTTTCATTTTATTATCACACAAAGTTCGATTAACACACATTTCTTATATCATAGATAAGAAAATCAGCAGTATCCCCTCACCTATCCACATTAATTTCTATTATGAAATTAAATTCCACCATAATGCATTTCGGTTCATTCGTACACATGTCAGCCATTTTATTCTCATGTTAAATTATAAATTAAAAACAATGCCCCCACTGCAGCGAAGCAAACAAGTCAGTGAGACCCCCCCCCCCGATCCCCATTTCGAGTAAAAAGAATCTTTCTGATTCTTTCTGGTCAATTCTTGGTTTCCTCAATTTTTCCAGGCAACAACAGGATGCTAATTAAAAATAAACCATTCTTAATACTAACATCCTTAATGTTGACAAAATATACAATAACCTGAAGATTAC